>CM034156.1:513647057-514394007 GCA_019776745.2 Taxus chinensis | reverse complement strand
CAAACGTCGGGGGATCTCTCCAACAAATCCGGCATTCGATAAGTTCTGATACTGCAAATTCTTGAGCCTGTGCAATTCCCGAGGCATCTCAACGCCGATGAAGGCGTTGTAGCTGAGATCCAAGTATTTCAACATTTGCAGCTCAAACAACGGAGAAAGAACGCCATCATTAATCTCAGAGGAGAGAACACCAGTGGCATAGAACAGCGAAAAAGCTTCGTCCGCTAAATTCCTCAAAGCGCTTGCCGGATTGTATCCACGAGGATTCCGGAGATCTAGACGAATGACGCGGTGTGTGCCATTGTCGCACTTGATTCCTTTCCAAGTGCAACAGTCGGTCGAATTATTCCACGTATTCAGTCTTCCAAAGGGGTCGTGAAGACCTCCTTTGAACTGCAATAGAGATGTCTTTTCATTAACTGGACAGCAATTAATCCGCAAATGAGCGCAAACGCCACTACGGCCCAAAACAAATTCGCTGTGAATTCCATGGGGCTTTGTTACAATTCCGACTCTAGAGGGCCACAAAGCAAACGGGAGTCCCCCAAATATCGAAATAAATAGTAATTTAGCGCGTACAGCGAGTCAGATGCAGCAAAAGCTTAAGCGAGCTTGAATGGTAGCGAATAGAAAAATATTCACCGCGACAAATATTCCAGTCTTCCATCCACGTTGAACCGACATGAAAACAAAACATCCGCGGAATTGATTACTTAAACTGGCATCGCAATTATTGAGTTCAAAACATTCTTGCACTCTCCAGAAATCACTAAGAAAGATCGAAAATTAATAAGAGAGTATCATTTCTACGTAAGTGATGATAGAAAACATTCTACAGAATATGTACAAGGGTGTTTTCAGGGGTTTTATGCGAACTTGAATGAGAGGAACATTAATTTCAATCAACATTACATTTGGTCAGACAACTGCACATCACAATTCAAGAATGCACAAATATTTAATTGGCCAAGTATGATGGACAAAGAAACAAATTTACAACATATATATGGATTTTTACTGAGGCAGGGCATAGAAAAGGAGAGCATGATGGTGTAGGAGCATGTGTAAAAAGAGCACTTGCAAGAGAAGAGTTAAAGTTCAAGGATGGTGCTAAATTTACCGATACAAAAAACATTGTTGATTAGTGTGTCAACAACATGGGCCATGAATTTCAAGAGAGCTCA
This sequence comes from Taxus chinensis, assembly GCA_019776745.2. Taxonomy (NCBI): domain Eukaryota; kingdom Viridiplantae; phylum Streptophyta; class Pinopsida; order Cupressales; family Taxaceae; genus Taxus; species Taxus chinensis. Next base: position 514,392,823 of record CM034156.1, on the reverse strand, counting down.
ATGGTATATAAATATTTTTGGTTGATAGAGGAAAAATATCTGACAAAATTTGAAGATTATATGATAGTTACAAGATCAAGTGATATACAATCATTCCGTAGTTCAGATGCAAATGCTTGGACTATTTATACTAGCGCATGACAATTTTTTGTATATCATGCATTGATTTTGCATGGACTGAATGTGAGTCACAATAGTGGGTGGATGAATGGACTTGTAGACCTCTAATTCCACTCGACACACGTCAAGTTTCACAAGTATTACAACTTGTAGCGTCTTCAGATCAAATGAAAACATCACCAGACTTTGACTAAGTCTCTTATTTAGTGCAACAAGGTACATACAAATATGTACATGCCATATTTTAGATTTATAAATTATTAAATGGTCAACTCTTACTGTATTTAAATTTTACTTGAGTTTTACTTTGTGATGTAGGGCATGTTTTTGAAGTTATTGCAATGGAATTTAACAAAGAAGGAACAAACTACTTCAATCTTGTTGTCTAGAGGGGAAAAGAATTGACTTCCATAGTCATTGAGGGTGAAGACCTTGAGTATCCCACTGGGTCAGTGGTAGTTACAGGAACTTTGCTTCGACGATATCCTATCAAAAAATCAAACACTTGGTTGTTTGAAGAATATGAAGTATATCGAAAGATACTTCACTATTCACATTTGGTTCTTACAACAAATATTAAATTGATCACATATCGAGGTAGGCCATTAAACAAGAATCTATGCAAGGTTTTTGAATTAGATAACGAATAAATTATTGCCACTGTCAAGAGTAGAGTTGATCCTTGCAATTCATTGGATTGAATTTGCAAAGGTATGTTCTTCGTGAATTTTATTTGAATATTTACTTTAATAATTTTGTTTGAATTCTATATTATTTAAAATTCTATTTAATTGATTACTAACATGTTTATGTAGGTTAGTGATGCCAAAAAATCTTCCACCTTCACGAGGTTGGCACTATCATTAGAGATTTTATTATTCTCGAAGCCAAGTGAAGCTAAGAGAAATTAAATATTAGAAAGGAAAAAAAAACAAAAATTCTCATTTCACCACCTATATTGTAAAATATCTTATTAAAATTCTCATTTCACTACCTATATTGTTTGAACCACCTATATTATTCACTTGATTTGCAATAGAAAACCTTACACTAACTCAGACTAGACTATTTCGCATGTTTACAAAGTATAGGAAAATTAGAGCACCGAAAGGAGATGGAAAAAAATGACATGATTTTGTATAGGTTTCATAGGTGGATTTGTAACATCTGACGAGACATCTCTAGGTGCTACTGAGTCTAAGTATTCACACGTCGAATATATAGCGTGTTTTGGTCTTAGGGATCTTAAGGGACTACGCCCAGACAAGGTAGCCCGGAAGATCAGGGAGCATATGAAACCAAAACAAAGCCTCCACTAACATTAACCAGGCCATCGGAACATCTTGGTGCAGACGATTCAATCCCATGAGCTACTGTTTGTAAAATATAGCGTCTGACAACCTTACACTTACTCAGACTACACTATTTTCACGTGTTTGCAAAAAATAGCACAGAAAGAGAACCTAAAAGAGATGGAAAAAAACATCATAGGATTTTGTAGAGGTTACCTAGGTTGAGGTGGAGGATCTGACGGAACATTTCTAGGTGCCATGGAGTCCGAGTAATCACCCGTCGAAGATATAATGTTTTTTGGTCTCAGGGTTGTTAAGGGATTATGCTCGGATGAGGTATCCCAGAAGCACTGGAGCATAGGGAACATAAATGAGGCCTCCACTAGCATTCGCTATGCCATCTGGAAGTGTTGGAGGAGAAAATTTTGTCCCATGAGCTAATGTTTGCAAAATATAGCGTTTGACAGCCTTACAATGACGTAGACTACACTATTTTGTGCATTTGCAAACAACATGACAATGAGAGAACAGAAAGGAGATGGGAAAAACCAGCATAGGATTTCGTAGAGTCTCCCTAAGTGGAGGTTTATGATCTAAAGGAACATCTCTAAGTGACACGGAGTCCGAGTAATCGCCCGTCGAAGATATAACATGTTTTGGTCTCATGGCTCTTAAGGGAATATGACTGGACAAGGTAGCCTGGAAGCATAGGGAGCATAGGGAACTAAAACTAAGTCTCCAATGACATTCACCAGGCCATTTGGATGAGTTGGAGTAGATGGTTTGGTCTCACGAGCTACCATTTGCAAAATATAGCGTCTGGCAACCTTACACTGACTTAAACTACATTATTTTACGCATTTGCAAACAATAGGACAACGAGAACACCAAAAGGATATGGAAAAAATTATGATAGGATTTCATAGAGGTTTCCTAGGTGGAGGTTTAGGATCTTACGAGACATCTCTAGGTACAACGAAATTCGAGTAATCACCCGTCAAAATATAGAGTGTTTTGGTCTCAGGGCTGTAAAGGGACTATGCCCATACGAGGTAGTCCGGAAGCATGGGAGATTAGGGAACCAAAAAGAGGCCTCCACTAGTATTCACCAAGCCATCCAAACATTTTGGAGTAGATGGTTCAGTCCCACGAGCTATTGTTTGCAAAATAAAGCATATGGCAGCCTTACACTGACTTAAACTACACTATCCCGGTTGTTTGCAAACAATAGGACAATGAGATAACCGAAAGGAAATGGATAAAACCACGAGGATTTTTTGTATAGGCTCTATAGGTGGAGGTTTAAAATCTAATGGGCCATCTCTAGGTGTCACGGAGTCTGAGTAATCACCTGTCAAAGATATAACGTGTTTTGGTCTCAGGGCTCTTAAGGGACTACGCCCGGACGAGGTAGCCCAGAAGCACTAGGACCATAGGGAACTTAAAATAGGCCTCCACTAGTTTTCACTAGGCCATCCGAACATGTTGGCATACACGACTTGGTCCCATAAGCTACCGTTTGAAAAATATAGCGTCTGACAGCCTTACATTGACTTAAACTATACTATTTCGCGTGTTTGAAAACAATAGGATAGAGAGAGAGAACTGAAAGAAGATGGATAAAACCATGAGATAATTTCATAGAGGCTCCCTAGGTGGAGGTGTAGGATTTGAGGGGAAATCTATAGGTGCCACAGACTCCGAGTAATCACCTGTCGAATATATAACATGTTTTGTTCTTAGGGCTCTTAAGGGACTACGTCCGGACGAGATAGCCTGGAAGTACTGGATCTTTGGCCTCTGAAACAAAACCTCCCCTAGCAATAACCTGGCCACCTTGATGTGTTGGCATAGTTGGTTCAATTCCAAGTGATTCAGTTTGTAAAATATTGTATTGGACAACCTTAAACTATTCTAGCATGCACTATTATAGCATGCAACTGAGATGGGATAGAAAAATTTAGACCTAATATTTTCTATAAACTCTAGGATATGATAGAGAAAGGTGTCATGATACCTCATGCATAATTTTAGGTCAACTTTAGGTCATTTGTTTAAGTTATATCAGTTTTTGTAAATATACTTTTTTTCAAGGTTGTCCAACAAAAAAATGTTATATCTTTAAAAGGTGATTTCTCAGACTCTGTGGCACATAGATATGTCTCATTAGATCCAAAACCTCTATGTCGGGACCCTTTATGAAATCCTCTCATGGTTTTCTCCATTTCCATTTGGTTTTCTCGTTGTCCGATTGTTTGCAAATGATGCGCAAAATACTGCAATTTGAGTTAGTATAAGGCTGTCAGACGCAATACTTTATAAACGGAATCTCTTGGCACCAAATTGACTATGACAACACATCAGGGCGGCTAGGTAAATGCTAGAGGAGGTATCATTTCTAAGGCATAACCTCCAAGTGCTTCCAGGCTACCTCGTCTAGGTGTGGTCCCTTAAGAGCCCTGAGACAAAAACACATTATATCTTTGACAGGTCATTTCTTAGACTCCATAGAACCTAGAGATGTATCCTCTATGTGAAACCTCCATGTTGGGACCCTATATGAAAGCCTCTCACAGTTTTCTCCATCTCCATTCAGTTCTCTCGTTGTCCTATTGTTTGCAAACGCGTGAAAAATTGCAATTTGAGTAAGTGTAAGCCTACCAAACGCAATACTTTAAAAATGAAATCTCTTGGCATCGAACCAACTGCCCCAAAACATCGGGGTGGCTAGGTAACTGCTAGGGGAGGTGTAATTTTTGAGGCCAAAGGTCTAGGTGCTTCGAGCTACCTCGTCTTGCCATAATCCCTTAAGAGCCCTGAGACCAAAACATACTATATCGAGACTCCATGACACCTAGAGATGTCTCATTAGATCCGAAGCCTCCATGTCGAGACCCTCTACGAATTCCTCTTATGGTTTTTCTCCATCTCCATTCAGTTCTCTCGATGTCCTATTGTTTTTAAACACGTGAAATACTATAGCTTGAGTAAATGTAAGGCTGTCAGACACAATACTTTGCAAACGAAAGCTCTTGGCACAAAACCAACTACACCAACATGTTAGGATAACTATTTAAATGCAAGGGGGTTGTTATTTCAAAGGCCAAAGCTTTAGGTGCTTTTGGACTACCTCATCAGGGCGTAGTCCCTTAAGAGTGCTGAGACCAAAACATGATATATCTTCGACAGGTGATTTCTCAGACTCCATGCCACCTAGAGATGTCTCGTCAGATCTGAAACCTCCACTTTGGGAATCTCTACGAAATCCTCTTGATGTTTTCTCCATCTCCATTTGGTTCTCTTGATGTCCTATTGTTTGTAAACACACAAAATATTGTAGTTTGAGTCAGTGTAAGGCTATCAAACGCAATATTTTATAAATAAAAATCTTGTCATTGAACCGAGTATGCCAACATGTCATGGTGGCAATAAAAATTATAGGGGAGGTGTTTTTTCAAAGGCCAAAGATCTAGGTGCTTCTGGGCTACCTCATTTGGGAGTAGTCCCTTAAGAGCATTGAGACCAAAAAAGGCTATGTCTTCAACAGGTGAGTTCTTAGACTCAGTTGTACCTAGATATGTCTCGTTAAATCCAAAACCTCCATGTTAGGACCCTCTACGAAATCCTCTCACAGTTTTCTCCATGTCCATTTGGATCTTTCGTTATCCTATTGTTTGTAAGTGCATGAAATATTACATTTTGAGTCAGTGTAAGGCTGTCAGATGCAATACTTTGCAACCGAAAGCTCTTGGCACTGAAGTGAATATGCCAATACACTGGGGTGGCCAGGTAAACACTAGCGGAGTTATCATTTTAGAGGCCAAAGCTCCAGGTGCTTTCGGGCTACCTCGTCTGGGCATAGTCCCTTAAGAGCCCTAAGACCAAAACACGTTATATCTTCGACATGTCATTTCTCGAACTCCGTTTCACCTAAAGAGGTCTCATTAGATCCAAAATATTAGTTTCGGGACCGTCTACGAAATCCTCGCATGGTTTTCTCAATCTCCATTTGGTTCTCTCGCTTTCCTATTGTTTACAAACACGTAAAATGTTGCAGTTTGAGTCTGTGTAAAGTTGTCAGATGTAATACTTTGCAAAAAAAAGATCTTGGCACCAAATCGACTGTGCCAACATGTCAAGGTGGTTAGGTAAACACAATGGGAGGTTATTTTTCATGGTCCAAACTTCCAAGTGCTTCCAGGATACCTTGTTCGGGCATAGTCCCTAAAGAGCCTTGAGACCAAAACATGATATGTCTTTGACAAGTGATTTCTTGGACTCCGTGGTACCTAGATATGCCTTTCCAGATCTGACACCTCCATGTTGGGATTCTCTACAAAATCCTTCCCAATTTTCTCCATCTCCAATCAGTTCTCTTGTTGTCCAATTTTTTGTGAACGTGTGAAATACTACGGTTTAAGTCAATGTAAGACTGCCAGAAGCAATACTTTACAAATGAAAGCTCTTGGCTCCAAAATTACTACACCAACATGTTGGCGTGGCTAGGTAAACACTAGGGGAGATGTTGTTTTGGAGGCCAAAGATCGAGGTGCTTTCGAGCTACCTCATCTGGGAGTTCTTGTTCAATGACTAGATTGGCTTAAGGATGGATTTGACAGGGGATGTGCTAAGAACACACGTGAGTTATTAATTGCCTACTAAATATTTCTTTTTTAGTTCTAAATGGGAGTCAACTTCCCTATGGCTTAGTGACCTTCCATTCATTGATAATTTATGCTATGATAAACCCATGGATGCTTTCAAAAGTGCCTTCAAAAAGATAGGGGTAGTCATCAAGCCGAGTGAAAGGTGTGATGTGATTTCCAAAAAATTTGAAATACCTAAAAATTTAGAGGTAATAACAGGAATTGGATAGGATTATAAAATCAAGAATCATTTAGTTTCCGAATCAGAATGTCATTGCATCTGGATACATTCTCCAGCATATGAGTAATGCATCCGGAGAGACATTCTCAAAATATCAACAAATGAAAGGCATCAAATTGTGATGACTCTCTTTAAACTATTGAAGCTTTTAAGACTTTTATAGCATCCTTAGATCCTTCTATCCATGCTTGCTGCAAAAAACATTGTCTTAGTGATGGTCCTAATGATTTAATGCTTAGGTGTTTTAACAGGGGAGAAGACTAAGAAGCATTGAATAATGTAGTAGGTGCATGATATGATAGGAACCAATACAAAGAGACCATGAACAAGAAGAAGTGCATGTAAGTTAAATATACATATACACATTGATCATTTGAATGAATAATTACTCAAATTAGGTAACTCTTTATATACATACATTATATAAATATTGATTTCCAAAGTTTGATGCATATTATACATTGAAAATGCTAGTACATGTAAATCACCATTAAATGAAAAAATAATTCATAATGTCTTAAATATTGTCAAGTGCGCATCATATTAGTTTAATAAAAATAATAATATCTGAAATGTAAGGTCTCATACAAAAATATTGAGTTCCAAATAGTATTTTAATGTGCATAATAAATATAAAAATGCCCAAATAGGTCATATACTATCAAGTTCAAATGCCATATAGGTGTACATACAATTTCATGCACATATGAATAAAAAAAATGTCATGTAAGACATATATATTTCCTAATCATCAAAATCTATCCTTCTCTAGGCTTTCTTCGAAGAATGCCCTCCCTTAGATGAAGATGGAGATCTATGAGATGACTTAGGATCATCTGAGCCCATACTATGAGTCCTCTTCCACTGAATACTCACATGTAGTTGAACCTGTGAATGTAAACAATGTTATTTTGTCAAAAAATAATTTATATATGTTTTCAACATGTATATAAGACCATGCCAATGAAAATGTTTACATAAATACACAAACTTACTGCAAGCTTTCGATCATGCAGAATCTGCATCTCACGCTCAGATGATTCATTGAGAGCTCCTGGAGTACGAACGTGGGTACGAAGATGATGAGATGGAGGAGTCTATGCCCTTGAAGTCAAAATGGAGGGGGTTGAAGTTCCCTACATACACATAAGATCACAAAATCTAACATCAAAATTAGCCAAAATAGAACTAAGTACATGTATTTGTAATGACAATATTTTAACTAATTTTATTAGTATAGAACTATTGTTTTTACCCCGCCACGCATGTGAATGAAATGAATAGGGTTGTTATCTGTCGTAGGTAACTTATGTGTATACACAATGAAGGACATTATTAACATAATTTAATAATTCTAAAATGAAGGACATTACTAACATGTAATTTAACATAATATGAATTACACAAACAATTTAATGAAAATTACATGTTGTTTGAATACCTCAGTGGGTTGTTGCGCAGATGAAATCGCAATGGCAACACCTTTCTCTACTTGTCACAGAGATGGTGGGGTGTCTAGTGAAGTTGTCATCTTTATCAAATATGTATCACGTGAGTTAGATGAACATACAAGAACATACATATATTTGACTTCAATACACACACACACACACAAACACATAGTTATATAAATTTTGAAGTCAAATATACATATATAGTTATATATATATATATATATATATATATATATATATATATATATATATATATATATATATATATATATTTGCATGTATGCGAAAATTTTACACAATTAACATTATAAATTATCTTTGTGAATGTATGTGTACGCATGGTGCTTGCCACCTGTAGTCTAGATGAAGATGCCATGAACCAATACAAAGAGACCATGAACAAGAAGAAGTGCATGTAAGTTAAATATACATATACACATTGATATTTGAATGAATAATTACTCAAATGAGGTAACTTTTTGTATACACACATAATATAAATATAACAAATACCTATGAAGGTTGATGCCGATGACTATACATCCAAAATGCCTCAATACATGTAAATCAGGCATCTGACATAGTGACATTATTGTGTGCACCCCCACTGTAACTCCACTAAATATTGTCAAGTACGCATGAAAGTATCGTTCCCTCAAGCCCCAAACATATGCTACCACATGACGAGAAAAGATGTAAGGCCTCATGCTAGTAATCCTTGAGTTCCAAATACTATTGTGTACCTCTATGAGCATAATAAATATAAAAATGCCCAAATAGGTCATATACTATCAAGTTCAAATGCCATATAGGTGTACAAATACAATTTCATGCACTCCTACTGAATAGAGGGACAGTCTCAGGGTGAGGGGGCATATCTGTTTCGAGGACTTTACCCGGCTAAATACGTGCATCATTGTGCACCTAGGTCGATCTTGTGCAGAATGCCTTTTCCTTAGACCCTGGAAGATGGAGATCATAAATCAAAATAATTTAGGATCATCATTGAGCCCATAAACTCGTAATAGAGTTTACTTAGAAATTATAGTGGCACCTTGTTGTTATTGCAAGGTGGAAAATCAAACACCATCCACCATCGGTCCTAAAAATTAGTTTTAATCAAAGTATTATTGCACCAATGGATGGGAAACCGTTTGCATGAAAACAAAACATGCAAATTAGTGTGGGGGTCCATGAATAAAGCGCATATGAGGCCTTTTGTACTTTATTTTTCTTTACATCCACATATGACAATTTGTTGGAATAATAAACCCTACCACCCTCTCTATAATATGTCCAACAATCATTTTGCCCTATTTTCACATCAACTTAAGTAACTAATGCCTCCAATGTGTTTGCAAGAGAGACACTGGGGCCAATGTGTTTGCAAGAGAGACATGTATTTGTAGATTGTGAGTCCCTCATTCTTTTGATTAAATCCTCAATTTTAATTTTGTTTTCAGCTATGTGGGGTGCTAAATCTTCTTGACTTCGCTGGGGATGTCAAGTAACTGTGGGAGGATTGGGAGGGATGATAAGAATAACAAGATTTGGTTGTGGTTGATTCCCTCAACCTCGAACTGTAACGATAAAAAAATGTATTCAATTCAAATTATACTCTATAATTATCAAATTTCAATGCAATTTTGAGAAAATAATTGTGCCTTCCTCTTCTCCATTGCGCCATCATCGATTTAGATCTTCCTAGTGATTCAGAGATGATCGTTTGAGCTTGAGATCCAACTGAATGACAAAACACGAGGGCACAGTTAAGCTTTGATATTCATGTTTGAGGTAGATAGAATGATAGAGGCTCGGGCTTCTTTTTTTATTTATAGAAAACACAACATGTATGCATTATATATATATTTGTTTGGTAAATTGCAAACCTAGAAAATTAAAACATGACCACTTATAATAGAATACGTAAGTGTTTTGCTTTTTTCAAATTTTTGTCCACTTTTTGGCCCCCAAACTTGGTGCACTTACCCTTAGTGAATTTCTTATGACCCTTACAATATGTTTCAAAATTTATTCTTATTATATGATGTTTCCTATTCTGAAGTATTTTTTATTTTCATTATGTTTACATTTTTTGCGTTAATTCAATGTTCAATATTAAATTATATAATTATATAATCCCAATCAATTACAATGCCACTAAAAAATGAATTTTACAATGGTGGCTATTAAGAAAAATAATAACACTCTACAATGATTTGTATCAATTATTAATACCTAAGTTTGTAGTGGAGTGGTTAAGATTTAATTATAATATAAATATTGGTGTCCACATAAGGCCAACAATGGAAAACTAGAACATAATTAAACTAAAATGGAAATGCTAAAAGGGAAATACATTAATGAGGTTGCTAGAGTCCATTATAGTATCAAAAAATTTGATGGAGAAGGAAGGAATTGAGTTGGTGGGAGCTTTTAATTGGGGTGTTTGTCTCCCTAGACTTCAGATGTAATAACCCCTATGAATTTAATTGTTGTATTATCACCTTTTTCGATGCATGAGAGGATTCATTGGGAATATATTCGAAGGTGAAAAGATGACTCACTTGCTCCCTAACTATGTTGTGTTCTCATGTACCCTAAGAACTCAACTAGACATTTTTATTATCGAAATTATGGGTGAAGAATACCTGCCCAAGAATTTCTGTTGTAGCATTTGATCTCCCACACCGAAATGATAGGTCCATAGAGATTCAAGGATTTCACAAAAAATGGTTAAAAATGATATCATGTTCCATGTTGAAATACCATTGGTATCATAAATAGTCATGTGGTAATAATACATCTATGTTTTCATTTACAATCGAAAGGAAGAGTGGAATTAAATAGGATATGGACCGTCGATGTCAATGCCAACAACTTTTTATACATCCCTCTTGCAATCCACACCCCTTTCCTCTTTCTTAATTTATAGAAATGAAGCATAGTCCATATGTGGCTTTCCAAAGGACATAACAACACCATAGATTGTAGAGGAGGCACTTAAGTTGTTGGGGGTTTTCAAATGGTCATGTCATCTCCCTTTTCTTTGCCGATTGTATCCCCTCGAGCCTCTGGTTGCATGTGATAGGATTCATTTAAAATATAGTCCAAATTAAAAAGTTTGAAGCCTTTCACCAATGAATTTGTCACTTTATATTATCAAATACCTAGAAAAGTTGTCACTTTATTCTTTGCAAATCCACATAATCACGATAAATGAAAGCAATGTTTATCATGCCAATCTTTCTTTTAAATCCTCTTATTATTTTGTTTCACATGGAAAACCATCCATCATTAGAGTTTTAAGTTCCCAAGAAAATGGTTGGCTAGGAGGAAGGTGAACAAAGCCGTAACGAGTTCCACCTAGAAACAAGAAACTTATCAAAATATTGTCATTTTGCAATGTTCAAAACGCTGGTGATAATAGTCTGTCTATCAACGGATAGATCAACTTAGAAATTAAGAGTATTAAATGACAAGGGCTTACTTTTAGAACTATTTCAAAAATATGTTGCCTAAAATATTTCGGCCACCCATCTATTTTCTCCTTCCCACATATGACTTATGGTCCATATGTGACTTTCCAAAACAAAAACAAAATAATTACTTTACCACATTTCATGTTCTCGAGTATGTTCTATTTTATACATGTTTACTTTTTCTCTGTTAATTCAATGTTTGTTATTAAACATTATAGTAATATAATTGCAATAATCCCAATCAATTACAATGCCACTAAAACAAGGATTTTTTTTATGGCAGCTATTAAGAACAGTATAATACTCAACATTGAGTTGTATCAATTATTAATAACTAAGTTTGTAATGGAGTAGTTAAGATTTAATTGTAATCTAAATATTACTGTGCATATAAAGTAGAAAATGGACAACTAGTACATAATTGAACCAAAATGAAAATGCTAAAAGGGAATTTTACATGAATGAGGTTACAAGAGTCCATTATAGAATTAGAAAATTTGATGGAAAAAAAGGATTTGAGTTGGTGGGAGCTTTTAATTTGGGTGTCTGTCTCCCTTGACTTAACATGTAATAACCCCCTTTAAATTCACTTGTTATTTTCTCACTTTTTCAATGCATGAGAGGCTTTGTTGGGAATATAATCGAAGGTGAAAAGATGGTTCCCTGGCTCCCTAGATCTTTGACCATGTTGTGTTCTCACGTACCCTAAGAAGTTAACTACATATTTTTACTATCGAACTTTTGTGCGAAGAATACTTTCCTAAAAATTTATTCTGTAGCATTTGATCTCCAACACCAAAATGATAGGTCCATAGAGTTTCAATTCCCTCATCAAAAATTGTTCAAAATGATATCATGTTCCATGTTGAAATACCATTGGTATCATAAATAGTCATGCCATAATAATGCATCTATTTTTCATTTATGATTGAAAGGAAGAATGGTGGTATATAGGATATGGATCATTGATGTCAACGCCAACAAATATTTATGTCCCTCTTGCAATCCACACCCCTTTTCTCTTTCTCAAGTAATTTACATAAATGAAACAAAGTCCATATGTGACTTTCTAGAGGAAAGAAGAGGAGCACATGTGGTAGATGAGGCATTTGAGTTGCTGGGGGCTTTCAAATGAGCTTACCATCTCCCTTTTCTTCGTCGATTGTATCCCCTCGAGCCTCTGGTTGTGTGTCATAAGATTTGTTTAAAATTTAGTCTAAATTACAAAGTTTCAAGCCTTTCACCAATGAATTTGTCACCTTTTATTGTCGAATTCCTGGAAAAGTTGTCGCTTCTTTCTTTGTCAAATCAACATAATCAAGAGAAATAAAAGCAACGTTTAATCAACAAATCATGTCAATATTTATTTTAAATCCTCTTATTCTTTCGTTTAACATGGCAAATCATCCATCATTGGAGTTATAAGTTTTCAAGAAAATGGTTGGCTATGAGGAAGGTGAACAAAGGTGTGAGTTCCACCAAGAGACAAAAAACTCATCAAAATAATGTCATCTTGCATGTTCAAACAGTGGTGATAATAGTGTAACAATCAATTGATAGCACAACTTAGGCATGAATAGTATTACACGACAAGAACTTACTTTTAGAACTATTTCAAAAATATGTTACGTCAAAAATTTGGGCCTCTCATCCATTTTCTCCTTCAAACACTTGCCACATATGGCTTATGGTCTATATGTAACTTTCCCAAACCAAAAGAAGAAAACACGTCCTTAACCTCCAATATTTTTCTTTTATTCATCACCTCACAATCACTACCAAATACCTTTAACAATTATTAATTTGATAGAATTTGTCATATCTCAAATGAATTCCTTGTACCTAATCCAAAAAAAAAACCAAGTAAAAAACAAAACCATTAAAGAGTGGACGTGAGAGAAGTAATCGGACCAAGGAGGAAAGGACGACGAAGAGAGCCATCTAGGAAAGTGACAATTGCCCTTCCCAATACTTCAGATAATTTTATCATTTATGTATTAACATTTACATTTAGTGTGAACTATCCTTCTTGTCACCTTATCAATTTGGGTACAGTGCACGCAAAAGCGTTTTGATTTCCTACTTTCTTCCGAGAGCAGCGTGTCTTCTTCCTCGCGTAACATTGCTGTAATCTGCAACTTGTCACAACAGGTGACAAAGTCAACAACCCAAACCAATATTCTGTCCAGCGATTCTTTCAACATCACGACGGGAATAGAACCATCCAACTGGTTGGAGGAAAGATCAACATAGGCCAAAGGAAGTGATCCTCGTTTAACCCCCAATGGCGGGATCTTCCCCGTAAACCTGTTCATTGACAAATCCAACTTGACAAGTGCTGTAAGATTGGCCATGGTGGGAGGAAGCATACCTTCAATAAGACAGTTGGAAAGATCCAATACAGTCAAGGATGAGATGTTGGAAATGGAATCTGGAATAGGTCCTCTCACATTTGTTGTTGAAAGAGTTTTCAAGGGTGTCAAGCGAAGCAGAGTGTTGCGGCAGAATGCTTGAAAGCTTCCCTCCCAAGTCGTCATTGACAGAGAAATCAATTTCTTGCAGTCTTGGAAGGCTCAACAGATCAGGAGGGATGGAACCATTGAGATAGCAGTTACTGAGTTGCAGAGAAACCAGATTCGATAGATTTTGTAAGTGACGAGGAATGGACGAGAAGAAGGGATTGCCATTGAGTTGGAGGTGGGTTAGACCCGTAAGACTGCCAAGGGAATGGGGAATCGGTCCAGACAGTTCACAGTAGGACATTTGAAGACGCCTCAGGTTGTGCATGGTGGAGATAGCCTTGCTCCAATCATCGCTTGCCACTTGCGACATATCAACCCCGTCCAGCAACAGCTCCTCTAAATCTCTCAGGTTCCACATCCGCATGTCCTCAATCCTCAAGGAAATGGATGAAGACGAAAGGTAGTAATCGGTAGAAAGATCCAATTGCTGCAACCTGGACATGTTCCCCAACTCTCGGGGGATTTCTCCAACAAATCCGGCATTCGATAAGTTCAGATACTGCAAATTCTTGAGGCTGTGCAATTCCCGAGGCACCTCAACGCCGATGAAGGCGTTGTAGCTGAGATCCAAGTGTTGTAACATTTGCAGCCTAATCAATGGGGGAAGAACGCCATCATTAATCTCAGAGGAGAGAACACCAGTGACATGGAACTGCGAAAAAGCTTCGTCCGCTAAATTCCTCAAAGCGCTTGCCGGATTGTATCCACGAGGATTCCGGAGATCCAGACGAATGACGCGGTGTGTGCCATTGTCACACTTGATTCCTTTCCAAGTGCAACAGTCGGTCGAATTATTCCACGTATCCAGTCTTCCAAAGGGGTCGTGAAGACCTCCTTTGAACTGCAATAGAGATTTCTTTTCATTAACTGGACAGCAATTAATCCGCAACATGAGCGCAAACGCCACTACGGCCCAAAACAAATTCGCTGTGAATTCCATGGGGTTTTGTTACAATTTATTGGAAACTTATATAGCCACGAAAAGATTAAGCACAGCAAAATATAAAGCGAGTAAACGAAATTAAATAGCCAAACAAAGACACAAACCATAAACACAGATTTACGTGGTAAAACCCTCAAGAGGGAAACATCCACGGAGCAACGGTATCGATTCTCTTATTGTTCAAATCTGGAAATTACAATCAGCACAGCTCTTCCTCTTACAACTCTATTTTTTTTGTGTGTTTAGCCTCAATGGGCATACATGGATTTATAGCATTCTCACAAAACTGAATTCATTAATGCGTTCCTATCCATATTCTAACTAAAGTTTGTCTTGTTACAACAGCAAGCTGAATAATAGGATCTTGATCCACAAGAAGAGGAATGGTTGTCATCTAATCTCAACAATCTCCACCTTGACAACAATTAACCTGATACCTTGCTCATTGCTCATCACCTTTTTTGCAAGCCAAGAGAAGCCAAGCACCACCGCAGCTTCTCTAATATAACCGGTTTCGTGAACATGTCTGCACAATTCTTTTGAGTGTGGACCTTATCAAGAATCACCTGTCCTTCATCAACAACATGTCTTACATAATGGTATTTAACTGGAATATGTTTCGACTTACTATGGTAAGCTGGATTCTTAGCCAAATAAATTGCACTTTGACTATCACAGAAAATTTTTACACTTTTCTGAAACTGTCCTAACTCACCCAATAAACCTTTTAACCATACTGCCTCTTTGCAAGCATGTGAAGCAGATACATACTCTGCCTCAGTAGTGGATAAAGCAACAATGCTTTGAAGCTTTGACATCCAACTAATAGGACCACCTGCAAGAGTAAAGACATAACCTGAAGTAGATCTTCTTTTGTCCAAATCACCTGCAAAATCAGAATCAACATAACCACAAACCTTATCACTGCAACCATCAAAAGTGATACAGTAACTGCTTGTGCCTCTAAGATACCGAAGCACCCATTTCACTGCTGCCCAATGTTCTTTACCTGGGTTTGCCATGTATCTACTGACAACACCAACTGCATGTGAAATATCTGGTCTAGTACTAACCATCGCATACATCAAACTTCCTACTGCATTAGCATACGGTACACGAGACATATACTCCTTTTCTTCATCATTACTAGGACACAAACCTGAAGAAAGTTTAAAATGCGAAGCTAAAGGGATATTCACTGGTTTCACTTTATCCATATCGAATCTCTGAAGTATTTTCTCCACATACTTCTCTTGTGATAACCACAGCTTGCCTTTCGTCTTGTCTCTGTGTATCTCCATGCCCAAGATCTGTCTTGCTGCTCCTAGATCCTTCATATCGAATGTCCTAGCCAACTGAGCCTTTAACCTGCTGATATCAACCATGCTCTTGCTTGCAACAAGCATATCATCAACATACAATACCAATATAATGAACATGCCATTATCTAACCTTTTAAAGTAAACGCAATGATCATATTCACTCCTGGTAAAATTATGGCTCACCATGAAGGAATCAAACTTCTTGTACCATTGTCTTGAAGACTGCTTCAAGCCATACAATGATTTCTTGAGTTTGCAAACAAACCTCTTGTTGCGATTTTGAACAAACCCTTCCGTTGTTCCATGTAAATTTCCTCATCTAAATCTCCATGTAGAAATGCAGTTTTAACATCTAGCTGCTCTAATTCAAGATTATGCAATGCAACTAGTGCTAACACCATACGAATAGAAACAATTTTTACAACTGGCGAAAAAATCTCATGAAAGTCAATACCTGCTTCCTGAGAAAACCCTTTTGCGACCAGCCTCGCCTTGTACTTTGAAATAACATCATCAGCACCTTTCTTCAACTTGTATACCCACTTACAACCAACCGATTTCCTGTTCTTAGGAAGTTCCACCAGATCCCATGTTTTGTTTTTAATCAAAGCATCAATTTCCTCTTTCATGGCATGTTTCCATTTGTCACTATCTGAAACCTCTATTGCTTCTTCGTAACAACTTGGTTCTCCTTCATTAGAAATTAAAGCAACAGAAGTGACAAAATCATCATACCTGCTTGGAACTGATCTGATCCATGTAGACCTTCGTAGAGCTTGTTGTGGTATTTCCTCAATTTCCTGAGGTGTTTCAATCTGCTCATCCTCCTGAGTGATTTCCTCATGAATATCCTGCTCACGGACATCTTCATGATTTTCACCCGGCGTGGATGAATGTATATCAAATTGAATTTGCTGTGACTGTGGTACATCAACCTGTTTCATAACATTCTTTCCATCCGATTTCATGAGGGAAATTTCATCAAATATAACATCTCTGTTTATGATGATCTTATGGGCAGTAGGATTCCATAATCTATACCCCTTCACACCATCACCATATCCAACAAAGACTAATTTCTGTGACTTAGGATCTAACTTGGAACGCTGACTCTTCGGAATAAGTGCATAGGCATCACAACCAAAAACTCTAAGACTAGAATAATTACATGGTTGACCTGTCCATACCTCTTGTGGAATCTTGCAGTCAATTGCTGTCGATGGTGATCGATTAACCAGGTAACAAGCTGTAAGCAAAGCTTCTCCCCACAATTCCTGCTGCAACTTTGCATTACTGAGCATGCTCCTTGCTCTCTCGAGAAGAGTCCTGTTCATGCGTTCAGCAATGCCATTCTGCTGCGGAGTGTACACAGTGGTTTTATGCCTGTCGATCCCTTCATTCTTGCAATAATTCTCAAACTCCTTAGAAGTAAATTCCCCTCCATTATCTGTTCTAAGACATTTAATGGATTTACCTGTGCTCTTTTCAACCAAAGCTCTAAATTGTTTAAAAGTGTTAAATACATCAGCTTTCCTCTTTAACAAATAGATCCAAACTTTCCTCGAGTAATCATCTATAAAACTAACAAAATATGATGATCCTCCATATGAGAGTTTCGGAGCTGGACCCCATAGGTCTGAATGAATATAGTCTAGGATACCTTTACTTGTATGTTTTCCAGGTTTAAACTTCTGTCTAGCTTGTTTCCCATAAACACAATGCTCACAGAACTTTAAATCTACAGTTTTTAAACTAGGAAGAAGTTTACGATCAGCAAGTACCTTAATTCCTTTCTCGCTGATATGACCCAGTCGTTGATGCCATAAGCGAGTGGATTCACCTGCATCCTCTGATGCGACTCCTGCTTGATCAATTTCTGTCCTTCCTTCAAGTTTATACAGGTTCCCGACTCTGTTAGCTTTCATGACTATCAAGATACCTTTTGATATCTTCAAAACTCCACCTTGAACTGAACCCTTATGTCCACTAGAATCCAGAACTCCCAAAGATATCAGATTCTTTCTCAAGTCAGGCACATGTCTCACATCTGTCAGTGTTCTAACAATCCCATCATACATTTTAATTCTGATACTCCCTATCCCAACAGTTTTACATGTAACATCATTACCCATGTAAACTACCCCATCATCAATAGATTGATATGTAGAATACCAATTCCTATGCAGACACATGTGATGGGATGCCCCAGAATCAATTAACCAGTCATAATGGTACTGTGAGACAATAGACGTAGATAATACCTCATCAACCATACCTGAGTCCTTCTCGGCTATGTTAGCCTCCTTTGTAGAGTCCTCCTCCTTAGATGCCTCTTTACGTTTCCAGCAATCTTTCTTGAGGTGTCCTGATTTGTTACAGAACCAACACTTCAACTTGCTCTTTTTGCCCTTCGACTTGGATCTAGCTGGGCCCTTCGAATGCTGTCCCCTCTCAGTAGTTCTGCCTCTGGCCATCATAACTTCTGTTGTCGAAGTTTCCAGAGAAGATCTCTTTCGAGTTTCCTCAGATATCATAGCTCCAACAACAACATCAAAGCTAATGACCTCTTTAGAACTAAAACTAATAGAGGTTACAAAATGATCCCAAGATTCAGGCAGAGAACTTAATAATGTTACCGTCTTATCTTCATTCGAAATTTTGTCACCCGTGCTGTCCAATTTACAAATAAGAGTATTAAAAGTATTTAAATGTTCCGAAATTGTCATACCTTCCTTCATACGCAAGGTATACAGCTGACGCTTCAGGAGGATTCTATTCGTCAAGGATTTAGTCATATACAAGCTTTCTAGTTTTGTCCAGAGTCCTGCTGCTGTTGTTTCAGACACGATGTTGAATAATACATCGTCGGCCAAACATAGGCGAATAGCACTGAGAGCACGAGTTTCCATCTCGTCCCAGTCATCATCTTCCATACTCGCGGGTTTCTTTGCCTTTCCTGCGAGCGCCTTCACAACACCCTGCACACACAGTATATCCCGCATCTTGACCTTCCATAACTCGAAGTTATTGCTACCGTCAAATTTCTCGATCTCGAATTTAGCACTCTGTGTCTTTGCCATCACGCTTCAACGCAGCGAATGAATTCGCCCTTCAAACTCGCCCCTCGTGGCCTCCCTCCAACCTTGCTCTGATACCACTTATTGGAAACTTATATAGCCACGAAAAGATTAAGCACAGCAAAATATAAAGTGAGTAAACGAAATTAAATAGCCAAAAAAGACACAAACCATAAACACAGATTTACGTGGTAAAACCCTCAAGAGGGAAACATCCACGGAGCAACGGTATCGATTCTCTTATTGTTCAAATCTGGAAATTACAATCAGCACAGCTCTTCCTCTTACAACTCTATTTTTCTTGTGTGTTTAGCCTCAATGGGCATACATGGATTTATAGCATTCTCACAAAACTGAATTCATTAATGCGTTCCTATCCATATTCTAACTAAAGCTGTCTTGTTACAACAACAAGCTGAATAATAGGATCTTGATCCACCAGAAGAGGAATGGTTGTCATCTAATCTCAATTCACCGCGACAACCACAGCAACGACTTCCAGTCTTCCACGTTGAACCGACTCGAAAACAAAAACAAAACATCCGCGGAATTGATTACTTAAACTGGCATCGCCATCATTGCTCAGTCTCAAAATTATTGAAAGTTGAACGGGTGAGAAAAATGTTCGATGAGTACGGGTAACGGGAGGAAGACGTAATTTGGTTTGGACTTTGGCGTTTATTTAAACTGATTTTTTTAATATATGGTTAATATTTGACAGCAAGCTATAATTTGATGTGGCCCGCTGGGTTCCACAGACAACATGAATATGATGACATCACGAATCGCGCCTACAAATGGCCACGTGGACTTTCCACGAAACTTCCCTTAACATTTACCGTATTCAAAGTTCACACCGCGCATACTTATAACACGGTAGCAACCGAGACGTAAACCAAACACAACTTCAAAGGTAATTTATTTACCAATGTTTATCCACTTAATTTATCTTTTTAGTCAAGTCGTATCAGCCATTGAATTAGTTAGAAGACATCGAGATTGATTGAATGATTTATTTCAGTGTTTTGCTAAAGTTTTGGGTGGACTACAGTTGATGTGTGCGAAGAAAGGCAGTGTGCAGTGTTGGGTCTTAACGCGTATGAATTGCCATCATCAGAATCCCATTAACATGAGGTTAGAAATGTATTGTCAATGTTGTAGAGGTGAAATGAAAAGAGGTTCTCCATAAACATTAGACGGCTCTCGAATTTTAAACGAACTAATTTTTTTAATTTAAAATTTAACGCGTATTTTATTTATTTATTTATTTGTTTATTTGTTTTTTAAGCTTTTTATTTTTTATTTTTTAAATTTCTAACTTTTTTTTCTCTTCAATTCATATTTGTATATATAGATACAACTTTTTATTAAAAATGGTACATTGAAATATTAAGTTAGTAATATTAAGAATGCAATTTCTACACTTGTATTGCACATTATAATTAATTATACAATTTATATTCAAATAAATATAATTAACAAATTCATATGTAATTTGCACAAATAAATTATTTTTCTACGATATTAATATTAGAAATTTGTAAATAATTGATAAAACTAGCAATCGCATGTGTACAATGCAATGTGAACGCCGAACGGTATATGTTATTTGATTTAGAGGTATAATTATCACTTTTGTAGTTGATGTTGATAACGAGTGTGATTGATTTTGTAAGTGTAGAAATATAGATGCGCCACTTAATTTAAAGGTTCTCTTTACATTTCAAACTTGTTACAAATTTTACATGAATACATTTGATACCTTTTTCGATAGTTAATCACTTGTATAGTTGATGTTGTTTGTATTTATTTCTGGTTACTTGTGTTAGTGTTGCACCGGTTGTTCGGTTGGTGTTTTGTTGGAAAAACCTTTATTGTACACTCGATAATGCTTGTGATTAATAGTGGTAGTGTATGAATATAGATGTAAAATTACATTAAAAGGTTGTATGTGTACACTTAATTTTATTACAGATTTGTACATTTAAAGTTGCAAATCATATATCACAACATCACATATATGAAGACTTCTATACACATAACGAGACATGTATACATTTGCAGTATTTATATCATGAATGGTAGCCTTTTGTGGGCAATTTTCTTTTCAATAAACATGATTACATTTGATACCTGTTGAATACAAGAAGTGTTGAGTAAACTAGTAGTGGAGGTGTTATCAAAGTAGAGGGTTGTATTGACGACGAGTTGAGGTGTAGTAGTCTTGACTCCTCCTTTCTTCTTGCTCCAAGTGTTGGTACGTGCACCATATTTGAGTACCTTTCGAATGAAAATGTAGGTGAAATGCGCAGATTTGCAAGCGAGGGAACTCTAGAGAAAGATGTGAATGTCAAACCCTGCCTTTCAGTGGTTCCAATGTCGACAGTTTCTCTATATGTAAAGTAAGTCCCTGGGACTTGTGGATAGTTAATCCCCAAGCCATTTTAATAGGCAATTTTCTTCGATTCCCTCTCAAAATAGGGCGTATGGGAATATGTAACAGGTTGGAGGGATCCCAACATGGGTCGTTGTATCTATCAAATTTGACAACAACAAATAAAGGTAATGTTGATGGTTGTATTGATGTTTCGTAGACAATGTCGGTGATTGTTCCTTTAGCACCACTTACGAGGCCTGCATCAACCCATAAATTTGCAATAAGCATGATTTTTATTTATTTTCATAGCAAAAATTTGTGTTCCAACTGATCATCATCATGATCTCTTTGTCCAGCTTGCTTGTTACTTTCAGCAATGGATTGGGCGATCGGAACGTTCAATGCCTTCAACATCTTAAGGTTGTGGGAGTCCACGGGATCAGTTTTTGCAAACAAATGTGTTGTGTCCTTAAAAATTTTGACCTCTTGTTGAGTTAGGTGTATGTCTATGCGAGACATTAGGAGTTCCCAATCCTCAATAAGAGGGGTTGAATCTCGCATGTGGTGTAATAAATTTCGGAATGAAACTTGTGCATTGGTTGTTCCTTGTTGCTGAAATATTGTTTAGAATGTAATGGAAGAATTGAATCCCTTCCAAAGGCTGATTCTATAGGAATTACTTGCATAAAGAGGATTGTCCAAAACTGGTGGTAATTGGCCGAGGTTGCCAAGGAGGATAACTTATTTGCTCCCAAATTTAGATGTTTTTGAGTGTACGAAAGCTTCACGTAGCCTACTGTCAATTTTTTCTTAGCATATTTGGGCTGATGAAACTCATTTCATCAATAAGAACATATTCTATATGTTTCAACAACTCTTGAAAATATTATAATGCACTGCCTTCAAGGGGTTTCAGTTATTTAATTGGAATAGACATGGCTGCGTTGATTGTGGATGCAGAGATGTTGAATGCTGAAACACCGGAATGGGCAAGCACAAGTAGAGGTAAAGGAGATGTGGTTGATGATGTGAATTAATTCCAGATTTTATTTATTAGAAATGATTTTACCGTGTTAGTCGTTCCTTGAATTATCAATCTTAGTGGAGGTAGAAGGGTTTTATTTGTTGAATGGTGTAGTATGGTATCAAGAGCTAGTTGTTGTTTTGAAGACAAAGGAAGTGTGGAAGATGGTGGTGTGGCTTGCATGCTAGTGTTATTTGTGTCTTCCTTTTCTCTCTTGATGAATGATGAATAAATTATCTACAAAAATGGTAGAAGGTCATGTATGCTCCAATTATTGTGTATGTCAAAATCTTGTTTCCCCAACATTTCAAGACTGTCAAGACCCGTGTTGTTTCCTAGAAGAATTTGTGCGAAGACTTTCCATTCTTGCAATGGTTTTTGTTGAATACTGCATTTGGCCTCAGAGTCAGAACTAACATCCGTAACATGTCCTATGTTTGTGGTAGTGCGCAAAACATGTCCCAAGTGTCGTTGATGTCAATTGGGGTTGAGCCAAATTCAGAGGTAATATTTCTGAAAGGATTGTATAAAAGGAGTTCTGACTAATATAAAAGGTCATATGACATTGAATTCTGAGCTGGGACATCCACAAATCTTAGATGGACCCGAACAATTGCTTGATTCGGTCACATTTTCCATTTATCACCTTTATGGTTCTTGTTGTAGCTCCAATCTCGAGCAACCTTAATAAGTGATAGGTGTTCCACGATTGTAGGAAGAACTTTATATACATCCAAGAAAGTGGTTGTTTGTTGTGCATTGACGTCACTTTCAATTACACGTCTCAAAAAGTTTTTGCCAACATTTAACGATACAAATGAATGGCTGCACATAACAAGTGGAAATTTTTGCAGCATGTGGCATGTTTCTTGTGTGCTTATGTCATGTTCAACATCTCTTTATGTGAGCATTTTACGGATCGCAATATGTGTTGGAGAATCTGTGTCAGCATCTCTTAAAAATATGGATAGCATTTGGTAATATGTTTCTAAATGTTGCTATGCTTTTGAAGCATATTTTGCAATATACTTAAGAACTACATGGCAGGAAAGTACTGGTTGGAAATCAACATTTTCTCTCCACATGTATATCATAGTTTGATTGTGGATGTTCAATCTATCATCATTTTTGGAAAGTACGTACTTAATTTTCCCATCACTTTCAATGAGCAAGGATGACGTAGGTTCATGGCCCAGGGGGAGTTGTACTTACACTGAATTTGTGGCTGCTTTCTACATAGGCATGTCCGCTCTAAAAATTTAGTGTGGCGTTGAACATGATTAAGTAGTTCTTCAAGGTCTGCGTGTGGGGAGCATGATAGAATTTGTGTTGTATCTAGCAAGCAAGGGTTGTCTAGGAGTGACCTACGAACAAAATCCAAGCAGTTACAATCCGGGCCGAGGTTCTAGGAAGACAAAAACTTATTAAAGTATTATTTTGTCACCTTAATAACTATTTTATCCTCCCAATCCTTTGCATCAAATTTAGGTGCATTCTCGAGCCACGATAAACCATGGACATGTGCGGAGCCTCTATGTTGTCATTCATATCTGCGAGGCAAGGGAACATAAATATTAGCTATGTAGTTTGTGAAAAACATATAAATAACTAGATTTTATTACCTGTACCAAAAGTCTATTGCTCCAAGCTCCTTCTACAATATTTCTTCACGAAATATTTTGAATATGTGATGTAGGTATGTTAATACTCGATGAGGGTTAGAGACAATGTTAAGTGTTCTCCAACACTGTGTGGCGCAAGGATCATCTAGGCACTCACCAGACATAATGTTGTGGAGATCTGACCATTTAGTGTTTGAAGTTTAATTTCACAATATTATAATTGAGTAGCATTTAATAAATATGCTTAATATGATAAATGATCTCAGTGATATATATATTGAATTTAAGATAAAAATAATAGAATTCTCAAATGAATAGATTTAACCTCTTTGATTTAAAATGAAACAATTTTTTGTATTTGATAGGGAAAAAATTAGACTTTGAAGGAATCAGGAACCTTGAACAAAGAAAAATATAAAGCATTGAGGCCTAGAAGGAGAAACAACAAAGAAATGAATCAAAGAGAACCAGACCAAAAAACCAAAATAGGCCTAAAGCCTACGTATGGGAAACATCAAAGCCAAACATGTCACACTAGTTGAAACCATGAGTAACCTATCTGCCGAGAGCCTCCCCCCTATGAGACTCAGGTTTAACCTAAGGGGCTGGTGGTCAACTTTCATTTTTTTCTTGTTGGAAACAAGTGAACACACACCCCCCACTTCATTCTCTTTCGACACAATAACTCTTAAATGCATAGTATCATTCTTACCAAGATCGATCACGAAATTCGCATCATGAAACAATGAATTTTCATGATTTTGCGTGGTTCCTGTTATGTCTCGAAAGTGCACCCTATAGAGAGATGGTTGCAGGTGTTCTAAGCTTGCAAAATTGATCTCTCTCTTTCATAGATACAATGGAAACACCTCAGGTCTGTGGGTATACCTATTTTGAGGTGAATCTCCGGTATCAAGGCCAGTTCCTTATTGATGTATCCTAAACTAATTTTTTGGGGTTTGAGGGTAAAAGATGATTGTAAATATGATTCAAAACTGGGGTGATACACAAAATTTATGTGAGGTCTTTGACTGAGCACATGCACAATTGATATGAGAATGAATTCTAGATGCACAAGCCAATAGCTTTCTATAGAATATTAAGGGCAAACACTTTGATGTATTGAGGGAAAGTATCACAACAATACTATTAAGTTACACATGCACATTAATATCATGTAAAAATTACTGAATTTTGCAATAGGGTAAGATGATTAATCAGGGAATTCAACATTCACAAGGATTAATAAAACATACAAAAGACTGCAAATAATTGGAAAGGCAGAATATACTTCTCATTCAGAGGGAAAAACTGGCAAAATATGCTTCATGCACTCTTGTGTCTAAAATTCCTCCCTTTATGCTTGCAATTGCACACAATATATAGCAAAAATTATTCATCCCACCCTTCCTAAAAATAGACTAAAACTGTACTTGCCCATGCATCCTATTTTTACCCTTTATTTATTAATAAATAAAGGAATAAAAATAAGCATGCTAATACAAAGAGGCATTAATAGCCTTGATTACAACTCAGTCAAACTGTAGTTGACTATTCTATTTTTAATAAAGCTGGGTGAATAATTTTGCTAATAATAAACCTTTCTTGATGAGCAAGTCTTCTCCAATGCATGCAATCTTCTGTCTTCTAGTTGCTCCATTTGATCCACTTGTTAATTTCAAAAATAGTATTTAAAACTCCCTCTTGGATGCACATGCAAAATTTGATCTCCCTCTATGAGAAAAAATAATTCATTATTTACAATACTTTACAAAAATCACCCAATGAATGGGGACCACCTTTAGGCTTTGATGTTGACATTCCCTTTGTCTTCTAGTATGATCATGATCCCTTTTGCCACCTTTTATAAATACATCATCTGCATCTAAAATACCTTTGTTTTCAAAATCCTCCTACTGTGGGTACTGCCTTTGATGTGTGCACACTCTGTCTTTCTCCTTTTCTGACTTGGCATAATAACATGGTTTTAGAACACACATGGGGTTACTTTCATGACATGTTACCACACTATACTCGGCCACCTTTTGGATGTTTACATACTATTATTTATTGAAGTTCATGGGACCTTAATAATTCATCGGTCTAATCATTGCATCATGTGATTTGTTTAGTATTTGGTTATTTTTTACAAACTTATAAGACCTTAACAAAGGTCCTTATCACGAGTCTCATTTAAATGATGTCGGTTGGCACCCCTCCTTGGATTATGAAAAATCATAATAGTGTCGGCACTTTGGAATATTTTTTGGTGGCATTCACTGAACTTAGGTAGACCTTAGAAGGTGAAGGTAAATCGATTATCATATTGATCCTTGGGCTGGTCCCCTTCCCATGATGAGGTCGACCGGCTTTGTAACTTAGTCGGTGGCATCGAGTAACCATGGTGGTTTGCATAGGAGTTGGTGCTTGATTGATGTACCTTTTGATTCTGGAACGTTTATTTTCTTCACCATAGTAAGCTAGGGTTTGCATCGAGGTTAGTTGGGTGAGTAAAGAACACTCGAACCCCATCATTCTTCTTTATTCGCACTTATGAAAAATTTAGGGCGAAGCCCTGGCAAAATTTCTCCCCACCACCATTGTTGATGATTTTTTGAGCTATAATGAAGGGTTGCTGTAAATTTTGAACTTTTTGCCTTCAATGGAGTTTATGTTTTGAAATTTCTGAGTGGTGGATGACGTTTACCGAACATTCCAAGCTTTGTTTTTAGCTTTTCTTGGAGGTTTTGCATCGATATGTGCTTCTTTTTGAGCTCTCTTTGAGGGGTCTCTGATTTTAGTTATTGTGGCCGCCATTGATGATTTTTTAAATCTCTCTACTTGGTCTCTTGATCTCAACGACTTGACTGTTTGAAGCTTTTTTGAGAACACGGGCTATATCTGCTCATGATTTTACTTCTGAATGTGCTTGGCCACCATTTATCTAGGGGAAGTTTGGTTTCTTTCCATTGTCAGCTCCAACTGGTAAGTGAATAATAGTGCAATAACTTGTGATTTGTCAAATGGGTATTCTATATTTTGTTAAAAAATCACAAGATATATTGTATAAGAGACATGGGTATTCAATTTTTTAGCTTCATCCTTTCTCTGGTAGTTTCCCCTTTTGCTATGGCCACCATATATGAGCTTGGAATTTCATAGGTTTGGCATTTCGTTGTTCATATATGAGATAAAATCTCAGATATTTGAAATATCCGCCATTATTCTGGACTTGGGTTTGTATTGGCTATTCTGTTTCTGAAGCTATGTAGTTTTGATCATGTCCTTCTTGAAAAATGTAGATGCCTGAGAGAGGTCATTATTTTTGATGCTTTCTTGGGGTAAATAATCTGTATTTCTAGTTATTTTCTAAATTACTTTCCATTTTGAAGCTTTTGATGCTCTCTTTGATCTGTGTATGAAGCCATTCCTTGAGCTTTCTTCGAGCTTATTCAAGCTTATCGAAGTCGCTACCCATGGTTTACCTTTCAGGTGATGTCGAGGATTTTCATAAATCTGAATTCCTTCATGGGTTTGAATTTTTTGACAAAAGGGTTCCCAAATTCATATCCTTTCACCTTTGTATTATTTATTAATCTCATATGTATCTCTCATACTCTTTAATGCATTTCCATACTAGTATGTGAATGGTCCTGAGACATTCCTTTCCCTTTGGTTGTTTATGATGATCTTCTCTTAAAATGACATGCATTGTTTGATCTGAAAATGATTTCGTATTGCTTATGAAACTGCTTTACTTGAATAGATCATTACTTTCTCCATCTTGTTGAAGACATTGGGTTCACTTTTCTTCTGAAATTGTTTATCATGTTTTTTCTGGAGACAAGTTGATCATCAATATTTCTTCCTTTAGTGCTAGTAAGTAGTTATAGATTGCTTCCCACTTGCTGAAATGTTGAACATATGATTCGACTATTTGATAGATTTCACAAAAAGTACACTATAATTTGAAAGGGTATCACATTTATGTTTACTACTATGAGGATCCCTGAGGATCTATCCCTTAAACTCTTGATCATTTCAGTTTTGCACGATATGTTTGTTATGTGAGCTCGAGATTATATGCTATTCATTAATAGCTTTGATATCTTTCTTCTGTTTTGGTTAAACCCTATTGATCTCTATAGAAGCTTATCGTTTGAAGCTGACCTTTCCCCAATCATTACTTGTAGCAGATCATTTTGAAATATACTAGTTAAGATGTCATCGTTGTTGATTTCGAGTTATTCTAGACACTGGTAGATTTGATTCACTATTTTCATTTGTAGTTGTTAGCCTTCCCTTGTAAATTTTCTACCTATATCTATCTTTTACGTCTGATATCTGCAACGTTTGTTATGAATTCAACTTTTGCTAATGGCTTAGTGTTCTGCAATATTTGAAATATTTCTTTGACTTCAGTGGTTGATTTGTATTCTCAGAATCTATGTAGCTCATTTTAAAAAGCATATCATTTAAATTTGATGATCTTTGAATGCTCTAAGGTAGTTGGCAGTTCTCTCTACTACATTGTGAATAAAAGAGGCATGATTTCTTGTTTTGAAGTCATCATAGCCTTCTCCTAGCTTTAGATGTTACTTGAATTATTCCTGATAACTCCCTTCATATCTTGTAAGTTGAACTACATACTTGGATCAATGATTTTCATATGAAGAAGAATACGTCCTTCTCTATATTCAGATCTTGAGCTTTGTATCTATTTATTGCTATCTTGGCTTCCTGTTTAAATGAAATGAGTTCTCTCTCATGAATATTTCCTATAGTTGAAATTGCATTCATAATCCATACCTACAACTTTACCTTATGGTAATATATTCTATATCACTTAAAAACACTGCTCTTATCCATAAATGTTTCCTTTCTCTACACTGATTGTTTTCACACTGAACCCTTGTAGAACTGAAAATGCAATATCAACATTTCTGCATACTGTATTCTTTCCATTTTCAGTCTGTACCTGAATGATGCTTTTTATTCCTTAATGCAACTTTGACGTCAGATTGGTCAATTATGTGTACTCTGATACTCTTTTGATCTCTAACTCCATTCACTTGTATGTTTATGTCTTTGTGAAACACTTGCTTGAGTTGAATTTATGTAGACCTAGGGGCATTACTTGTTCTGCAACCATGTAGACTTTGTATCAACCTTGTATCTTGAATTTTCATTTGATTGCATGGCTAAAAAGACTTTATATTTAGAAAAATAACTCTACTTTGCTTGTCATAGCTGTACTCCATTGGTATTGTGGCATTTCTGTATCTGTTCTGATGCAATCTAAAAGTGTGCACTTGAATTTTGATCTGGTACTGTAACCATTCATTTAGATGTTTCATGGCTCGTTGTTGAGAGATGAAATCTAATAACTGTTATCTTTGACCATGCCATGGATTACCTACTTTCTTTATTACTATTTGATTTATATACAACCTTTAAAGCATGTAATATTAGTTTGAAATAGCATGATGGAAAGATGTAAAATATTCATTTTACATGGCGAAGTCATGTCAAAATTTTCCCATATTTCCTTTTCCATTTTGTTTCAGATTTAATCTCGTATCATTCCAGTTAACTTCAGCCTTTAGTTTGAACTGAAATGAATGTAATTTTTTGTTTAAAGTTTAAGAAAGTATCACTTCTTTCTTCTTACTTGTATCTGCACATTTGGATAAACTGGTTAGAAGACATTAGGATTTTTGGCCTCTTTTTTATTCCATAGGTTTCCTCTTTCTTCTCTCTCCTTATTTATGAGTGAATAAATCATGTATACTACTATAGAAAAGTAAAATTTATCAATTGTGCCTCTGATCTTCATATAATTTATACCTCCTATTGTTAAGAGATCCACCTGCACAAATTTGGACAATATAGGAATATGGGTCAACCTTGAGCTCATGATTGACAATATTCTCTTTTCTGTTTTTAGGTACAGTACCATTTTCCAAGCGGCGAGGATGAAGATGGAGCAAAGATGGAGCTGGAGATGCATCATACGAAATGAAAGAAACATCAAGGCAATGATGGGTTCTTCCATATTCCTCTATTTTATTTTTGATGCATATGTACCTCTTACTTTAGTAGTTGTAATTTACTTTTGAGTTACATCCCACAGCTTATGTGGGAACATTTGCAATTCCTTATGAATAAAACATTAAATTCTTAAACTGAGTTGTGTATTTCTTTCTGCATTTCAGCTTTGTATATGGATTGTATGATGAATTAAACAACTCGATAAAGTAATTGAATGTATTAATTATGAAGGAAAGAATTTTAAAATACCTGTAGCTTTAACAATGAACTCTGACTATTGCAATCTGTGATTATGATTGTTGTTCCAAAAATTAACACTTCATCTATTCTGTAGTTTCGTGTCTTCTTCAAGATAACACATTTGTCCTTCGGGGCTTCGTGTTCTCTGCTGAAGATAATCATGATTCATGAAATTGCAGACTATGTGATATGTTACGTTTTGTAACAACACACATAGCTATAGATTTCATGTAATCATTAATTAATTCAACAAAAACATTGAACTGAAAGAATCTCTCCTAACTTAGGTTCTTTTCACCAAGGCCATCCATTGTAACAAAGTTTCGAGTTGCCCATTTTTGCACAAGTGAAAACATAGTCAAGAGTTACTCCGCCAAGATCCTTAGACTGATCGTAATCTTCTTACACTCTATTAACTCTCGTACCCTATGTGTTGACTACCAAAGAAATCGAAATGTTTCCCCCCCCCCTTTATTGAATATTTCCCTTCCCCTTCACCGGTAAACCTATTAGTTCCAAAGATATCTTTCTGGGACTCGACCACTGATTCATTTTCTTTAGAACCAACATATTCTTTGTTTTCTTCTTCCACAGTAGGATCTCCCTTCTCTAATTTTTCTCCTTCATTCCCGCACCATAGCTCTGAGTTGACAAATTTACAGCAAGATCCAGGGTCACTTCTCACGCTTCTACATTTTGAACAATATATTCTCGAGCTTTCCACTTCAATTGTTTGCTCCCAGACCCCATACAAAGAGTTGAGAGTACTCTGTTTGGGAATTTTAGTGACAGTAAGGACTGAGACACATAATCTAGCATACACCAATCTTGATCTAGATTTTATCATAGGATCCATAGCGATGAGTATTCCCATATATCTGGCCACGCCAAAGAAAATTTTAGCTTCCTAAAACTCCAACGGGAGGGCAGGGAGCCGTATCCAAACCTGGAGGGCTTTAAAAGTGAGATTATGTGGAACACCTCGTTCCCTCCTGCTAAAACTCAGGGCCACATTACCATAGAACCATGGATCTCTGTGGACGATGTTTTGAATTTCCTACCCATTGAGAAAGCATAATAAGAACCCCTTACCCGCAAGGGCTCTCATTTCAACCTTATAGCCCCATTTTCACCTGTACCAGCCCCAAACTGAGCCTATGTTAGGCCTGAGGCCTACAAGTCTGCCTAAGATCGCAAGTGTTAGCCTATCCTTTTCTTTTTCAATAATAGAATTCAGGATCTCGAAGTGTGGATCATCATGTCTCCAAGAAGTTGTGAGCTTAACCGTTTCAATATTCGTTGCACCCAACAGTCTAGTTACCCACGAGCTCTCTCTCGTTTTTCCCATTGGTTCTAATTTTTATCGAACCATGTTAAGAGGCTCAAATGTGGTGTGCAGACAAAGTAAAAATAAACAAATTGATACAATGTGTAAGATGTTATTTGTTTTTGGCTAAAATAATGAATTCTTCTTGACTATCCATGAACATAAATTAAATATCAGAATTTCAAACATATAAAACTTAACCTAGTGATCAAGCTAACATGACAACTATCTCCTCTCTTATTGACTATTTATGATGTGCATCCCTTTAATGTAGTTGTTCCTTTCCTTTCGTATCAGGATTCTCAAACCACATAGGCTCACGTACCATGTCAGAAGCCTGGTTTGAACTTCTCTTAGAAAAATGAATATAGAAAATAATAAAAACATGAAAATAAAGATAAAAATCTCTGAAAACTCAATTTTTATGCTTTTTAAACAATTTAATACTTATTCTTCTTTTCTGAACTTATTATATATCTTTTTTCTGAATTTCATAATCTAATGTAGATAATTACAGGTGTCCTTATTTGAAACAAGCTTTAGAAAGAAATTTGCTTTTATCATTTATACATCATTTACTCTATAATATTAGATTTAATTCAGATTTAATTAAATCATTTAGTGAACCCACTCACTCAAACACTGCCTTCTTATAATGTATTGAAAGCTATCTCCTTCTTCCAAATTTATGGATCATTCTTCCTATCATTCTTTTACTCCAACCAAGGTTTCTAGCATGGCTACCATAGTTGTTCATTTTATGAAAGTTCGTACTCAACATCCTCATCACTTTATCACGCCAATGTCTCATCCAACCATGAATGTAGTCACCATCTGCCAAACTCATCCTCCTACAGCTTCACCTATCTTTGTCCCATCACCTATCACTTATAGAGTTCTTACCACCACATCTAAAGGGTATGACATCATTGAGCAACTTAAGAATACACTAGAAAAATATCTCTTTATGATCTCTTACGCAGTGCAGATATTTTTTGTCATACATTAGAGGTCGCCCTTCATTTCATCCACATTGAAAACTATAATTCACATGTTTCCTTCACTCACCTCATTTAATCCCTCAAAAATAGCACACATACTATATCTTTTAGTGATGAGGATATCCCTCCCTCTGCTCCTGATAATCCCTTTGCACCATTGCTTATTACTGATACTATTAGCATCAACTGTATTAAGTGTATACTCATTGATAGTGGATATACTATAAATCTATATTCTCTCTTAATCCTTAGGAAAATAAGCATTATTGGTGATCTAATTAATAAATCCTCTCAATTCATTCATGGTTAAGATTCCACTACTCGTACATACATGGGAACTATCACCCTACCTCTGCAAGGTAGTCCTAAAATTGTTCTTTTAGTACTCATTATCATCGATGCCACATTCTAGTTCAATTGTTTAATTGGGAGACCCTGGATTCATACAATGCATGTTTTTCCCTTTACAGTTCATCAGTGCGAAAAATTCCTACATGATGTCTATGAACATACCATTTTTGTGGACCCTAGTGCATTCAATTTTTCCACATTGACCCCATCACCGCCGTGCCTATTCCTCCATCACATCATATTCCATATCGTAATATTAGTACATATGATGTTGGTCAATCTAGCACTCCTACTACCTCTGCGACATTTTTATACATTTCATCCATCCCTACTCACACTAATGATATCCTAGCACCCAGTATTTCACCTATCATGGTTCCTATCAATTCTACCTTTGGCTCCATTCCTGCCAACATCTTTGATACTACTATTGAACAAGAAAATGTTAGCACTGATGATTCTGATTATGAGGTTGATATAGTAGAGCTTAATGATGACAGATTGTGCACTATTAACGTTACTCCTATCAAAATAAATGATTCCTAATTCCAAGATACTTTTGTTTATATTGGCCCTAGTGAATATCAATTCAATAATCCTCCTCCATTATTAAACATATATTTTCTGTTTTGTCATATTTGAAAAGTATGCAACTTCATAATTTCAATATCTTTATATTCTAAATGATTTACTCATTTGCATAATAAGAGGGAATGTAGCAATGTATTACGAATAATAAGAGAGGCCTTGAAATTTGTTTAAAATTTAACAAGGAAAAAAGTATATTCACATTTGATTCCTTAATGTAATCATTCTAACGGCATTATAATGACATCGTTGCACATTCACCTATCCACATACTAAAAAGAATTAATTCAAAATCTAAAGGAAACCATTAAAACATATTTTTACTTTCAACAAAAAAATTACTATGCAAGTATCAAGTGGATTTCCACTAGAAGTAATTTTCCTTTAAAACCATAACCACATTTCTAAAGTTGTAAATAAATAAACCTAAATCAAGTTTTTATTCACTCATTTTCTCCTTAATGATTTTCCATAATAACAAGAAATACAAGAGTCGTATTATTCTTTTCTTTCAACATCATCTTCATATAACAATCAATGATTTATTTTGAAAATAAAGTTTCAACCGTAAAATAAGATCTTAACAAAGGAATAACTCTTAACCAATTACCTGTATTTACTTTCAAAGTTTAAGACTCTTACAACATTTACCATATAAAATTAGTTTACATCCCCATGAAGCTTAGGCTCACAAATACAACATATTTCCAAGATAGGTAAGATGCACAAAGAAAAACATTAGAAGGCTTCAATCCAAGTTGAAGGAAGATTACAAATACTAGTGTAACATTATATTACAAATCAATCCCAATCACAAAATGGGAACCTTACAAAGACAAATAACTTCCAACATAGCCATATCCATAAGATTACAATAAGTAAAACTTTCCCAAAAAATTTTGCCAAGATATAAAGGAAATACTCCAACCATCTTCCAAACTTGTGCTCTAACTTTTGTGTTCTACATAAAATCCAACACATAAAGAAAGACTTGTTTTACCACCAAACCAATAGGCATCATTACATTCCTTTCCAAAGGTTGGAAGACATGCTAGCCTCCCCCAATCCCATGGGAGAGAGATCTAGCTTCCAAAAATGTTCACAAGAATAAGGGAGAAGTAAACACAAGCATTTCACATACAATACTAACCCATACACTAAAGAAAACACAATAATTATCAACCAAATAAAAAGAGGAGAAAACCATATTCATCCTCAACAAAGGGGAAGAGTAGATGAGACCTCCAATAATGCTAAAGAGTGTTGTCCAACCATAGGATGCACACTAACAAATTCTTCAAAAACCTTCTTATCCCTCCAAAACAATCATCCCTCCTTATTACTCCTCCCATTCGCCTAAAATCCTTCTTGGGAGGATTTTCAAACCCATTGGGTTTCCTCCCCAAGGATGGGAAGGGGGTTCAAACCATATGAACCACCTTCCCCACCTCAAACAATATGAGTGGATAAAAGAGAACCAACATGGCTTGCCCATCAAGCCATGAGGTTTAAGAGCGAAAATCCCTTCATCTTCCCTAATAAAACTCTCAAATCCATCAAGTCATATGTTGGATAGGGAAAATAACAAATATCACAACCAAGTAACCATATAACACATGTAACAAGACAAACTTTCAACCATAAGAAAATCTAACATACCAAATAACAAAAAATAAGATCAACGTACCTACCTCCACGAGCTCTCCAAATCTCTATGCTTTTTCCAATTCCTTGTCCAAGAAAAAATCCAACTCCAAAAGCCTCCAAGCACAGAGAAAAAGCCAAAACAAATCCTCTTTCTCGCACATGAGGGAGTATTTGGAGAAAATAAAAGAAATTTCCTCACAAATGAGGGGTTGACATGTGTCACCCCTCCCCTCCAAGTCAAGATTCCCAAAACAAAATAAAGAAAAAATAAACCCACATTTAAACACCCATCTCCCAAATTACCTAAAAAGAAAATGAGACAAGATTGTGCAACTTTTCACAACAGAAACATTCCAACCAATCGTACATGGATGGTGACAAAAGAGAGGCTAAATGGGAGGGAAAATCCCTCCTTCCCTTGGAACTAAGCCCCCTACCTAATAGGTAGGGTCCAATGGCTTATTTTCATGCTAAGTGAACCCCCAAAACCAAAAGGGGTCACTTAAAATGCCAAAACTAGCCCAATTTCGGGTTTGGCACATTTGGACACATATGTAGAGGATGTGGGGCCCACTCAAGGGTGCTTATGTGACCCCAATCCTCTTTAATTAACACACACATACACAAATACATATTTAATGCGAGTGGGGACCATTAAGTCCCACAACCTAGTTTTCTAAGCAAATTAAACAACCTAAAAACAATTAATTTTACATGAAATACAACATTACAAATAATGGTCACTCATGGTGCCTAAGCAATACAAGCAACCAATAAGGCCTCATACAACTAACATGGTTAGGACTTAGCCTCGTGGGCCGCTTGTGTAAAATTTGCATAGTCACCCTGAAACCCATGTCCTCCTGTGCCCTGTAACCTGCACACTCAATGTAAACATTAAACGCATCTGCCCAATACAAGTGTAAATCAACTACTCAGTAAACGATCAAGTCTAAACATGCAATCTATGACATCACAACATCAACATGGAATCATAAATGAGAAATATGCACAAGTTCACACAAATTCACCACGTGTTAGCCTTTGCAATACATATAAATGACATATATCCATGCTATCAGGTGTTCCCATCAATAATCAAATAATCTATATCATCAAGATGTGCGAATAAACTATGTATCCATCATATATAAATTAGACCCAAATAACATAACAATATGTTAGTATCCACAACATCTAATAAAATATGTAAACATACTAATCAAAGCTAAATTGACGGTACACGCCCAAATCACCATACATGTCCATGAAGATTGAATAACATAACATAATGTCCAAAATATGTCAAAATCCATGTCCAAATCATAACTATGAGTAAGGAATTTAGTAGATAACTGAGGTTATAAAATGTGGGCACTACATTATACACGAAAAAAACTGATAGTATCAGCATAATTATTTGCGAGGCATAGATTCACAATATTTTATTTAAACTGCTACTTTCTTGAGTTTTTTTAAATAAAGAAAAATAACTTTATTATCCACATGTGGGAATAAAAATATCTATTCCCAATTGGATATTTACATAAAAAAGGCCCCACACTCTCAAATAATGAAACAAATATGAACTTTTAATCTATAGGGTTATATTTCAAATGTGTCGACTAGGTAGGATGTTGTTTCAACACCTTCAAATCAAGTTCCAATGCCAGATCAAATGCTTCAGCTGATTTAGATCACAAAAGCAACAATGTTTATTTTTAATCTTCCAACACCATTTTGGGCTGTGATTTGTTAAAAAATGGCAAAAAATTAAGCTCCAAATGACCTCTTATCAAAATTTTTAACAAATATCTCAACCAACTACTCCGAGATCAAATTAAAACAATTTTTAATGTCACAAAAGGTAGCACCTAAGCATAGATTTTTAACAAAATAAAAAATAGTGGTTAAGTTTTAATCACTGGCTTAATTTCATTGTTTCAAAGTTGGTTTCCACTGCCATAAAAAAGACAATTCAGGTTCCACATAATCAATGGCCACATATAGGCGTTGCGTTCTGATATATTGTGACGTGGTTGGGTGGTCCAAAAATTTTGGTCAACCTTATGTAATCATTGATCTTCATAGCCATTAGTTCAATGTTTGTGGATGACACCACTTACCATTAGTTCAATGCCCCACGATGTTTCCCTTTGGATCACGATTTCTTCTTTAACTACTTGGAAATTGAACATGACTAGGATAGAGATGATAATAATTTTTAGTGAGTTTATATGTGAATTTATTATATCATCCAGTACCGTTGGACTAATGTCTACCTTGTGGTAATGAAGTATCTTACATTAGAAGGCAAATTTAGAAAGATATTTTCCTACCACTTGTCTATCCTCAACTACCTACGCAGGAATCAAGCTATGAGTTTCCCATTTTTTCTCCTAGAATCCCTTACTTCTTCTATCATTGAATACCAAAATGAAAAATTAGATACTCATTTTCATCATGGATTGATTATACTTTTGTTCCAAAAAGGTAAACCGTTTTCCTCTCCTCAACCTCCCGACCACACGGAGCTTGAATCGGACAATGAAACCCTCGTTGTTCATATGAAATGTAGGAAAAAGGGGGGCATCAGGAAAATCTAGATGGCATAGCAATTAACATCCTTTGTAATAAGAAACATGGTGATAAAGCCAGTGGGGAAAGTGCAACTAGTAAGGAAATGGAAAAAAAACATGGGGGATTGGGAAGCTTGGATCCTAAAGGTGGAATCTACAGCGGACATGATCCTTTTGGTCAACAAAAATCTTATTCAAGAAGTGAGGGAGTGTCACAGAAAATTGAGGTGCAAAATAAGAGAATATGTGGGCTGAATGTAGAAATAGTCATTCAAGAACAAAGGATATATATCCTATAGGACCAAATTTCCAAATCTGAAGTTTAGGAAGGAAAGGGTAAAATTTTCTTGGAGATGAGCAGCTTGGAGGACGATGAGATCATGGAAATGGATGGGAAGGCCCCTACTACGAATACCCCTTAAAAGGTCACTATCTCATGGAAAGATGAATAGGGGGTTTCCATAGATAGAGGGCCTAATGCAATAAATTGAAGTAGATCTTCCTCGAGTAAGGAGAACTAATGACGATTCTTTTACTGTGCTTTGGTCCTGGTTCTATGTTAGGTTATTTTCAATCTTTTTACTATGGATTTTTTATGTTTTTTTTTTAAATTGTTACTATGTAGACCTGGTTATTGTCATGCCCTGTGTGGGGTTGCACAGTTGGTCAAGTCTGTTTATATTTGTGTACTTGGTCTCTATTTGGGTAGCTCAGTAGCTATCTAGTCTCTTTCTATACAGGGTAATTTTTGTACCTTCAAAACTAAACTATTTTTTACATTATATAAAAAACATTTTACAATTGGACAACATTGTATGTATCAAATTATAATTCAAAACATGAAAGAACCACATATTTACTATTTCAAAGTGTTCAATTTTCTTATTTGTATGTATGACTTGCAGAAAGAGAGACCAAGTATGTTCAACTATATATTGTAGACACTAAATCATGCACTCAGGTACATTTATACGTCCTAAAAGCATACTAGCATTTACATGATTCCTAAGCAAGAAAACTAGTAATTGATAGCTATTTTTGACCTCTTTTCTT
The DNA here is from genome assembly GCA_019776745.2 of Taxus chinensis. NCBI lineage: Eukaryota > Viridiplantae > Streptophyta > Pinopsida > Cupressales > Taxaceae > Taxus > Taxus chinensis. The sequence goes on along the minus strand of CM034156.1, from coordinate 514,353,864 downwards.
TGTCTCTTGTTTTCTATTTGGTCTTCCACGAGCTACATCCCAGTCAGAATTTCAATTATTTAAATTTCATGACTTCAGACATCAGTTCCCATCCATGAAATCAATGCCCAGATGCTCCTATCCCCCTGGATTCCCTTGACCCTTTCTTACTTTGCTCACTCCTTTTGGGTCTCTTTTATCTTTTAGGCATCCTTTTCACTTATGGGTCGGCCTTCCAGTAGTCAATTACGAAATTCAAAAAATTCAATCATATAAATATATAGTTATGTGTTCAAAATCAATGACCAATCACTAAGAATTACTATCATCACCTAATTTGCCTCGGAAAGGCATTAAAGTGCTTCGAAGGAATCCATCTAGCATTTATTCAAGGGACAAGTGTTACATACTTATGCATACACAACACATGAAGGGGAAGTTTATTCTATTCCATCCACACATTCTACTACATTACTACATTCTAGTTACACCCCGCTATAAGGTGTAAATTTCCCAAGGGCATTTTAGGGCACAATTTCTACACACACTCACCAGGACTACATGGAGTATGAGATGTAGTTTAGTGCTCAGTTGTAAGCTAACTCTCGGGGTGACTATTGGGGTATGTCTGACTCCCTATTATGAATTTTCCTTTTTATGTTTTATGTGATTTGTGGGCTTGTGTAGGTGAACTTATATTTTGTAGGTTATAGGTACCTTTAGCGATCATAGTGTGAATAATAGGAGATCAACGAAGAGAAATTATGACACCCTTGTGACACAATAGAAATCGTATTCAGATATTTTTTGCAATCATGGGCACCCAGATCCCATCACCAATGCCCAAGTGCCCCTTTCTTATTATGGGTGCCCTTGTTTGGCCTTGTTCATGAGTTGTAAAATTTACAGAGATCAACTATGATATTGTTTACATCTTGTTCATCACTTATCCCTACCCAAATCAATTCTAGATTACACAGATATCAGCTATCTCATCTTTCCTCTATCTCTTGCTTAGGGTTTCATATTTTAAATCTTAGTTTTCTTGTGTCATTTATGTATTTTATCATTTAGACATCATTCACTCTACAATATTATATTTAATTAAATCATTTATTTAATCCACTCACTCAAACCCTACCTTCTTAGAATGCATCAAAATCTATCTCCTTCTGAATTCACGGATCATTCTTCCTATCCTTATTTTAATCCAACCAACGTTTCTAGCATGTCTATCACTGCTATTCATTTTATGTAAGTTCATACTCAGCATCCTCCTTAATTTATTACTCCAATGCCTAATCAAACCATGAATGTAGCCACCACCCACCGCACTCATCCTCCTGTGGCTCCACCCATCTCTGTCCCACCACCTATCACTTCTACAGTTCCTACCACCACCTCCAAAGGTTATGACATTATGGAGAAGTTTAAGAATACACTAGAAAAAATCTCTCTTTGTGATCTCTTACATGGTGCACCCGATTGTTTTCATACATTAGAGGCCACCCTTCATTCCATCTATATTGAAAACAATAATTCACATGTTTCCTTCACTCACCTCATTCAATCCCTCAAAAATCTCACACATATTATATCTTTTAGTGATGAGGATATCCCTCCCTCCACTGCTGATAATCCCTTTGCACCATCACTTATTACTAGTACTAATGGCACCACCTGTATTAAGTGTGTACTCATTCATAATGGATCTGTTATAAATCTATATGCTCTCTCACTCCTCAAGAAAATAAGAATTATTGAAAATCTAATTAATTAATCCTCTCATGTCATTCACGGATATGATTCCACTACTCATACATGCATGGGCACTATCACCCTACCTATATAAGTTGGTCCTGAAATTGTTCCTATTGTATTCAGTGTTATCGATGCCACATTCCAATTCAATTATTTACTTAGAAGACCCTGGATTCATGCAATGCATGTTATTCCCTCTACAGTTCATTGGTGCGTTAAATTTCTACATGATGGCTATGAACATACCATTTCTATGGAACCTGGCCCATTCAAGTTTTTCTATATTGACCCCATCATCATTGTTCCCCTTCTTCCATCACATCGTATTCCATATCATAATATTAGTACATACAATGTTGGTCAATCTAGTGATCCTACTACCTCTGCTACTTTTTCGTTTATTCCATCCATTCCTACTCACACGACAGATATCATATCAGTCACTATGTCCACCCCTATGGCTACTACTTCTCCACCTATCATGGCTCCTATCAATTATACCTTTGGATCCATTCCTACCAAAATCCTTGATATTGTTATTAAACAAGATAATATTAGCATCAATGATTCTGATTATGAGGTTAATATTGTAGAGCTTAACGATGACACATTGCACAATCCTAACTTTAATCCTATTGAAATTGATGAGTCCTAATTCCAAGATACATTTATTTCTATTTGCCCTAATGAATATCAATTCAAGAATCCTCCTCCATCCATTAATGCCATGATACCTTTTCAAGGCACTGTATATACATTAAACATTCTATCACATACTACATCTCCCTAGGCTCATTTTGTGCTACACCCTGATCCCTTTACATGCACTCTCTTAATCTATAATTATTATTGACCTCATATTTCATTCTAACCTAATTGCTATGAGACTATTTGCATGTATTATGGATCAACATGCCTAGGATTCACACTTTCTGATCTCCTTCCCCCGCCTCACTCTTCTCACTTATATCACGAGTGTATATTTGTTACTACTTCTTATGGCCTCTGCATCATCTATTTATCAGTATTCCTTGCATTCAGTCGTCATTCCTCTTCACTCACACTTGGACAGTATTGGCTTGATTACATTGGTGGCACACTAGATCCTAATCATACTGATATCACATTACCCATGCCTTTTGACTGCATCTCCATTTCCAATGACTCATTCTTGGGATATACTAAAAATATAACTCATTGGTATGCACATGATTGTCCTAAAATTCATTTTACTATTGAAGAATATGCAATGGGTATGTAAAATTTACACCCGGTATGATCTTTATATGATGAACCTCACATTATTGCTTACCATGTCTCAAATCCAAATCCTATCGGTTATGACCCTAACACTGATAATATATTCTAGATGAGTGTACTTTATCCTTCTCTAAATCATACACTTGGGGGGCATCATGATTTATTTTCCCCCCTCTTAGCCTCATCAGTTTTCTATCATATATATTATCATGCTCTGTGCACGGGGGGTTCATTATATAGGCAATATCCTAGAACGTTCATTCATATTGAGGTAATTAACATTGATAAAATCAAAGTCAATATATTGGTATACATAAGGGGGAAATGGTTTAATTAATTAATATTTTGTATTAGGTATTAGGGGTAGGTTACAGAGGTGGGCCAGAGGAGAGGTATGGTTAATTTTAATATAAAACTAAAACATTTGAACACTAGTTTTTAATACTAAATACGTTAAAATTGAAAAAGGAGTATGGTCATATAAAGTTAAATTATAATATATTTTTTAATAAGGAAATCTCAATTAGGAGATTCTAACAAAAAAATAATAAGATGGTACAAAATGGGATTGAGTATGATTTTCAGCAAAAATGATATTATTTCAGTGTCTTAATTATTTGAATAACTATTGATAAATGGTTAAACTTTAACATTAAGGTAATTGGAAATAGGTATCGAATGGTTTCAAACTCTCTTTTTAGAGAAAATGTGTATTAAGAAAATAATCATTAAGTGGGAAGCATAATATATTTTATGTTTCATATATTAGGGTATAGATAAAAAGGGGTAAACAAAATTGTAATGGAAAAATGGGTAAGTAAGGTACGTGGAAAAAATAGGGGGTATTTTCATTTTAATAATATAATTAGAGGGGGTATAATCAATTAAATAATTAAAGTTAAAAAATAACATTATTGGTATTCTTTAATACCCTTTTAGCGAACATGTTATACCCTACTTTTACTAAGTGAACCCCCCACGGCTCTATGCTTCACACTTAGTCTTTCTCAATACTCTTACTCTATGCTTCACACTTAGTCTTTCTCAATACTCTTACACATCCTGATACACACCTTGTATCATTATTAACCTATGATGCACTCTAGTTCCACGACTCATACTTGAATTTTGAGGGTCTAAATATGAAATGAAGCTCACATCATTTCTACTTTTCACACTTTTTTCTTCACACCCTATCTTTATAGCACACATTTTTCAAACCATTTTCCGATGACACACTATTGTTCTATGGTTCATTCTTGATTGTTAAGGGGCATTTTATAAATAAAACTCATCTCATACACATCCACTGGGGTGGCATGCTTCTCCTATCCATCTTTATGTATTGCATACCATCCCATCGCACTCATTCACTGCATTTGCATATCTTGGTCGCACTTACTCTTGTTTGCTTATACTACTTACGTGATGCACTTTGCTTACTAGCTAGTCAGATACTCAGTATGTCATTATATGTCTATATATACACATGTGCATTCACTTGGTATTTTGCATTGAAGTTTCTTACAGGTTCTTACATGCTGTAATGATGTTTGGCACTGTACCTTTTTCTAGTCCCACCAAGGCTCCCGCGGGCATCTATCTTTAATATTCTCACACATTATACATGTTATCATTTCATCATTTATTATTTCTACTTTGTTATCAATATTCTCACACATTATACATGTTATCAATACATGCTAACGGGTGATTCATGCGCAGAATTTTCCTTCCAGGATTATATGCCACCATGGTTGTCTGATACATTTTACTTTCCATTACTTTCTATTATATGTTATTGTTTGTGGGATATACCCTATGTCTTGTTTTTTCATTATTTGTATGCTTTTTTCCGCTTCATCCCTAATTTTATTATGACATTGTGAACAATGTCCCATGTTTGAAACTCGCTTTTCATGATTTATCTTATCTGCGCACTTGCTTGTTACATTGTTTTTCTATTACATGTTTTGCTTGCACTAACACATATTTCTAGTCATTTTTTTCTGCATGTGCCTTGGTTTCTACCATGCACATCCCCTACCCCCTATAAAGATACATTACAACTCAACACTAGGTCCTCTCATTTGGGTCACATTCTCCTACAGTTTCCACATGCACCCAAAATGACGAGGGCATACATTGGTTAAACAAATCACCACTACAGTATAATTTTTCATAGTACAGGAACATAATATAAATACACTCACATAACAACCCAAAATCTAACTTGGGTCCAGAGCACAACATAGACACCAGCGCTTAGAATCAGATAGTAAAACCTAGGTGCCTATGTCCTCCCCTAGGTACTAATGTCTTGGGGGAACACACAGTCATCTTTTCATATCACCACAACTCACATAACCCTTGATAGCAGTTCTACAATTACAGGAACAATCCTTCAATTACAAAATATATTATATCTCCTTAAATTGGTACAACATGGAACTAATTTAGAACAAATCAGGATAGCAGGAATAAATTAGGGATGCACCATCTCCAGTGGTGCTTATTAGGAAGAGACATGGAAGGAGAGTAACACTATACCTCTCTCTCCAACACTTGTTTTTTGGCATGAGATCAACCAAAAAACTCACACTTCGCGTGAGATTTCCCAAAAACTCGCACTTAGTGTGAGATCACCCAAAACACTCATTATTTGTGTGAAATTTCTGAAAAAACTCACTTTTCACAACATTTCAGGACATTTTTCTATCCTTTACACTCTTCTACATCAAGTGCACACTTTCCTTTACTATATTACTTTTTCATACTTATACACATTTTCTCTAATTTATCATATACAGAACTTTGACTACTCTTTTTCTCTTCTTTTGCACGCTGGTCCTTAATATGCAATAAGAAGCAACCTACAATAGTAACCACAAGCTATGACAACACGGTACAACGTATGCACTAAACCCTTAGGGTCACTTTTAATTCCTAGTCTCCACACTTCACTTTACATCATTCCAAAATTCACTTGTCCACTCGGCACACATTTAACTACACACTCTACAGGATCACAAGGTATGCATCTCTTATTTGCTTTATGTTATCGAGTATTCACTCAATAACATAAAGGGGGGGAAAATTTATTCATTAAATCATGCACTTGGGTACATTTCTAGATCCTAAAAGCATACTAGCATTTACATGATTTCTAAGTGAGAAAACTAGTAATTGACAGCTATTTTTGTCACTTTTCTCTATCTCTTGGTTTCTATTTGGTATTACACACTCTACAACCCAGTCAAAATTTCACTTATTTATCTTTCACGACTTCAGACACCAGCACCTAGGTGCTCCTGTCCCCTCTAGGAGCCCATGACCCTTTCTTACTTTACTCACTCCTTTTGGGTATCTTTTATCTTTTGGGCATATTATTCACTTATGGGCCATCCTTCTAGTTGTGACTTATGAAATTCAAACAAGGGAATCATATAAAGACTTAGTTATGTGTTCAAAATGAAGGACCAAGCACTAAGCACTACTATCTTCACCTAAGCTTGCATTCCAAAGGCACTAAAGTACTTCAAAGGAATCCATCTAGCATGCATTCAAGGGACAAGGGTTGTATACTTCTACATACACAACATAGGAAGGGTAATTCTATTATATTTCATCCACACATTCTGCTATATTGCTACATTCTAGCTACAACCTGCTATTAGGTGCAACTTGCACAAGGGAATCCTAGGGCACAATCTCTACACACACTCACTAGAACTACATAGAGTCTGAGATGTAGTGCAACACTCGATTTTATTTTACTCTCGGGGTGACCACCAGGTTCAATATGACTCCCCATTCTACATTTTACTTTCTAGATTTGATGTGGTTTGTGGGATTGTGTAGGTGAACTTCTCTTTTACATGTTATGGGTACCTTTGAATATCATAGTGAGAACAACATGAGATCAATAGAGAGCAATTGTGACACCCTCGTGACACAAAAAAAATCATATTAAGAGATTTTACACAGCCATGGGCACTCTGATCCAGTCATCAACGCCCAGGCAACCCTGTCCAGCTATGGGCACCCATGTTCATCCTTCTTCATGAGTTGCAGAATTTACAGAGATCAATTGCGACCTTGTTTGCATCATGTTCATCACTTATTCCTTCCCAAATCAGTTCCAAATTTTGCAAATATCAGCTAATTCATCCTTCCTCCATCTCTTTCTTAGGATTTCATATTTTAAATCTTAGTTTGCTTGTGTCATTTCTGTATTTTATCATTTATAAATTAGTTACTCTATAATATTATATTTAATTTAGATTTAATTAAATCATCTATAATATGATGAAAGGGGATGGAAAAATATATGCAATCAATGGCATTAGGATTTTTTCTTCTTGTTAGGATTATCGATTTTTCTATTTTTTACTCGTGTTTTTTTTGCACAATTGGGGCATTGGTTGAGAGGTTTGAGATTACAAGTAGAAATCCCCAATATTTTTAACTTATATCCAAGTTCATGTTTTTTAGTTGCATGAATAGTATCGTATAAAATACCAAAGCCCCGTGAACATGGACCAATAGATCGAAACTTTGAAAGGTACACAACACACGCAACTACAAGATATAGCATGTATTTAATTATGTCAACTATGAAAGGGCTAGCTAATTTAGGTTGCCTGCAATGTAACAAATTGACAATGAATTGTGTTCTTTTAAAAGTTTCCTCTATTACTAAATATGGGGTATTCAACGTAAAACTGTCACACACTTCCATCTTTTTGGTCCACATTTTCATGTCTTCTAATTATAAATAAAGTGCACAACATTGCAAAATAGATGATAACATGGTAAGAAAATACATAAGAATGAAATCCATATAAAAATACAAAGTGAATCGAATAAATATTCTTTTATTACATGACACATGTAATTGTGTATGCAATGAAATCAAAATTAAGGATTTTCTTTTTTGTAAACTTGAATAACCTTGTCTTAGTACATGTTACCATCCAATAAAGGATGTATTAGTGAGGATTCATATCAGAAGTAAATCCATCAGCACACACTAATTATCAACTTTTATGAAGACACATGTCCCATGTTTCCGAGTTATAGAAAATGTGCAACCCAACTCTATAGTTTGACCACTCGCATAAAACCATATATTGATTAAATCATCATAATTTATGGAATACTCTTAAAACAAGAATAATAATTAAGTTTAAACTAGATGTTTATGCTGCCCAAAACTAGTATAAAAATGAAGTCTAAGAATAGAATATGACTCCTGATTATATTATACGTATGTACCCTCTAAATAAAATAGAACTCATGAAATTCACGATATTGGATAATTTTATTTAACGAGATCTTAAATTTTGTGTAAATATCAACTCAATACTTGTTGATTGAAGGCCTCTATAAGCGATGAAGTTTCCTTTACCAATATTTTAGTTAATATCATCGCAACATCAAGGGCCCATTGTAGAGAAAAATTATCTTGTGTTAAATCTTCAATATGTTGTTATGTAGAGAAACAAACAACAAATAACATGAGAAATCTATTCTTGTAAGTTTTATTTCTATTAACATCGAAAATCATTCAAATCACAATATAAAAAATGTTAAACACATTCGAAGGATGCAAAATATTGGAGTTCAATTCCTGCTTAAGTGTTTTAATAATCAGTAATTTTAGCCATCAGTGTGCTAATTAAACACTAACATTAGCCTTCTAATATGAGATAAGTTTTGGTGAATTTATCTTAGTAATTCTTAGTTCCTGAATTAATAATATTATTGGATAAATTAACGACAAAAACAACAAAAAAATAAAAATCTGATTACCAAGACTCCAAGAGTGTTAGGTTCAATCCAACATTCGAAATTCTAATTAAAAATAGTTATCAAAATACCTAAGAAGAGAAGAATAACCCAATGCAAATACAAATAAATATACACACCTTGAATCATTTTAATAAATGTGAAATCCACTTCTGATATCACACTAGTGAAGAAAAGAACAACACAACCACATACAAAAGAATCTTCTTGTTTACAATCCAAAGATTATGACTTCATAGTAGCAATCATTTTCATCAACAACTACTATGTAATTTTGTTTAAAATATTCATATTGCAGTGTCCTTTTACTGTCAAAAATAGGGAAGGTAATCATTATTAGTTAATTTTCTGATACCAATTAGATTAATAAATATAGAGGGAAAAAAATTCACCTAAACATAAAACCAACAGAAAAACAACCAGTAGCGGCAATAGGAAAGGAAGGAAGAATTATCAATGGGGGATAATTGTTGGAGATGTGGAGTCTAACTACAAGATGAAGTGGCAGTTTCCTTTTTCCTTGATTTTGGGAGGAAAGCATGACCATGGATAAAAATAGCATTATCATATTAATAGACGGGAGTTGTCATTGTTATGTTTATAAAAATAACAGTCTTATTAATAGACAGGAGTTGTTATTTTTATGTTTATCCTATTTATATGCATGTCTTATTTATAAGCATGCTATATTTAGGTTGCTTGTGGTTGAAGTAAAATTTTTCAAAGATGTGCACAAGTTATATATATGTGCATGGATTTACTCTTTAGAATATGAAAAAAAAAGAATTGTATTGTATTCCTCTAGACTAAATAAAGGAGAAGGATGGCTTGTTTCTGGTGGATGTATCCCACATTGGGTGAACCTGGTTAAATCTTGGGTTTATCTTGTGATTGAATGCTTATATTATTTTCATTTTAATTTCATTTTATTTCTCATCTAGGTTTCGATCCTAACAACTGGTATCAAAGAAGGATTTTTTTTTGGCAAGAAAAAAATCCCACACGAGGGTTTCTTGTTTGAGTGGGAGCAATGATAGAAGATAACAAGTTTAGAGTTGAGAATTTTAACAGCCAAAAATTTCAGCTATGGAAGATGTAGGTGGAGGACTACCTATATCAGAAGGATCTTTATCTACCATTGAAAGGGAAAGCTTTAATGTTGTCAGCTATGAAGGATGAAGAATGGGATGTTCTTGATTGGAAGGCACTGTGAATGATACGGTTGTGTTTGGCAGCTACGGTAGCTTTCAATATTTCTACGGAAAAGACAACAGTAGATCTAATGGAAAATTTGGGTAAATTGTATGAAAAACCCTCAGCCTCCAATAAGGTATATCTCAGGAAAAGTTTATTTAATATGAAGATATCAGATGGTGATTTAGTAAATGATCATTTAAATGAGTTCAACAAGGTTACTAATCGATTAAGATCTGTAGGAGTAAGTTTTGATGATGAAGTTAGGGCTCTTTTGGTTTTGTGCTCATTGCATGAAAGTTAGAATACTTTGGTTATGGTTGTGAGTAATTCGGTTTATGGTTCAAACACTTTAAAGTTTGATGATGTTATTGATGTGATTCTTAGTGAAGAGATGAGAAGAAAAAGCACAGGTGAGTCATCTGGTAATGCTTTGAGTGTAGAGAACAAGGGAAGATAGAAGGAAAAAGCAAAAGGTCTTGGACACCATGGAAAGCCCAAAAAGGGAAGATCTAAATCTAGAAGCAGGATGGTATGCTGGAATTGTAGAAAAGTAGGACATGCATAGAAATATTGTTGGTCTTTAAAATCAGGGAAAGATCAACAAGAAGGAAACAAAGAGGCAAACATAGCAGGTGATGTGTTACAAGATGTTCTTATTCTTTTTTTAGATAGTAAATCAGAATCTTTGGTTTTAGATTCTAGTGCTTCATTTCAAGCAACTCCTCATAGACAATATTTTCAAGATTATGTTCAAGGGAATTTTGGGCAGGTATATCTTGGTGATGATGAGCCATGTAACATTATTGGAAAAGGCAATGTTCATGTTAAATTGCAGAGTGGTAACTCTTAGGTGTTGAAGAATGTCATGCATGTTCCTAGCTTGAGGAGTAATCTAATTTCTACAGGCCAATTAGGAGATGAGGGTTATATGGTTATGTTTACAGTAGATTCTTGGAAAGTTATTAAGGGTTCTCTTGTGGTAGCAAGAGGTAGAAAAATAGGTAATTTGCATTTATCCACTATTAGTACTGATCCATCTTCTATTTTAGCTGCTACAAGTATAGACACAACTCTGTGGCATCACAGACTTGGCCATATGAGTGAGAAGGGGATGAAGATTTTACATTCACAGGGAAAGTTATCAAATTTGAAAAACATAGACCTAGACTTTTGTGAGTATTGTGTGTATGGGAAACAAAAGCGTGTGAGATTTCTCAAGGTCAGATCAACCAAGAAGGAGAAAAAGTTAGAGCTTGTTCATACGGATGTGCAGGGACTGGCTCAGGTATCTTCTCTTGGTAGTTCACGGTATTATGTTACTTTTATTGATGATGCTACTAGGAAGGTTTGAGTTTACTGTATAAAGAAGAAATCTGATGTATTTAATACTTTCAAGAAGTGGAAAACTTTGGTTGAGAATGAAACATGTTTAAAGTTCAAATGTATAAGATGCGATAATGGTGGAGAGTACTACAACAATGAATTTAATAGTTATTGTTCACATAATGGAATCCGTAGGATGAAGATACTTCCTAGAGCACCACAGTAGAATGGTGTGTAAGAAATAATGAACAGGACTATCATGGAGCATGCAAGGAGTATGAAATTGCATGTTGGATTTCCCTTACAGTATTGGGTGGATGCTGTAGATACTATTGTTTACTTGATAAATAGAGGACATTCATGTTCTTTGGAAGGTGGAGTACCTGAGGAGGCTTGGACTGATAAGGAGGTAAACTATTGTTTTCTTAAAGTTTTTGGTTGTGAGGCATTTGTGCACATTGATAAAGAGAATAGGACCAAGCTAGAAGATAAGTCAAATAAATTTACTTTCATTGGATATGGCACTGATGATTTTGGATTCCGGTTGTGGAGTTTGGATGAGAAGAAACTCAATAGGATTAGGGATATTATTTTCAATAAAAGGGTTATGTACAGGGAACAACTACAAGATAAGAAGATGGAAAATTATGAGTATGTAGCACTTGATGAGATAAAAGATAGAGAAGTGCTCAAAGGACTGGAAAATCAACAAGTTGGCATCAATCTTGGCATAGTCGGTGTTGATTCTGTAGATCAAAATCAGCAAGAACAACAAGAGCCTCAAAATCCAGAAAATCTTGTAAGATGTTCTACTAGGGTAAGTAAACCTCCTGCATGATTATCTTCCTATGAGCTTTACTATTTTTTATTGATAGATGGTGGAGAACCAGAAAGTTTTGAAGAATCAATGCTTGTAGAAACACGGAAAAAGTGGGAGCATGGTATGGATGAGGAGATGGACTCCTTGGATCACAACCAAACTTGGGATTTGGTTCAGTTGCCGGCAGGAAAGAGAGCATTGTAGAACAAGTGGGTTTACAGGTTGAAGGAAGAAGAAGGTGACAAAAAGAGGTACAAGGCAAGGCTTGTTGTGAAGGGATTTTCACAGGAAAAAGGTATATACTTTGATGAAATTTCCTCTCATGTTGTTAAAATGACTTCCATTAGAACTATTTTAAGTTTGGTAGCTGTGAAAGATTTGCATCTTGAACAATTAGATGTAAATACTTCTTTTCTTCATGGTGATTTGGAGGAGGAAATATATATGGAGCAGCCATAGAGATATGAATTCAGGTGGGAGGAGAATTTGGTGTACAGATTGAAGAAGAGCTTGTATGGCCTTAAGAAAGCTCCAAGGCAATGGTATTTGAGATCTGACATGTTCATGATAGAACATGGTTACTCTAGATGTCAGTCTGATCACTGTGTTTATTTTAAGAGACTAGATAATGACACCTATATTATCTTGTTGTTGTATGTGGATGACATGCTTGTGGTAGGGTCAAACTTGCAGGATATAAATGAGCTATAGAGACAGTTAGCCAATTCATTTTCCATGAAGGATTTAGGTGCAACAAAGAAAATTCTTGGCATGAGAATCAATAGAGACAGAAAGAGTAAAGTACTAACTTTGTCTCAAGAAGAGTATGTGAAAAAGGTGTTGGGCAGGTTTAGGATGCAGGATGCAAAACCAGTAAGTACACCAATAATAGGGAACTTCAAGTTGAGTAAAGAACAATGTCCTAAAACATATGAAGAGATTGAATATATATCTAGAGTTCCATATGCGTCAGCAGTTGGAAGTTTGATGTATGTTATGGTACGCACAAGACCAAACATTGCCCATGCAGTCCAGTGGATTATCAGATACTTGAGAGGGACCAGTAGTAGGAAGTTGTGCTATGGAGGGTCAGAGGTTTCTTTACACAGATATGTTGATGCAGACATGGCTGGATATTTGGATGGTAGGAGGAGCACCACATGTTATGTATTCACTGTTGGTGGCACGACAATTAGTTGGATTTCTAAACTGCAAAAAAATTGTTTCCTTGTCTACTACAGAGGCAGAGTATGTTGCTACTACAGAAGCAAGCAAGGAGATGATATGGATGCAGTGGTTCATGGAAGAGTTGGGAAAGAAGCATGAGGATTACATGTTATTCAGTGATAGCTAGAGTGCAATTCATCTTGTGAAGAACTCAGCACTCCATTCGAGAACCAAACATATATAACTCAGGTATCACTTCATTAGATCAGTTTTGGAGGATGGACAATTGATGTTGGAGATGATCCATACAAGTTAGAATCCTACTGATATGTTGACAAAGGTGGTGAAAAAAGAAAATATGGAAGGTTGTTCAGCTTCGATAGGTCTTCAAGATTGATCTCGAAGAAGATAAATGAGTTAGAAAAGAGTCTAAGGATGAGCTATAACAGTGGGTTACAATAGTTAGTCTCCAAGTGGGAGATCATTGGAGATGTGGATTCTAACTATAAGATGAAGTGGCAGTTTGCTTTGTCATTGATTTTGGGAGGAAAACATGGCCGTGGATAAAAATAGCATTGTCTTATTAATAAATGAGAGTTGTTATTTTTATGTTTATAAAAATAGCAGTCTTATTAATAGACGAGAGTTGTTATTTTTATGTTTATCCTATTTACATGCAGGTCTTATTTATAAGCATGCTATATTTAGATTTTTTGTGTTTGAAACAAAATTTTTCAAAGATGTGCACAAGTTATATATATATGTGCATGGATTTACTCTTTAGAATACGAAAAAAAAAAATTGTATTGTATTCCTCTAGACTGAATAAAGGAGAAGGTTGGCTTATTTATGGTGGATGTAGCCCACATTGGGTGAACCATGTTAAATCTTGGGTTTATCTTATGATTGCATGCTTATATTATTTCTGTTTTAATTTTGTTTTATTTCTCATCTATGTTTCGATCCTAACAACAACAATGTATATAGATGCAAAATATGACGACAATCTTGTTTAAACATAAATGTAGAGCTGAAGGATGCGAGTACACAACTTTTACATATAAATGCATTGAAAAATGGATGGCAGGGTGAAGTCTGGTAGGCGGTTACACAACTACCCATCATGAATGCATTGACAAATGAGACAATGAACAACATGAGTATTTCAAACACATCCGCCCAAAGAATATCTGCCTGTTTTTAATTTTGCTACGTGTTCTGATCTCACCTACAATGGATAAAAACTATTTATGCCAAGAGTTGTGATATGACCTAAAAGGTCTGTTTAAACAGTTGTTTTAGTCCTACGCCGGCAGCTAAACTCCCAATAAAATACATACCATGCTCCTTTAAAATAAATGCATATTTCTGCATGGGCGGGTCCCGTTGTTATTTTCATTAGATCAGTTAGTATGGTGGCTCAATAGTTGCATCTGTCAGTGTACAACTTAGTTTTTAAGATCATTCACTGGTGAACAATAGGTTGCAAGTTCAAATCCACAGTTAAATGGATTGTGTTTATCAATAATGTTGAAAAACACACTGCATATGCATGGGATGGGTACATGATTATTAAATGAGCATTTGAAAAAAACATTGCATATGTATGGGATGGGAATGGAATTTATTTTTCAACGATGTTGAACGACACATTGCTTATGCATGGGATGGGTATTGTCATCACCAATCCGGCACTATGATAATTCTTCACCGGGAACTCCTCGTGTTATGATTATTTACTAATGCACAACTTTTAGTTTGGTGGATGTAATCTAGAAACACAATAACAAACATAACACAAGAATACCATAGACTATGATAAGAAGGAATGATGATAAATCTGAAATATCAGAGTAAATTATAATATTAACATGAAATTGTTACAATCTCACCCATGAGGTACTTCAAGTGTTACTGACTTCACTTTCCTTCCAACAATATACTAATGGGAGAAACTTCACAATTACACCTCTTAATGGCTTCTTTAACACACCTTCAAAATGATGGCTTCCTTTACACACTTACTCATACAATATTTCTCACTATTTCCTTCTATGCTAAATGAGGGGGCTGGCCTCTCTATTTATAGAACTTCCAGGCTTATCCATCTTATCTCTAAGATAGGATAATAAATCCACTCGGACAAATCATATTCCATACCTTATTTCTTATGTGTATATGTAAGCTTATCTTTTAAGATAAGATAAACCTTATCATTTCACATGGGTTCCACATTTTTAGAATTTTTACAAATAAAATACACAAAATATTTATGACCTCACTCCTTCTCCTTATTACCAATATAATATTTCTAATTCCTAATCATGTAGACCCTACTTCTCTACTTACCCTAACTTTAACATTTTAACATTACCAGACCACTTATGACAAATATTTACTGTTTACCATAACATTCCTATTGTACTTTTAAATATTACCGTACTATACATTATTGGCGGCGTCGTACTGACAGCACTGTTATCTTCTATCGGACGCTACTACTAATTATACTTAACAACATCCTATTCCTAATTAATGAAATAGAAATTACGGAGGAAAATTTTAGTGTTGACATCTTCCCCCTTCCTAGTTTCTACTCCGTCCTCGGATTAGATTATTATGGTGCTTGGAAAATCTTTAACTTGTCGTGGTTGACCCATTTCGTAATGGGGGTTCCATCCAATTCCTCCAGTCGGTACGTACCATTTTCATGCATAGATGCTATTTTGTAGGGCCCCATCCATTTTGGAAGAAATTTTCTCTGTCTTCTCTTTTTGTATCTGGAATCATATACTAGAACCAAGTCATTCACATGAAATGGAGACCAATGGATCTTTTGATCAAAGTATTCCTTCTACTTCATTTTCTTCTTATAGCTTGTATCCTTCGCTATTTCCCTCAATTCCTCTAACAAGTGAAGATGTACCAACCTTTGTTTTACTGAATCACTTTCATCCATCCTTTAATTTTTCATAACTCTCATAGTGGGATTATCAAACTCAATAGGAAGAACTGAATCAATGTCATAAGCCAACTGAAATGGGGAGTATCATGTTGCTGACTTTGATGTTGCCCTATATTCCCACAATGTTGCATGAATCATTTTATCCCACTTATATACCTATAAGGCTGCATCTTTTGCTAGAATTTGACACAACACAAAATTTATTCGTTCCACCTGTCCATTTGTGCTTGGCTTGTATGTTGTTGCCTTCCTGTGCTTGATAGAAAATTTGTTGACTAGGGCTTCTACTACCTCATTAATGAAGTGGCTTCCTTGATCTGTTACAATTTCTAATGGGCAACCAAATCTGGTGACAATGCGTTCATATATGAACCTTGCCACTTCATCCATAGAAGTTGTTTTCAATGGCCTAGCTTCAACCCACTTAGTTAAATAGTCTATGGCAACTACAATATACTTATTTTGGCATTGGGTAGTTGGAAGTGGACCTACAATATCTATTCCCCACTTTTCAAAGGGACCAAGTGGAAGAATAGGGAATAATGGAGCTAATGAAGTCTTACGGTTACCATGTGTTTGACAAATATCACATGTCATACAATAGTTATAATAATCTCTAAAAAGAGTGGGCCAGTGATAACTTGCATCCAAGATCCTTCTTGCTGTAAGTTGTCTAGAGAAGTGCCCTCCACATGTACCATTATGGAATTCTTCTATCAGCTCTTTCCCTTGATCATGTTGAACTGCCCTCTTATACTGTCCATCATGTCCTATTCGAAATAATACTCCATAAAAAATAGAATATGGCTGACTGGCTTGAGTAATCTTCCTCTTAGTCTTTACATTGGCACCATCAGGAAACTTGAATTCATTCAGATAATTCCAAATATCTATGTATTCACTAGGGATTGTGTCAAGGGATAACAGTGCTACATCTGGGAAATCATCATCATCACAAGATGAACCTAAACCATCATATGCTCGAGAGAGTGCATCTGCATTGACATGCTTCTTTCCTGGCCTATCTATAATATCAAATTCAAATTCTTGTAGCAAAATTATCCATCTTGCTATCCTCCCTGATGGGTTAGGCTTATTTACAATATATTTTAGAGCCTGATGATATGTTAAAACTAGAAATTTTTTCCCTAGCAAGTAATTCCTAAACTTCTTTACAGCAAAAATGATAGCCAGAGCCTCTTTTTCAGTTATAGTATAATTTACCTCAGCACTACTCATTTTTCTGCTCCCAAAGTAAACTGGATGTTCATTCCCATTTTCATCCTTTTGGCTCAAAGTATTTCCTAGTGCTGCATCTGAGACATCAGTGTACACAATGAATGGCTTGCTCCAATCTGGACTCTTTAGAACAGGTGAATACACCAGGGCTTCCTTCAGTTGTTCAAAAGCTTCATGCGCCTTATTTCTTGGTTCATAAGTAACATCCTTCTTCAAGAACTGGGTTAGTGGTTGTGTAATCTTTGAGAAATTCTTAATGAACCTTCTATAGTAACCCACATGGCCTAAAAATGATCTCAAATTACTTCTATTCATAGGAAATGGTAACTCTTTGATTTTTGAAACTTTATCAGGATCAGTACCAATACCATCTTTGGATATAACATGCCCTAACAAAACACCTTTAGAACATCCAAAGACACACTTTGTAGGGTTCAGTGAGGATTTTTTTTCATCTAACCTTTGAAATGATGTCTTCATCTGGTGAAGGTGGTCCATCTTACTCCTATAGATGCAAAAATCATCCAGAAATACTCTAATGAAGTTCCCAATGTAGGGTTCAAACACTCTATTCATCAAACGTTGGAACGTTGCCGGAGCATTACACAACCCAAAAGGCATAACTCTATAATAAAACGTTCCCTAAGGAGTGGTGAACATGGTCTTCAGCTGATCTTTCTCTATTATATGGACTTGGTTGTATCCGCTATATCCATCAGCAAAACTATACAACTCCTGGCCAGCTACTTTGTCCAAGATTTGATCTGAGAATGGAAGAGGGTAATGATCATTCTTTTTTTCCTTATTGAGCTTCCTATAATCAACACAAATGCGTAGCTTCCCATTCTTTTTTATTGAGATCACAATGGGAGAAACCCATTCTAAATTATCCACAACAAATATGAATCCTGCATCAAGAAAATTATCTATTTCTTCTTTTACAGTCTTGGAAAAATTAGGATTCATTCTATATAGAATTTGCTTTATGGGCTTAGCACCATCTACTAGCTCAATAGAATGTTCTACCCAACTTACTTGACGGAGTTCCTTGTAATCAAAAGTGAATAGGTGTATGTACCTTCGAAAGAGCTAGAGGTAGCATTCCTTCTCACTCTCCATCACAACATCACCAATTTTTATTTGTTGGAGACGATCACCAATTTCTTCTTCAGATAATTTTATGGGTTCATGAGTCAGTGTGACTGGAAGGATATCCATGACCGAAACATCAACCTCACTTTCTTCATCTTTTGTGTCCACTTCATTGGTACTAGAGTAATCAAAGGATGTCCAACCATCAGTTTCATCACTTGAATCCATAGGTTCTGCCTTATGATGCCAAAGGATCACATTTATCTTCACCCCTCTCTCTACCACGTCCAAGTGTCATGAATCCTTCATTCCAGTAGTTTCTTGCATGAACTCTCCTTAGCCATGGCCTTCCCAACAACATTGGGTACGCAACAGTACCATTTTTCATCACTTGAAATTCTACCACACATACAACACCCATAACAGATATTTCCACATTTGAAACTACACCTTCTGCTTTAGTTTTTCCCTTATTTAATGGCCTTAACATAAGTGTTGAAGGGTGATCAATTTTTAAACCCAACATATTCATTACAGACTCAGTCATTACATTAATTGCAGCACCTCCATCAACTAAGACATCATGAATTGAAATACCATTACATAATACCTTAGCTTGTGGAGCATAGGGATCTTCCTCTGCCTCCAATATAGGGACCTCAACCTCCTTCCTTCGTCGAGCATTAAGTCCACTTCGCAGCTCCCATCTCTTCTTAGAAGACATAGCCAAGAGTTGACCATATGTAATATTTGTAGGCCTTTTGGATAGATCTTCTAAAATGGAGTATGGTCCTTGTCCCTATGAAATCAGAAAATCTTGCACACCCAACTTTCTTCTCCTATGTTTCTTATTAGTTTCTCCTTTCATCTTGTTAGGATCATTTCCATCTTGATTATCTTTTTCTTTCTTTCTTTTTGTTACAAACACATATACTTCATTATTTATGCTCTTATCTACTACATAAAATGAATTCACACGTGATTTTCCTTTATCATTATCTCTTGTACCAGATGTAGAAGCTCTATCTAGACAATTATACTTATAATGACCCTTTATATAACAACCATAACATACAACTTCAGAAATATTTCTTTTTGGACCTCTATCTCCTCCCTGAGAACTAAATTTGTTTCCTTGAAGAAGATTAATAGTTAACTAACCCATCTTCTTGAGCAGATCTTCATACTCAGTAGATGTACTAGGAGAAATATTTATGCTCACCGAGAGTGGTTGTGGATTCTGAACCAAAGGTGTTGGTGTAGGCTCTACTTTAGCAACAATTTCTTTGGGCTCCTCTTCCATGCTTTCTTCTTGCCTTCTTGCAATCTCCTTTGCTTGTTTAATGGTAGCTGGGTGGTCATACTTCACTCATTGTCTTATCTCTGGTTTCATCCCAAGAATGAAGTGCTTACAAAGGAGATTATCCAGGCCATTCATCAACCCATCTACTAATCCTTCCTTCTGAATCTGGGCATCGAGCTTCCTCCTTAGCTCTAGAACACGAGCATTATAATCCCTTATCTTCTCCTTCTATCCTTGGGATAGCTTTATGATATCGATCATGAGATCTGCATATTTCTGTTGTTCACCAAATTCTTCAAGAAAACTTTCAGTTAATAAATCCCATGAGTTTTTCACATTATCACCCTAGTGTTTCAAACCACCTAAGGGTTGAACCATCCAAAAAGGTAGGAAAAAAATTCAGTCCATTGTTCCCTTCTTATAAGGCCATTACAAATACAAGATCGTTTAAACTCTTGAATGAAAGAGGAAACATCTTCATTAGATTGGGCTGAAAAAATAGGAATCTTCCCCATTTTCAAAAGTAACTACAGTGAAATACCAACCCACAAGTACAATCAACAAAACTTATGTGCACAAATAATTGGAATCACTATAATAGAAAATAGAAATGACCACAGTAAACTATGGTAAAACTTGACTTACTGCGGTAAAAACTGACTTTACTGTGGTAAACACTATTCACAGTAAAAAGTGAATTTACCGTGGTAAATACTATTCACGGTAAAAAGTGACTTTATTGTGGTAAATACTATTTACTGAAAAAGTGACTTTACCATGGTAACTACTATGCACAGTAAAAACAAAGTTACCCTCCAAATGATTTTTGACTAAGTGGGAATATCTTTCCAGAAAATCCACCAACGAGGAATGGTCCCGGCAACAGAACCAAAATGTCATCACCAATCCGGCACTATGATAATTCTTCACCGGGAACTCCTCATGCTATGATTATTTACTAATGTACAACTTTTAGTTTGGTGGATGTAATCTGAAAACACAACAACAAACATAACATAAGAATACCATAGACTATGATAAGAAGGAATGATGATAAATCTGAAATATCAGAGTAAATTATAATATTAACGTGAAATTGTTACAATCTCACCCATGAGGTACTTCAAGTGTTACTGACTTCACTTGCCTTCCAACAATAACTATGGGAGAAACTTCACAATTACACCTCTTAATGGCTTCTTTAACACACCTTCAAAATGATGCCTTCCTTTACACACTTACTCATACAATATTTCTCACTACTTCCTTCTATATCAAATGAGGGGGGTGGCCTCTTTATTTATAGAACTTCCATGCTTATCCATCTTATCTCTAAGATAGGATAACAAATCCACTCTGACGAATCATATTCCATACCTTAACTCTTATCTGTACATGTAAGCTTATCTTTTAAGATAAGATAAACCTTATAATTTCACATGGGTTCCACATTTTTAGACTTTTTACAAATAAAATACACAAAATATTTATGACCTCACTCCTTTTCCTTATTACCAATATAATATTTCTAATTCCTAATCCTGTAGACCCTACTTCTCTACTTACCCCAACTTTGATATTTTAATATTACCAGACCACTTACGATAAATATTTACTTTTTACCACAACATTCCTATTGTACTTTTGACTATTACCATACTATACATTATTGGCGGTGTCATACTGGCAGCGCCGTTATCTTCTATCGGATGTTACTACTAATTACACTTAACAACATCCTATTCCTAATACATATATTAATGAAATAGAAATTACGAAGGAAAATTTTAGTGTCGACAGTACATGGTTATTTGATGAGCATAGGTACATTCTATCAGGTTAATAGCCTTTTTTGTCGTCTATTTATTTGATGAGGGATGGCTACATGGTTAGTTTATTAGTATAGGTACATTCGATTAGGAGAATAACCCTCACTACTATCTGATACCTATTAAGCCATCTGTTTATTTGATAAGCGATGGGTACATGGTTATTTGATGAGCATAGATACATTCTATCAGGAGAATATTCCTCACCACCTTCATATGCCCATTGTGTTGGAAATAAGGTGTCTCATCCTTGTTTGGTTTATTCATTTAAGATTTTCCTACAACCGTTTCACATTGTCTATGCTCTAAAAATAGAAATAGGAGTTGTCAAAAGATTTCCATATGATAGTTTATCATGGAAGGACTATTTTTGGAGATATTATGACAGATTTTTTGACATCTGTAAGGGTCAAAAATAGGGGATAATATTGTGGACGTGGGAGCCTAATTTTAGACCAAAATCTTGCTCTTTAATGCTATCCACCTCATGAGAGGTTTTGCACATGGTTTTTCAAACCATAGATGGTTTCTTGTATAACCAAAGGTCTAAAAATTGAAGGCTTGGAGAAGCAATTGGTGTAGTGAGTTTCAATCCTCCTAGAATTGTTTCTGATGATAATCCTGTAAGAAACTTGCTCTGCAAGTGTATGTAATCTTGTCATTAGATTTGAAATACATTGAGTGGGCTTTTGGAGTGTAGTGTTTTTTATCCAAAAGTTTTTTCCCCACATATATCTGGTGTTTGTGTTTTGTTATGAATATGTTGTTGATATTTCTATAACTGTTTTACTATCTTGAAATTTTTTGCATAATATCTCTCCTCAAGATTAGCATAGGAAGTTGTTCCGTTACTCTTAATTTCCTATCAAGTGGTATTAGAGCCTGATCACCTTTGGTTTCAGTTGTGGGTTGTTGGGTTTTTTGTGCTGATCCAGGTTTGAGTGGGAGCTTGTGCAGAGAATACTTTATTATCTGGTTGTAGATATTTTTCAAATGGTGAGCACATCTGGGAGGATTGACGTAGAGAAGTTTTCTGGCACAAAATTTGAAATGTGGAAGCTGAAGATGGAATATCTGTTGGTTGATCAAGATCTATGGGATGTGGTGGATGAGAAGGTCCATAGGCCTACGGATCTAGTTTTGGCTACACAATATGATGTAATGGATAGAAAATTTAATGGTATTATTAGACTATGTCTTGCAGATTCAATCCTGATAAATGTCCATGAAGAATCCACTTCGGAGAAGCTTTGGAAAAATCTGGGTGAGATATACCAAGCTAAGTCTCTAGTAAATAAGATTTTCTTGAGGAAGAAGTTGTTTTCTTTGAGAATGGAAGAAGGTGGAAAACTATCTGAGCATATGGAAACATTAAATATGTTGGTGACTCAGTTGATCTCGGTTGGGGTTAAGATGGACGAATAAGAAAGGTGCCAAATGATGTTGGTTTCACTGCCACACTCATGGGACAACCTAGTCATGGCCATTGGGAGCACTTCAGTCACTCTGAAGATAGAGGATGTTGTTGGTTCTCTACTCTCCGAAGAGATGAGAAGGAAGGTCTATCTGAATGCCAAAGAGGCTTTGAGTGTTCGAGGAAGAACAAAAGAATGAGGCAAAGATGAGAAGAAGCATTGCCATTCCAAGAATAAGGGGAGATCAAAATCCCTTGGTAAGTCCAAGGTGATATGCTGGAACTGTGGCAAATTTGGACACTTCCGAAGGGAATGCAAAGAAGAAAAGAAAAAGAAAAAGAAGAAGCATGATTCTGATTCTGAGTCCCAAAAAGAAGATGGAGATGCCTTTGTTGTAGCTTTGGCCACTCGTGCAAGTGATAATGCATGGTTGATAGACTCAGGTGCATCTTTCCACATGACTCCTAATAAAAATTGGTTTAGTAAGTATGAAAACTATGATGGTGGTAAGGTGTATTTGGGTGATAATTCTTTCCTTGAAATTGTTGGTCATGGTAGTATTTAGGTGAAATTTTCTGATGGTAGAATTAGAAGATTTGATGGTGTCTTGCATATCCCAAGACTAGCAAGAAATTTATTATCTGTTAGCAAGCTAATAGATGCGGGTGTGCATGTATAGTTTTCTGAAGCAGGTGTGAAAATGGTGAGAGGTGCTATGGTGATAACAAGAGGAAGTAGATTGGGTACATCATACCAAATTGATGCATGCACGATTGAGTGCAATAACACTTCAGATAAAAGTAAGCCAGTAACTATTTCTCTAAAAAAGGAGAGGGTTTTCTCCTCTGCGGATGGTCGTGGCTTCTGGGTACCCAAGGGTGCTATCTACCAAATCAAAATTACTTGCAGAGAAGACCATGTTATGGCACCAAAGGCTTGGCCACATTGGAGAGAAGGGTTAAAAATCCCTGAAAAATAAGAACCTCGTTGAGGGGTTGAATGATTGCAATCTGGAGTTTGATTTCTGTGAACATTGTATTTATGGCAAACAGAACTGCATTCAATTTTACTCATCTACTCATAAGTCTTCATATATCTTAGATCTAATCCATTCGGATGTATTTGTTCTTGTTAAGGTTGCTTCTATTGCTAAATCAGTTTATTATGTTACTTTCATTGATGAGTTTAGTAGGAGAACATGGGTATATTTTTTAAAGAGTAAATCTTAAGTTTTTAGCCGTTTTAAGGAATTTAAGGCTATGGTTGAAACTCAAACTGGGAAGAAAATTAAGTGTTTGAGATCTGATAATGGTGGTGAGTATTGTTCTGTAGACTTTGACAAATTTTGTATAGATTGAAGGATTAAAAGACAAAAGACAACTTCGTATTATCCGGAGTAGAATGGAGTTGCAAAAAGAATGAATAGAACATTGATGGAGAAGGCTAGGAGCATGCTTATTGGAGCTGGTCTAGAAAAGAGGTTTTGGGCTGAAGTTGTTACCACTGCTTGCTATTTGATAAATAGATATCCTACGTCAGCACTTGTTCATAAAACGCCAATGGAGGCGTGGTCAGGGAAAAAGCCTTCAATTAGACATCTGAGAGTTTTTGGCTGTGAGGCATATGCACATGTGCCTAAGAAGAAGAGAAAAAAGTTGGATTCTAAGGCTGTTAAATTTATCTTCATCGGATATGGCTATGGTGTGAAAGGATACAAGATTTTAGATCCTATTGCACGAAAGGTAATATACTCTAGAAGTGCTATTTTTAGAGAGTTTAAATCTTTCCCTGTTAATTTTCAGCTAGAACAACATAAAGAAAATGAACAAAAAAGGATGTGGTTCAACTTCCTTCTATACCTGAAAAAGTTGAATCGAGACCCCAAAATAGATAAGAAGTTGAGGAGAGCTCACCAAGCTCTGAATCTTCAGAAGAGGAAGAAGTGGAAGAATCTCCACCTCAGCTTTTTCGAAAGTCTACAAGGCAAAGGAAACCACCTGAAAGGTATGGGTATTCTCCTGATGATTGGAAGTGTATATTTGCTTTGAGTACTAACGTTGATGAACCGAGATCTGTACAAGAGGCTTTGGGTATGAACGATGCAAAGTCCTGGCAAATAGCCATGGATGAAGAGATGACAGACCTTAAAAAGAATGATACATGGGACCTTGTACCATTGCCTAAAGGTCAGAAACCTGTTGGATGTAAATGGGTGTTTAAGAAAAATATTGGTTTAGATGGAAATGTTGAAAAGTATAAGGCACGGTTGGTTGCGAAGGGTTATTCTCAAGTTGATGGTATTGATTATGGTGATATATTCTCTCCTGTTGCTAAAATTACATCCATTCGGTTTTTATTATCTATTGCAGTAGCTTATGACCTGGAGGTTGAACAAATGGATGTGAAAACTGCTTTCCTTCATGGTGATTTGGAGGAAGAAATCTATATGACACAGCCAGAGCACTACATGGTGAAAGGTAAAAGCAAAATGGTTTGTAAGTTAAATAAATCCCTATATGGCCTTAAAAAATTCCTGGGATGTGGTACCAGAAGTTTGATTCATATGTGTTGAGTTTGGGGTTTGTGTGGTCTAAATCTGATCACTATGTATATTTTAAATCTGATGGTGATTGTTTCCTGGTAATTACTTTATATGTTGATGACATGTTATTTATTAGGAAAGGAAAAGGTTTGATTGTAGAATTGAAATCTCAGCTCTCTGCAAAATTTGAAATGAAAGATCTTGGTGTGGTAAAACACATACTTGGGATGGAGATTAGAAGAGATCTTGAGAACAAAAAGCTATTGCTTGACCAGAGTATGTTTGTTCTGTTTTGCAAAGGTTCAATATGCAGGATTGTAAACCACTTTGTGTTCCTGTTACTTTAGGAACAAATCTATCCATTTCAAAATTTCCATCATCCCCATCAGAGATGAAAGAAATGAGCAGAGTGCCTTACCAGAGTGCAGTTTGAAGCTTAATGTATGCTATGGTCTGTACAAGACCAAACATTTCCCAAGCAGTGGGAGTTCTTTCTCATTTTATGTCTAATCCTGGAAGAGTGCATTGGGATGCAGTTAAGAGGGTTTTCAGATATTTTTGGGGTACATCAGAGTACTCTATATGTTTTCATGGAAGAGGAGATCAACATTCCCTATGTATTCATGGTTTTTTGGATTCAGATTGGGTCGGTGATGTTGATATCAGAAGATCCACTAGTGCATATGTGTTTACTCTTAATGGTGGTGTAATTAGTTGGATGAGCAAGCAGAAAGCTGTGGTCACTTTGTCCACTACTGAGGCAAATTACATGGTAGCTACTCACGCCTGTAAAGAAGCCATTTGGCTAAAGCATTTGTGTTCAGATATTGGATTGAAACTGGGCATAGTTACAATGTATTGTGACATTCAGAGTGCAATATGCCTTGCGAAGAACCCGACTTTTCATGCTAGGACCAAACACATTGATGTTCAGTATCACTTCGTGAGAGATAAGGTTGAGGATGGCAGGGTGAAGCTGGAAAAGGTAGAGATAGTTGCGAATGTTGCAGATGCATTAACTAAGCCTGTGAGCACAACGAAATTCAGGTGGTGTTCTGAGTGTATGGGCCTCTTGGCCCCTAGAAGTTGATCCATGATGGTATCTTTCCCTTGGCCCTTGCAAGGTATTCGATAAGTGGGAGATCGTTGGAAATGAGGTGTCTCAACCTTGTTTGGTTTATTCATTTAAGATTTTCCTACAACTGTTTCACATTGTCTATGCTCTAAAAATAGAAATAGGAGTTATCAAAAGATTCCCATATGATAGTATATCATGGAAGGACTATTTTTAGAGATATTATGATAGATTTTATGACATCTGCAAGGGTCAAAAATAGGGGAGAATATTGTGGACGTGGGAGCCTAATTTTAGACCGAAATCTTTCTCTTTAATGCTATCCACCTCATGAGCGGGTTTTGTAAACCATAGATGGTTTCTTGTATAACTGAAGGTCTATAAATTGAAGGCTTGGAGAAGCTATTGGTGTAGTGAGTTTTAATCCTCCTAGAATTGTTTCTGGTGATATTCCTGTAAGAAAATTGCTCTGCAAGTGTATGTAATCTTGTTATTAGATTTGAAATACATTGAGTGGCCTTTTGGAGTGTGGGGTTTTTTATCCGAAAGGATTTTCCCCACTATATCTGGTGTTTGTGTTTTGTTATGAATATGTTGTTGATATTTCTGTAATTGATTTACTATGTTGAAAAGTTTTGCATAATATCTCTCCTCAAGATTAGCGTAGGAAGTTGTTCCGTTACTCTTTCTTTCCTATCACATTGAACCATCTGTTTATTTGATAAGCATAAATACATTTTATGGAGAGAATAGCCCTCACCTCCCAATACCCACTGAGCCATTAGATTGTTGACGTAAATGAATAGTGAAATTGATCCATTATGCACGAAAAAAACTTATAGTATCGGCATAATTATTTGCGAGGCATAGATTCACAATATTTTATTTAAACTGCTACTTTCTTGAGTTTGTAAAATAAAGCAAAATAACTTTCTTATTCACATGTGGAGATAAAAATATCTATTCCCTGTTGGATATTTGCACATAAAAGGGCCCACGTTCTTAAAAAAAATGAAATAAATTTGAACTTTTAATCTATAGGCTTATATTTCAAATACTTCGGCTAGGTAGGATGTTGTTTCAACACCTTCAAATCAAGTTCCAATGCCAGATCAAATGCTTCAGCTGGCTTGGAGCACAGTAGCAGCAATTTTTATTTTTAATCTTCCAACACCATTTTGGATTGTGATTTGTTAAAAAATGGTCGATAAATTAAGCTCCAAATCACCTCTTATAACGCTTTTTAACAAATATCTCAACCAACTACTCCAAGACTAGATTAAAACAATTTTTAATGTCACAAAAGTAGCTCCCAAGCATAAATTTTTAACAAAATAAAAAACAGTGGTTAAGTTTTAATCACTTGTGTAATTTCACTATTTCAAAGTTGGTTTCCAGCACCATATAAAACAAAGATTTGTTTTCAGAATTCCACCGCCATAAATAAGACAATTCAGGTTCCACGTAATCAATGGCCACATATAAGCATTGCGTTCCGATATATTGTGACATGGCCGGCTGGTCCCATAATTTTGGTCAAACTTATGTCATCATTGATCTTCCCTGTCGTCAGTTCAATGTCCGTCGATGTCACCACTTACCATTGGATCACGATTTCTTCTTTGACTACTTAGCAATTGCACATGACTAGGTTGGAGATGATAATAATGTTTAGTGAGTTTATATGTGAATTTGTTATATCATCCTTGAGGTATTTTTACATATGGAACTTCTGAGCAAGAGTAATAGAAAAAAATTAAATGAAAAAAGATTCTAGTTTTTTTATAAGAAATTTATAAAAAAAAATAATCAATTCGACAAAGAAAACTATACGATGGTCTTGCCATTACCAGGTGTGAGAATCACCATCAATACATGCAGTACAAGTGAATGGTTGGTAGTAAATTACGCCCATCAATGTAATTACATACCGAATGTGAAATGTGTAATTAAATCTCAAATGGTTACCTTGGCATATCCTACTAGTCAAGCATCTTTCCATTCATTTTAAGTGTTCCTTTCACCACCACCACCTCCATCTTTTCATTTCATATATATGTAGTTTACATTAAAAAAAATTAATGTAATGTATATGCTATCATAAAATAGATTTTTGACATATATGCCAATAATGTATATTGACAACAACTTGTGTTTCTTTCTATACATGGTCTAGATTTCCAAATACGCAAAACTAAACATAAAAACCTTTCTAGGAACTAAGAATAATCAAGCACATGGCACATTATTATAGTGCAATCCTATTTTCTTAGTTTCCTTCATTTAGCATCAGAAATAATCTCCACAAGAACATTTTTCCCTATTTAAAATGAAGGAAATGGTTCCCATTTCTCATATCAATTTTTCTTACAACAATATTGGAGATAATTTTCATTGCAGTGCAGCAATGAGCACATACCAGAAGGTTATTAACAACTGTAATAGTTGTTTAAGGGGTGTGGTTACCTAACCACATGTAGTTGCCAACTTTTCACAATGGTGGTAGAGAAATAATTCCTTTTCCCCCTCCTCTACATCATTAAGTAAATCTATTTAATCCGAAAAATAACATGTTTCCTTCATCTCCCAAGCCAATTTCTCCAACTTTTTATAGATCTCCTTTATCTGTAAAAGAGGGGGATAGAAGTAATTGATGACTTTTTCAAGGTTTAATTTCATGCAAAATTTTAGCACGTATTGGAATAAATAGAAATAAATCATTGATTACTTAACAATGTCATTCACATTGTCCAGATTATGGAGCATTGCAGTAAGTAAATCCACTCGGGTGTTACAACAAAATTTAAGAATTGCACCTCCTACTTAAAATTCTACATAACATCAATTCTAAGCTTATTCTAATCCACAAGGGACAACAAAAACCCTCAATATTCTTTCAAATGTCTATATTGCAGGACACCTGTTTGTGGACGTCCACCTATTCCCAGGGACATGAGGACAAACACCTTGTGATCAAAAGGTCCTTCCATTGACAAAATAAGAAAATATTCACCACTTAAATAAATGAATCTCTGAAGCATTTTGCAAACAATTCACATGCTTTTGTAGACATATTGTTAGAAAAAATAGAAAAAGTAGTTTGTTTTTACATGCTTTTATCTTTTTAGGTAGTTTTCTTTTAGATTCCTAATTTTAGGAAAAACCATTAAAGAAAACAAATCAAAAGCTCTGTATTGCACAAAAGCATGTGCTTTTTAATTCTATTTTTAAGAGTTGGGTGTTTTATTTTTAGATGAAGCCATCTATTTATTAGAGGCAATTGTAAGTGTTTTCATATCAAACACATTCAGAGAGATTGTATTGAGCCAGATCTCTGGAACTAAAAGAAGAAATATATGCACAAAAGTGTTGATCTTAGTTTGCAATAATATGTTTTATTTGCAATTCTTTATTTTATTTCTATTAGTTGTTATTTTATGGGCCTAATTTCTATAAATTGGTATCAAAGCAGGGAGTTTTTCAACATATTTCTTGTTGACAACAGGTTATGGCTTCTATATCTGGTCTGCAGATAGCACAATTTATAGGAAAGAATTACGAGTATTGGTCATTAACCATGAAGGCACTATTGAGATCCCATGATGTGTGGGAATTCGTAGAGAGTGGGTACATAGAGCCCACAGATGCAATAGCATATAATGCACTCTCACAAGAAGAGAAAGATACTTTGAAGGAACTAAGAAAGAAAGATGGAAAATCTCTTTTCTTCATTCATCAAGTCATGCACGAAAGCATCCTACCCATAGTGGTAACATCCAATAAAGCACAAATTTCATAGGAGACTCTCCAAGTTGCGTATCAAGTTGTAGATCAATATTTTCATCACAGGTATCAAGAAATTGTGGAAGAGGAAGAGAAAATTTCAGCCCTAGAGGCAGAGGAAGAAGTTCATCCAGAGGACGTAGCAGCAGTCCATCAAAATCAAGTGGAAGAGGAAATAGTCATGAGAACAATCATAATCATTTTTCAAGTTAGAGACAGGATACATCACATATGTCAGTGTCACTATTGCAAGAGATATGGGCATTATGCTTTTGAATGCAAGAAAAAGTAGTATGATCAGAACAAGAAAAATTAAAACTCAGATTGGAAGCTCTACTCCAATCTCCATGTTTATTGCATGCACAAATATTTCCAAAGCATCGCCTATTGAGTGTAATCTATCCCAAGAGAGTCCTAGTGATGTGTGGTATTTGGATTCTGGTTGCAGTAATCACATGTCAGGTAACTTAGATTTATTTTCTAATTTGGATGAGTCAGTAAATTCAATAGTTACCCTTGGGAATAATAATATAGTGAATGTAAAAGGAAAAGGAAAAGGAAAAATCAACATTCTAACAGAAAAGGGGGAGCAAAAGATTATGCATCATGTTTATTATGTTGGAGGTTTGAAGCATAATATTATGAGCATTGGTCAATTGGTACAAAAGGGATATAGAGTTTACATTGAAGACAACGAATGTGTGATCATGGATAAAGCTCCAAGTACATAGGTGATTTCTAAAGTGAAAGATGACAAGCAAGAGAATGTTTCATTTGAAGATTATACCAGCACATCCAGAGTTCCATACTACAAATCATTCCAGAGCTAAAGAGATTGAATCAACTTCTCACTCAGTTGAAAAAGATGAATTATGGCTATGGCATCTCAGGTTTGGTCACTTAAAATTTGGTGGTTTGAATTTATTACACAGAAAAAATATGGTGAAAGGTTTTCCTTTGATTCAAAAACCAGATAGAGTTTGTGAAGGTTGTATTTTAGGGAAGCAACACAGAGAATATCTTCCCAGTTGGCAAAACAAGAAGAACAAGTGCACTACTTGAAAATTGCTCACTCAAATTTATGTGGACCAATGCAAACAAATTCTATTAGAGGTTGTTCATATTTTATGGCATTCATTGATGACTATATAAGGAAGACATTGGGTGTACTGTTTTGAGACACAAATCAGATGCTTTCGATATATTTCAGCAGTTCAAGGCTTTAGTGGAAAAGTAAAGT
This sequence comes from Taxus chinensis, assembly GCA_019776745.2. NCBI lineage: Eukaryota > Viridiplantae > Streptophyta > Pinopsida > Cupressales > Taxaceae > Taxus > Taxus chinensis. Next base: position 514,322,063 of record CM034156.1, on the reverse strand, counting down.
GGGTACTACATCAAAGTTTCTAGGATAGACAGAGGAGGTGAGTATGTTTCCAATGCTTTTCTAAATTTTTACAAATATCATGGTATACACAAATAGTTTACTTCCAGGTATACACCACATTAGAACAGTGTGGCAGAGAGAAAGAATAGAACCATCATGGATATGGTGAGAAGTATGATGAAAGAAAAACATCTTTCAAATGAGTATTGGGCAGAAGTAGTAGCAATCTATTGTTTACATCATAAACAGGTGTCTGATGAAAATTGTTCGAAACATGGTTCCTCAACAAGCTTGGACTGAGAGGAAACACAAGTGTTTCTAATTTTAGAATTTTTGGTTATGTGGCATACACACATGTGCCTAGATGAGTTAAGGAAGAAGTTGGACAACAAAGAAGAAAAGTGTATTTCTATTGGATATTTAGAGAATACAGAAGCATAAAAGTTGTACAATCTAGTTACCAGAAAGATCATAATCAACAGAGATGTACAATTTTTTGAAAATGAGGCATGGGATGGTATTGAGAAAATAATCAGTGTAGCAACAGGTATTCCTCATGATGATATGGCAGATGAAATTCATTGAGCAACAAGGTATTGATATCAAGGCTTCAAATCATGTGGACATGCCACAAGTTGGTAGCTCAAGCTACACCTCCATCTACATCCAGGAGGTCTCCAAGATTTCAACAAGTTAGCAACTATCTAGAAGACATCCACAAGTGAAGTCAGGCTAGAACCTAATCCATTGCAGGTCAAGACAGTCGGGTTGTACAGATAGGTTTGTCGTATCCAAGTTTGGAGCTGAAATACTTATTTTTGGCTAAATTTCTTTCATTTTTTCCTTGTGGTCTCACGTCAAAGTTGGGACAATTTTTGACGAGCGGGACTCAAAATTATCTGGAAATGGCTTCATGGAGATAGAAATTTTCTCATTGGTCCAAAAAGCGTGAAGTTTTCCTTTTAACTCCTTGTATTTTGCAAGTTATGGCTCGGTGGAGTTTTGGAACAAAATTACACTGGGAAGTCTGAACCGGTAGATAAACAAGTCAGTCACATTGCAGGAATGGTGTAGAGATTTTCAACGGAGGTAAGTTAGGACAAAAGTGCGCAACGCGAAAAGTGAAATCACCGCAAAGGAGCCAATTTAAGTGGATGCGGCCCATGCAGAGAAAGTCAATGGCTTGATGGCCTACGTGAATGGCATATGTGCATATGGACGGTGGAGGCCTGAATCGGCTAAATGCAGAAGAATGTTCCAAAGGAAATCAAGGGGGCACGTAAAGGACCTAATTTTGGCCCGAAATAGCCCCAGCAAACAGAATAGTCAACATTTGACTCACGTGAACTTCATAACGGCCATAACTTTTGAGTCCGAGAGGTTTTCATAAATGTTGGATTTTTGCCAATTTTAATAGGGTAGTATATTTACAAGGGAATAAACATATTTGGCTCCAGTCAGTTAACCTGCTCATTCCCGTCAAATGAAAATTTTGAAAACGCCTGTCGGACTAAAAATAGTTGCCACGTGTCACTTTCTAGGTGGAGGTTTGGGGGGAATTCTTGACGAAATCACACAAAATTGTTGCAAATGGAATCATGGAAAATTTGAGCCCACGGGCACGCAAAAGATCAAGAGAATTGATCCAGGATTTTATGAGAAATCAGATGTGCCGCTTTTTCATAAAACGTGGCGGTGCGTTCATGATTTTGGAAATTTTAAAATTCAATAGTTGGCATAGAATGCAATTTGAAGATGGACTAATGGTCATTATTCCTTCTCTGCTACATGCACCTATGGACATTATTGGGAGACTTTTTCAAATAACAATGGGGAAAATTTCACTCCATTTAGTGCCCTTACAAGTGTTGAAGGAAGATTTTGGGTTTTCCATTATTCCCCTGAATCTTCTCATCTCTTTCGATCCATTGGTTTTATAAATTGGATTGTTGGTGCTCATTGTAAAGATTGAAGTCCTCTACATGTAGGAAAGCTCTGTCAAAAAAAAATTGGTGAAGCCAATGTGATGCAAAAAAATGTAGAAAATTCCTTGGCATGGTGATCCAGAGCCAGCATTCATCCACTAGTAATAGATTGCATATGTGCTTATTCATCTCTAGCATGGTAAAATACAAGTTTGTGGATGAATTTTAAGGGTACTCATGCTATTTTGATGGCATTCTTCTTTCCCTTTCAATCATTCATTACAAGAATACCACGTTTCTTTTTCCTGAACTTGCAGGGATTTATCATTGTGTAAAAGAAAATTTTGAGATCATTGTTGTAAATGCATTTTGCTAGGTCTGTGGAGAACCGTCATCACCCCTTCTAGTGTGCACTTTACTTCTGGAATATCAACCTCATTGGACTGTACTATGTTTCTACCCCCCTTTTTCTGGTGTAATGCACCACTGTAGTGTAGGATTTCATGTTTGATGCAAGCTCTATCCTTGAATTTTTGGAATCCTTTAGATTAGGAAAGTTAGTTTTTATCCTGCCTTATACATTGTAGCAAGTATTTTATGAGCAAGAACCAGCTTTCTCTGTTTATATCTCAAGTAGCAAGTCCCACAACTTTGAAATAGCACCCATGTTCACCCAATCACACCGTGAGCTCAAGTATATGCACTTGTGTAGACAGTAAGGGTCTTCTGATTCAATGACTATTCTTGGAAGTCCTTAAGAAGAATTAGTCAGTAGGATTTTGAGAAGCTCTGCATTTTCATGCATAATATGATTAGAGGAAAGCATAGAGAAACAAGGTATTTTGCAAGTTTGACATCTTAGGGAATGCACCGCAAGTTGTAGCACAAGATACACCTCCATCTACATCTAGGAGATCTCTAAGATTTCAGTCAATTCAACCATCAGTTGACACCATCAAATAACACCAAAAGGGACTCCTATCTGTATTTAACAATCCATGATCAGATAGCCCTTTGTAGCGGAAAACAAGGAGTCTTAGTGAGATTTAGAATTTTGATACAACTAATACTTTTTTAGTTTTTGCATTTTTTTCTCAAGATGCAGATCTAGTATAATTTGAAAAGGATATAAACAATGAAGTTTGGGTTCAAGCCATGGATGATGAGATAGATGCCATAGATAAGAATCATACATGGAAATTGGTAGATCTTCCAGAAGGAAAGGACGTGATATGAGTGAAGTGGGTCTACTAGACCAAATATACTATTGATGGTAAAGTACAAAAATATAAATCAAGGTTGGTTGCCAGAGTTTTTTCATAGCAATACGAAGTATATTACAATGAGACATTTTCACCTATAGCATGTTTAAATGTGGTAAGAATGGTTTTAGCAATTGCAGCTCAAAACAAATGGCCTATTTATCATATGGATGTAAAATCAATATTCTTGAATGGTTTTCTTGAAGAAGAATAAATTTATATGAATTAGCCAGAAGGTTATGAGATTGAAGGTCATGAAGGAAAGGTATAAAGGTTGGAAAAAGTGCTCTATGGTCTCAAGCAAGCACCTAGAGCTTGGTACAACAGGATTGATTCTTATTTGATATAGAATGGTTTTAGTAGGAGTAACAATGAGCCTACCTTATACATCAAGATCAATGAGCAAGGTAAAATTTTGATTGTTTGTTTATACTTGGATGATTTAATCATCACTAGAAATATATCTACAGATTCATTCAAATAAGCTATGAAGAAAGAATTTGAGATGACAGATCTAGGTCTCATGCACTATTTTCTACGCATAGAAGTTCAACAATTATAAGTTGGAGTTTTTATTTCACAAGAAAAGTATGCTAATGATGTTTTCAAGAGATTTAACATGTTGAATTGCAAGCCAGTGCCAACACCTTTACAGTAGGTTTGAAGTTAAGAAAAGATGATAGTAGATCATTTGTAGATCCAACATTGTTCAAAAGACTAGTTGGAAGTCTCATGTATTTAACGGCAACAAGGCTGGAAATTTTGTATGCTGTGAGTCTCATCTCAAGGTTCATGTAATCTCTAAAAGACTCACATTAGCAAGCTGGAAAAATAATTCTAAGGTATGTATGTGGAACTAAGAATCATGAAATATTGTATTCAACATCAGATGAGTTCAAACTCATAGGTTACACAGACAATGACAGTTCTAGAAGTATTGATGACAAAATGAGAACACCCAGATATGATTTTCACTTTGGAACAGGTGTAGTTTCATGGGCATAAAAGAAGTAACCCATAGTCACATTATCTTCAGCAGAAGTAGAATATGTAGCAGCAATAGGAGCAACATGTTAGGTTGTTTGGATGAGAAGAGTGTTGAAAGATTTGAGGCAGAATCAAGAGGATGCTACAAAGATTTTTTGTGACAACAATTCAGTAATAACATTGTCTAAAAAGAATGTTTTTAACTAGAGGAACAAACACATAGACACAAGGTATCACTTCTTCAGGGAATTGGTTAACAACAAGGAGATTTGTCTAGAATTTTGTAGATCTGAAGATTAGTTTGTAGATATCTTTACAAAATCTTTGGGAAATAAAGTGTTTGAGTATTTCAGAACTTGTTTGGGAGTTTGTCATCTAGAATATTTTAGATCTAGAAGTACAAACTTAGCTACAGAAAAATAAAATCTTGAAGGTCAAATTTAAGGGGGAGTGTAAGAAAAAGTTTAATTTTTTCCCAAGAAAAGAAAAAAGTAGTTTTCTTTTTACATGCTTTTAATTTTAAGTTTAGTTTTAGATTCCTAGCTTCAGGAAAAGCTTATAAAGAAAATAAATCAAAAGCTTTGTATTACACAACTTCATGTGATCTTTAGTTCTATTTCTAGGAGTGTTGAGTTTTTTATTGTTAGATAAAGCCATCTATTTATTAGAGGCAGTTGTAAGTGTTTTCATATCAAACACATTCAAAGAGTTTGTATTGAGCCAAAGCTCTAAGAAGGAAGGAGAAATATATGCATAGAAGTGTTGATCTAAGTTTGAAATAATCTATTTTATTTCCAATTCTTTATTTTATTTATGTTATTTGTTATTTTATGTGCCTAATTTCTACAAATTAGTATTAGAGCATGGATTTTTTCAGCAAGTTTCTAATTGACAATAGGTTATGGCTTCTATATCCGGTCTACAGACACCACAATTTATAAGAAAGAATTATGAGTATTGGTCATTAACCATGAAGACACTATCTAGATCCCATGATGTGTGGGAAATCATAGAGAATGGGTACACAGAGCCTGCAGACGCAACAACATATAACACAATCTCACAAGCAGAGAAAGACACTTTGAAGGAATTAAGAAAGAAAGAAGGAAAAGCTCTTTTCTTCATTCATCAAGTCATACATGAAAGCATCCTACCTAGAGTGGCAGCAGCCAGTAAAGCAAAAATTGTGTGGGAGACTCTCCAAGTTGCGTATCAAGTTGTAGATCAAGCATTTTCATCGCATGTATCAAGAAATCATGGAAGAGGAAGAGCAAATTTCAGCCCTAGAGGCAGAGGATGAAGTTCATCTAGAGGATGTAGCAGCGGTCCATAAAACTCAAGTGGAAGAGGACATAGTGAAGAGCATAATCATAATCATTTTTCAATTCAGAGACAGGATAAATCTCATGTGCAGTGTCACTATTGCAAGAGATATGGGAACTATGTTTTTGAACGGAGGAAAAAGTAGTATGATCATAACAAGAAAAATCAAAACTAGGTTGGGAGCTCTACTCCAAGCTCCATGTTTATTGTATGCACAAATATTGTTGAATCATTGCCTATTGAGTATAATCTATCCCAAAAGAGTCCTCGTGATGTATGGTATTTGGATTATGGTTGTAGTAATCACATGTTAGGTAACTTTGATTTATTTTCTAATTTGGATGAGTCAGTAAAGTCAGAAGTTACCCTTGGGAATAATAATACAGTGGCTGTAAAAGGTAGAGGAACAATCAACATTATAACATAAAAGGGGGAGCAAAAATGTTTATTTAGCATTGACTGCTAACATGTGTGATCTTTAGGGTGAACGGTCTACCAAAGCATTTGTAACTACATCATTTGATAAAATTTCTCTATTTTTTATGCTTTAATGAATGTTTATACCCTATTCCAGAGCTCGTATTTTGGCACAGTTCAGGAGTACACATGGACATTAATACCTTGTTTCATAGCTCATATTTTGGCATAGATTGGGAGTGCCTTGAAAAATGTAAACTGATCAGGTCGGAGGCCTATTTATTGCATATGATGAAGTAGTGTGACTGTCTCATGTGGAAACCCATGTCTTCCTAGTACGGTGTTGTAATCATATTCCATGCAAAGTTATCTTGTTATTTCATTTGGTCAAACAGTTTATAGGCATCCATCAAATTTTGACAACAACTATTCTTCTAATAGAATTCATTATTATACACATATGCCCCCATAAGATAAAGATAAAACACATGAACCATGCCCCTATTTTGCACCATGCAAACATGATATGGTAACACCTGCCCAAGTAAAGACGGTTACAAGAAATTTGTGTTGAAATTCATGTTGAAATTTGACTTTTCCCACATCAGCTGAAAATTTGTGCTAGACGATGAATCCTTTTTTACATTTTTTATCATAGCGAATAAAAACTCTCACCGATGGTTCAGTTTTGGCCATCCTTCATTAATTTGTTTTTTGTAAACTAATGGAAGTTAAAACTGTGAGTTGAAGCTAAAAATGTGAGTCAGAACTTGACATTTGAATTCAGAAAAATTACCAGAAAAAAAGTGCGCACGACAAGAAATACATACACAACTATATCAGCCTAATAAACTACAATTTTAGCTTCATCCCAAAATGAATAGTGGTAAGCTGACTTTGTTTTGTTCTCCCATTGAAACGAAATTTTTCACTAGCTTGCATGAAAATCTTACATCATCTATGGACAAAAAAACTAGATCTTGTATCATCTTTTAATCTTTGTTCAATTAATTCATTAGTATTTCTTATAGATTAAAGCTTCATGCATGTGATATTGAGGAAAAGCAGTCACTACCAAGGCTTGCATTGTTCATTTGTGAGTTGTTTCTCTTTCCTTCACTTTATTTTTTTCACAGGAATATTTTTAAACTATGGAGAAATATGTGGAGATGCTAGGTCTCGGTGTGAGGATTGCTTCAAGTTTAAGTTTCATTCTCCCCAAACTACTCAATTGTACTATCATTCTCTACAATTGATGATACAAAAGGAATTCCTCATTCACAATTATGGAAATTTTATGCCAATGTTGAAATGGATATAAAAACAATAAATATTTTTATTTTTTTTATAGTTTGTATTAATTTTTATATATTCTTTTAGATTCATTATTATGTAAGTGGTGGTGAAGGAAACCGATGTTTCCTCCACCTGGTTCCCTCCTATTACGAGCCCATATCTCCACATGAGACACCATCCTGACTGATAGAATGTTTTGTGTTCTAGAGAGAAAGGGCACCACCACTGTGGGAAACCTTTGTATAGTCTATGTTCTCTAGATAGAACACAACATATTCTTTATTTCTCTCTCTAATTATCTACTATCATTATTTTTGGCAAAAAAATTATTCATGTTAGTCAATTTTCAACGACCCTTAACAATATGTGTCAAAATTTATTCTTATTCTACCATGTTTCCTGTTGTGAATTATTTTATATTTTCATCATGTTTACATTTTTATGCGTTAATTCAATGTTTATTAATAAACAATATAATAATATAATTGCAATAATCCCAATCAATTAGAATGCCTCTAAAAAAGGAATTTTATGATAGTGGCTATTAAGAAAAATATATTACTCAATAATGATTTGTATCAATTATTAATATCTAAATTTTTCATGGAGTAAAGATTTAATTTTAATCTAAATATTAGTGTGCACATAAGGCCAACAATGGAAAACTAGAACATAATTCAACTAGAATGGTAATGCTAAAAGGGAAATACATAAATGAGGTTGTTAGAGTCCATTATAGTATTGGCAAATTTGATGAAGAAAGAAAGATTTGAGTTGGTGGGAGATTTTAATTGGGATGATTGTCTCCCTTTCAGACTTCACATGTAATAACCCCCATTGAATTCACTTACTATTTTCTCACCTTTTTTGATGCATGAGAGGATTCATTGGGAATATAATCGAAGGTGAAACGATGACTCCCTAACCATGTTGTTTTATCATATACCCTAAGAAGTCAACTAGATATTTTTTTATTAGAACTTTGGGTGGAGAATACATGCCCAAAAATTTCTATTGTAACATTTAATCTTGCACAACAAAATGATAGGTCCATAGAGTTTCAAGTCCCTGATAAAAAAATGTTTAAAATGATATCATATTCCATGTTGAAATACCATTGGTATAATAAATCTATCATGCAGTAATAATGCATCTATTTTCTCATTTATGATCGAAAGGAAGAACGGTAGTATATAGGATATTGAGCATTCATGTCAATGCCAACAAATTTTTATACACCCATGTTGCAATCCACAACCCTTTTCTCATTCTCAAGTAATTTACAAAAATGAAACATAGTCCATATGTGCTGTTTTAGAGGAAAGAAGAGGACCATAGATGGTAGAGGAGGCATTTGAAATGTTGGGGGATTTCAAATGGGTCCCATATCTCCTTTTTCTTCACCGGTTATAACCCCTTGAGCCTATGGTTGTGTGTGATAGGATTCGTTTAAAATATAATCCAAATTACAAAGTTTCAATCCTTTTACCAATGAATTTGTCACCTTCTATTGTTGAATGCTTGGAAAATTTGTCGCTTTCTTTTTTGACAAATCAACATAATCACGAGAAACAAAAGAAACGTTTAATCAACAAATCATGCCAATCTTTCTTTTAAATTCTCTTATTCTTTCGATTCACATGATAAACCATCCATCATTAGAGTTTTAAGTTCCCAAGAAATTTTTTGACTAGGAAAAAGGTGAACAAAGCCGTGAAATCCATCAAGAAACAAGAAACTTATCATAAAAATGTCATCTTACATGTTCAAATCTATAATATATGAAGTGTTATTAATGAAAACAATATTGTTCTTGAAGACATATATAATTAGTTTTTTTTTTTCATATCACATCTAAATACAGTGTGTGCCAACACAATCAAACACAATTAATGATACATATAACAAGTCACCCATAGCATACTATTTTTGAAGATTAATGAGTCATGTAGTAGACGTGAATACAATTTTCCATTTTTGTAAGGATTATGTTCTCTAAATTCGGTGCCCTTATGTTTTACAATGGTATATTATGTACATTATTCCTATCACACAAGATGATTATTGTATAACAAAATATAAGCATATACGTTTAGTAAACATGGTACATTAAGATATATTATTTGTATCTACTATTCGAATTGCAATTAAAGGATATTGTGGTATCCCTTCAGTATTAAATTTCAAGGGAATTGGTTACATGGACTTACAAGATGAGGTTGTCCAAATAAGCATACGTCCTAAAATAGTAAATATATACCACCATTTTAGAATCAATGGTAATCTACAATATATAAATTACATTTCTTTCCGAGCTCATTTAAATGTTGTTCATTTCCTTTTTTTGTCTTGTAAAAAAATAATTTGAGAGTACTCTTTGGGCCATGTTTTTATCCTACCAAAGGCGGGGCCTATAGTTAGTGTTCACTTATACTTTTAATTTTTTCACCGCGTGAATTACATCTTGACACAAAAATTATGGGTTCTAGGCCATAGTTTTGTAGAATGTATTTGATTTTTTTTTTCTAATTTTTTTTATTTTTTTGTGGGGAGATGGCACACTTTTTTCAATTTTTAAAAATACATTCTTACCCCAACCAATGATATAATGCCCGCCGTAAAATTTTTTTTAGTGATATAGTTGTTAAATTTATTGTGAAGCATATACAATATTAATGTGTGCCTCTCTATATATATAATGACGTGTGAAGTATATATATCAATGACTGCAATTTTATTTTGTATATGATTGTTGAACAAAATAATCTTGGCCATCCATGTAGTGACATATGACAATCACATAATAAGTGTTACACTTTGAACATAGTTGTCACTGCCAATAATATTTTCCTCAATTTTTATAAGTTTTCACTGGAAGTTCCCCATTGTATTTGAGTTTTAATTATCATGTCGTTATTTCATTTTCATGGTGTCCCTGAAGATGGATTACCTAAAATTGTATTCATAAACACCTAAATTTGTAGAGTCATGGGTGTTCTGACCAGAGTAAATTTTGACATGACCATATGGATGTAAATTCGATAGCTAATGTTAACCTGTCAAAATTGAAAACAAATTTGTGTGGTGGAAGGGGGCTTAGGTGAGTTGGTAGTTTGGCTCATAATGAGAGCATTCAAAGCTTTCTGCCTAGTTCAAACCTTGTTGTATATTGTCTTTTGTAAAAACTAAAAAATATTACACGAATCAATCAAAGTATTTGCACTATCTATAAAAAATAAAAAATCTTACATAAATCAAACAATAATTGTCAATAAAGATGCAACTTCCACATCATTTCATAGTGACAGTTATATATAACATAATGGTGCTCTACGCCAGTCAAGGGTAAAGATGCAACTTGTCTTTTGTCAGGGTAGTTCTAAGCAATTCTAAGTGTAAGTAAATAAAAAAATATTGAATTAAGTGTTTTTGATGTATGTGATTTGTATTTTATTAATAATATTTAAAGTTATTCAATCTTTTGTGATGTTTATAAAATATGTCGAAAATTAGTTTTAATATACCATGTGTTTTGGTTCCCAAGTATTTTTTATTTTCATTGCATTTTACACTTTTTTTGTTATAATAGTTCAACACTTATGCTATTAATACACATAATCATATAATTCTAATAAGTCCAAAAATTTGCAAAGAAAATTTAACCATATGTTGTGATGAATTCAACCTATATTTATTATATAATATTTAAAGTTATCGGATTTTAATTTGTGACCCTTACAATGTATGGAAAATTAATACAAATTTTATTAATTGCAAGTAGTGGCAAAGGAGACTTTGCGATGCAACTTGTTGGATAGCCATAAACTTTCTCATGTCCTGCTTGTCTTCCATCATCTTTTTCCTTTTTTGTCAGCACTTGCAACGACTATTGATTTTTCGCATGGGTCACTGGTAATGCTCTTAGCCTATCTATAACTCTATTTTAGGTGTTAAGGGTTACCAATGGAAGGCTGGATGGATTGGTGGTGGGAAGCAACATAATGGGTAGCATTATGTGCAAAGCTTTGGATGGTGGTTGAGTAGTTGCAATCACCAAGGATTTTCCCAAAGACTTCGATACCTCTATTTCCACTGTGGATTTTCACATGATGGTTTTGGAAACATTATTTTTTGGTAAGAGGAATAAAGGATGCTATTTTAGAGCGTCAAAGGAAAAACTAATATATAGTTTTTAAATTTTTTCATTAGATGTTTTATGGATTGACAATATTTATGTCTAGGTTTTAGCGATGCTGAATATGTGTACAAATCTTTCCTTCTAAATATTTGAGCAATGTTGTAGATTCAATTTTGTAAATATAGTTTTACCATTTTTTCTTTTACAACAACCATATCATTTTTTGATTGGGTTTGTATCAAGAGTTAATATGTCGTACATTCCTAATGTATGTGGCATGCAATTTATTAATAATATGTAAGGATACCAATTTTTTGCGATGGTTACAATATGTGTTGAAAATTGTTCTCAATATATACCATATTTTTTTATGTTCCACAGTATATTATGTTTTCATTACATTTATAGTTTTTCATTGTATAAGTTAAGTGCTCATGTTATTAAAACACATAATCATGCAATTTCTAGAAATCAAAAGAGTTACAATGGTAAGTGTTCCTTGGGTTTCGATTAATGTGACAAAGTATCTGCACTATCAATAAAAAAAATTAATCTTGCATGAATCAAAAAAGAAATATCAATCAAGAGTTATCAATAAAAAATAAATAATCTTACATGAATCAAACAAGAATTATAACATGAATCAAAGTAAAGATGCAACTTCCATGTCATTTAATAGTGATAGTTATATATAACATAATGGTGCTCTACGTCATTAAAGGGTAAAGATGCGACTTGTCATCTCTCTCTCTCTCTCTCTCTCTCTCTCTCTCTCTCTCTCTCTCTCTCTCTCTCTCTCTCTCTCTCTCTCTCTCTCTCTCTCTCTCTCTCTCTCTGTGTGTGTGTGTGTGTGTGTGTGTGTGTGTGTGTGTGTGTGTGTTTGTGTGTGTGTGTGTGTGTATATATATATATATAATATATATATATATATATAGTGAAAGTAAATAAAAAATATTGAATTAAGTGTTTTTGATGTATGTGATTTGTATTTTATTAATAATATTTAAATTTATTGAATCTTTTGTGATGTTTATTAAATATGTCAAAAATTAGTTTGAATATACCATGTTTTTTGGTTCCTAAGTATTTTTTATTTTTATTGTGTTTCACAATTTTTTGTTATACTAGCTCAACACTTATGTTTATAGTACAATATTTCATATAATTCAAATAATCCAAAAAGTTACAAAGAAAATTGTCATATATGTTGTGATGAATGCAACCTATATTAAATCTATAATATTTAAAGTTATAGTATTTTTTGTGACCCTTACAATGTATGGAAAAGTAATACAAATTTTATTATCTGTAAGCAATGACAAAGGAGACTATGTGATGCAACCAGTTGAATAGTCATAAACTTGCTCATGTCCTCCTTCTCTTCCATCATCATTTTCCTTTCTTTCCAACACTTGCATTGACTATTGATTTTTTGCATGGGTCACTACTAAGGCTCTTAGCCTTTCTATCATTCTATTTTAGGTGTTGAGGGCTACCAATGGTAGGCTGGATGCATTGGTGGGGGGAAGAGACATAGTGGGTAGTGTTATGTGCAAAGTTTTGGGTGGTGGTAGAGCGGCTAAAGTCACCAAGGATTTTCCCAGAGACCTTCGTTGCCTCTATTTCCAGTATGGATTTTGATGCGGTGGTTTTGGAAACGCTATTATTTGGTATGAGGAACAATGGATGCTAGTTTAGAGAGTCAGAGGAAATAGTAATATGTGTTTTTTAAATTTTTTTCATTACATGTTTTATGGCTAAACAATATTTATGTCTAGGTTTATTAGACGGTGAATATGTGTACACATTTTTCCTTCTAAATATATGAGCAATATTGTAGATTCAATTTTGTAAATATAGTTTTATCATTTTTACATCTACAACAACCATACCAGTTTTTGATTGGGTGTGTGTCAAGAGTTAATATGCCATAGATTCCTAATGTATGTGGCATGTATTTTATTAATAATATTTAAGGATACCAATTTTTTGTGACGCTTACAATATGTGTTGAAATTGTTCTCACTATATATACCATATTTTTGTATGTTCCATAGTATTTTATGTTTTCATTACATTTATAGTTTTTCATTAAATAAGTTTAGTGCTCATGTTATTAAAACACATAATCATGTAATTTCTAGCAATCCAAAAAGTTACAATGGCAAGTGTTCCTTGGGTTTCGATGAATGTGACAAAGTATATGCACTATCAATTAAAAAAATAAAAAAGATTACATGAATCAAACAAGAATTATCAATAAAAAATAAAAAAATCTTACATGAATCAAACAACAATTATAACGTGAATCAAAGTAAATATGCAACTTCCACATCATTTAATAGTGACAATTATATATAACATAATTGTGTTCTACGTCATTGAAGGGTAAAGATGCAACTTGTCATTCATGTGTATATATATATATATATATATATATATATATATATATATATATATATATATATATATATATATATATATATATATAGTTCTAGGTAATTCTAAGTGTAAGTAATTAATAAAAAAAATATTGAATTAAGTGTTTTTGATATATGTGATTTTTATTTTATTAATAATATTTAAAGTTATTGAATCTTTTGCGATGTTTATAAAATATGTCGAATATTAGTTTTAATATACCATGTTTCTTGGTTCCTAAGTATTTTATATTTTCATTCTATTTTACAATTTTTTGTTATACTAGTTCAACACTTATGTTATTAATACACATAATCATATAATTATAATAATCCAAAAAGTTACAAAGAAGATTGTCCCATATGTTGTAATGAATGAAACCTATATTTAATCCATAATATTTAAAGTTATTAGATTTGTTGTAACCCTTACAATGTATGGAAAATTAATCCAGATTTTATTATTTGCAAGTAGTGGCAAAGGAGACTTTGCGATGCAACTTGTTGGATAGTCATAAACTTGCTCATGTCCTCCTTGTCTTCCATAATCTTTTTCCTTTCTTTTTAGCACTTGCATCGACTATTGATTTTTCGCATGGGTCACTGGTAATGGTCTTAGCCTATCTATAATTCTATTTTAGGTGTTGAGGGATACCAATGGTAGGCTGGATGGATTGGTGGGGGGAAGCAACATAATGGGTAGTATTATGTGCAAAGCTCTGGGTGGTGGTTGAGTGGCTGCAATCACCAAGGATTTTCCCAGAGGCCTTCGATACCTCTATTTCCACTGTGAATTTTCATGTGGTGGTTTTGGAAACGTTATTTTTTGGTAAGACGAACAAAGATGTTAGTTTAGAGAGTCAAAGGAAAAACTAATATATGATTTCTAATTTTTTTTCATTAGAGGTTTTATGGATTGACAATATTTATGTCTAGGTTTTTCGGATGCTGAATATGCATACAAATGTTTCCTTATAAATATTTGAGCAATGTTTTAGATTCAATTTTGTAAATATAGTTTTACCATTTTTGCTTTTACAACAACCATATCATTTTTTTATTAAGTTTGTGTCAAAAGTTAATATGTCGTAAATTCCTAATGTATGTGGCATGTATTTTTATTAATAATATTTAAGGATACCAATTTTTTGCGACGCTTACAATATGTGTTGAAAATTGTTCTCAATATATACCATATGTTTTTATGTTCCACGGTATTTTCTATTTTCATTACATTTATAGTTTTTCATTGTATAAGTTTAGTGCTCATGTTATTAAAACACATATTCATGTATTTTATAACAATTCAAAAAGTTACGATGGCAATTGTTCCTTTGGTTTCAATGAATGAGACAAAGTATCTGCACTATCAATAAAAAATAAAAAAATATTACATGAATCAAACAATAATTATCAATTAAACTAAAAAATCTTACATGAGTCAAACAAGAATTATAACGTGAATACAAATAAATATACAACTTCCACGTCATTTAATAGTGACAATTATATATAACATAATGGTGCTTTACGTCATTCAAGGGTAAAGATGCAACTTCTCTCTCTCTCTCTCTCTCTCTCTCTCTCTCTCTCTCTCTCTCTCTCTCTCTCTCTCTCTCTCTCTCTCCTATATATATATATATATATATATAGTTCTATGCAATTCTAACTGTAAGTAAATAAAAAAATATTGAATTAAGTGTTTTTTATGTATGTGATTTGTATTTTATTAATGATATTTAAAGTTATCGAATATTTTGTGATGTTTATAAAATATGTTGAAAATTAGTTTTAATATACCATGTTTTTTGTTAAGTGTTTTCTATTTTCATTTCTGTTTACAATGTTTTTGTTATACTAGTTCAACACTTATGCTATTAATACACATAATCATATAATTCTAATAATCCAAAAAGTTACAAAGAAAATTGTCCCATATGTTATGATGAATGCAACCTATATTTAATCTATAGTATTTAAAGTTATCAGATTTGTTGTGACCCTTATAATGTATGGAAAATTACTACAAATTTTATTATCGGCATGCAATGATAAAGGAGACTTTTGTATGTAACCAACTACATAGTCATAGACTTGCTCTTGTCCTCCTTGTCTTCCATCATTTTTTTCCTTTCTTTCCAACACCTGGATCGACTATTTTATTTTTCATGGGGCAATGGTAAGGCTCTTAGCTTATCTATCATTCTATTTTAGGTGTTTAGGGCTACGAATAGCAGGCTGGATGGATTGGTGGGGGGAAGAGAAATAATGGATAGCATTATGTGCAAATTTTTGGGAGGTGGTTGAGTAGCTACAGTCACCAAGGATTTTCACAGACACCTTTGTTGCCTCTATTTGCACTGTGGATATTGACATGGTGGTTTTTTACATGTTATTTTTTTTGTTAGACTAACAAAGGATGCTAGTTTAGAGATTTAGAGAAAAAACTAATATATGGTTTTTAAAATAATTTTCATTAGATGTTTCATGGGTTGACAATATATGTGTCTAGGTTTTTGGCACGGTGAATATGTGTACACATTTTTCCTTTTAAAT
This sequence comes from Taxus chinensis, assembly GCA_019776745.2. NCBI lineage: Eukaryota > Viridiplantae > Streptophyta > Pinopsida > Cupressales > Taxaceae > Taxus > Taxus chinensis. The sequence goes on along the minus strand of CM034156.1, from coordinate 514,305,739 downwards.
ATTTGAGTAATGTTGTAAATTCAATTTTTTAAATATAGTTTTAGCATTTTTGCTTCTACATCAACCATACCATGATTTGATTGGGGTGTGTCAAGAGTCAATATGCCATACATTCCTAATGTATGTGGAATGTATTTTATTAATAATATTTCAGGATACCAATTTTTTGTGACACTTACAATATATGTTGAAATTCTTCTCAATATATACCATATTTTTTTATGTTCGACAATATTTTATGTTTTCATTACATTTATATTTTTTCATTGTATAAGTCCAGTGCTCATGTTATTAACATACATAATCATGTAATTTATAGCATTCCAAAAAGTTACGATGGCAAGTGTTCCTTGGATTTCGATGAATGTGACCTATATTTTAGTATATTTAAATTAATCAAATTTTATGTGACCCTTATAATATGTGTTGAAAATTATTCTTAATATATTCTATTCCAAAATATTGTCTATGTCCATTGTGTTTACAATTTATTTTCAATAAATCAACATTTGTTATTAAACAATATAATAATGTAGTTGCATAATCCCAAAAAATTACCAATCCCTTAAAACAAGGATTTTATTATTTTTTAAAAATGGTTTATTTCGTATAGGTAAAGTACATAAAACATAATTCATATAGATATCCATATAAGATTGAATATATAAGGCTTATCTAAGATATTTTTCTAGTGGAGCATGTCATAGAGTCCACATCATTGCCATATGTCATTACATTACCTAGTATTAGTAAATTTGAGGTACAATTATCGTAATTAGTGTTATCCTCCACTTGCCAACTAGGTTTGCAAGGTAATCATTGTACCCATAAAAAATTGGCATCTTAGCCTAAATTTTTCCTTCGTTCACATTGTAGAGGAAGGAGTTCGAGGAGTCTGGTGAGGGATCCTTACATAATGTGGGGCTTTGTCATCTTCCCTGTTGATTTTCTTAGCCATGGTCGATCCAATGACATTTATTCCCACATAGGTGACATGGAAAAAAAAACTAGATATCGCATCATCTTTCATTTTTTTTCACTTCATTCACTAGTATTTCTTATAGATTAAGGCCTGGTGCATATGATATTCAGGGAAAGCAGAGTCACTACCAAGGCTTGAATTGTGCACTTGCAGGAACTATTATTCTTTCCTTCACTTTCTTTTTTAAATATTTAATTACAGGAATACTTTTAGACTATCGAGAAATATGTGGAGATGTTAGATCTCAGTGTGAGGATTTCTTTAGGGTTTAAGTCTCATTCTCCATAAACTACTCAATTATATTATCATTCTCTATAATTGATGATATAAAAGTACTTCCTCATAAATAATTATGGAAATTATATGGTTTTCCGACATTGAAATGGATATAGAACCAATAACTCTTTTCTAATTTTTTATAGTTTTTTTTTTTTTAATCTTTTGGATTTAGTTATATATCAAAACAACATTATTTTGTAGGTGGTGGTGAAGGAGACCGATGATTCATACACCTAGTTCCCTCCTATTGCGAGCCCATCTCTCCACACAGGACACCAACATGACTAATGGACTATTTTGTGTTTCATCGAGAAATGACACCACCACTATCGGAAGCTTGTGGATAGTTTGTGTTCTTTAGGTAAAAAAACATATTATTTATTTCTCTCTTTAATTATCTACTATCATTATTTTTTTCCAAATGGTCATTCATGGTAGTGAGTTTTTTATGACCCTTACGATATGTGTCAAAATGTATTCTTATTATACCATGTTTCCTATTCTGAAGTATTTTCTATTTTTATTATGTTTACATTTTTCTATGTGAATTCAATGTTTTTATTAAATAATATAATAATATAATTGCAATAATCCAAATCAGTTACAAAGCCACTAAAAATAATAATTTTACAATGGTGGTCATTAATAAAAATATAACGGTCAACAATGATTTGTATCGATTATTAATATAATTTTGTAATGGAATAGTTAAAATTTAACTTTAATCTAAATATTAGTGTGCACATAAGGCCAACAACAGACAACTAGAACATAATTCAACCAAGATGGAAATGTTAAAAGAGAAATACATAGATGAGGTTATAAGATTCCTTTGTAGTATCAAAAAATTTTATGGACAAAAAAGGATTTGAGTTGGTGGGAGATTTTAATTTGGGTGTATGTCTCCCTTGACTTCACATGTAATAACCCCCTTTGAATTTACTTACTATATTCCCACCCTTTTCAATGCATGAGAGGATTTGTTAGGAATATAATTAAAGGTGAAAAGATGAATCACTGGCTCCCTAACCATGTTGTGTTTTCACATACCCTAAGAAGTCAACTGGGAAAGTGCACAAAGATGGGGGACTAAAAAACGGCCAAAACTCCACTTTTTGGTAATTTTTTCCATAACGTGCTCGCGTTATGGCTCGGGCACGTTATAACGTGACAAGGAAAAATTAATATTGTGTTATAAGACGAGCGTGTTATGGCTCAGATTTACCAAGTCGAAACACACTCGCTTTCCTATTTTAGACATATTCCAAATTACAAATAGGAATGTGAGCATATTATAATGCGCTCATGTTAGAGTGCATTCACATTTCATATTCTTTGGTTTTGAAATTCCCAATCCATAGGCTTATATTTTCCTTAGATATCCAAACCCACGGTCTGGTCTGTGTAATCCATGAATAAATCTGTGTTTGACATAAAAACATAAAAACATCATGTGAACACCCTGATATATCATACATTATAACATAATATTAAAAAAAATTATACTATGATGTCAAGTTCAATTTTAGCTTGGTGTTGATATAATTCTTTTTAAAATCCAATTAGTTTAAGGATTTCATCCATAATTTCTTTTACTAGTGCCTTATTTTCTATCCAATATGTATGCATACATTTGGTGCACAATTTATGATTTTTTAATTCAAACTTCAAAAAAGTGATTTTTCCTAAACTTCATTCTACATGCACTAAAAATACAAAAAACAATTTTTTTTCTCAAATTTAATGGGGTGTACACACAAATATTTCATTTTCATAATGTGTGCACTTTGAAAATTAATAAAAAAAATTATATATTTTATCTAAAAACTATAAAAAATCATTGGGACCTCATTTAAAATATAGTCCAAATTAGATAGTTTCAAGCCTTTCACCAATGAAGTTTTCACCTTATATTGTGGAATTCCTAGAAAATTTGTCACTTCCTATTTTGACAAATCAACATAATCACGAGAAACAAAAGTAATTTTTAATAAAAAAATAATGTTAATATTTTTTTAAATCCTCTTATTCTTTCATTTCACATGACAAACCATCCATCATTGGAGTCATCAGTTCCCAAGAAAATGGTTGGCTAGGAGGAAGGTGAACAAAGTTATGAATTCCACCAAGAAATAATAAACTTATCAAAGCAATGTGATCTTGCATGTTCAAAATCTTGTGACAATAATGTGACTGTCAACTGATAGCTCTACTTAGACATTGAGAGTATTACACGAAAAGGGCTTACTTTTAGAACTATTTCAAAAATATATTACCTCAAAGATTTTAGCCACCCATCCTTTTTCACCTTGAAATAGTTCCCACATATGACTTACGATATATATGTGACTTTCCCAAACCAAAACAAAAGAACACCTAATTAAACCCTGACAATTTTCTTTTATGATTTTATGATTTTTATGGATATGGAGTGAGAGCGAGGAGGAGTGGGAGCGGGAGAAGATTTTTTTAATTTTGGCGATGGGTGAGAACTTTCTGCGGATGTTGAGGATCCGTATGGGAATCTTGACTCAGCGGAACATCATGTGGCTATGTCAGGAAAGAATGTGGCTAAGGGACCCCCACTAGGTATCACGTGGACTGAGACACTGGTCAGGAAAAAGTTGGATAAGGAGGCCTTGTAAGGATTGATCGAATCACATAGTAATAATAACAATTAATTTTGGATTCTGACTTAGATCAACAATGGAAATGATACGAAACCCTAATAATAGCGATTGTACAGGGAAGGGAACATTTTTAATCCATGGCTCCCATCAAGGGCGTGGTGAGGAAGATATAAACAATGGGGGTAATGGCCATGGAAATGAAATGATAGTGGTTATGAAAAATAACATAGCATCCTCCTCTGTGAATCCTAGTACCTGCATCCCTGATGACAACTCCTATGTCATTGGGCATGGAAGAGACTGGTCCTCTATTGATTAGAATGGTGGTGAAAGTCATGACCTTTTTCATATGTTTTCTTGTAAATATCCTAGCGTCTCTGCTCAACCAATTGATCTATAATTCCATAACATTTTTCCCATTTTCCCAAAAATCCTTAGCGTCCATTAAGATTTTCTCCAAGTCATTTCTCGCACTTTGATAGGTAAATCACTATGCATTTAAATACATCAATTGGCTCAATGTATGGACTTGAAATTCATTCTTACTAAAAAAATTGTGTATTAAGATTGGGTTTTTGGACTAGAGTATGTGGCTAAATCCCTTACAAACACCTCTATGCTCCTCTCCTATGGGATAAACCAATATTCAGGGATTAATATGACTGGATATATTTTGGGAGGAGCCAAGGAACAAATTTTTGCCTCATTCAGGGAGGCACTCTTTAAACACACCTCTTCCTCAAAACCTACAGCAACTCCTCCTGCCCTCGCTTACATTGTGGAGCAATCCTCTGAAGTCCTGACCCTAGAAATACAAGATGAAGAATACTTAGATCTGCTACAAGAAATAAAAACACAGACCTTGATATGTAGATTTAATGGTGTTTTGGCCTTCATCTAATGCAGTAATATAGTGGATTCCTACCTCTTGGACAAAAAAAATGTAAAATTTTCTTTTGTGCATGAGGCTTCTTTCTGGTCCTTTTTAACAACCTTAAGGATTACCAGAAATCTATTGAGGAGGGTACTTGGTTCTGGGGTTTGACGGGTCTCTTCACTACCCCACGGTTTCCATATTTTGACCCAAATACCCTCTCCATCACAAGTGTCCCAGTCTAGATATGAATGCCAAATCTTCCCCTTAACTTTGCCTTTGCAGTGGAGGAAATTGGAAACCTACTTGGGCAATTCATTAGATTTTTTGAATTCTAGCCAAATAGTCATTCATGGTAGTGAGTTTTTTATGAGCCTTACAATATGTGTCAAAATGTATTCTTATTAAACCACGTTTCCTATTCTGAAGTATTTTCTATTTTCATTATGTTTACATTTTTATGTGTGAATTCAATGTTTTTCATATAATAATATAATAATATAATCCGAATCAGTTACAAAGCCACTAAAAATAAGAATTCTACAATGGTGGTCATTAATAAAAATATAACAGTCAACAATGATTTGTATCAATTATTAATATAATTTTGTAATGGGATATTTAAAATTTAACTTTAATCTAAATATTAGTGTGCACATAAGACCAACAATGGACAACTAGAACATAATTCAATCAGAATGGAAATGCTAAAAGAGAAATACATAGATGAGGTTACAAGAGTCCTTTTTATTATCAAAAATTTTGATGGAGAAAAAAGGATTTGAGTTGGTGGGAGATTTTAATTTGGGTGTATGTCTCCCTTGAATTCACATGTAATAACCCCCTTTGAATTTACTTGTTATATTCCCACCCTTTTCAATGCATGAGAGGCTTTGTTGGGAATATAATCGAAGGTGAAAAGATGAATCACTGGCTCCCTAACCATGTTGTTTTCTCACATACCCTAAGAAATCAACTGGGCAAGTGCACAAAGATGAGGGCTAAACAGCGTCCAAAAATCCACTTTTTGGTAATTTTTTCCATAACACACTCACGTTATGGCTTGGGCACGTTATAACGTGACAAGGAAAAATTAATTTTTTGTTATAAGATGAGCGCGTTATGGCTCAGATTTAACAAGTCGAAACACACTCGCTTTCCTATTTTGGATGTATTCCACATTACAAACAGGAACGTGAGCATATTATAATGCGCTCACGTTAGAGTGCGTTCACATTTCATATTCTTTGGTTTTGAAATTCCTAATCCATAGGCTTATATTTTCCTTAGATATTCAAACCTACGGTTTGGTCTATGTAATCCATGAATAAATTTGTGTTTGACATAAAAGCATAAAAACATAAAAACATCATGTGAACACCTTGATATATCATACATTATAACATAATATTAAAAAAAATTATACTATGATGTCAAGTTTGGTTTTAGCTTGGTGTTGATATAATTATTTATATATTCCGATTAGTTTAAGGATTTCATCCATAATTTCTTTTACTAGTGCCTTTTTTTCTATCCAATACGTATGCATACATTTTGCTGCACAATTTATGATTTTTTCATTCAAACTTCAAAAATAGTGGTTTTTCCTAAACTCCATTCTACATGCACTAAAAATACAAAAAACAATTTTTTTTCTCAAATTCAATGGGGTGTACACACAAATATTTCATTTTCGGGATGTGTGCACTTTAAAACTTAATAAAAAAATTATATATTTTATCTAAAAATTATGAAAAATTATTGGGACCTCGTTTAAAATATAGTCCAAATTAGATAGTTTCAAGCCTTTCGCCAATGAATTTTTCACCTTATGTTATGGAATTCCTGGAAAATTTGTCACTTCCTTTTTTGACAAATCAACATAATCACAAGAAACAAAAGCAATGTTTAATAAAAAATCATGTCAATCATTTTTTTAAATCCTCTTATTCTTTCATTTCACATGACAAACCATCCATCATTGGAGTTTTCAGTTCCCAAGAAAATGGCTGGCTAGGAGGAAGGTGAACAAAGATGTTAATTCCACCAAGAAATAATAAACTTATCAGAACAATGTGATATTGCATGTTCAAAATATTGTGACTATCAACTGATAGCTCTACTTAGAAATTGAGAGTATTACACGACAAGGGCTTACTTTTAGAACTATTTCAAAAATATATTACCTCAAAGATTTGAGCCACCCATCCTTTTTCACCTTGAAATAGTTCCCACATATGACTAACGATCTATATGTGACTTTCCCAAACCAAAACAAAAGAACGCCTAATTAACCCCTAACATTTTTCTTTATGATTTTATGGTTTTTATGGATATGGAGTGAGAGCGAGGAGGAGTGGGAGTGGGAGCAGAGTTTTTGAATTCTGGCAATGGGTGAGAACGTTCTGTGGACTCTGAGGATCCGTATGGGAAGCTCGACTTAGCAGAGCATCATGTGGCTATGTCGGGAAAGAATGTGGTAGAGGGACCCCCACTGGGTATCACGTGGACTGAGACAGTGGTCCAGAAAAAGTTGGATAAGGAGGCCTTTTAAGGATTGGATCCAATCACATAGTACTAATAACAATTGATTTTTGATTGTGAGTTAGAGTAGCAACGGAAATGATATGAAACCCTAATAGTAGCAATTGTATGGGGAAGGGAACATCTTTTGGCCATGGGTCCCATCAAGGTCATGGTGAGGACGATATAAATAATGGGCTTAATGGCCACAGAAAAGAAATGATAGTGGTTATGAAAAATAACATAGCATCCTCCTCTGTGAATCCTACTACTCGCATCATTGACAACATCTCCTATGTTATTGGGCATGGAAGAGACTATTCCTCTATTGATTAGAACGGTGGTGAAAGTCATGACCTTTTTCCCATGTTTTCTTGTAGATATCCTAGCGTCTCTGCTCAACCAATCGATCTGGAATTCCTTAATATTTTTCCCGTTTTCCTAGAAATCCTTTGTGTCCATTAAGATTTTCTCCAAGTCATTGCTCGCACTCTGACAGGTAACTCATTGTGCATTCAAATCCATCAATTGGCTTGATGTATGGACTTGAAATTCATTCTTAATAAAAAAAATGTGTATTAAGATTGGGTTTTTGGACTAGAGTATGTGGTTAAATCCCTTACAAACACCTCTATGCTCCTCTCCTATGGGATAAACCAATATTCAGGGATTAATATGACTGGATATATTTTGGGAGGAGCCAAGGAACAAATTTTTGCCTCATTTAGGGAGGCACTCTTTAAACACACCTCTTCCTCAAAACCTACAGCAACTCCTCCTGCCCTCGCTTACATTGTGGAGCAATCCTCTGAAGTCCTAACCCTAGAAATACAAGATGAAGAATACTTAGATCTGCTACAAGAAATAAAAACACAGACCTTGATATGTAGATTTAATGGTGTTTTGGCCTTCATCTAATGCAGTAATATAGTGGATTCCTACCTCTTGGACAAAAAAAATGTAAAATTTTCTTTTGTGCATGAGGCTTCTTTCTGGTCCTTTTTAACAACCTTAAGGATTACCAGAAATCTATTGAGGAGGGTACTTGGTTCTGGGGTTTGACGGGTCTCTTCACTACCCCACGGTTTCCATATTTTGACCCAAATACCCTCTCCATCACAAGCGTCCCAGTCTAGATATGAATGCCAAATCTTCCCCTTAACTTTTCCTTTGCAGTGGAGGAAATTGGAAACCTACTTGGGCAATTCATCAAAACAAACAGGCAACAGATGTAGCGCAGTCTGCTAACTTATGCTAGGATTTATGTGGTAGTTGGTCTTAGCAATGGTTTACTGAATCAGATGACCCTCAAGATGGGGATTCAAGCTATTCTCAGATTATTGATTATGAAAAATACAACTTTTCGGTGTGTAACTTGTAGGGCACCGAGTCACCTTCATGCTACTTGCCCTTAAAAGAAAACTCAGGCCCCTAGGAAAAAGGGATCCATTCCTAAGCATTGGAGCACACCAGAGTTAGAAAAAGAAGAAAAAGATGACACTGATACACATATAGTTATTGAAACTAATCTCTTGGCTATAGCCACAGTTCCAGCTACTGAAGATTATATCCCTTCAGGTCTAGCTTTTTATCCTCTTGATTCATCCCCTCCTAAAGAGGGTGAATATTTAATGATCATCACTCCCACTTTAGAAGGACCTTCTCTAGCACTTAAAATATCCCATGAGTCTGACCAATCTAATTCAGATAAGGAGGGTGCCTATTACCTTTAGTGATCTTCACCATTGGACTTGACGGAGTACAATCCTCTTATATCAGTGATGCTTCTGCGGGAGTAATGGAATTTAGTGTAGTCAAAGAGGGAAAATAAGGGTAGGCACTTACCAATTTTTCTTTTCTTCTCTCATTGTTGTCCTGCATCTCCTTTTCCTTCTTGGTATCATAGCCATTTTAGGATACATCCTCCTCTTCTCCTTTTCTTTCTTCTTCTGCTTCTAGTGTCAGTTGTTTAGCTACTATCTCTTCTTCTTCTTTAAGGTTGCAAGTTTTTGTTGCATGTGTTCAACAACTACTCCTCTTGTTTTCTATTAATTTCCCTTTGCTTCCCTTCTTTTTTTCTGGGGCCTTCTTAGTCCTTTTTTCACTTTTCCTTTGGGCTTCTTCAGTTTTCTACTTCATTGTTATATCTCACCTTTGGGGTCTTTGTAAAAGGATGTGGGTCCTACCAAAACCCCCACTTTACCCTTTTTCCAAAAAAAAAAAGGATTGGATCCAATCAAGAAAAAGGGGTGCCTATCCCTTTGGGTACCAAAGTTTTTGCTAGACAGAGAAAAAGCCTCCATGGAAAAATATTTGTTTTCTAAATGCTTGGAAGTTAGGCCCAACATTGATTTGTTTCACTATTGGGCCAAGATGAGGTTGAAAACTAATGGGGCCATTGGTGTAATTATTTATGGTAATGGACATTTCTTGGTCACCCTCTTTCATAAATAAAATGTGGTTAGGATCCTTTCAGAGGGTCCGTGGTTCATTAGAAAGTCTCATGTGGTTATTTAGAAATGGGAGCCGACCTTTAAGCCTTATGAAAAAATATTGTATGAGTTTCCCATCTAGGTGAGATTGCCTTGCTTACCTCTAGAGTTTTGGGAACTATAATTTTTTGTGGGGATCATTAAAATATTTGGCTCACCGATTATGATTGATCCTATTACAAAATCTAAAAATCGGTTGACCCATGCGAGGTTCTGTGTCAATTTATAGCAAGGTGCTTCTCTAGAAGGAAATATCAAACTATTGTCTAAAATTTGTGATTGGATATAACGTTTTGAATATGAACAATCCTCTTTTATCTAAAATAAATGTAAATATGTGGGTCATAATTATAGGGGATGTTCTCTTTCAAAGAAGAAAAAAGAGACTATCTCCAAACTTCCATCAAAATTGTAGACCAAAGAAAATCTAGAGTGGAAGCAGGTGGGAAAAAATGGTAAAGCTGTTAGTCCCTGTAAGGATTCAATCAATGAGAATGGGTCACCGAAGGTGGATGAAATCCTCTCTCCACAATTTTCAAAATCTAAGGGAGAAACTTCAACCAAGGAAGAAGAAATTGTGGGCATGCAGGAGGATTGATTCAAAGGGAGGGAGTTTCGACTTCTGATTCTAAAAAGATAGGAATGGAGGTTCCTTCTATTTCCCTTGGTGAATTTGCATATAAGGTTGTGTTAGGCCTTTCCCTTGAGGAGTTATCATTTATCTACCAAATAAAGGAGGAGAACATAGTGGTTAATTTGAATGCCTTTAAAGCTCTGTTGGAGGAAGTAGTTCCAGATACTTAGGAGGTGGCCACTTCCCTTGTGACTCCCATGGACAAAGCTAAACCCAATACTAAAAGCAACAACATGACTGATGTAGGTAAGGAAACCTTGCCAAAAATAAGACAAGTGAACAAGGAAAGAAGAGAGAGATATGCGACGAAAGAAATAGAGAAAGGTATGCAAAAATATTTACAGGATTTTTTTTCAAACCTCCATAAACCTAAATGATTTTCATATCATGGAACGTAATAGGGCTAAATAACCTAGGTAAGCATAAAATTCTTAAGGACTTAAGGTATAGATATAACCCTGATATCAAACTGATTCAAGAAACCAAGATGAATCTTGATAGATTTAAGGATGCTAGTAGGTTTGTCTAGAAGGAAGGTTATTGCGTGGGTTCTAATTTTGCAGGTGCCTCTGAGGGAATAGTTTACTTATGGAATATTGGGGTCATTAAGGGGGGACTTTTGCTGACTACCCCAAATCATGTTGCTCTATGTTTCATGGAGACTACTTTTGATAAAAAAATTGATTTTTTTAATATGTATGCACCGAATTCAATGGGAGGAAGAAGGATCCTGTGGGAGGATCTTTCAAAGTTTATACTTTTTTTCAAAGATGAGGATTGGCTCCTAGGATGATACTTCAATACACCTCTCTCATGCTAATAACAAGGAGGGAGTATTACTTATTCTGATAGTATGGAGGATCTAGCAAATTTTGTGATGAGGAATGTGATTTTTGATTTGGAGATAGGGGGATCCAAATACACTTGGGCTAACATAAGCAAATGAAAGAATCTTATTCAAATAAAACTTTATATTTTTGTGATTAACCACCAAAGTATGATTAATTAGTTCTAATTGATTATCTTTCTCCTCAGGATTAGTTCTGACCATAATCCAATTATTTTGAAATTGGGATAGGGGTTACCAAAAAAATCTAAACCCTTTAGGTTTGAACAGATTTGGTTGAATCATGATGATCTTTAAAAAAAAGTATAGGAATGGTGGGGTGTTCGGGTGTATGGATTTCCTATGTTTAAATTGATTTACAGGTTGAAGCATGTTAAAAATATGATTAAGGTTTGGAATAAGGAGATCCTTAGAAACATATTTCTTCAAAAAAGCAAGATAGTAGAATATTTGAGAACTATTGAAGAACTGATGGAGGAAGATGGCATCAACTCTACTTTACAGGAACATGAACATTATCTTCTTATTGAGTATCATGATATTCTTGCCAAAGAAGAGATTTACTGGAGGAAAAAATATAGGGTCAAGTGGCTTAAGGAGGGAGATAGGAATATGAAATTTTTTCATTTCACAACTATTACTAAAGAGAACCATCTCAGAGTTCATGAAATCAGAAAACCTAATGGTGATCTCACTTCGGATGAAGAGGAAATCAATAATACTATGATTAATTATTTTAAGGAGTTTTTTCTTCATGACCCAGCTTATGAGGCCTCTACTTGGTATAAATCCATTTTTCTTTTTCATAAATTAATCTTAGATCAAGATAAAAAAGCTCTCTCTCTTATTCCTAGAGAAGAGGAAATCGAGTTCTATGTATTTGATATGGAACCAGATAAATCCCTGGGTCCTGATGGGATCCGTACTTTTTTCTTTCAACACTTTTGGGAGATTTTTAATTAGGATTTGGTGGATGTTGTTCAATATTTCTTTAAATCTAGACATCTTCTTAAACATATCAATAATATTTTCTTGGTTATTATTCTAATAATGACTGGGGCTAGATGCCTTAAAGATTTCAAACTCATTAGTTTGTGTAATACCATCTACAAACTGATTACCAAAATCCTCTCTTTTAGAATCAGGAATGTGCTTTTAAAATTCATCTCTCCTAATCAAGGAGTTTTTGTTCTTGGTAGAAAAATTCTAAATAGCATCATTTTTACTCAAGATGCCATCCATTCAGTGGAAAATTCAGGAAGGTCGGCCATGCTTGTCAAAGTGGACATGCATAAAGCATATGATAGTGTTTCCGGGTATTTTCTTTGGGCTATCATGGTTAATTTGGGTTTTAATGATCATTTCGTTAACTTGGTGATGACATGTATTTCCACTACTAGTTTCTTGGTCAATGCCAATGGTAAACTTGAAGGTTTCTTCTAGGATGACATGGGATTGAGAAAAGGAGACACCCTTTCTCATTTTCTATATATCATAATGGATGAAACCCTTAGTAGATAATGCAATTAATCTCTTTCTAAAAAAATCATCCAAGAGATTAAAATTTATAATGGGTTAACAATTGTTTTCCTTAATCAATTTGTGGATGATAACTTCTTACTTGGGAAAGATGCAATTCAAGTGGTAACTACCTACAAAAAAGTGTTGCATGAATATAAGATGGTTTCAGGGTAACTTATCAAATTTCATAAGAGTGTTACTTTTAATTAATGTGGAAGAATGGATCCAAAATAAGTTTTCCCAAATTATTGGCTATAAGATCAAATCCTTTCTAGACACTTACCTAGGAATGTCTCTCATTCATAAAAAATTGGACATTTCTATTTAGAATCCTCTTATAGACCATACGAGTAGGAATATTTGTACTTGGAAGAGATCATTTTTAGCTTAAGCTGACAAGATCTAGCTTCTTCAAAACTCCTTATAAGGTATTCCAATTTATGTCATGTCCCTTTTCAAGCTCCCTGCTAAAATCATTGTCTCATTGGAAAGGATTAAGAAATGGTTGTTTTGATTAGGAGCTAAGGATCATTTCAAATACCCCTTAGTCACTTGGAACAAAGTTATCAAACCTAATACTTGTGGGAGTTTTGGGTTAAAATATATTGAATTAATGAATGAGGTTCTTCTGGCTAAAATTGGGTGGCGGATTACCAAAACAGAAGGTCTTTGCATTGACATCCTTAAGAAGAAATATTTATGGAATATTGATATATTGGACACCTTTTTTGAGAGATGATCTCCATTTGGGCTTAAACTTATGGAATTCCTTTGTGTCATCTAAAGCTATTTTTGTCCAGGGTATTAAGTGGAATATCGGGAAAGGCATCAAAATCCAATTTTGGCAGGATAGTTGGCTTGAGTAAAAACCACTTATGAATGATGATCCTTGGAAATATTTGTTCCCTCTCTTTGAAGAGAAAGGTAGGAAGATGGTTCAAGATCACTAGATTAGGAGTGGGAAGGGCCTAAAGTGTATCTCTATCCTTCCTCCACCTAATTTTTCTAGTTGTATTCAACCTTTCATTGACATCAATTTAAAGCTTCAAAATTTTCACATCCCTCAATTTCAACTTCAAGAGGACTTTGTTATTTGGAGAGAGGAGTTGGGGCAATTTTCTATTGAATCTAATTATATCTTAAATTGTAAAACCCATGACCAAAAGAATTACTGGAACACTTTGTTGGTAAATTATTTAATCCTCAAGGTTAACATTTTCTACTAGCTCGCTATTCATAATAATATTCTTACTCTTAAAAATATGAGGAAAAGAGGTATGATTATTCCCAGTAGATGCATTTTATGTGGTAAACAAGAGGAAAATTCTAATCATTTGTTTATCCATTGTTCTTTCTCCCTGGTTGTCTTTTCATCAGTTCTGGATTTCTTCAAACTTCAATGGATGTTTCCTGAGTATATGGAGGATTTTTTTTACAATGGAATTTTCCCTTTAAATATTTGGTTCTTATGGCTGCCTGGAGGATGCCTCTCCCTCACTTCCTCTGGATTTTGTGGAAGGAAAGAAATGGAAAGATATTTAGGGATCAGTATGATACTATAAAGAAGTTGAGTGTCAAGTTATGTTCTTCCGTAAAGGTAAATGTTATAATTTTCAAGGGAAAAGTTAAGGCCCCCTATTCGAAGACTGAGGCTGAAATTCTTAAATAGTTCCCCTTCAGTCCTCCCAGTTTCAAGGCCCCCCATCTGGGAGTTAAATAGATTAAAATAAGTATTAATTAGCTAAAATTGAATTTTGATGGGGCCTCGAGGGTTAACCCTGGTCCTGTTGAGGGTGGGTGCATACATAGAGATCATGAAGGTAATTGGGTTTTTGCTTATGCTATGCCTTTAGGGGGCTAGAGTAACAATGTTGTTGAAGCCATGTCACTTCTCTAGGGTGTTAATTTGGCTAATGAAAATGGTTTCAAGGTGATACAAATTGAAGGGGATTCTATGCCCATTATAAATGCCCTTAAAAAAGACAAGATCCACAATTGAGCATTAGGAAATATTCTCTTTGATATAAAGGAGTTTCTTAAAACCTTTGATAATCTGCTATTCCTTCACACCCTTCATAGTGCTAACAAAAGAGTGGATTGTTTGGAAAATTGGGGGTGGAAAGTAATGTTTTCAAATTTTGGGGAAAGGGGGATGATATCCTAATTATTATTAATAAAACCATTAATCATGGTACGTAATGATTTGAAGGCCATCTCTTCTCTGGGGATGCTTTTGATTAATATTTTTATTACTGGAAGGACCATTCATATGTGTGAGATCTCTGACGGGATTTATATTTACAACGATCTCGGGAGTAGTACCACCTACTTGTTTCCCGAATCTCAACGCTTTTCGAGAAAGTAAACCATAGGTGGTGGTAGGCTTCGGGTGGAACCCTCGAATTATGGCATGCTCCAAAATAATTTGTCCCTGTGGCACATTTTAAAGACAGGGAGTTTCAGGAATTTCATTTCCAAGCTTAAGGGGACTAATCCTTCTCTCGTTCTTTATTTTGGGCATGCTTGGGAAAATGGGAAGGTCATGGTCCATGGTATGAAGGTGCAAATTTCTGAAATTTTTATTGCACATGATACTAGC
Source organism: Taxus chinensis (assembly GCA_019776745.2). Lineage (NCBI taxonomy): Eukaryota > Viridiplantae > Streptophyta > Pinopsida > Cupressales > Taxaceae > Taxus > Taxus chinensis. The sequence continues at coordinate 514,290,358 of CM034156.1, read as the reverse complement.
ATGAATATGGAGGGTCTGAATATTTTAAAGGAATGAACTAGACACAACCATGAAATTCAAATTTTTTTCAAAGGTAAACAAAATGTTTATTTTCTCATTGATGGAATTATGCAATACTGCCTACCTATTATATGGAATACTATGTGTCATCACATTATGCAACACATAACACTAGAGGGAAAGTATATGAATATTTATACTCGCCACCTCTCTATGCTAAACATGTTTAGACATGAGATTATTATGAGTTTACCCTTATATTTTTTCATGTCAGTTTTGGCGTCGGCTAAAGATTTTTAGAAGGGGAAGACAGATCCCCCTTGTATCATGGAATCATTCTCCTTCTTTTTCAAAATGGAAAGCCCCTCATGCCTAATGAGTTAGAGATGGTCATGGATGATTCTAACAATAACATCACTTTGGCTGAGCGTATGACCAAACTTTGAGGGAGAAGGCCTTCCAGAACTAGAGTGAGGGTAAGGATTTCAGGATGGTTGTGAATTCTTTGACAAGTATAAAATATGATTTCTCTAAGGGAAATAATAAGGTTTAGCTAGATTCGGAGGAGACTATTGCGAAAATTAATCTCATGATCTTGCAAATGGAGAAGGACATGGAATCCTTGGGTGAAATTGGTATGGACCTAAGGGATAACATGATAAACTACATTGAGGCCTCAAAGAAGATTTGCATTTCTTCTAACTGCATCAGAGATGAATTAATGGGGATTAAAAATGTGGTTAAGGAATTTCAGGAGAGGTTGTGTAAATTAGAAAATGATCATAAGAATAGAAGAATTAAACTCTACCTGAGCATTTTTGAAAAGGAGGATGATGGAAAGTTTTGGTACCCAAATTTATTCTCCCTTTAAAGCTGAGCAGCATCACATATTCAACAAGATACTCAAAGATAGATGAATCATAAGTCATTTTGTAGTCAGGGAAGGGATTCAGCTAGCTCTTTGTCACTCGGGCACTGGAGAAATGGATAACACCATATAAAAGGATATGATCTATCCTCACTACTTTAGGCCTTGCCTTTCGACCAGGGTGAGAGGACTTGTTTTGTAACCTCTGTTGGTGAAGGAGAATGAAGATATCCTTCTTTGCATAAATTTGAAAGGAAACCTTGAGAAAATATGATTAATGCACCACAATTTAACTCTCACGAGTTGTCACTTCTAAAGAATGGTGGTATTTTCTAAACAAGGTTATGGTTACCAAACACATTATGGAATCCTGATTGCTTCTGCATATTTTGGAAGTAGAATTTATTCATTTGTGGACATACAGGGAAAACAGGGGTAGTTAGGGTAGGATTCATTGTTTTGAATAATTTTTGGTGGGAGATTAAGTAGGATAAACTTGATTTTGCCAAATCTTTGAGAACCTTCACAACATTTGGAAAACTAAATGAAACAATGCTTTAGAATAGCTAAAATATTCCTTCAACCAGAAGGTGTGCATCAATGGAGGCCCAGATTTGTATGGTTTCACACAATCTCCAAGAATTTAACACGAAGGCTCGAGCAAAAGACTCAATTAAACATCAAATACCCCTAGTTCCTCACGCCTAAGATACACTCAAAGGCTTACAAACAATCTTTATCAACAAAATGACAGTAAAGTGATTTTAAATTGTTTATCTCATTACAGGATGATGGATCTTCTCGTAATGAAATTGCAAATGCCACTAAATTATCACAGGGATGAGATCCTATATGATTCGGAGGGAATTTAACACAAGATTGCAATAGGAACAAGAAAAACTACTTTTAGACATTCCGAAATAAAGAAAACACAAATTTTCCCAAGATTGACACAGATTAATTCGAAGTTGATTAGATTCATCAACAGGGGAATGTTTCTTTGAACAGTCTCAGAGCTTTTCAATGGTTGTACACTTGTAACCAACTTGACATGATCAAATCTAAAACATAAGAGATTAGCAGGTTTCTTAGATGGTCTCTCAGGAAGATGGGATTTCTTTAATTTTCTCTTAATAATTCAACCCTAGACCATTTGCATGACTAAAGCATGCTTTTTATAACACTCATTTAAATTAAAGATTTCCCCCCAAGAAAAAAATATTCGAGAGACATTTTTTTGTTACATGTGTTTTCATAATTTCTGGAAAATGACGTTTAACAAACTTACAACAAAAATTTGCTAGTTATTAAAAAAGGTGAATCATTGCAAATATTTCCATCATTGTTTTAACTAGGGCACCCAGTCATCTCCTCTGGCAACAGGTTTTTCATCCTTTGTTCTTGCTACCTCCATCATTTCATCCTTTTCCCATTCTTTCCTCTGCAACTTTGCTCGTCATCCAGCTTCTCTGGTAATTCACGTTTTTGCAACTGCCCAAGCAATTCCAACTTCAAGATATCAACCTTTACATTCCTTGGACTCAAAAATTAAGCTTTCAATCCATTTAATTTCACTTTGCAAACAAAAACGACAAGGGATTTCATCAAAAAATGATGAAAAACAATGTGTATTCGCATCTCCAGGAGTCTTGGAGCAAAAATGGCAGAAAAATCAGATGTAATGTACAAAAACCATTGATTCTTCCCTTTTTCAACTTTAGATTAGAGTCATCCATGTGTTTTCTTGGTGCAGCTACAAAGGTGAAGTACATAGGCAAGTTTCCAAACAAGCACGGATCTTCCACATGCCCTGGGCCCAAGAAAATTTCCTTTTGGCCTTTGAAAATTCTCATTATAAAAGGAGCTAGAGGAAGCCTCCACGTGTCTCCTTGGTGTAACTTTGAGATGGTGCCCAAAAAAGGAGACCCTAAACAAGCGCGGGCTCATCACATGTCTCAGTCTGATAGAGTTGTTGAAAAATTTTAAGGACCAGTGGAAGGCACTACATGTCTCCTTGGAGCAACTGCTAAGGTAGAACCCAAAGGCGTTTCCTCAAATGAGCACCAGCCCTCCACGTGTCCATGGTCCAACAAAGCTACACTGGCCGCATGAAGAAAATGTCTAAGTCTTTGCAGGGCCATTGGAATCCTCCACGTGTCTCCTTGGCACAACTCCAAAGGTAAAACCAAGAGGTGAATTTTCATATGAGTGCAAGCCCTCCACATGGACAAGACTTGAGTTGAAGCGGGCCTTAGAATTTTAAAATGCCCCCCCCTGATCCACATCCAATCAGAAAGGACCATGTTTCCAAAGATGTTGGGAAAAAATTTGACAAGGAAAACAAAATATGACTATGGAAAAATGGAAGGAAGGGAAAAAACCCAAATTTACGGCTAAATTACAAATTCTTTCTCATGGTCAGAAGAATAAAAAACAATATATGGACTTAATGTGATCCTCGACCAAAGGAAAGGACTGATCGTGGCAACCAGATGAAGGAAAGAGATTTCATGCTTCAATAGGGGAGATATAAAATATGACAAAGCCCACAGATTGAAGTATTTTTAGAGAAAACGGGGCGAGATCAAATTGAGCACCAACATTGGCTCTGACTCGGGGATGGGCACTCCCAGCGAGTTCCACAAGAACAAATAGTAGACCAAGTTCCAAAAAGAAACCATTGGGAAATGGAGTCACGAGCCAACCTTCCAGGAACAAACTGAGAAACCAACAAAAATGGTCGCCAAGGACCAGGATGAACCAAAATAGAAAAAAACGAAAGCATAAAGGAACCAAAAATACTATACACTATACAATGGTGCATACCTCGATTCTGAGAAATCAATCAAGGAAATGTTTCAAAATCCTACCATTGATAGGAAATTCAAGCAAATCCTCATCTAGTTCTTTGAAGAAGGTATGTTCAGCAATTTGAATGTAAATTGAATAAGGTGCCATCCAAAATGCATCAAACTTTCCATATTTTCCCTTATCCTCATACATGCTATCCCACTATAGCACAAGATGTCCCACACTGAAATCTCTTGGAGCCACCTTCTTATTAAATAACTTCTTCAATTTCTCTATGAATTTTACATGCATCTGATGAGATTCCCTTCTTTCTTCATCTAACTCAACAATCTGATTGATGTGAGCATCATAGGGGCTAACCTCTTGATCTTCCATTTGTTGAAGAAACTGAAATGAAGAAAATTACATATGCATGGGTAGTAGAGCTTGAGTTCCATATACCAACTCAAATGGGATTTTTCTAGTAGCTTGTTTAACAATGATTCAATTATCCCAAACAACAAATTTCAACTTCTCACCCCACTTCCTTTTGTTTAACTCCAGAGTTCTTTTAATTATTTTCAACAGATTTTTATTGTTGGACTCTACTTGTCCATTTCCTTTGGGATTATAATTGGAAGCATATGTCAAATTGATCCCATATTCATCACACATGGCTACCAAAGTTTTAGCCCAAAATCTCATGGCATTATCAGCAACTATCTTAGCAGGCACTCCAAACCTGCAAATGATATGATTCAGAATGAAATCCATGACAATTTGGTGAGTTGCTTTCTTGGTGGGGATTGCCTCCACCCACTTGGTGAAGAAATCAGTGGCTATTAAAATCCACTTATGGCTAGCACTTGAAGTATCTGAAATCTCACCAATGAAGTCCATTCCCCATTAACTAAATGGGGCTTCAATTGATACAGGATGCAAAGGAAGGGAGCCTGAAGCTTTCAATCTTCCAGAAAAGCATTGGCAACTTTCACATTTTCTTACCAACAAGGTTGTATCCTTGAAAAGAGTTGGCCACCAATAACCAGCCCTCAAGATCTTATGAGCTGTGATTCTTCCAACAAAATTCCCCCCATAAACTCCTCCATGGAGATCAATAATTATTTTAGGGGCTTCATCTTTAGTAATGCATCTTAAGAGAACTCCCTCAAGGTTCTTCCAAGCTAACCCAAAATCAATAATGACATATTTTTGGGAAGCTAAATTAAGTGCTCTTTTCTGATTCTTTCTCAAATGTTCAAGGCACTGTAGATGTTTGAGATTAAAAAAATGATATCGTTGTACCATTCAGAATTATCAGTTTTTCAAGCATATTCAACCTTTCTTCTTCAACTTCATTTACCTCAATTGTCTACAAATTGCTCTCTGCCATAAGTTTTTCCAGGCCCAAACCTCTAACCAATTTTGTTGTTTGGATATCCATATCGTACTCTTGCAATTTGTTTACCCATTGACGTCTTTTGCTTGAAACCTCCATTTTTGGTAGGATATCTTTCACCATGATGTGGGGAACATAAGAAATGACTTTGGAACTCACAATATATGGCCTGAAGACCTTTGTTACTTTTACCAAAGCAAATGTCTACTTCTCCATGATAGTATACTTTAGCTCAGCTCTTTGTAATGCCTTACTGAAAACGGTAATTATTCTTTCAGCTCTCTCATCATCCTTCTGCAATAACACAAATGCAATAGTACTTTCTAAAGAAAAAAAAAACATTTGGAAATCCTTCTTATAGTCTAGAGCTGCTAAAACATGGGCATTCTTTAATGCTTTTTTGATCCCAAAAAAAGATTGAATAGCTGCTTCTTCCCATTTGATACTTTGATATTTCTTTAGCATGCTAGTGATTGGGATAGTTAGTTCAGCAAAGTTGGATATAAATCTCCTAATAAAATTAATCTACCCAAAAAAGGATCGAATTCCCTTCTTGGTACTTGGAATAGGGACTTTTTTTATGGCTTCTACCCTTTTAGGATCAATCATGACCCCTTCCTTTGACACAATGTGTCCAAGCAACTTTGCTTTCTGAACTCCAAAATGGTACTTCTCGGGATTTAGTGAAATAACATACTCCCTACATCTTAACAACATTTTTTCTAAGTGTTGTAGGTGGTCACTCCTTTTTCTGGAGAAAATAGTCACATCATCTTGATATACAATAATGAAATGTTTAATATAGCCAGAGAAAGCTACATTCATTGCTCTTTGGAAAACGGCTCCAGCATTCATTAGACCAAAAGGCATTCTGACATATACATATGTTCCCCAAGGAGTGGTAAATGCAGTCTTGATTCACTCTGATTCCTTCACAACTAATTGGTTATATCCAGAAAAACCATCCAAGGTGGATAACAATTCTGAACCAGTAACCAATTGTAACATATTGTCCATATTTGGTAGAGGGTAGTTATCCTTCATTGATGCTCTATTCAAGTTTCTAAATTCCACACACAACCTTATATCTTTGTTATTCTTTCTGACAGGTACCAAGTTTACAACCCATGATGAGTACCTTGTGGGCTGTATGATTCCTCCATCCCTCAATTTTTTCAATTCTTCTTGCATCTTCAGGGAAAGGAGTGGATTGATCGGCCTTTGTTTCTGCCTAAACAGCTTGGCAGAAGCTTCCAAGGGAATTTTATGCTGGAAAAGATCCTCTCTGTATGCTTTCAGTTTAGGATAAGACCATGCTAAGCAGTCCTGGTATTTCTTAAACAATTGGACATACTACTGCTTTTCTTCCTTGCTCAGATTGCTACCTAGCCAAATCTTACATGGTTTATCCTTCGTGCTCAGGTCATGATTTTTAACACACCTCGAGGCTGACATGTTTCTATTGACAATGAAGAAAACATTATCAAAGTTTGATTCAAGTGATACCAAACCTTTGGGAATAGTATTCGTCTTCAACTGAATGATGCCTTTGCCAAATAAAGTCTCCTTTCCATCAGCCACACAAACCATTGGCTCCCAATCTATACGTTGATCAACAAATTCTCATTGGTTCTGCAAAAACCTTTGCACCTGGGCTTCTTCTTCGAACACTTGCCAATTTTTAACATTGTCAGCAATAGATGGCCTAGTTAATATCTCAATATTATACTCACAATAGGGGGATATACTACAATTTTCAAATTTGGGCCCCAATATGGCCAATTTTTCTGCTATAGCATTGTACTTCCTATCATGATGTATTATGTTGAAGGAATCAAACATTTCAATGAAATCCCAGACTGCATGCTTATACTGCTTCATTCTCTGACTTTTTGTTCATATATTTTTCTAACCTACTTGACAATTAACTCTGAATCTCATTTAACAATGATGTCCCTAATACCATATTTCCAAGCAATTCTTAAACCCAACAACAGTGCTTCATATTCTGCAATATTGTTAGTGCACTCAAATTTGAGTTTAAATTAATAAAAAAACTCTTCCTGTCTTGTAGATATCAGAACAATACCAACACCATTTCCAAAGTTAGAGAAAGCCCCATCAAACAACAAAGTCCAAGGAGAACCTACTTGTTTAAGAGATTTGAATTGATAAATTTTGGGCTCTTTACCATAAGCAAATCTAAAAAAGTTATCAGCATCAATGTCAATGTATAACACTTCATAGGAAGCATTATTAAGATCCTCAATGAGATGTAGCATCTTCTTTTCACCATAAAAATTTACAAGGATACCCTCAATAGGTATAGTGGAAAAAGACATATCCATTTGCACACTCTCACCCACACTAGCAGCCCATTTTCTTGATAACAACATTCCCCATTTGGTAGGGAAATCAACAATAAAAACCTCTAGTTTTATGTTCTTGCCTGGTTAAGATGTAATTTGCACTATCAAACCCTTGACACATCCAACCACTGGCACCTCTCTGGAATCCATAGAAGTGCACTTCCCATAAGTTTTTGTCACTTTGATATCTAATTCATTCATGACCTTAAGAGGCATAACATTGCATGATGCTCCAAAATCAAACATACAATTGTTTAACAGCTTGTCCCTAATAATCAGAGTAAAGAAAAACGGATCTACATTTAGCTGTGACTCAACCAAGGATGTTCCCAAATATACTTCAGGTGGCTCACCTAGTTCTTCTAGCACTTGGGGTTTTTCCAGTTCTACAATGGCAAGAGGAACCTCAACATTGTTTACATTTCTGCTTTAGGTAATTTTTTCTTATTTTCAATCCCAAATACTCAAAGGCCCTTTTCTTGTGCTCAGGAATCCTAAGAATCTCATAAATTGGAACAAAAAACTTTATTTGACTCAAGACTTGGGCAATTCCATAAGGAACATATTTGGGCAAGGCAACATTTAGAGGAACACTGAAAAACTCATCTGATAGCAAAGTTTTTTTCACGGTCTGAGCATGGGTAGGGATACCAATTCTGTCTAGGGAAACAAGGCCTTTTCCATATGTATCTTTCTTAGGAGTTTCTTTTGAGATATTGGTGAGAACTGGAGTTTTTGGTTTGGCTTGAGACCCTGCCCCTTTGACAACTTTACTCCTAGTGTTATATTCTTTTTTTGGGCAACCACAACATTCATTAACAATTGCCTATCCTCCTCAGAAGGGATTCCTTCATCAAAATTTTTAATCATTAATTCCCTTAAGTATTCAAAATCATTACTAGGTAATTCAAAATCTTGTACCATATCTATTTCAAAAGTATGAGAGGGAGGAAGGGGTAATACCCGGTGGATGCAATCCCAGAAAACTGCAGCAGTTCTGACATTGATTAATTTAGTCAAAGTTACTCCTTGTTGTGAACTTGTAGAGCACCCCATCTTGCACACATCATCATCATTGTCATCATCAGCTTCCTCAACTTCTTTGTCTTCATCATATGGGGCATGTGGCAAGGAACATCTATCACACCAATCAATTTCATTGGCTTCTTCTATAGCAACAACTTTGGCAGTCAAAGGATCAAGAACAATTCTATTCTCATGGGCTTGGGGCTGTCTATTTCTCGACCCCACGGGTCCTTTACCTCTGTCATTAGATCTCTGATCACCCCTAGGATGATTTGTAAATATTTCTTGACCTTTTGCTTTATGCTGACCTTGGGAACTTTTTCCAATCCCCTTCTCTGCTCTGGCTAGTTTATAGGACATTTTCTTAACAACTCTGGCCAGATTTTTTACAACCTCCTCCAGATCCACAGATTTACTTGACTGAGGCTTCTATAGATTGATCAACTTGATGCCTTCTCTCTTAGGAGGTTTACCAATTGCCTTGATGTTATTTTCAATCTACAAAGCCATGGTGAAGGAATGCCTCAATGTTTTTGGGTTCTTATCCCTCAAATAATAGGCATCCTTCTTATCAAAAGCATCAGAGTATTTTATCAAATAGGAAACATCACTTGGCCTCAGGATCACAGGTAGCCTATTCAGGGTCTTATTGAACTAAGTATTGAATTCATGAACAAACTCATTAGGATTCTTCTTAATATTATCAAATTCTGATAAAAGAAACCTAGGTTCTGTTTTATCTCCATACTGCAATCTAAAAGCATTCTTCATTTCTGTTCATGAATCAATGGAGTTGTCTAGAAAATATTTTTACCAATCTCGTGCATCATCCTCTAGAGTATAAATAAACAATTTTATGTACACATCCTCAAATTCAATCTCGAAGTCTTCCATCATATTGACAAAAAGCTTTAAGTGTTGATCACTAGTAATAACATTATTTCCTTGAAATTTAGGTAGTCTATTTCTAACATCTTGGGGCACAACATTTTGATATCTAGCCATACCTCTGAAATATATAGGACCAAAAGTGTTCGCAAAAAATGGAGGTCTGGGTGGGGGCTGGGCCATATTGTTTTGGGGAGGTGATCTTACAGGAGAAATAAAATGATGAGGAGTGAGGGGTATGTGGGGCATAGGAATGCAATTCTTAGAATGAATGTTCTCTAAAAATTATGTTTCTTGGAAGATCCTATCAGCTTTGGAGAACACAGGGACAAAATGAGACACAAATTTTTCAAATACAAAAGAAGGCCCCTCTCTAGATGGAGAATTCAAAAGCACTTGAGGAATTATGACAATTTTAAATGACAGGCTGATCAGTTTCCACAATTGATAACTCTTTTCTTGATTTCTGATCTCCAACAACTTTCTAGATTCTTCTTCCTTCAGAATTTTTCTTTCCCAGCTCTGGAAACAACCTTCTAACAAGGTCTTTAATGAAGAAATATCTTCTTCCTTCCAACTTTGCAGAGATTAGTGATAAATTTCAATCGAAAAAGGTTAAGACACTAGCATTTATCAAAGATTAATTCAACATGGAGTCACCACAAAGGATTTTCACCTTAGTTGTGCAAATACACTAAAATTAATCTATTAAATGTCTGTCAACACTAAAATCATGCAAAGCTTCATAGATCTAACCTTCCTTTACCCATATTTAACATTGATGATGTAAACTTAGTGCAAAAAACCAACAAAAACTAGAAATATTACACACAGAACCTGTAACTTTGCAAATTTTACAAATCTCAACAAAGGATGATGTTTAAATAACCTATTTGCACTTAGAGCATGTAAGAAACATTACTAGGGTTGGTATGTGTACACCTTTGTTCAAATAATCATCACCAATGGCACCAGAATGGTGTTGGTACCCAAATTGATTCTCCCTTGGAAGCCGAGCAGCATCACAAATTCAACAAGATTTTCTTTTTACCCATATACTTCTTTTTTCTGAAATAGGACTTTCTATGTGGAGTAGGGGCTGCATGTTTATCCCTTTTATCCCTGTGGAAGTTACCTTTATACTTATGCTTATCCTTATGCTTCCTATGACCCTTACCCTTTGAAAAAGATGAACATTCAGAACAAGGATGCTTTTTAGAAGAAGAAAGTGGGAGAGTACAACCAAAAGGGTCTATATCTATAGTTTTACAAAACTGTGTTCCCAAAGCTTTCTAGGCTTTGGCCGCTTCTTTACGATCCTATTTCTCCTGACAAAGCCTAGCATTTGTTTCATCAATTATTTGATTAATAGCGATTAGGCTTAGCTCATCAGGCATCTTTCCATGCATAGCTTTCTTGTATTCTGTGGAAAAGAAAGTAGGAAAGGATTCAACATACCTCACTCTCATAGTGGGGTCATTTATGTTACCAGAATTATAATATAACTTCTGCATATAACATTGGTACTCTTTGATTTGACTCATATCACATAATCTTGATCTTAAGAATAAAGAATTATTATTAAGCTTTTCACTATCAAGTGTACCAAGAAATTCCTTTATCAGTGCAGATGTCAAAGCAGAATATCCACCATCTAAGATGTCAGCTTGATGTGGGTGAGAATCCCACCATTATTTTATAATGCCAACAAAACCATCGACAATAATCTCAGCTATCTGATGTGGATCTTTTCCATACAATGTTAACTATGAATTTTCCCAGCCAATCATACCATGAATAAGTTCCTTTATCTGCTCAAGGGTAGAGCAATCTATCTTATACCAATTTGGCTATAAGGTTTGGGTCCTTGCAGTATTATGCAACAGCTCATTAGATGCTCCTGATGTTTCTCCTAGAAACATACTCTCTGCTTCTTCGGGAAGTATTTTTACCATACCAATTGAGCTTTTGTCAGAACTTTTCTTATCATAGAGAAACAATGGACTATGCTTGGCCAAAATCTCTGAAAGTTAGGCAACATCTTTCCAAGATACTGTGTGAGACCAGTATGGTACTAATTCTTCAAGCTTATATGTGTTATGCACTATCTTTTCTAATGTAGGCATTATCTCAGGAATAATACTTACATTGGTTTGGACACAATCTACTTTATGACTTATTTCATCGGTAGACTCACTTAGCTAATGTAAGCTGATTTGTACCTGCTTATGAGTAGTTCTTAGCTTGGAAGAGATATATTTTTTCAAATCCTCAGATTGGACAACAAGAGGTTGAACAATCTCTGTAAAATTTCTGGAAACTACTTTAGGAATATCTAAGCATTTAGATACATGAGCAGATGTACTATCAAGAGTTTTATATAATTTCTTGACATGGATGCTTAAATCTTCAACCTTAGTATTTAGTAACCGAAGAGCAGCAGTGACATATCCCTTTTGATGTAACTCAATTGCCTTGAGTGTTTTATCCATTTTAGTAAGAAGAGATTATTGTGACTAAAGCCTATCATGAACATTCTTGACTGCCTTATTAGTCCAATTCAGAATTTTAGAGGAATCTGAAGGATCTATCTGTCTATCAATAGATCTTTGATACCAGAAAATAGCTTTCTGATTTTCATCTGGAGACCAAATTTCTGAACTGTCAAGAGATGGAAATGATGAGGAAACATGGGATGCTCTAGAGGCCATACTAATTGTAGGACCATTCAAAGGGACATATTTCTGCTTAATTATTTTCTCACAGTCATTACACCACAAATAATCAGTATTTGGGTCGTGAACTAGATTGTTATGACTACAAATGAAAGTTCTTTCTTTGGTAGCTTTTGTAGAATATTCTCCTAAAGAGAAAACTGAAGCATCAGATCTCATAGAACTAGATCTGGATAAATATATCTTAGAAATTTTAGATCTAAAAGATAATGTTATATTATTTTTGGATTCGCTACCAACTGTAGCATTCTCAAGCTTAGGTTTATCCTTCTCAAAAAACTTCTTTGAAAGGGTCCATTCTTTTGGGACTCGGATCTACGACCAAGAGATTAATTCAGGCTCAATCTTTTGGCTTTCTATACTGGCGTGACTCACCATGCTGCTACCTTTGGAAAGACCATGTTTTACAGTAGGGGACATGGTGTTGACAAGTCTATAGATAATCTTATAGTGAATAGCAAGAGGACACGATCCAGGTTTCATGTGTAAACATGTAGTAGTAAGATGAAGGCGTAGAACTTGCTTTAAAAGGTCTTCTTTTTACAAACTGACCGGATAGTTGGGATATACTTCAAATGATATAGGGCCATTGTGCAGACCAGTCTAAATAGTGGCTAACAAAGAATCTTTAAAATTATCAAATCTTAAGTCTAACAGACAACATAATATAGAGGCATTAAGACCTCGTCTGAACAAAGGAGTGATACCAATATGAACACAGCCAATATGGGAAAACTTAAAAGTCTTTTGTTTTTGCAAGGCCTTAATATCAGTAGGATCAATTAATGGGATATCATGCTCAGAAGAAGATGCCTAGGAAACTTGAATAACTGACTCTCTAGTTTTAAATGTAGTAGCAGCTATAAGATGGAATGCAGATAACTTATCAAGCTCAACAATATAGTAAGCATATGTATAGTAAGCTATAAGATTGATTGTGGTAGTAGATAGTCAACAATATAGTAAGCAAAGCATTTAAAGAGAACAAAAACCCAATAAGCATTTTTTTTTTCATTTTTTAGTAATTATATGTACAATTAAGTTTATTTTGGTCTAAACTACAAACGATGCTCTCCGTCCAATGTAGCAAAAATTATATCAACATGAGCTTGCTTGATGTCATTTGATCTAGCTATTTTTCTTGTGGAACCTTATATAATTAGAGCAGGCAGCAACATAAGAGTGTACTACTAGTATTGGAAGTGGATTGATTTAGCTTGGATGAAAACATTCCTCTTAGGCTGGAAATGGGACAAAATTCCCAAAATCCAATACTTCCCCTTCAAAAAGAAATTCGGGCACACTTTTATCTATTTTAAGGGTTCCGAGTGGACTGAATTAATATGAAAAAATTGTGGGCTGTTAAAAGGAAACATTGGTCATTGTTTACTTGAAAATCAGCTCTGTGAGCAACTCAAGTAACTCAGATTTAAGGTTAATAATAATATTTTAAGAAAATTGACACATGGAAGAAGCATGTATCTATCAATACTAACCCTCCATAAATTGGAAACACCTTCGAAAGGATCCAAGGAAAGTATGTGTGATGCAAACTCATGCAGTCTTCTTCTAATCAGATTTGTATTATTAAATTTGTAGGCTTCTTCTAATATCTGTCTGTCAGAATACACATATATGTGAGGTCCTTTGTTATATTGGTGAATGAGTCTTATGCTTGAGTTTGGTGAATGATTCTTATGCAAATTCACACAAGCTATGAGAAATAAGGTGCATTTAGTAATTGATAAATTTGTTGAACGCGGACTTCGATCTCTTGGTGTTGCTAGACAGGTAATGTAATTCTTGAGTTGTGGCATAGTTATAAGAGTTTGTAAAGGTTTCTTTATTATCATAACAATGGTGGGATGCATTCTTTCGGTGCTCTAGATGCCCATACAAATAATTTTCATCTTTATAACAGGTAATATTTATATATACTCCACAAAAATATGTCTAATTGAATCTTGTGTCTCTGTGGCAATACAATAAACCAGGGACTTGCTACACTTGCATTCTTTGGAGTGGGTGTAAACCTGGTGCTGTTCTTGACAAGGGTGTTACATTTGAGCAATGCAGAAGCAACAAAATATGTGAGAAAAAGGACTGGAACTAATGATGAATCTTGGGGCAGAGCACTCTTGACCCTAAACCCTAAACCCTAAACTCATGTAGTTGCTCAAAGCTTGTTCTATTGCAAAGTTTGAAGAGTTAGCAGAAGAGAAGAAAATGGATCTAATTTTTATGTGTTCTGAATTAGTTAAGCTGAAGGAAATACAAATTAAACTATACTTATTAATATATTATGCATTCTGAACTAGGTAAATTGAGGGAATTCTAGAGGAAAACATTTATTTCTTTTTCACCTTGTTTTTTGGTTGGATGTGCCCATGGTTTGGTTCTATTGAATTTTGGTGTTTTTTCATTGACTATCTTTCAAAGAAAGGCCTAATGATACTAGTGGAGAACTTTTTCGTTTCTCTCTGACTTCTTTGTTTGGGACTTGTAGTAAAGGTCATTAATAACAATGCCTTATTTGGTGGGAAGTTGTTTTTCTGGAACTCAAATAGTAAGAACTGTAATATTACTTAACTTTTAGGTTTTGGGATAAAGATCAGATGATTTTGATGGCATTTTATTTGCAAGGAACTTATCAAAATTAATAGTTAATGTCCAATCATGCTTAATGTTCAAATTGTGGATTTGACATTGCATATGTAATTAATGACAGCTCAAATACCAGGCACCACTCAAGATCATCTGCAAATATTTAACATAGAGGTGAAAGTGAAAGTAAAATCATACCAGATGCCAGAACAGGTATTGATATGTTGCCAGCTGGTTTATTTCTCATTTTAGTTTGGGTTAACTAGTGTTGTCTGACCAATAGGCAATAACCAGCTAATTTGTGGCATCTCATGTATTATGGACTTGTTATTCATAGGTTGTCTTTTGGAAGTGGATCACACCAAAGATGTTGGGACTTGTTACTCAGAGTTCAATGTATAATTGGTCCTTGGAAGGTATGGAAGATTGTATGAGGCTTCTGCTTTTCACCTTGTTTTTTGGTTGGATGTGGCCATGGTTTGGTTCAACTAAATTTTGTTGTTTTTTCATTGAATCTCTTTCAAAGAAAGGCCTAATGATACTAGTGGAGAATCTCAATTGTTAGGTTTCTTTCTTCTTTTTTATTTCTGGAAATTTTTCTTCTTGGTGTCTTTCCCTCTCTGTTGAGATCCAGTTGACGGTTTGAGAATGGTTGTATTTCTTTCCTTATTTTAGTATATGATGTCCTGATTGCAGGTTTGGTATAACTCGGTTTTGATAGGTCTCTTTCAAGATAATCGAGGGTCCTTTTTATTTTGTTACTCTTTGGGGCAGCCTATATCCTCTAACAAAAAATCGGAGTCCAGCTTTGGTCCTTGGATTGAGGTTTGCTACGTAGAAAAACATCGTGTCAAAGTAGAGAGAGACTAGCAGATAATAATTAAGGAAATGCAGTCAAGGAGTCATTTTTGGTGCACCTGTAGCGTCCTTGATGAGGTAATGCCTATTCTGATTCATTTTAATTATACGAATAGCAAATTTGGACATTTTTTCTAAAGGGAAAACTGGGCTGCTAATTTTATAGCGTACTTAAGGGCATATATCCATAGGCGTACGACAGAATGTACCCGGGTATGCTCTGTTGTATCATGTGTGAATGCACACTGTAGCCAACATGAACCCTTGTTTCCAAGTAGCCTGAACTCTACCCAAAAGGCTAACATGTAACAAATCAATGAATCACGAGCTAAAATCTCATCAAATTCCTAAGTTTTAGCATTTAACCATTGTTTCAATCCCTCTAAACTCCTTCATACACCTTATTCACTATTTTTTAAACTCCTCTCCAAGTTCTCACACTCTCCCATCATCATTCTTGTCAAGTTCACACTTTGGTCCTTCTTAAGACCTTGTTCTTGCTCTTAAGCACTTTACGTCCTTCTACTCTGTTTCTCCTCCTCTGAGCTTTGAGCTTGGCTCTTTCCCTTTATTAATTCCACCACCTTCCTTTGTTCAACAAATCATATCCTTTCTAACGTACTTCCACTCAGTTGTTTTCTCCCTTAGGGCTCCTCTCATTCATTTGACTATCTCAGAGTAGGACAATATGCTTTTATCTTTGTTTTGATGCTCGAAAGGAATTATCACTTCTTCTTCAAACCTTACTCACCCTTGACAATTTCCTCAATAAATTTGATTCCTTTTCTATTAATGAATTAGCTTCTAAAGTCACTGTCATATTTTCTCAACAAGACTGTTGACTGAGTTTAAATTTCTCCTCATCAAGCCTCTAGGTTATGAGTTATGCTATTTATCCTTATACCTCCTCACTTCCTCTCAAGACTTCATCACACCTTGTCTACTCTTTCTCACCACATTTTCTCCTTACTTCTTGCAAGCTTTTCTCACAAACCTGATGACACTTCAAATCCCAAAATTGTCTCAGTCTCTCCTACATGACTGTGCTTACTTTCTTTGCTCATGGTAACAACAAAGCAACAAGTCTAAGAATTATGTGATTCTTAACTTTCCTCTAACCTTTCACAATTGTACAAGGCTTCTCAACCTTCCAAAAGATATCATTGAAGACTCTTTTATGAAATTTCCTTCTTTTAGGCCCTCCAAACTAGGCATGCATAGTTCAAATCAGAATGTCACTATTAAATCTGAAAATGCTTAGGTTTTGGACTAAGATTCCATCTCTAAGATCCTTACTCCTAATATCCTTACTCCTGCCTTAAACCTTCTTCAAATTGACCATCTAGTTCACTCAACAAGAAGTTTAACTATTCCACAATATACATATCTCAAACTCCTTACTAACCTTCCAAACTGTACACCTACCTTACTTCTCCCTTGATACTCACCACTTGAGTCTTTTTCCCTAGTTATTAAGATTCTTGGTACCCTATTAACTCAATCGAATTGCTCAAAGATTCACATACGTCTCTCAAGATTTTATTAAATCTTTCTAACTATGTTATGTCATCCCTTACCTTCTCACTGTGACTTAGCACACAAATGATTGTATTTCTTGTCTTGTATGAGCCAGATCTTTCATTGACCACCCTCTGATTCTTCACACACGTGCAGGGAGATTTTAAACAGTATAATATTGTTTCTTGATCCACTAAAATATATTGAAACAACCCTTCAACTCTTTAAATCCTAACCATAGTTCCAATTAATAAGATGGAGAGGAGGAGCCTTGATATTACAATTTGGATTGCAATACTCACTTATAACTGATTCAATAATTAATATTTTTTCCTTTTATAAATGTTATTTTCAATGTATTTATAAATATTTTAACATACAATTTATAACTTGTAGGATTTTTGTTCAAGAAAGGACACGGTTTTATGTGGAGTATTTGACGGGCATGGTCCATTTGGGCATCTAGTAGCCAAAAGTGTGAGCGACTCGCTACCATCAAAGTTGTGCTCCCAATGGGAAACAGAGGTTAAAGATGATGATAGCTTAAAGGAAGTTAATAGTATGGTGGGAAGCGTGAATAATCCTAAGGACTCAACCATGGACGATGGATAAACTGTAGTTAGCGTGGGAAGTGTGAACAATATGAGTAACTATTTTACCATGTGTTTTGATCTCACATTTTCAGACTCAAAGACTAATTGGGAAATGAAATATCATTCTAGGTATAATTATTAAATAATAAATTACATTCAATGTTTCTTGGGATCAGGGAAAAGACTTGGTTATTGGTAATGTTGGAGATTCAAGAGTATTTTTTGTACAAGAGGTCAAGACAATTCTTTGGATGTAGTGCAGTTGATAGTGGATTTGAAACCCAATCTTTCAGGTATGTCTTGCAGTTTGTTTCTCTAGTGCAGAAATATATTTTAAATTCCATGCTTACTGTATTCATATTCTTTATTGCAAAGATATCAGTTTGAATGTTGGCTCGTTTAGATCAAATTTAAATAGAAAATAAAAACACCATTTCTTACTCTGTCACATTTTACACAACCTGGGTAAATTCTGTCTCTGATATCTTTCTCCCCACATGAAATCGAGACCCAAGTTTTTGCAAACTTGTTATTTTCTACCAGAAAAAAATTATCTCAAATTTTCAGATGATTTGGCTGATTATTTTTCACTTTATGATTATTTTACTTACTGAAATACATTTTTCTTGAGTTGTCTCAAAAGTGCAGGTCGGTAATTTGGTCATAAATTTCTCTATACATACCCAATAAACCTCATAATAGACTCATTAGATTTTTATTTCCAATTTTCTCTTACTGTCCAAATTTTATCTCTTTATGATACTTCCATAAAAAGTTATGGACACTGTCCTAAAATTGGATTTGTACAATTTCCACAATCCAGACCGAGTTTTGCTTAGAAAATGCAAAATTTTAAATTTATCAGTTACTTAAAATCATTTTTATATACCCATTATTGAGATTTAAATTCCTAGGAATTTTCATGCAATGCCTCTTCGCCAATCACTTCCAGCTCTCTTGAGTTCTCCTTTTACACCTAAATGTTGTATTTTTCATACTCCTCCTAGAACTGTCATGCCCAGTTCACTCATGTGAAGCCCTAAGGACATAATTCCCTTTATAAATGATTGAGGGGAGTACAAATATGATTATTTCCAGATTTGGTGATTAATTTCATCATATTTCATAAGATATAAACATTTCTCTACAAACCTTGACCAAGGGTTTCCATGGAGCCCGAGAGGGATGATTTCATTCCAATTTCTTGAATTTGATGTCTAATGTCTCGAAATAAGATCAATAACCTCTGTATTATATATATACATACATATATATATATATATATATATATATATATATTAAAATAATCATATATGCATGGAAATCTTCTTCTATTTCTTATACATAGTGAAAATGTTGCACAGTACAGTCAACTAGGAGAAGGATAATGACAGATTGAACATTTGCATTTGAATATGCATTCAATTATTGTAAAATACCTTCATACATGTTCAAGGAGTTGGGAAACATAAATTATCTAACCACACCCCCATCTTGACTTTCATCATGAACTGATCTTCCATAAAAGGATTAATAGGGAGATGTCCAAATAGGGAGATTTCACACTCTACTCTACAAACCCTAACTGTGCACTTACCTGGCCCGTGAGCCTCAAAATGCTTATAAAATGCATGATCCTTGTTTCCAAAGCTTCTTAATTAACATGGAGGGTTGTCTTAACCTTCTCTAGGATTCTGAGCTACCAGTAAGGTCTAGAAATACAAATAATTTTGATTTCCATTAAGGAGGGGTCTATACATGCTCATAAAAACAGGGTAATTCAAACCCTTACTCTCAATTCAAATAACAGAGACTTATTTCATTGTATAGGTCTCAACCATGGCATATATACACTTCATCTAATCCTTCCTACAAATTTCATTTGTGCTTATACTCATCACAAAAGCAAATCAAAGTTTGATCCCACAACCGAAGGCATAGTAACAGTATAGATTTCAACTAGTTTATCCATTGCCAATAGAATATCACAAAGAGTGGTACTTCTAATTCATACAATGAGCCTTCATTCACTCCTATCACATGGAATTATCCTTCAATACTGAGATATCACTCAAATAGTCCATTGTCATATGGTTCCAAGCAAAAATTTGAACATTCACAGTCAGGAATGTGTTTCCTTACTTTTACTAGCCCTGAGTTTTGATGGCTAAACTCTTATACTTCTTGATCTTGTAGCACAAACCAAGATTCTCATTGGAAACCTCCTAGACATTTATTTTCCACACAATAATGGTCTTTCTTTTACTTATTTACCTTCAACTCTCTCAAATATCTCTAAACAGGGTATTTTCACAGTTTATGAGGGTTTCTTCAAATTTGCACTATAGGATTTCTACCACAAGAAATTAAAAGCTTTCATTTTCTCTGAGTACACCAGTTACCATCATACTCCTTCCAATGACTAGTTTTAAGAGTTCTTTGTGCAACTTAAGCAAGAATTTCATTCATAGATCCTCTAGGACAGGGTACAGTCTGCCAAAGGACAATCTCTTGAGTTTGTCAACTTTATTAACTTTAAGACATTCTAAGAACTCCAAGAATGTTATTACAAATCAATTAAACCTTTATACCAAGCTTACATCTTGACAAGAGTTGCTACTTCACAAAATCCTTAGTTTAGTTATCCAAAGAATGGCATGCACAGAATACATAGTTTTGTATACAAGAACACACCCCACTTATCAACTTTGGGATATTGTATCCAAGAAATGATATGCTATTTTGGGCTATTGTATCCAAATAGCATAGATGTCCCACTTTTCATTGGAAATAGTTTTGTCCCTTCTAGGAACAAGTATTTAACCGCACCATTCAGTCAATGTCAACTGTGCTAGTACAATATTCAACAGTTTGTATTAAAGTAAACATTTAGTTAAAACTAATGACACAGTTCTTATGATTTTTATAGTAGTCAATTGATCAGTCAAATATATTAGTCAAAGATGAAAATATAATTCCTCCTTCAGTCCAATTGCTGCCAGAAAATTCAGTGCTGCTATACTGATCAACACTACAATTTCAAGTCAAAATAGTCAAATTGTTGTAGAGCTAATGTTGATGTCATAACTTGTCAATGCTGTAAAAATGTCAACTTGTTGGTCAAAGTAGATTTTACTTCAATGTTTGTGCTGGGAATATGAGATTTAAATTTAATAGGTCATTCATTTTCTTATAAATTTATGTAAGTCAAGCACTATAATGTCATGTAGGTTTTTTGTCGAGTTTGTCCTAGGCTAATTTAATAATTGGAAACTTAAGCAACTAGGTCTGTCAACTTAAGCAGGTAAAACATGCATCTTAATCAGGTTGGATAGGAGTAAGAAAATTGGGGTTTGGATCCACTTTGACTTTGACCTGATGCTGTCATCGACATAAAATGTTGTTAAATGGATATAACAATGTTGTAAAAAATGTTTAAATGATCTCATCGTGATATCTTCTTATGTCTCCTCGGTTGAATGCCCTCTTGGATTTTTGGCATGAGATTGTTTCTCATTGCTTGTAAGATGTAACTGATGACTTCGTAGTTAAGCAAAAGTCTATTCTGGGTTACATTAGCACAAATTAGTGCATAATTTTTAGAGGTCATGACTAGTGGTTGGATATGTTTCCCCAAGGCTGAGAGCCAACTTGTAATGCACAAGGGGTGAAAGATAAAATCAGAATTATGTTTGTTGTTTCAAATAAAAAGATCTATTATACTAGATCATGTTATGACAGCAACTGTGATTACACCAGAATTTTCCTGGATGAACAAGTACTATCATTAAGCAAGTAAATGTTGACGAAATCATCTTTGTTGGCTTTAGAACAAGGTTTCATTGACTTTATAAGCTAGCTTCTGTGGTTAACTATCACAATGCTATGGAAATAACTAGTTCAGTGTATTCAAAGGATTGATAATTAGTATTATGGTGTTATGCTTCACGCTACTTGTTGACTTAATTCTGCAAGAAATTTCATGCTAATATATTGGCAAAATTTGATGGTATTGACTACTCTTTGAATTCCCAATTCTAAATTTTTTTATTTCACCATTTGCTATTTATCTATGTCAATCACGAGAAGTTGATTTCAAATCTGGTGTGTCAAAAACAGACTAGATGTTATTATTCTTTTTGAGGCATTAATGTTGTCTTGTGGCCTTTAATTTTATGTAAATTTGTACTTTCATTTGCTAAGAATAGATACTGATGTTGTCTTTGGAAGAACTTTTGATGTAAGTTTAACTTCTTTGGCATTTTATGCTAGAGTATATGCAAGTTTATGGTAGTACTCTTGGAATTGGTCACTCCTGTATGACTTGAATTGTATGAGCATCTGTTTTAATGCCCATGGGAGGAACTTAGTGTGCCAAAAAATGGATCACCCTTTTTACAATTTGTATAGCTGTTATCTTTAATTTATATCAGAATACGATATGCTCTTTTATATTAAACATGATTTTTGTAGGGGGAAAGGAAACCTTATTTGAAGAAGATTACACGAATATTTGTTGCAAGAATTCCACCCTCTGTTACTGAGGAGATGTTTCAAAAGTCAGTTTTATTCCTTAACTATGAACTAGTTTTCTCAAATTATTTTGTGGTGTTGCAACATTTATGAATTCACTTGTTTCTTATAATTATCTCAAAAATGTGCTTTATTTAAATTTGTATAATGTCCCTGTAGGTATTTTGAAGAATATGGAAATAACATGAAGATGACAACTGTCGGTGGAGAGACAGTTCCTCAAAATAAAAGTTAAGAAAAAGAACGTCGAAGTAACACTAGGGAAGCAAATGGATCGCTTGAAGCTGGTGGTGGAGAGGTGGTGTGAATATTGTATGTCAAGGGTTGATAGCATATAGGCACCCTTTTGTATTTTATCATTGTATTTCAAGGGTTAACAACATTTAGACACCCTTTTGTATTTTATTTTATTTGATATTAATAAAATGTTTGACCCATTTGTTGGGCACAAGATTCAAATCAAATTGTTCTTAATTTATAATATTAATTACTAGTCCACTCTGACATCATAGACGATATGTAGCCATTGACTGCACTATATAATATTTGGTTATTATTTATTCTTGAAATTCATATTTTTCATTCTTTAAATTTGTATCATCTCTAGAGAGACAATAAAAATTGAAATTAGTATTGTCTCTAGAGAGACAAAATATGTATCAATGTATATTGTCTCTAAAGAGACAATAATTAGAGACGATATTAGAGACACCCACTTTGAGACAATAATAGAGACAATACACAACTTATTTATCGTCTCTATTTGAGACAATTCGGTCAATTATTGTCTCTATTATTGTCTCAAAACACCCCTCCTTGTAGTAGTGATGGTCTCTCAGGAAGATGGGCTTTCTCAAATTTTCTGTTAAGAATTCAACCCCTGACCATTTACATGACTAAAGCATGCTTTTTATAACACTCATTTACATTAAATATTTCCCCCCAAGAAAATAATATTTGAGGGACCTGTGTTTGTTACATGTTTTTTCATGATTTCCAGAAAATGAATTTTAACAGACTTACAACAAAAAGTTACAAGTAGTTAAAAAAGGTGAATCATTGCAACTATTTCCATCATTTTTTTAACTGGGGCACACAATCATCTCCTCTAGCAATAGGTTTTTCATCCTTTACACCTAGAACCTCCATCATTTAATCCTTTTCCCATTATTTCCTCTGTAACTCTACTTTATGTCCAGCTTCTCTAGTAATTCACATTTTTGTAAGTGCCCGAGAAATTCTAACTTCAAGATATCAACCTTTACATTCCTTGGACTCAAAAATTAAGCTTTAAATCCATTTAATTTCACTTTGCAGACAAAAAAGAAAAGGGGTTTCATCAAAAAAATGATGAAAAACAATGTGTATTCACATCTCCAGGAGTTTTGGAGCAAAAATGGCGGAAAAATCAGATGCAATACACAACAACCATTGATTTGTCCCTTTCTCAGCTTTAGATTAGAGTCATCCATGTGTTTCCTTGGTGCATCTACAAAGGTGAAGTACAGAGGAAAGTTTCCAAACAAGCATGGGCCTTCCACGTGCCCTGGGCCCAAGAAAATTGCCTTTTCACCTTTGAAAATTTTCAGTATAAAAGGAGCTAGCGGAAGCCTCCACGTGTGTCCTTGGTGTAACTTTGAGATGATGCCCAAATGTCCAGACCCTAAACAAGCACGGGCTCATCACGTGTCTTAGTCCAGCAGAGTTGTTGAAAATGTTTAAGGACAAGCAGAAGGTGCTACGCGTCTTCTTGGCGCAACCGCTAAGGTAGGACCCAGAGGTGGATCCTCAAATGAGCGTCGGCCCTCCACATGTCCATGGTCTGACAAAGTTGCACCGCTTGCATGAAAAAAAATGTCTAAGTTTGGGCAGGGCCAACGGAAACCTCCACATGTCTCCTTGGCACAACTTCAAAGGTCAAACCAAGAGGCAAATTTTCAGATGAACGCAGGCCCTCCACATGAACAATACTTGTGTTAAAATGGGTCTTAGAGTTTCAAAATACCCCACCAAGCCACATTCAATCAGAAAGGACCACATTTCCATAGATGTTGGGAAAAAAATTGACAGGGAAAACAAAACATGACTTTGGAAAAATGGAAGGAAGTGAAAAAACCTGAATTTATGCCCAAATTACAAATTCTTTCTCATGGTCAAAGGAATGGAAAACAATATCTGCAATTAATGTGATCCTCGACCAAAGGAAAGGACTAATCATGGTAACCATATGAAGGAAATATTTGTCATGCCTCAATATGGGGAAATATAAAATACGACAAAGCACACAAATTGAAGGATTTTTAGAGCAAACAGGGAGATATCAAATTGAGCACCAACAAAAAGGATAACACCCATAAGGAGGTTGACCAAAATCAGGTGCAACATGGTCAAGAAGGGACCCATGCTTGTTCTTTTATCACCAAATTATAGCACCCTCTAATTTTATTGCAAGTGAGTTGACTGGGTAATCAGTTTAACTGGGTAACATGGAATTATATCTAGGTGTGGGACCATGAACTTGAGATAATTTTGTAGAGAAGGTTGGTTCCTCTTCCTAATATCATGTTACAACTATTCCTAATTAAGGGAAAAAAAACTATCTAATCCTATCCTATGATTCCAAGGTACCAAGGAGAGAGGAAAAGACATGAAAGTATAAAAATCCTACACAAAGGGAGGTGATAGAACTAAGAAAAGTGTGGTTTGTACACTCTCCAAGGGATGAAAAGGAGGGTAAATGGAGATAGAGATAGTATTAGGACACTACAGTCTATAAACACACATTTACACTACCATTTCCATCAAACACAATCATTTAGAGCTTGCAAGAAACCATTAAAATGTAAAAAATTCCTTTAAATGTAATGTAGAGGCCAGATAGTGTAATGAAACACAAGAAAGGGTTGAAAAATAACCACAGAGCTTGATTTATTGCTTCAAATATTGACACAGTTCATTACAATGAAGAAATAAGGCATGAATCACTTGCAAGATTTATTGCTTCAAAGGAATAGAGGAGAAAAATACAGAATATTCAACTTTTTTAAAAAATGAGTTCCTTTTTACAATATATGAGAAAGAGAAATAAGGAACTCGAAATTTGTCTTCAACCACCAAATAATGACATTAATTAGCCTACAAAAGTGATGGTAACCCCTGCAAATCCATGCCTCCAAGTACTATTTCTTGTGGAAGAAGAAATTTGCACCCAAGTTTTCATTGAATGCTTTTGAACTGCCTGGAAGTGATCATTTGGAACTAGACATGTTTTTCATATTTTTATGCTAACTACCACCACTAACTTTTTTATTTATTTTTTCCATAATGTAGTGCATCAAAAAATGAATCTAGGGCTATACATTTTATGAAAATGGACCACATGGGAGGGAGATATGCCCGTGTGGGTCGGGAGGCTAAAAAATGCTAAAAAGCCTAATTTTTCGGGTCATGTTCCTTCATTGGGGTCACAGTTCGTACTATACTTGTTTTATTTTTGCCTTGGTTTCCTTTGGAATCAGATATTTCAGGTCGCAATGTAATGCATGGAACATGTGCTCAGAGTTCCTTACACACCAGCACCCCCATCTATATGTATTGTTCTTATATCCTTTTGCCCTCTCTTTTCCTTTGTGCTTCGGGGTCTATAGTGGCATGAGAAACTTGGTTTCATTTGGAACGGGTAGAGGATTCCTTTGGGGTCTGAAGTTCCCAAAATACCCACATTGAACCCTACTTCCCCTCACCTTTTAGTCCTCAATGCTTTGCAGGAAACTTATTCCCACATGGAACAAGTTCCCCACACCCTTCGGTTCCCCTTGGGCTTAGCTCACCTACAAAATGCTTCACCACGTCTCGGCAAGCTTGCCGAGCTAACCTCCTACCTCACTCCTTAGTTCATGGACTCATAGCTTCTCCGAGTTACCAATTCCCTGTGGTACACATTCCACGTGGGGTCGTTGTGCCTGAAAACCCCTTGAATGTTGCACTATAAAGGCCAACCCTGCTCCTTTGTAAATCAAGCGCTTCTTGCATACGGCGAACTCTGAACCCTCATGATCCTATTCCATTTCGGTCGCTGGCCTCCGAATTATCTGCATCACACTAGATTCACCCCTATCTAATGTAAATCAGGCCATAATAATGTGTCAAGAACTTGGGTTCTACCCGAGTAGGTTACATCTGACCCACAAAACTCCACACTCCTCTAAAAAACATTGTTTATTCCCATTTTTTCCAAATTCCTCCAACCCTTTTCTAATTTTTTGTGTCCTAGGATTATAAAAATGGAGTAGGATGCCTCCAAATCCATTTCTTCAATTTTTCCCATTATTTACCCATTTTTTGACTCAAAGTTAACTAAGGATGAGAACTAAGCTAAGAGTAAAAACCTTCAATTGACTCCCATTTTCTCCAATTTTCTAGTTTATCCAATCCCAAGCCAAGATAAAATGCAAGTTATCAAGTTACCTCTAGGGGGAAATTTTGGATAACAGGTTCTTCTAAATGCTTCAAGAGAAAATAAGTTTCTATTAGATGGTAAGGACTTTTGCGAAATGTGGGCAAAATTTTACTGTTATGATCTGGGAGCAGTCTATTATTTTGTTGTTTTCTCTTTTTATTATTTCTTGTGGGTTTAGTTTTGGGTTAAGTTTTTTTAACCTTTTTAGATTCCATGTTCCTCTTTATGTGTCTGTATGGTTACATTCACGATGTATCTCTTGATGTAAGGCCTCTGGGAGCCATAATCTCTATTTATTACCTTATTTAATATAAAAAAAACTTTAGAAAATTTTTATTTTTGGTGGAAACCCTAGCCACCTCGCACTGTGTAATGCCCACATTTTACACACACAAAGAACAACAGTAAAAATACTAGGATAATTTTTTTTGACTTACATTGCTCACTTCACAATGCCACAAGGGCTCCATGTAAAGAAAAATGAAAGACGTATACGACACTTACAAGTCATCGATTCACATAGACACATGACAACACCATAGACATGTCATTGCCACACTTTTCATAATGAATGAATACTAGCAATGACCCAGCCACAAGAAAAGGACTCAAGGATTGGCAAACCCACAACACATCATTTCTTTAATTGCATCTTAGTTACGATTAACATTTCGTGAACATTATTGTGCAAGGATAATTTTCTCCTTTTCCCACCTACAGATTCTTAAGTTCATTCCACATTTAATTTATAGTTTGACCATTTTAAGTTTGTTTTTTATCCTTTATGGAAAATTCCATAACTTACATACTTATTTGGCATAATTCAAATTACATATAAAGTACTTGATTATCTTTTTCTTATGTTAATAATATGCTTCTCAAACATTTATTCAATGTATACATTTTACCCTTGCAACTCAAGTGAATCTGACTTGATGTCCAGAAAGCAATATTAGGATTTAGGGGGGGTTGGTTTAGATTTAAGATACCTTTTTCCCATAAAAATTATTTGATCACAGTATCTTTATTTCCCAATTCAACATTCCCCCCACAAAAAATTGTATTTAGATTCTCTCTCTCTCTCTCTCTCTCTCTCTCTCTCTCTCTCTCTCTCTCTCTCTCTCTCTCTCTCTCTCTCTCTCTCTCTCTCTCTCTCTATATATATATATATATATATATATATCTTTTGTTTTTCTCGAAGTTTGATCTCACCAAGGGAAATTCATATTCTTTGTACCACATGAAATTTTTTAATTATGTTATAAGGACTCCAAGAGTAGAATTATTCCTAACCTCAAATCTCATTTTTTTCTCTTATATGCTTTACTTTTACATCGCATTATGGTCTCATTATTAGCATTATTAGTATTTGTCTAACATCTTGAAGATGTATATGATTGTAAGTCTTGTAACTATATACAAACCCCAAGTTAACCTCCTAATCAACTGAGGTTTAGATTAATTCCAATTGTACCTAAGGATCTACACCTCAACTATATATGATTTTAAGGTGAGAGGACATATTTATGTTAAACCACCTTCAAGAAAAGACCAATGTGTTATGTTGCTAGAAACCAAGGTAACACATTTAGATGAGAGGAACTAAGGAGTTAATTAAAAGAGCTTAAGACCTAGAACAACTATTTCATGACCTCCATCTATGCCATTTGGATCCAACAGGGATTTCATTCGCTGATGAAGTTAATATTTTGATATAATTTCGTAAGACCTAGTAATCCAATAGGATACTAATGGAGTAATATCTCTACCTACTCCATAGATGGTAAGGTTACACTGCATAGTCATTGCTTCGAACAAAGAATCATAAGGTGACTTACCAGGTGGTCTTCACCACTCAACATGGTGTCAGACCTAAAGAGAAGACATTCTCCTTACCCCACACACAGTTACCAAATCTAGAAGGAAACCCCATACTCTGGATAAAGTTGGACCATGTAGCTCCTAAAAGACGGGTTCATGACAATGTCGCTAAACTTACTGACTCTGACGCTAACCTCAAACTAGGGGTCTTATTTACCTATACCAGAAGGTTCCATCGAGTTCAAATTTCAAGTGCATTCTATGGTTTCAATCTCTTCTATGGTAAGAAGGATCACACATGAAGACATGTTATGCACAAATTATATACTAGGGTTGAGTGTTTTGATTAAATCTCTTTATTACAATTACAAGGTAAGAATACAACACGCTAATTAATTAATCGTTTATTGAACACTAAAAATGCACTACAAGATATTAACTTCAAATTCATTTACCATATATATATATATATATATATATATATATATATATATATATATATATATATATCCTTTTTACCATACATAACTATGAATCACATTGAATCTATGATTAAATGCACATTTCCTAAGATATCCCTAAAACTAGCATCTCATACATATTAGAAAACTTCAAATATAAATTTTTTGTAACATGAGACTACATTATACATATATTCATTTTACAATGACCTATATAAATTATAATAATAAATAATGAATTACACATTGCCTTTTTGCCATCATTCTTGCACCCTGCAAAACCATATGAGCATGAAATCAATGATAAATCACTGGCATGGAATCCACCATAATCTAACATAATTAATGTCTTTAGTTTCTCGATTACATGTACTAATAATATAATTTGCATTCAAAAGAAAAGGTTTGGAAACATATATTCATTTCATTTCATTTCGTGACCATGTAAAGAGAAAGAGAAAGCAAGAGAGAGAAACACCATTTATTCAAAAGTTCTATTTCCCACAACAAGTTACACTATAGAGTTTTTGAACAGTTATTTACATGTGTCAAAAGTTTCCACAGTGGTTTAGCAACCCAACAGGGGTCCTACAACTTTTTTTTTACATTTTCTTACTAGCTAAAAAAAGTTCAAAATAGGCTCGGAGGCTAAGAAACCACTATCAAATGTTGTCTTCCGATAAGAAAAAAACACCACGGTTAAATTTCTACGTGTCCACTTATATACCAAGATTTCATAGTAATTGACAGAATTTGGAACTAGTGAATGGTTTACGATTGGCAGCTAGTTTTCCAGGGCCATCGATCGTAATTGACCTAGTTGCAAATGAATAAAAGTTAGCTTGAGGGCTCAGAAAACCAAGTCCAAAACAAACTAATTTTTTTTGGATGAACATGAAATGAGAAAACTTCCTACAAGTTCCTCTAGCTATGGAGAATTCATCAGAGTCGACAGGACTGATAATTAGTAAACAGTTATCAAACGGCAATCTGTTTTCTAGAGCCACCTGTCATAATTGGTCTAGTTTGTCCTTGTCAAACTACGACCAGAGGCCTACAAAATGCCATTTCCAAACAATCAAGAAAAGTGTTTTTCCTCAAACTGAAGGTTCCAGGGAATTTTCTAGTAAAAAAAAAATAGAGGTTTGCGAATGCGGATAGGCATTTCGTTGTTCAGGGATCAAACGACGAGCCAAAATGAAACCCACCTTTTCAAATTTAACAGCTTCCTACAGCTGTAAGATGGTGTAACAAGGATCCTAGAAGGGCGTTAAAAAATATATCATATACAATCATTCAAGGTCGATTCAAGGATTAAAGTGAAGCCTCCCATAACCAAGTACACATACGAAAGTTAACATCTTCTTTCAAGAGTTACGAGGGTTATTTTACACGTCTTTGAAAATTTTAATTTCTCTATTTAAACAAAGAAACAGTCAACATATTTACCGGGAAGTCAACTTCAACTTGTCAGTATAAGGGGTAATGTAGCAACTAGTCTGTTTGGGAAGCTACTAGATCATCAAGAAGTGAGAGTTTAAGTCCATTATTTACCAAGGAATTTTGGATCATGTATGTTACATTATAACGTCTTATTGTTTTGAAAACGCAACTAGATCTATGATAATTTCTACGGTTTAAAATTTTTTCTTATTACAAATGAAAAACTAAATGATAGGAATTATGAAAGATAAGGATAGAATAACCATTCCTGGGAGATATTTTTGTCTGCAAGCAAGAGGCACTCTAGGTGGTTTCGTGTCAAGAGCATGGTTCTACATTTTGCATAGATATCCTCCTGATAGTTGTAGCTACAAATATTTACTAGAATGTTGCTCATCCTCTAATACACTTTCGCAGATGTACATATTCTGACTAAAATCTCCATTATAGAATATGTTGAGGTGTTTCTAGGAATTTAATTTTGAATTGGATTTACTCTAGCCACTACCAATGTTTGGAAACAATAAACTACACAATCGATACAACAAGAGCGATCTTGAAACAGGAGAAACCTTAGTGTGTTGAGCATAATTTTCATAGAGTTCCATACACAAAACCCATAACAACAGTTCATAAAAAGGCCAATCCAACATAGCAACACTGTGAGAAAAAAAACAAGAATGGCGAGTTGTTAACAACATAACCCACAAAACCCACATCCAACTCGAACTCCAAGTGAGTTGATACCAAACACAATAGTGAGATATGTGAGAACATTAACAAATGCAGAGATCGTCTCTATACCAAAATGGTGACCCATATGTGCAAATATGCCTAGATCATGAGGTGAATCTAGTTGGTGCCAACGGAAATCCAAGTATAGCTTTCCCAATACTAGGAAACTCAAAGTCTCCAAACAAGGTTGAGCTGAAAGAAAATCCTCTACTTTATGCTATGTTGGACGTCCATAACCTTGATCCATGGCTCACATTTTGCACAGCTAGGGGGCATTGCTGGAAGATATTGCAGATCATTTTTATATGCCTGACAAACTCATTTGCTTGACAGTCTCTGAACCTTTTCAACAAACCCATTTTGTACAAATCTTGCTATCACTGTTCAACATTTCACCTATCTCGTGAATGCTCCCACGTATGCATACATGTCTATAGAGCATTTTCAATCAGAATCTACTAAAATTCCTTATATGCTTGTTGGACGTCTATACCATGTTCCCAAGCTCAAGTTTTTGGCGCAGTCTAGGAGGACTATGGCTAAATAAAAATAAATCATACTTCCATTATCCTTTGATGGACGTCCTTACCATGTCCCATCACTTCCCCCTTGTTGATGAAGGTTGGGAGTATGTGACAAAGTGGTAGGAGGCTTTACACCTGTGAATGCATTTGATTGAAAGTTTCAAACCCTTTTGATCCAAACCTGATTTGTGCATAAATTTTTATCATTGTAGTCCACGAGCCACGTTTCTTTCAGGCATTTTGGGTGAAATAGTTTACAGGAAAAGTTCATGCTTCCACATTTTGCAGGAATATCGGCATCGTTGAAACTATTCAATACTACTAAATTTAATGCTAACTTGGGTTTTTTATTTGCATGGTTGAGGCACTTGGATTAGAGATAAAGTGCTTATATTATTACGCAAGGTTAATGACTTGTCTGAAAGGCCGTATAGGGCACCCATGTGTTGTATCAGAGGGCCACCTACCACACGCATCTACAAACTCACCTACCTCCTTGTAATTTAATTTACAATATTTAACATGCTGGGCACTACTCACTGCTCCTAGGTAGCTCTCTCAATGGTTTCAAAATCTTTCCTTATGGCTGCATTTGGTGGAAACTGGCAGGGTTTTTCAGGTTCTTGTCATGACATGATGACTACTTCTGATTTTTCTAGTAATGCTTCCAACCCTTATCTTGTGGATAATAGGGATGTCACATCGGTTGTTAAAATTTCTCTTTCTGAGGTTTCCAAATCTATCTTTGTCCTTAAATATTTGTCTCTTATTTGTCGATTCAATAGATTTTTGTTTTGGACAAAGGATCTACACAATTGGATCCATTTCAATCGGTCAATTGATTGTGAGATTTAGTTGTGTACAAAGGGATTTTGCATTGCCTAGTTTTTCTTTTTGAAGGACTATCAATGGGTTCTTAATCAAGGTCCCTGGTTTTTTGGTCAAGATGGCCTTTTTCTTACTTCGTGGTTTTTGAAATTCGATCCTTCTACTATGGTGGTTTCCAAAATTCTAGTTTGTGTTCATCTCCCAAAAATTCTGATCCCTTTTTGGCATCCTTTAGTTTGTGTTGTTATTGGTAATAGTATTAGTAGGTTCATTAAGATGGATGATGAGCGGTCCAAGCAAGAGCATAAAATGTAGTTTATTTTTGAATATTTCAAGTGGGTGTAACTTTTGGACTATGAGAACACTACCTTTATTTTTCGTCTATGTCATCAAACTGGGATCCTTCACGACGCTTGTCCTCAACAATGCCCCATGACACGAAATAATAAATATTCTTCGGTAAAGGTGACAGGTTGGCAGCCTTTTAAGCCTCACGAAAGAAAAGAAATCCCTCCTCTGGTTGGTGCAGAGGACTTGCATGGTGGTGATTGTTGGTGTAGGTGTTTTTTGATCACTTTATTTAATTATTTAGTGTTATTTCCACCTACACCATGTGAGTCATCTCACTTAGGTGGACATGGATCTAGGTGTCATTTTAGTTATGACAGATTCTCTTACAGAATTTGTCATATGTGTAAGTGTGTCATAGGAGTTACATTCCCATTTGGGAAAGTAACTCCTCTTCTCCATTATGGAGGAATCTTCTCTTACATGGGAGTTACACATTTACTCCCCTATTTGTACTCCTCTTCTTTTTGGTCCATGGTAATCCAAGAGCATTCTATTCCACTCCATTTTCGAATCTTGAGCTTTCTATGCATGCACATTGCTTCTTACAAGTTTGCTTGCCTTATCTTGCAACTCCTTTCTTGGTGAAGTGCAGCTGTTTGGTGCACATGTATTCCTTCTAGACCCTTGTCCTACACTCCTTCATGGTATCAAAGCTTGGGGACTGGAATCACGCTGCTCACCATTGTTGCTCCACCATATAGTTGCTTTTGCAAGTTTTACTTCTACATGTGCTTTACTTGCATATTTCAGATTCTTGTGGTTATTTTTTAGTGGTTTGTTTGTGTGTTTCTTGTTGGTTTACGTGTGATCAGAGCCAAAGGAGAAGTCTATCCAGCTTATTCTGTTGGAGAGCCAAGGAATAATATGGCACAGCAGTCTTCTTTTGCACAGCAAAACTTAGTTCTACGCATTGGGTGGTTCAACATTGAAGAGTAAAACATTTTTTTTAAAAGAAAACTTGTTTGGACGTGCTCTTCCATTCTTTGACGCTGCAGACCTTCTATTCTTTGTTGCACTCCATATCTCCATAAACTAGAACATGGAGCATCCCCCCTCCACTCCATTCAACTTTCCATTGAACGTGAGTTTTGAGCTGTGCCTTTGTGAGTTGTGGTTGCTCCTTGCTACTCATTTGCCTCTGGACTTGGACCACTCATGCTTCTCGTTCATCACTTTGCTCAAGATTTGGCTCAGCCTTCTGGTTTGGTGCTCCACTCTGTGTGACTGTTCTGATCTCACATTCTCTTCCACCAACACCAACCTTGCTTCACTGGTTCACTGCACGTTCTACACATTCAACGTGATTCCTTATGTTCTGCACGTTCTGGTTCGTTGCTTCGTGGTGTGGTCTCTCCAGTCGTTGCACATCTCCCAACCTAAATGGTCATGATTATCTTTACACAATTTTTATCCATGGTATCTAGGCACACAACTCAGCATTTTTTTGTTCACCAACACGTGGTGCTGCGCATTGGGCATTTCTTTATTCATTGTTGACTATTACATCACGTACATTTTGAAACTGATCCTACTCTCTCCTAAGCTGTTTTCTACTGCATATTCAACATGTGGCCCTATTCCACCCAACGACCTTCATGGAATCATCCTCTATACCTTTGTTTAGGACCTACATTGGACAACAACATTGGATGAAGTGACAGTAACTTTGACCAGGCGGTGTACAAGAAAATCTTGTTGTCTACCTCCCAATTTTACTCACTGCCCTTGGTCTCCTACACCATGACACATCAACCACGTTGAGTCTGGTAATGGCTTCTTAGACCAATTCCTTTTTTTGATGTTTTTAAGGTGAAAATTAAAAAAAAAACATTTATTTTGGGCTTTATATAAGCTTGGGTTTCCTCTTTTTTGAGTATCAAAGGTGGAGGGTGAGGTCCGGGGTTAGCAAGAGGCTAATCCCCCCTCGCAGTCAAAACAAACCGCCTCTGAAATTTGATGTTGTTTCTGACGGGCACAAACATGATACGTTTTGAATATGTTTTTGGGAACTTTTTTAATGTTTTGCAGGGCTAACTAGTTTTTTTCAATCAGTTGCGGGAATTTCTTTAAGCCATTACTTTTGACTTGTTTCTCCTTTTTGAGCACTTCTTTAGTCAAAATTGGATGTTTTTCTACAATCTACATTATGGAAATATTAGTTTTGTAAAACGCATTGTGTTATAAAGTGCCACTTTTTTGGGGGTATCATCTTTCCTTTTTTGTACATTTTTTCTATCATGGATAATAATGGTGTTCCATTGCTCACCCCATTCAACTATCAAGAATGGTTGAATGCTATGATCACTACCTTAAAAGGAAATAAATTGTTCTGCATTGCCACCGGTCTGCAAGTTGAACCTGATGATGAAAGAGACAGAGGAAAGTGGCTTGATAAGTGTGATGAAGCCATTGGGTTCATGACCATGTGTGTATCTCTAGAGCTGAGTTTTCACATTTCCTCTTCCACCACACCCAAAGAGGTTTTGGATACTCTCCAAAAACTTTTTGGGAAACAGGATGAAATGTGGGGACATGAACTTAAGAATAGCCTAATAAGCCTTAGTCCCAATGATTTTGACACACTTCAAGACTTCTTCCCCAAATTCATATCACTTAGATTGCAGTTAGAAGATTGTGGAATAAAGAAAAATGAATCTCAACTCATTTTATCTGTCCTTACCAAACTTGGTCTTGAATACTCCGTATTTGTCTCCACCTTCCATGCAACAAAAAGGGCACTTGGAAAAAGTTGGTCTATGCCCTCTCTTAATGAATTTATTATAGATTTGATCAGGGAACAAAATAAATTGATTCAAATGGGCACCTTGAAATCCACAAAATCCCATGCTCTCATTGCTAGAAAGGAAAAGTTGAGAGCTTCTAAGGAGAAGAAATAAGATCATGAAAAGAAGGACAAACCCCCAAAGAACTCTTCCACCTCCCGAAATTCCAAAGAACGAATCAAATGTGGATACTGCCATGGCATGCATGATGAAGAAAAGTGCTTGAAGAAAAAGATTTCTCTCCTCACTAATCTGACTGAGAAGCACAATATTGGAGTCCCAGATTCTCTCAAAACACCTTCATCATCCCATGACAGTTCTAAGGAAAAAGAGAGTGAAAAAGAGAAATTAAAAGAGAAAGAAAAAGTAAAAGAATCCAAAAAGGAGAAACCAAAGGGAAGAGCTCTAGTGATAGTTGTGCCACCTACCCCTAGATGGATCATTGATTCAGGTGTAACTCATCACATGACATCATCAGACATTGATTTTGATTCACTTGAGCCATGTGACATGTCCTCTATTTAGCTTGGTGACAACACCACTACATAGGTTTTTGGAAGATGGTCAGTTGAAGTAAGTGGTGGTACTTTCAACAATTTTCTAAGTATCCTTTACTCTCAAAAAATCTTATTTCAGTCTATCAGATCACTCATCTTAGACAGGGCATGCGAGTTGAGTTCACTCCGGACTCAGTTTATGTTAGGGAGCTCCACATTGATGTTATTGTTGTAGTTGGTATAGCTAACCATCACACTCGATTTTACGCATTCTCTCACTTTACTCCTCCTTAAGATTATTCATCTGACTCATCTAGACTTGAGGATACTTCTGATACCATTTCTGATGTTTTGGACATCTCTTCTAGCATAGTTTATTGCCATGATGATGGGGACCCACATCCACCATCCACTTATCACTTGCCATGTCTTGAGGAGTTGTCTCTTGATCTACCCACTTCTGGCCCACTTCAGACACTTCAGGGAGCAGGCACTATGGTTCAGGACTCATCAGGCATTGGGTACACTTCTTCACAGGTTCAAGGCATTCCACCTTCCTTCATTGCCACTGCTTCTTGAATCTGCACTTCTTCATGGAGCAGCTGGATTTTCCACCTCACATACGGAGCATTGTTCCCTTGATTGGAACAACTCCTTGGCACTTCGGGGGTCTTCTTCATCCTCTTCACTTAGCACAGGGTGGCTCGTGACTGGATCATCTTCTTAGGAGGCAGGATAGACTCCTTCTTCTCTACTTCTTCTTAGTAGTTTAGGAGAGTTTGTTTGCTATCTCTTGTAAATTGAGGTTTTTCCCACTAGGTTTTCCGCTCACTACTTGAGACCTTTTATGCATGGTTACCTCATCAGGCTTATAGCTAGGACCCATTTCTTGTGTGTTTTTCTGACTTACCTAGCCCCATCCTAGTTTTGATGAAGGGGGGATGTTGGTGTAGGTGTTTTTTGATCACTTTATTTAATTATTTAGTGTTATTTCCACCTACACCATGTGAGTCATCTCACTTAGGTGGACATGGATCTAGGTGTCATTTTAGTTATGACAGATTCTCTTACAGAATCTGTCATATGTGTAAGTGTGTCATAGGAGTTACATTCCCATTTGGGAAATTAACTCCTCTTCTCCATTATGGAGGAATCTTCTCTTACATGGGAGTTACACATTTACTCCCCTATTTGTACTCCTCTTCTTTTTGGTCCATGGTAATCCAAGAGCATTCTATTCCACTCCATTTTCGAATCTTGAGCTTTATATGCATGCACATTGCTTCTTACAAGTTTGCTTACCTTATCTTGCAACTCCTTTCTTGGTGAAGTGCAACTGTTTGGTGCACGTGTATTCCTTCTAGACCCTTGTCCTACACTCCTTCAGTGATTCCTCCCCTCAGAGGATTGAAAGTGTTAAGAGGTCTTATGTTTTTTAATCCTCATATTCAAATTTTGATCATGGTTGTTATGACATGTTGGCTTCCCATCATGTTTTGGCTCTCTAAACTGATAGTTGGACCTTTGTCATTGAATCTAAGGACAAGAAGGGGCACTTTGAGCCTCTTGCACCTTTTCCTTGGATTTCTTCATTTATGGTAACAGCTCTTCTTACTGTTGTTCATTTTTTGTAGCCCTCATAATGTTTTCTGCTGCATTTTTGGCGTGTTGTTGTTGCCCTTGTGACATTTTGTGAGACTGTGAGGTTTTGAGTCACCCCTAATAATATAAATATCTTTATTTTTATTATGCTGAAGGATTTTCTATAAGTGAGACAACCTCCTAAATTTGACACATGCAGTCAGAGTCTATAAAAATCAATGACTAGGAATTCAAGAAGTACACATGGACATTGATAAAATTAATTGTGGTAGTTTATATGTTTTTCCTCCGTATTTCTTTGTCACCGCTCTTCAGCCGAGCTAGCGTAGCATAAAATTCAGCATAAACACAGGGGAAGATTACATTTGGATGCCAACCTATAACCCACCAACACCACCACCACCCGTAGTCGACTGGCCAGCCACCAAAAAAATACATAATACTTTTCCCAGTGAAGGGAGAGCATACAAAAGAAACCATGGGGAATGCATGTAGATGGGCAGATGATTGTTGTAGAGTTTGACACTTTCAAGAATGATTAGGATCCAAATGCCCATCAACATCTACAACATTTTTTCAATGGTCTATGTTTCGTGGAGCAACCAAACTGAACCTTGTTGCCCTAGTGGCGAAAACATCAATAAATTAGAAAAGTGGGAGGCATGGGTGGATTATAATGGCAGAATGATGTAGCTTCGAGTATTTATTTTGAATAACCCATCTAGCAATATTAATAATATTTCCAAACCCAAAAACCCAATCTTGTCATATGATATAGATCTGGGGGACCATATTCCGGAAACCATTAAGGTTGGTCTCTCATTTTCCACTAGAAGCTCATCAAAATCAAAGACACAAATAATCTACGCTTGGAATTTCTCTTCTGAACATTCCTGGGAAAGTCACGCTAAACAAAGCAACAGTTTTGTATTGTTAATTATGGTATCAATTGAAATAATGAATGGTCACAATCCCATGAAATCCAATTTTATGATGTCAAATGTGATTAACATGTAATTAAATATATTTATTGAAAATTCTTTATATTGCTACCGTTGTATAATATGTTTTTTTGGTGATTTAATTTTAATATTGAATTACGGAATATTTTTTTAAAAGTGAAGTTAATAACTCAACTTCCATTCCCCATCATTAATTTTCCTCCCTGTTTTTTATTTCATTGCTCCTAACATAATAAATACTTGGTGCAAAATGGACATAAAACATAAAAATAAATACTTGGTAATGGAGATTGTGCAAGTCATGAAAGAAAAACATAATTTGTGTAACTAAAGTAAAATTTCTTCCACACTCCAACTTCCATATTTTTTTTAAAAAAGGAAAAATATATTTCACATTAGGAAATTGATTATTGACAGACATTTTACTTATCTACATCAAAATCCTCCATATCATCAAATCCTTTTCCTTTGTGTGTATCTAAATCTTGTTTCCTCGAAGACCAAATTCATGTTGAGTCCTCTACTGTACCATTATGAAGCTCACTCTTCAATTCCCCATTGGAATAATAGTGTTGTTCCCATATAACACCATACCTTGTAAGTACGTCAATGGAATTTCTCTAAGTTATTATAAGGCGATTGAATGAACTCCAACTGACACTTTTTTCCACAACCATATCAATGTCCAACATCATAAAACTATGGTGTTGGCACAAAAAGTAAATGACTAGATGGGGATTTCAAATCCATGCCATTCTCTGCCACATTGAAATCAATGTTGTTGATTACATGCCTTATGAACAGAGAAAATTCCTAGCCACTTTGTTAGCTCTCTTAGTTTCCACGCTTAGATTTTGATTCACTAGATATTAACGGTCTTAACTAAGTGTCTGCTCCATATGGTAGAGATGTTATGGAAGACATATGTGGATTACCATTTGCTGGGTGATCTAGGGTATGATAGTCACTTGTGTATAGCGATGATCATCGAAAGAGACTCAATTTTCTTTCCATAAAATATGGAACACATTACTGTTATATTATGTATTATTGTTGATGTTGACCTATACACTCAAAATCCTTTGAAGAAATTAAACACATTCGAATCAAATGTACCACAATGGAAAAGGTAATTGTAATTGATTACATTTATTTGCTAAGACTCTTTTGTTGCCCCATTCATTCAAATGTACCATTCTTTTATTGAGCATCTTTTGTTGCCGCAACTCTTTTATTGAGAATCTTTTGTTTCCCCAACTCTCAATTCTTTTGATCGCTCAAGGCAAAAATAGACTAAGTATGGAAAGGGTTGTGAAATATCTCCACATGTCTCATTCGTGCAACCTCAAAAGATAGAATTTTAAAATGGGTTCTCAACCTTGCGGAAGCCTTCTATGTGTCTAGGTTTCGATAAAGTCACTCCCAAACAAGTCGAAGAGTCAAAGATACATCTACCAAGTGGAAGCTCTCCACATGTCTATCCAGCACACTTTTGTTAGAAGGCTAGGGGAAAAGGACCCTAAACAAGTGCGAGCCATCCAAGTGGCAGGAAGAAAGAACTTCGCTGGCCAGGGACTCGGCGGCAAAACCAAGTACGAGTAGATGTACGGATTCCTATAAATGATAGAAATATTTATTCCATATCAATAAGGTCAAAC
Source organism: Taxus chinensis (assembly GCA_019776745.2). Taxonomy (NCBI): domain Eukaryota; kingdom Viridiplantae; phylum Streptophyta; class Pinopsida; order Cupressales; family Taxaceae; genus Taxus; species Taxus chinensis. The sequence goes on along the minus strand of CM034156.1, from coordinate 514,250,053 downwards.
ATCCAAATTGAATACTGACAGTGGTAGCTCTATATTTAAAATGTTGGGGGCAGGAGCCAGAAAGATAAGAATAAGGCCTTATCAAATTAAAAGCAAAAAGGGTGGTAGCTGAAAGCAACAGAGTGAAAAGAGGTCCTTAAAAGGAGAAATTTTTTAGCAGAGAAAGAAGGAGGGAAGCCAAGAGTTTGGTAATTTGGAAAAGTCTAGCCTCAATAATCCTCTCTCATAAAAGAAAATTATAATATGTGCCTTTGAGGGCCTTATGTATCCATTTTCTATATGAATAAAGAGTTCTTATTCTGTGCAAATGGACTTTATATATTCTGAATCTTTTTTCTTTTATGATAAGTAGTTCTAAATGAGTCAAGAAATTCATCATGCTTAATGCCCTTAGAATTTCTCTATCTTTCATTTATTATTTATAAATCCTTTGCATTTCAGCTCCTTGGACTTGTGTTATCAGAATAGTAGATCGTGTTATGCAGCCCTTCAAATACCCTCGATAAAATCCTTAAAGTATTCTGTAGATTTCCCTATTTTAGATTGGTGTATCGCCTCTTTATTTTTTAAATCGTTACATGCTTTCCTCTAACCCTATCCCAATCAACATAGAAGAGTCAGCTTCTTTAAAATTTGGAGGTCACCTTAGGATCCACGTTTCACCAACCTAAGGTTTCCTATGACTCTGACGGTTCATCTGTAAGGATCATCATCAATAGTTTTCATGGAACGCACGATGGGACATTAATACCTAGATTTCACATCATCAAAGATCTACCAATTAGTAAAGGGTCATGCCCACCCACTTGAAGGAACAAACAAATGCGAATGAGGGTGAAAGAAAGAGAAGAGGTTCTAATCAACTATTTGTAGCTATCTCCTCCATGACATAAAATAGGAAGATAGGTTTAGAGGTCTTCGTCCCCCGCGGACTAGACTCTCTCAACCCCTCCACTAGGTAGGCATTTTACATAGTCAACTAGGACCCTCAGACCTATCGTTATGGCTCACCTTCAGCCCCCACCTCCAAGACCATTTTTTTCATGGGATCAAGGAAGCCCACTCATTTTTCCCATGCCTCATAGTGGTATAGAACCCTATTGCAGCCAATGCGTTAAAAGAATTACCCAAATTCAGTGGTGACGTTTTCAAAACCCTTGAGGAGCATCTCCAAGACATAACAGAGATATGTGCAATACATTATATAAGGGATCAAGATGTTGCCTTACGTTTGTTGTCCACCTCTTTTAAGGGAAGGGCCCTGGAATGGTACCGATCTTTAACCCCTAATACTATTGGTACTTGGGACCAATTAGGGGGGGTATTGGTGACAAGGTTCAATGAGAAGGGAGACTAGTCGTCACTCCTACAGTAACTAATTGGCATTAAAAAGGGCCCACAAGAATTAATGATAGAATTTAACACCTGGTTCCATAAAACCTAGGAAAGATTCCGGCCCTGGCTAGACCACCTGCAGGTATTCCTATTATCTTTTACTTAAATATCTAAACTCAAATATTTTGGTAATGATTCAATCATTAGGAAGGGAATATTTTCCACAGGCCTATAACATTTTTTTCCAAGCTGAGAATAATCTAATAGATGCCAGGAAGCTCCCCCCAGAACTCTTTTACTGATAAATCCTGAGATAGCCCCCCTTCCACAAGTACAAACACCGAGCCCAACCCAAACCCCTACATCCTTATATAGTTACCCTCCTACAGTTATGACTTCAACTTCTGCCACCACAGCCTCATCTTCCTCTCCCTGAGATGGACAAGATGAGAAATATCCTGAGAAGTTTTTCTAATGAGATAGTGAACCTAAAAAGGAATCAGGAAACTTATCCAAGGAAAAATTATCAAAATTTCCAAGGTATCTAACCTGCTTATCCCTCTACATACAAAAATACTCAAAGACCTTTGACTATGTAACTATCAAATCAAATATTCCATGTACCAACTCCACTTCGGACTGCTCCCCCCAATAGCGAGAGAGAAATCATCCCTAGACAAAACCATTTGGCCAAGGAGCCCAACGCTTGGTGCTTACCTTGCAACAATTCTCATATGCCGAGGGACTGCCCCCAAGGGAACTTGAAACTAAGGATAGCTAAAAAATGATCAAGATAAGTTTATGACACATACACAAATAGACCCCATCAGTCCGAGGGAGCCCAAAGCATCACTTTCACTGCACATATGCAAGGGATGTACCTAGAACAAGAAGTGGAGATCACACTAGAGCATGCCCTTTTCTCTTGGGTAGAAGGAGAGGAGTTCATCTTCATAAATGAGGTGTTTGTTCCAAAACTTAGTTAATTTAACTACAACACCCACTTCAAGAAGAGAATCATTGAAGTAGATGCACTAGCTTCAAGTTCAACCGATAAGGTGTATAAAGAACCTCTGACCATCATGAACATATCTATCACCAATAGTAAGGGAAGATCCAAAATCAACTGTACAGGATCAAGAATTCCATCACCTTAATAAGGAAAGGATGAAGCATCAACCACCTCTTAAACCATCATTGGTCAGAACCATCAACGTAGTCCAACAGCTTAAAAAGGCACCAGCTAATGCATCTTTGTGGGATCTCCTAAGTATTCTGGAGCAAAAGGAGTTGCTCTAAGAAGCGCTAAAATTGGGAGAGGATTTGACCTTGGTGGATCCCTTGAAAGGATGGGTCAAAGGCACTCGAGTTCCCATAGAAGCCATATTTTTGAACCAATAAGGAGAGGTGAGTAAACCAAGGCCTAACCCCTTCTTTTTAACTCTTATTATAGGTAAGAAGTTATTACATAACTCCATGATAGATTCTAGTGCAAGCACTACTGTCATGCCTCAGGAAATTGTAGATGCTTTAGGAATTCAGTATGAACCCTTGAAGAAGGGAGTTATGCAACTAATGGGAAATATTTTCCAACCATAGGGATTATCAAGGGAATCCCATTACAGCTCTATTCCTATCTGAATATAATTGTTTTCCAAGATATCATGGTGATTAATGTCCCACCGGTCTTTGGGCTCTGCCTCTCCCAAGATTTCATAGCTAAGATCAGTGGGTATATGTATTTGGATTGGTCCCATTTAATCCTATGAACCAAGTATGGGTCCAAAATGAAGGTCTTGTCAAAACCCCTCTCTAAGGAGCATATAACGGACCAAGTGCCTTCCGGTTTCGAGGCCTCCCATGCTATGATCACCAGAGAAGAAGAACTGTACGTAGAAGATGAAGACCCTCAGGAGAGCAATCATCCATCTAATATTTCCCTTGGAGATCCTTTTGGGAACTTTGATTCAATCGGTCTGGGAACTTACGTCATTTTTTAATGAAAACCCCATAATCCCAAAGGTGGAAAGAGAAGATGATGCACTAGGAGACAAGCCCTCCCAGTAACCCTCCAATATGGACTCTATATTTTGACGGGGCTAGGAGAAAGAACGGCTTAGGAGCTAGAGTTCGTCTCATATCCCCGGCTGGTCAAAAAATACTCTAGTCAGTTTGTTTCCAGTTCTCATGTACTAGTAACGAGGCTAAATATGAAGCCTTGGTGCACATGGCTTATCCACCATCTTGAAGGAGGGTATCAGGAAGATAAAAGTATTCAGTGATTCAGAATTGGTGGTCACACAAGTAAGAAATATTTCCGCCACCAAGAACCCAAGGATGAGATCCTATCGGCACCGGGTATGGGATTTAATAGATGATTTTGAATCTTTCAACATTAAGGTAATTCCCCATGATCAAAATACAGAGGCTGACAGGATGGATACCATTGGGTCTCAATTCGACCCAACCCAGGATCTAATTGAAAATAAAGATACCATAAAAGTGATCATTCGCCCCTCTATCCCTGACAACATCCACCTTTGACAGGTGTTTGATAATGACCAACAAGTCATACACTTCCTCCAGCAGTCAGATCAATTCACAAATCAACTCCAGCCCAAGATTGAAGAAGCATATGGGGACCAAATAATACAGCTAAAGATGAACAAGCTCCCAAGAGGATTAATTACTCTTGAAAATATTTTCTACTCAGATGATGCTAGTTCATATTGGAGAACATTCGAGGCGGTAAAATAAGACTAGGTAGAGCTCGAAATAGCTAGGGAAAAATGACTGAAAGTTGGATAGTCAGCAACCCAAAAGGAAAGAGACGGACTCATGGCCTTATGTCACAAATATGATAAAGTAATACCCTTGACATATGATGATCTACATGGTTATGATAAGGACATGGTCCAACACACCATTAACCTGGAAGAAGGGACTAAGCATGTGTGTAAAAAATAGAGGCATGTGAACCCTAAGGTAGAAGCCCTCATGGCGAAAGAATTAAGAAAACTATTAGAGGCTCGTATCATTTTTCCAATCAAACACATGATGTGGGTCTCCAACCTGGTTCCAGTGAGGAAGAAGAATGGTGAAATACGACTCTGCGTAGACTTTAGAGATCTAAATAAGGCCTCCCTAAAATACCATTACCCCTTGCCCTCTATGGAACAGATTTTACAGACGGTCACGGGCTCCAAGATGTTTTCTCTATTGGATGGTTTTTCAGGTTATAACCAAATATGGATTGCAGAAAGGGACCAGCACAATACTACCTTCACAACCAAGTGGGGAACCTTTACCTATACAAAAATGCCTTTTGGGATCACAAATGTAGGGGATAATTTTCAAAGAGCCATGGATACCACATTTGGGGTGTTGATAAACAAGGTAATCCTCATATACCTTGATGACCTTACCGTGTTTACTAAAACAGTGGAAGAACATTTTGATTCTTTAGAATCCGTGTTTTAAAATGTCAAGAGTTTGGAATCTCGTTGAACCCAAAGAAATGTATCTTTGGAATCCCCCAAGGAAAGCTCCTGGGACATGTTGTCTTAAAGGAGGGAGTTTCTATTGATCTTGAGAGAGTCAGGGCCATTTTGGAGCTTCCCCTATCGGTCAACAAGAAGGTTGTTCAATCCTTCTTAGGAAAGATCAACTTTTTTGGTAGGTTTATATCAAATTTTTTAGGAACTATCCACCCAATCACTCTCATGCTAAAAAAGGACCTAGGTTTCAAATGGACTGATGAAGGTCTTTAGTCCTTCGAATTGATAAAAGAGGATATTGCATCGGCCCCCGTGCTCCACAATCCTGACTTCTCAAAGAGTTTCATAATGTATGTATATGGGGGAAAGAATAGCATAGCATCTATGCTAACCCAAAAGGGAGAATGACAAGGGGAGGAACACCCAATCACTTTCTTTTCAAAAAATCTCCATGACTATGAAACAAGATACAATTTTGTGGAAAGGAAAGCCTACACCATAGTTAAAGGTCTGAAGAAGTTTAGACACCTGGTCATGCACAAAAAAATTTGGGTCATGGTGGCTCACTCCAGTGTCAAAGAATACATAATGGAGGGTGAGATAACTGAAAAAAGGGAAAATTGGATAACGAGGATCTTGGAGTATGGCATAGAGTTAAAACCCATGAAGCTTGTGAGATGCAAGGGACTATGTCAATATTTGACATAGGAACTTGTCCCTGAGGTGAATGGTGAATCAGGTGAGATAATGTACCTACAGGAGGATAGACCTGAGGGGTGGGTCTCTGACAGAATTCATTTTATGCAAATTAGAGAGTACCCATGCCATCTCCCTTTGAAAAAGAGGAGATATTATAGACAACAAGGGACTCATTTTACTATAATTGACAACTTCCTTTTTAAGAGGAATTTTAATGGGTTAATGTTAAGATGCTTAGAGGATGAAGAGGCCAAGAGATTCTTAAGGGAATTGATCACAAGAACTCAGTTGGTCATTTTCAACCCAAACCATGGCCATACAGATCTTGCAACCAAGATACTTCTGGCCAAGCCTATTCGTTGATAGTCAGGCGGAAATGAATAAATGTAAGGTTTTTCATGTTTACACGGGTTTTTAAAGAAACGCGACATTGCCCCTAAATGTTCATGGCTAATTGAGAAACCCATTTGAATCCAATGGGGTATTGATTCCGAGAGTGGGAATGGTTAACAAAATTATAAAGAGTAGGGCACCGGTGGCTTCGCAGAGCAACTGACAAGTGTCAAGTGGGTGCAACTTCAAAATTCAAAGGGGGGATCTTTGAAGTATTGACGAAACTCCCATAGGGTACTGGTCATAGGATGAATAGCCTGTTCAAATGTTGAGTAGGATAGTGAGCTTGTTGGGCATGTATGACTTCAAGTTTCACAGCTTGATGCATCCCCCCTTCCATTTGGCTAGGAGGAATTACCTGTCAATGAGGATGTACGGGACCTTCCACTTGGATCTTGCAACAATATGGGTAGTGAACTGCCTATCATATGCTAAATTGGGCCGATAAATATGACACTGCCTAGATGGCTGTCAGTCCATTGTATTAAGTGATTTAGGGTGTTATCTATCAGATTTAATGATAAGGAATTATTTCAAAATGATTGGAGGCAAAGATCTCATTTCAAATACAATAATACACATTGTTCTGAATCTAAGGGGCCATGAACCTAGAATAGCATCCAAAGGGTCAAAATGATCTGGTCATGGGTCTCTAAATAGTTTGGATAGTATTTCTCGGGTAGATCATCAGGTGAATGAGGGTGAGATCCAATCTCAAGAGGGTAGGTCGCTGTTACAAGATAATGCGTGGGAATATGCATTAAACCGGTGTCGGTCAGGGGTGACTCATGGCGGTTAGGTGTAATCAGTGAAGGTTACTGTCAAGATTGTGAGAAATATTTGAAAACAATCTGTTTGGTATCACTTCACATCATTTATTGCACAAAGGACTTAAGGTGAGTCAGTGTGAAATATTGGAGTTTCTGGAGTAGGCTTAGGCAAGGTCTCTTACCTGGGTCCTCACCCTGGAGGTGAAATTGTTGGATGAAGTTCAATAGGGGGCATGATAAACAATGGATGATAATATGATGATGAAATGAAATCGACTAGGAAAGTATGATGTTATAGTTAGGTTCCAGGAGTCCCGTTAATCTTTTCCTTTCTTTGAGCCATGGAGCTTCTAATGAGGGGTTTGTTAGGATGCAAGGAGATCATGAAACTCCAAGAAAGCTTCTGCTATGGGATGCATGTACACTGGAAATCTTTCCTCTGGATAGATCATATCATGGTTGGGATGGCTATGCACAACCATTAGATGCTCAATATCCTATCCTTGCATTCGTGGTGCTTCGCTAGAATTTTCTCTCTAAAGATCACATTATTTATCTGAGATGTATTCTTTCTCGTATTGCCTTCTCCCAATGTTTGCCAACCTTGAGAATACTATGCATCTTTAGGGTGTTAAAAGGGGTAATCTTTGGTGTTCCGTGCTTAACCAATGACGTTTAGAGATGACAGGCGTCATTCAAGGCATGTTTTCCTAGTGTATTATTAAACTAGGGAGTATCGCTCTTGAGTTTCCTTGGATATCATGTTGTTATCTTTCCACATTTTAGACTGGGAGATCCCTATGAGCATGTGGGAATGTGGTTAGAGGGAATGTAGCCATTGACTTCTTTAGGGTTTTGATAGAGGTCTCTAGTTAGTTATGCGCAACGTCCCAAGAATAGGTCTAAGGATTCCAATTGAATTGGTGATGTGATCTAAGTCGAACAAGGATGTGTGGATCAATATTTAAACAAGATATTTCCCCTCAATCCCATCCTAATTGAGGATAATGCATTAATGCAATTAAATTAATATTAGTGGTCTGTAGGGGGGTCATTGGAATAGTTAACCCGTAATTCAAGGGTGCTTATTTGCACTGAGTGGATTCTCACAGGTGAGTGTGACCTAATTTTAGTGTCTACAATTTCACCCGGTGGACGGAGGCAGTTCCGCTTAAGGAGTCCACTGAAAATGTGATCCTAGGACTCTTACAGGATATCATCACTCGTTTTGGTCCCCCCCGCACCATTATATCTGACAATGCTAAAGCTTTCTTAGGGGCTAAATTATCTGATTTTTTAGTCAAGCATAGAGATATATCTAAAGTCATCCTCTCAACTATTACCTGCAAGGTAATGGTCTGAAAAATTATACAAATAAGAACCTGATAAGACTTATCAAAAGAATGGGACATGAGCATAAAATTTTATGGCATGAGCATGTTAAAAAAACATTATCGGTCTGATTGGATCACTCCAAAACAAATCTTGAAAGCTTCACCGTATGAAATAGTCTATGGGAAAAGTGTGGTGATGATAATTTCCTTGGAGATCCCCGCATTACAACTACCTAAAAGGGTCCAAGGTGGAGGAAAATGGAGCAATGCCAATAAGGCTCGATGAGCTAGTGGAACTCCAAGAGAGGCGTTGAACATCGCCCATGAAAAACATGATCAATCACCAACAAATAGTCAAGACATGGTTTGATCAAAAGACATCAGAGCCAAATTTCCAAGTTGGGACTGCCATCTTGAAATGGGATGCAAGAGCAACCAAGCCCGGTAATCATGGAAAATTTGACCCCTTATGGACTGGACTGGTCCCTTCATAATCAGCTCATATAAGTAGCATAACTCGTTTGAACTTGAAACCATGGCGGGATATCTTTTGCCTATCCCAATACATGGGATTCATCTAAAACCCTTTGTGTAAGTTTCCTCGGAAATTGTATCATATGTATATATTTGTTTCCTGTATTTTTCGGTTTTTGTTTGTTCCTTCTCCCCATTTTTTGGGAATTTTTCCACATATCCCACTACCTCTATCCATGTCTCTTTTTGAATTTCGAGGGAAGCGCACCTGCCTTTTTCTCCTATTAGAGTTGTCATCAAGAGTAAAGCCCCATTCCTTAATGAGAAGATCCAAAATCAATGCAAGATATATCAAAAGGCACTGAGTTCAGTGCCTTGAGTCTCCCACTCAAAGGGAATGTTATAAGAAGTGACCCCAAGTACGTGAGAGCTTTTACTCCTTAAGTATAAACGGTTATTTAAGGTGTCTCGAGCTGTTTGGCAAGGTCATTCTGAAGCATTAAGAATTTCTAAATTAATCTTTAAATATCAAAGTCTCCAAAGGCTCCAAAGTTTTTTTTCTAGATTTAGAGAGACACCGTGACCACCTCCAGCTTTGTTCAGGCAACAAAATATTATGCATGACAACCCCTTCCTCCTTTACCGCACCAACCTAAGCTAAAATACCCTAATCCATTGTCTCAGTACAGTGATCCTTCTGTGGTTAGTGACCCAACCGACGATATCTTCGACCCCAGTATCAACAAAAGGCCCAAAGCTTTAAGAGAAGCAGCATGTGCCAGGTTCAACCTTCTGGGAGATTCCGAGTCATTCGGCTCTAGAATCTAGAGTACAACTCTTGCCCAATTTATGGTTCCTCTTACACACCCGTGCCTAGAGCTCATACAAATGTGTGCAGCATGTTTCCAATCGGAGAACCATAGAATCTAGGGCTGAAATATAGCCATGGTAATTACACCACAGGTTATTAGGGACATGTTAGCTCTGACATATGACCAAATGGCCAGTTTCTATAATATAGCTAAACTTTGAAACGTATGGGCCCTATTCCAAACTAAGGCCGCATTCCTTAAAAAGGAGTTTAGGAAATCAGACACCAGCGGTTCAGGGATTCTCGGGGTTCCCCATTCACTTAAAATCCCTCATAACTGACATGCTCAAGATGCCTGTTCTATGTTGGCCTTTCTTTTCAGGGCTAGAAGTCTGATAAAGACATTGTGGATTGGTAGTTGGTGGCACCATTTCTGGATGAGGACCATCAGCCCAGAAACAAGCGTACAAATTCAAATTTGCAGAGGTCATTGCAGGGTCAATTTGCAAGAAACTCAAACATTTCTCGATGGCATCCACCTTCAGGTATTCGTCTTTTCTCTTCCACCTCATCCTATACCAAAATGCTCAATATTTTGATCATTTTATGACTCTAACCTTGTGGGATGAGGAGGTAAATCCCCAAAATATTATCTTGGTATCTGCATTGACCCATAAATTCTCCCATTCATCATATGTATATGAATTTTTCAATGCTTTTTGTAGAGCCTCTCTTGCTAGAAATTGATCTTGAAGGGATCAATAATAAAATGAATGAATCTACATGGTTTATCTTCTCAGATCCATTGGACACCTATGATTACTTATTTTCTAGAGGAAATTCCATGATTCAGGTCCACGGATATTCAAGGGTGGATCCTTCATTCTCCTGAGGGTTCTCATGCGTTAGATTGCTGGTCTAGAAGTCACTAGGTAGATCGTCATCTTCCTGGAGCTTGAGGTCAACTCAACCCGAAAGAAGAAAGAAGTCTATGAGATTCCCTTTAGTAGGGGAGGGGTTGCTGCACTCAAAAGGTGACCAAACCATTGTCTCACACAAAAGTTAGCCTCCTGTGGCTTCACCTTGATCAAGGATTCATGGAGGTATGATCTAGACGGGAAAATGGTTGTTACTTTGTCTACAAATAGAATCTATGACTCTTGCAAGCATGAGTTGAGGCCATTTTTTTGATTCACAATGAAGCCCCCAGGATAAATCACCCGATATATTTGTGGAACTCTAGGACATCTCAACTCCAGGCTAGGAGTCATTCTACAAGGTCAAATATAATTTTGACCCTACTCTAACAATTGGAAAAGGACACTGAGAAATATTAAAAATAAAGGAACTGGAGCTCCTAGAAAGATTGAGGCCTTCTGGAAATATAAACAGGAAATTGGCCAGACCACACAAAACTTTGAAGAGGTCCTCAATGATGAGTTGTGGGAGGATAAATCCGACTCGGAACATAACTCTAATATAGACAGTGAGGATATAGTTGTGCTCACTTCTGAGAAACCTCTCAGATCTACCATGGAATCTTCCAAACTTCCACAACAATGGATTCCAGAAACACCTTCGTCTACCACTTCTCTTCATACTCATTCACCAATTTCTCCCTCGCCCAACCTCTCGAAATCGGCAGCAAAAGGAGACTCGCATTCTAACCCAACCCACAAGAAGCTAAATTCAGTCGCAATCCCCATGATGTCCTGCCTCTACCTAAGACTTCTATCTCCGTAGTGCTTCCCCCTCCATCTTTCCCTTCAAAAATTATCCTTCAGTATTTCACTCCATCTCAGACTCTTCCTCTTCCTGGTGCGCCTCTACTTATGTAGCTCCCTACTGTAGACACCCCAATTTCACATCTATCCTAAATCAATTAATTTCCCTTCCTCATTTCCCACAAAAATACACTTCGAATTAATCAAATATAATTTGATTAATTATCCATTTCAAAAATCTAAAAAATAACCCAATCCTCATCAACATGTCATTATTCTCCATGTTTTTCCACTATTGAATTAAAAATTCAAATTCAAATCCTCACCCACCATTCGTGGTCCCCACTCACCTAAAATCCTCCACTTATGAATTAAAAATATAATTCAAATCCTCACCCATTATTCGTGGCCCCCACTCACCTAATATTGCCCACATTTTCAAACCATCCACCTAATCTTGCCCACATTTTCAAACCATCCACCTAATCTTGCCCACATTTTCAAACCACCCACCTAATCTTGCCCACATTTTCAAACCATGATTACTTAAATTAATTTAAGTTAATCACTCCCTCTGGCTATAAATACAACCTTACCCCTCCCCTCTAAACACACGGAGAATAAGCTTGAATTCCATATCTAAGTTCTTGCATCCTTTGAGAAAAAAACATCCTTTTGCCTCGTCCTAATGCAAAAATAGTCTCATAATCCTTTTTCCCATCTAGTGCAAAGTAAGAGGATCGTTGTTACAGGAAGATCTTGCTCCGTCTTGAAGAAAAGCACCTACATATCACAAAATTAGGGCTCAATCCAAGTTTCCTAGCCCATTCTGAGGTTTTCTACGGAACGCGAAGGAGGAGGTATGATTATTGGTATTTTACTTCCTAGTTAGCAGTGTATTTTTCCTAGCATACATTCTGGCACGCCCGGTTACTTTCGATCTGTTACCATTAATTTCCCAATTAGTGGTTTTATCTGTTATTTGTTTATTATTGTTCATTATTATTTCCTTTTCTGTTCCTTATGGTCTTCTTTGGTTAACCTTCACGCTTTGGGTAATTTTTTTGTTGTGTGGTGTCTTGTGGTGTATTTGCAGGTTATAGCAACAATGAAACTATGAAGCTCATTCATGTCTTTGATCTCCTCGGTGCTTGGTGTTTAGTTACTCAGTTATGATTTTTTTTATTCACTCGTAATCTGATAGAAATACATGAACTAATCATTAGTTTATCATCTTACTGTCAAGGGACAACCAATCCGGAAAATGTATTTATTTATTTACTTTTGCTGAAATAACTGCTTTGTAGGAAGTTAATCATTTACTATTTTATTCTTCCTTTTATTTTAGTCAATAATTTTGTGCTCTAATTCTTTCTTTCTGTGTATTGTTATTTTTTAACCTTGCTGTCAAAATTTTAGCTTCTCAAGTGAAGTACAGAAGTCAGAAACTAAAAAAAACCAGCTCCCGGGACGTTTTTCTCACGTTCAAAATTTTCATTCAGAGCATGCTACTGTAGCCCATTTTCCGGAAGCCATAACTTTTGCTCCCGAACTCGGAATGACTTCATTTCTTTTTTAACAGAAAGGTATTGAAAATATCATACGTAATGAAAAAATAATTTTTAGATTTAGACTTATAGAAAAAAAATTGGTTTCATTTCTTCTAACACCTGTCTTTTTTGCAACCAAAAAACAACACAAATTATAGTTTTTTTTAAATTATTATTTTTTTAATTTTTATTTCACGTAACAACCTCACACGTATGCTCTTTCCTCGCACTTCAAAATTGATCTTGGAAATTAGAAAACGTGAGGCCACTCAGGCTCTGCACAACAATTTTTTTTTTAATTTTTTATTTTTTTCGCCTTACATTTCAATTTTCCACGACAACACTTCTAGGTAACATTTTCACCCTCTTCTTTCATTGTTTTTATATTTTTGTGAAGATAATCATTATCGCTATTTTACAATCATGATTAATTGCAATAATTATTAACATTTATTTTTAAAAATTATTAATATTTATTTTTTTTTTTAAACTATTCCAATTGTATCCGCGTATGCTCTTTTCTTGCGCCTTCAAGCGATCTAGAAAATCAGAAACGGTCACAATTTTTTTTTAGTTTCTTGTTCTAACATTGCAGGATCCTCTAGCTTTGTTTTCCAACTATCATTTCAATAATTATTTTCCTTTGTCATATTATTAATATTTTTTTTTGGTCGTTGGTTGTGTATGCTCTTTTCGTACGCCTTCAAGTGATCTGGAAAATCAAAAACAGCCACGATTATTGTTTCTAACATTTCATTTGCAGGATAACTACTAATTTGTTTTCTGTAGGACCGCATCACTGGAATATTTTCAAGAACAAAAACAAAAATAAAAACAACAAAAATCCCACAAAAAGACCACCATTAAAAGACAATTGCTGAAACTAAAAAAAAAGGGACGCTCAGGTACGTAATTATTTTCTGCTAGTGATTTATTTCAAGTTGGAAAGAACCTTAGCGTTTAATCACTTTATCATATTGTTTTTGCACATAGACGAGGTGGATTTCATCACCACCAAAGCTACACCGGTGACGTAGACTTGAGTACCACGCACCAACAGCATTAACATCTGCATTGCACTTTGATACCTAGTCTCATCACAGCGTTCGGTATTTACCTCATTTGTACTCTTCACTTACAGGTAATGTTGTCGTGTAGCACATGCGAGTCACGCCTAAATAGATATAACAACAAAGCGTGGGCATCGTCGCTATAAATCTTCGGGGAGTTATAAGGACACCATACACATTCATCCCTCCATCACCTTCCACCTTTTCACAAAACCTGTTCTGGACATGGTGATTCACTCCGAAACAGGCAAGTAAGAATTGGTGAGTCTCCTCCAGTGCTCTAAGGGTTCCCCATACCAATTTTTTCCCCGTACAGAATTAGGTATATCAGGACTAGGGTATATCGGAGGACGCATCTTCTTAGAGTAATAAGAGCCTGCATCCACCATTTCACAGCATACTTGTATGATTGCATGAAACAATGATCACTCCTGAAGAAGTTACCTCATAAGCCAAAACAATTGAATCCACATGATTGCTTGTTGTTTGAAAACAAAATAGTTTAGCATTGTTTTATCATAAAACTTGGCTAATATTAATGTGTTCATTGTAAAAGTTCAGACCCTAGTTGTGTTCCACAAAAAAATAAGTTCTCGACCAATTCAATACCAAGCGAAAACATCCAAAAAATCCAACAGCACAGACCAAAATATCACACCAATTTCATTAGCTTGCTTCAGCTAATAATACATCTGCCATAGCTTATCTTCAGCTATATCCAACTAGATATTGAGTGACTAGCATTCACTCCCCATATCGTCAATCGTCAATCATCAAAACATCCTTTCATAGCTTGTTTCCAGCTATATCAAACTAATATTGGGTGACTTGTTTGAGGTCACTCATTATTTTTTCCACCATCACGTTTATCCAAATCACAGCCAACACAAGTCCTTTCATAACTCATTTTGAGTTCACAATTGTGTTGAGTCACTTGTTTGAGTTACTCATCCTATCAAAAATCCAGAGCTTGTTAAAGCCAAACCAATCAACATATTCATCATAGCTTGTTTGAGCTACATCCCACTTGTATTGAGTACCTTGTTTGAGTGTACTCCTTACATTTTCTTCTGTTAAGCTTGTTTAAGCCAAATCAATCAACCATTTTCATTATAGCTTATTTAAGCTATATCACATATTGTATCCTAAGTAGCTTGTTTAAGCTTGCTCCTTATAGCCTTACTTGTTAAAACTCGACTGAGCCAAAACAAAGATCACAATCAATAGGTTGAGTTCTTCATCACACCCTTCTTTGTTCTCCCTCTCTTTCAAACATGAATAATTCACGAAAAAACATCACACAATGAGCTATTAGAACAAATTAATAAGATGACAACACAACTCTCTCATATGGCTACCCAAATCAGTGAGCGATCACCCAAAAATCCGATCATACAACCTCACGAAGAAATCAGTTCACGTAAATTCCAACGTCAGTTTACCCCCCTTGGAGAAAGTCTCTCTAGTGTTTTTCATCAACTAAAAGAGGCTAAACTAATAAGATATCCAATTACAAAACCCTTTGTCAAAGGGGAAGTTAAACCATGTTGGTACAAACCTAACACATACTGTGACTTTCATCGCATTGATGGTCATCACATAGATAAATGTGTACGATTTAAGAATTACGTCCAAGACTTAATTGACGACGACGTCATCTCTATAGAACTTGATGACAATGCTCTTGCAACCAACAACACATCCAATACCACAACTTTCCATGAAGAGCTGACTACTGTCAAAACTCCTATATATACTGAAATTCCATGAGATCATGACGACAACAGTCAAGACTCTCTAATTCCAAACCAATCCATATCTTCTTTTTGGACAAATTTCCTTCCATTAGTTCAAACATACATTGAACCTGTTTTGGACAACAACATTCTTCCAACATCTACTGAGCACTTGAACTTATTTCAAGACTCTCTTTCAGCCCAAACATATATTGAACCTGTTTTGGGTGACAACATTCTTCCAACATCTAACGAGACCTTGATCTCATTTCAAGACTCCCTTTCAAACCTTGATATTACTGTAGACACTACAGACGAGGTTCCATCAACAAGTACCATTAAGTTTGATTCTATTCTTCCAATATTGGCTCTTATGCCTAACATCTCTAGCCTTTTTGTCGAAACACAACCACATCGAGTTTGGACACTTGCGACAATGCAACCCGTCGTGTCCATCATGCTTTCAACTATCGATCTTGCAGGAATCTCATCACTAATTAGTCTCACCTGTCAAGACTTCTATGTGCATCCATTCTACGAGGTACTTATACCCAGGAATATCTTTACACAACTTTTTCCATCTTTAATTGTGAATCTATCCTCAAAACAATCAATTAATGGACAAATAGAAGCAAAAAACCAAATAACACAAACCATCATTGTCAACACACATGGAAGCTATTGGCTTAACCAAATCTATCCCACTCTTTGGGCTTACCGCACATCTTATCACACACCTATTGGAGCCACTCCCTTCTACTTTATTTATGGTTGGGAAGCTATTTTACATGTCAAGGTTGAATTTTCATCCTTCATAATATCCTTCAAAGATGTAATCAATAAAGATTATTATCAACAGTCACGCCTTAATGAACTCGAGCTTCTTGATGAAAAACGACTTAATGCCCTAGATCATCTTCAAGTATATCAAAATCAACTACGACATAGCTACCATAAAAAATTCAAACCTAGAAAATTTAAGGTCAATCATTTCATTTTCAAAGAAAATCAAAAGAACACACCCAAAGAACGAGACAAACAAGACAAATTTGAGCCCAACGAAATCATAGATAATTTTAGGTTTGGAGCCTATAAATTGGCCATTGACACAGGCCAAGATCTTGATGAACCAATGAATGCAATTCATTTAAAGAAATTTTATCCTTGAGATGTTCACTATTCCAGGATACAACGTGTACATTGTTCCTTTTGTCTTGCTTATTTCCGAATAATTTAAATTTATTCATTTCCATTGGCAGATATTTTCTTTATCAAAATCACATCTTCATATTTATCATCATGAGACAAGTGCTAATATAAATCCTATTAAGTTTGTGAGCATCATACTTCTTCCACTTTCAGTCGCTTTCCTCTATGGTCATACCTAGAAGCTTACTGATGGTAATATATCCCCTTCTAATACATTCTCTCTTTCATAACAAAGCTCTAAACTTCGTTACCCAGTTCGTTTGGTCGTCCATCTCAGTCTTCGGTGTTGAACCCTCGCGTCCTACTAGTCGTGTGGGGCTGAGATTGGGGGCAGACGTTTCTTCCCAAATACAAAGCACTATTGTAAAAAAAAAAAATCCATCAATTCAATAACTTATGAATAATTCATTGTCACATCTTTCGTCCTTCATAGTCTTTGGTGTTGAGCCCACACTTCTTACTGGTAGTGTGAGACTAGGAATGGAGGAAGGTGCCCTTACTCGTCTACGTCTTGTCTTCGGTGATAAACCCTTGCCTCTTACAAGTGGCATGGGGCAAAGCGTAGAGGGTCATTCTCATACAAGCATAAAAACATTGCAAAATATTCTAAAAAAAAACAACAAAAAAAAAAACAAAACAAAAAGGAAATTCACTCGCCTATATTTTTCCTTTGGTGATGAGCCCTTGCTTCTCACTAGTAGCATGGGGCAAGGCATAGGGAGTCATTTCAAAAATACAAAATCTTACAGTGCTTACAAATTATAGAATCCCCAAACACGTAATTTAGATGCCTAAGTGAAGAGAGAACTATCCCTTAACCTCATATCTTATCAATCAGCAGGCCACATAACTGTCTAAGTCTAGCATGTGACTCATAAAGTGAAAGCCATTTTTGAAACCGGTTCAGTACCATTATGAAGAATGGAGTCACAATTTCCCAAAGGGATTGTTGTTAGCATTTGTCTCTATATTCATTATCTACCTCCTACGTCCTTCTTGATTCTTGGTGATGAGCCCACACATCTTACTAGTTGTGTGGAGTCAAGAATGGAGTTGGAATTCTTTTCATCATATCATCACCACCATATCATGCCAATGGAAAGTGAATTTATGTTATTTTGAGCATAAGTTACAATGCGGAACACGGTACATCGTCTCTCAAAAATAAGTCTGCACTCTGGTCCATAAATTGTCAATCACAATGTAAAAATCAAAAAACATTTGAAAATCATCAAAAATCTAAAAATAAAAACAATGTAAAAATCCAAAAATCCAAAAACATTTGAAAATCATCAAAAATCCAAAAATAGTGTAAAAATCCAAAAACAGTGTCAAAATCCAAAAATCAAAAACAATCCAAAAAACATTTGAAAATCGTCAAAAATCCAAAAACAGTCTAAAAATCCAAAAACAGTGTAAAAATCTGTAAAAATCTAAAATCTAAAAAACATTTGAAAATCATCAAAAATCCAAAATCCAAAAACAGTGTCAAAAATCCAAAAACAGTGTCAAAAATCCAAAAACATTTCTAAAAATCCAAAAAAAATTGAAAATCGTTATCCAAAAATAGTCAAAAATCCAAAAACATTTGATAATCGTAAAAATCATTTGAAAAAAAAATCCAAAAACATTTGAAAATCGTAAAAATCTAAAAAACATTAAAAATCTCAAAATCCAAAAAACATTTGAAAATCAAAAAATCCAAAAACAGTGTAAAAATCCAAAAATCCAAAAACATTTGAAAATCGTCAAAAATCCAAACATAGTGTAAACATCATAAAAATTCAAAAACATTAGAAAATCTAAAAAAATTATAAAATTCAAAACATTAGAAAATCCAAAAATCCAAAAACAAAAACATTAGAAAATATCCAAAATACAAAAACATTTGTAAAATTTTCAAAAGACCAAAAACATCCACAAAATTGTAAAAACTCAATAAGTAACACAGTTCATCCTTTGAACTATTATCCCAAACGAATGGTCCAACTCACCTTATGACTACCAATTTCAAACCACTTCTCCTCGCGTGAATCCTCGCTTGGGGAAAATCCGGCTCTCATTGTTTCCTTGTTTGAGGAGACTGACCCAATCCTTTGTACCTCTGCTTGGGGGCACATCTAATCAATCATCACTGTGGAACACGTTAGGGACATGTTTACTGGTTCTTGTGTTGCATTATTAGTGGCAAATTATTAATTGCTTTCTTGTATCTTGATATATTACAGGGGGCATCTTGATTTTATATATCCTGGTGTTCTCTGTAATATTCTTATGTTATCTGATTCCATGTCCTACTGGGGCATCATACTTTCTTGATGGCCTCTGTCTATGCTCTCTTCCATTTGCATATCGTACTGGGGCATCAAACCTTTTTGATGGCCCCTGTCTATGCTATCACGCATATTACAGTCTAGTCATCCTGATCTTTTATATCACGATGCATCCTATTATGTGCTATATTAAAATTAAGATGCTTTTCGTCACGTGAGTATCTTCCTGCATGATCAACATCTTACTTTGCACCCCATCCATTCACCCATACTAATGCATTCTCCAGTTTGCGAATCCTACTTGATCACCGTTGCAGTTTGCGAATCCTACTTGATGATCTTTCTCAAGTAGCATTCACTATCCAGCAGCTCCTTCTCCCCCACCATGATCACCATGTATTTGATCCATTCATTCTCACTTCTCATTTTTACTCCTCCGCCGCTTATACCCATATTACCCTTCTCACCATTCATTTCCCCTCTCACCCATTAGTATTCTTTCCTTTCACACGTTTTGCTTCCCACTTGACAATCTTACTTAATAACCCCTTCTATATGGAATCCTTAGTGGAGGTTTACCCTCTCTCTAAGATCTTTCCGCTGTAGAAGCTTCTTCACCACCTGCCATCTCATCAAACAACCATCACCACCAAACACATCTTCCCATTCCACCTCTTCTACTTCCCATTCTCACATCATTACTCTCACCACGCGGGCATCCCAATTCAGGATTCCCCTCACACTCTCCACCTTCCATTGCATATATTCCTTCATCCATTCATGTTATACTCCTTTATTTCCTTTTTTTATTATTATCATCTCATCTCATATCATATACCACTCAGGCATACCTCTACTCACTCTTTTCTCATCCTTCCCCACATCCGTTTTATGCCTGGGTCATCCTACTTACACGTTTTCGTCGTATGGAAAATTCACTTGAGGGTTCCCCTTCAATCCATTTTTTCATACTCTATTCCCACCAACTCTAACATCATCCATCTTCTTCCTCAGCTTGGCGATCTTACTTAACCATTGCGGCCGCATGGCAATCTTACTTAAGACTTCCACTTAAGGTTGATCTGTCCCTATGGCCTTCCCCCATCCCATCATATTTCACCCCATCTTATTTCTCCCGCCTCTCGTCGCGATCATCCTTCTTCAACCTATCCTTTCCACCCCTGTCCCCAATATCATCTTGTCTTCACTCCTTGCATTTCATCCCTGTCACTTGGGTGATCCTACGTATCCTCTCTTTACAGCATCTCTGTTGCTTCCTTCAGAGATTCTCTGCAGCATGACATCTCTATCTTCATCACTCGCTGATCACTCTACAAACTCACCATCCATATTTCCTCTTCATTCCCCATCATCACATCTGTTTGTACCACCACTATCACCCTCCTCTCCTTGGAAATCTTACTTAACCACTCACCCGGCATGGTGATCTCACTTAAGAGTCCCTCTTAAGGATGATCTGTCTCCTTGCCTTTCCCCATTACTACCCACCCTTCACCCTTCATTTTCCCTCGGCCTTCCCCATTATCACATCCTTTCACCTCCTTTTCGATTCTCGAAAACACCACTTCTCACTTGACCATTTGTCATCTCCAGTTTTTCTCACATGGAAATCTTACTTAACCACTTCCATCACATGACACTCTTATGTCAGGGTCCTCCCTACACTTAACTTGTCATCGTGAATCCTTCTCCCCTGCCTCATTCTTCGTTCACTTTGTTGATTCCAGCCTCTTCCACTCCATTATCATCCTCTTCTCTGCCGAATCCATTTCCTTTCTTTTCGAGAGTTCTATCATATATTTCCATTCTCATCAGTCCTCTCGAGGGGTCATCACCACATCTATCCGTAATCACATCTTCTCATGACATTTTTGTCTTGGAGGATACTATGACATCCGTCACTCACCACTTTATATTCTCCCCAACAAACATTCATTCTACCTTTTAAAAAATATATTTAATTCTTCCCCCATACCATCTACTTTCTTTGAAAGGAAACTACTTTCATAGTACCCTTCCAAAGAGGGGCAAATGTAGACACCCCAATTTCACATCTATCCTGAATCAATTAATTCCCCTTCCTAATTTCCCACAAAAATACACTTTGAATTAATCAAATATAATTTGATTAATTATCCATTTCAAAAATCTAAAAAATAACCCAATCCTCATCAACATGTCATTATTCTCCATGTTTTTCCAATATTGAATTAAAAATTCAAATTTAAATCCTCACCCACCATTCGTGGTCCCCACTCACCTAAAATCCTCCACTTATGAATTAAAAATATAATTCAAATCCTCACCCATTCTTTATGGCCCCCACTCATCTAATCTTGCCCACATTTTCAAACCATCTCACCTAATCTTGCCCACATTTTCAAACCATCCACCTAATCTTGCCCACATTTTCAAACCACCCACTTAATCTTGCCCACATTTTCAAACCATGATTACTTAAATTAATTTAAGTTAATCACTCCCTCTGGCTATAACTACAACCTTAAACCCCTCCCCTCTAAACACACGTAGAATAAGCTTGAATTCCATATCTAAGTTCTTGCATCCTTTGAGCAAAAAACATCATTCTGCCTCGTCCTAATGCCAAAATAGTCTCATAATCCTTTTTCCCATCTAGTGCAAAGTAAGAGGATCGTTATTGCAGGAAGATCTTGCTCCGTCTTGAAGAAAAGTACCTACATATCACAAAATCTGGGCTCAATCCAGGTTTCCTAGCCCATTCTGAGGTTTGCTACAGAACGCGAAGGAGGAGGTATGATTATTGGTATTTTACTTCCTTGTTAGTAGTGTATTTTTCTTAGCTTACACCTACCACCATCCCAAGTTTCTCTCCCCGCATGATCATGCCCCCTTCTTTGGCTCTAGTAACTGCAATGTCCCAATAACTAGTTACTATTCCATATGGCCTTCCACCCAGTTTCCCATTCGCATGAGGAACGGTCTCTTCTCCCTCCAAGTTTTTGAGCCAAGCAGAGTCTGCTAAGATGGCCTGAGATCAAAGGAGATTAAAGAAAAGGAAGAAGGAGATGACATCTTTGTCGACCAAGCAGGTTTGATCTTTATATGACCATCAACAGAGCTCCTTGACCATCGCTCGTCTTATCCCTCAGGTATCCAAGCCTGTAGAGCAGATGCAACCTGATGACTATTCAATTAGTACGATTGCGGTGGACCTTGTTGAATTCTAGCCTCAGGATAGGGTCGATATTATGAATGAAACATTGGCAATAGCAACTACCGACTACTTGAAACTCAACAATCAGCTTAAGAAGGTGCAATCCAACCTTCAAAAAGTAGAAGCTATAGCGTTGGGCCGTATGGCTGAGCTTAAGGCCAAAGACAGAGAGGTAGATCAACTCAAGAAGGAGTTGAAGGACATGTCAACCAAGCAAGCCCTCATAGCTTCTCAAGCAGAGGCAAAGACTCTGGTAGCTAAGCTCACTGCATCTGAGGCCCTAGTCAATTCACTCTAGCATGAAAAGAATATCCTTCAGGCCAAGATAAAATCTTCTGAAGAAATGGTCAAGGACTATACCAAAAAATTGGGGCAATAATCCCAGAAGGTAGGAATTGTAACATTATTACAGGGATTGTATGCCTTTTGTTGTGACAGAATTTCCACCATTACTATAAATCTAGCTCCGACACTCAGATTTATATTCAATGCATAGGAATTGTGCTCCAAGGTAGAGAATGCAGTCTCTACCATCAGCAACATCTTATCCGCCAAGGTCCATGAGTCAAATATTTTGATTCAGAAACTCTATAATGCCTCAGACCTTGCTCTTCAGAATGTAGGAATCACTGACAAATGTTTGACTGCGGCAAAGATCAATGATATTTTGAGCTATAACAATACTTGTATCAAATGTCAAAATCTATCAGCACAGCTTCACTAAGAAATGAAGGAAAGAAAGAAGAATATTAATGAATTAGTGTAGCTAGGTTTCCCCTCTCCCTTCCTAGATGAGTCTACTATTCTATCAAAATACCAAATTCAACAACTCTTGCTCGCTAAGCACCAGGATAAGACTGTCTTCCAATCTTTGAAAGAGGACTCCAATGTTGTTAAGGTCGAGGCCATCATCAATCCCATCATATAGTTAGAGTTTTGCTTGCATGTAGTAATGGAAAGCCTCCAGGGTTTCTCCCACAAGGAGATAATTGAGCTAGACCGAGCGTTTCAAGCCTTGCAGAGAAGGACTTACCCAATAGAGCAGGAATGGCTTGGATACCAAGCTTCCTTGTAGAAGCTCTAAGTGGCCCTCTGTTAACCACATTTTTTTATTTTTGGAAAAGCAAGGGATGTCAGATTCTTCCATGGCTGGCAAGAAATACCTTGGTGAGTCACCAAACTGATTACATTCTTTTGTTGAGACTCTTTTATTGAGAATATTTTGTTGCCCCGACTCTCACTTCTTTTGATCACTTAAGGCCAAAATAGACTAAGTATGGAAAGGGTTACGAAATCTCTCCACGTTTCTCATCGGCACAACCCCAAAAGATAGAATTTTAAAACGGGTTCTCAACCTCGCGGAAGCCTTCCACGTGTCCAGGGCTCGATAAAGTCACTCCCAAACAAGTTGAAGAGTCAAAGATATGTCTACCAAGTGGAAGCTCTCCACATGTCTATCTGGCGCACTTTTGTTAGAAGGCTAGGGAAAATGACCCTAAACAAGCGCGAGCCATCCATGTGGCAAGAAGAAAGAACTTCGTCGGCCAGGGACTTGACGACGACACCAAGTAGGAGTAGATGCAGAGATTCCTATAAATGATTGAAATATTTATTCTAGATCAAGAAGGTCAAACATTTGAATTGAATACTAACAATGGTAGCTCTATATTTAAAATATTGGGGGCAGGAGCCAGAAAGATAAGAACAAGGCCTTATCAAATTAAAAGAAAATAAAGTGGTAGATGAAAGCAACAGAGTGAGAAGAGGTCCTTAAAAGTAGAAATTTTTTAGCAGAGAAAGGAGGAGGGAAGCCAGGAGTTCAGTATTTTGTAAAAGTCTAGCCTTAGTAAGCCTTTGTCGTAAAAGACAATTGTAATATGTGCCTTTAAGGGCCTTATGTATCCATTTTCTATATGAATAAAGAGTTCTTATTTTGTGCAAACGGACTTTATATATTTTGAATATCTGTTCTTTTATGATAAGTAGTTCTAAATTCCCTTAGAATTTCTCTATATTGTTTATTATTTATAAATCCTTTGCTTTAGCTCCTCGGACTTGTGTTATCAGAATAGTAGATCGTGCTATGCATCCCTTCAAATACCCTCGATAAAATCCTTAATGTATTATGTAGCTTTCCCTCTTTTAGATTGGCACACCGCCTCTTTATTTTTTAAATCTTTACATGCTTTCCTCTAACCCTATCCCAATCAACAGAGAAGAGCCAACTTCTTTAAAATCTGGAGGTCACCTTAGGATGCACGTCTCACCAACCTAAGGTTTCCTACGAATCTGACAGTTCATCTGCAAGGATCATCGTCAACAGTAATTATTTATTATTTAATGTTCAACTCTTGATGGACACACGTATATCAATTTTTTAAAAAAATAATAATAATAAAATCGGTTTCAGACATTACTTCAATAATGAATGATATGGTGACAAACATGCAAGTTATTAACTCTAATTTTCAAAAATATAGGCAAATAACGAGTTATCCACAAACATTACTCTATAATAGTGGTTGTTTAATTTGTAATGTTACATGTAATTATGTTAATAGCCATTTTTCGCAAACTAGACCAATGTGACCAAATTGTGACATGACATAAATATCATGTGGCTCTCACTTCTTTGATCGGTGTTGTATGGCCATATCAATGTCATCCATATGAATTTGGTTCTCTTAGACCCCACTAATTCTCCTGGCAGACATATCCTCTGACAATCTATTGTTATGATAAGCATGCATATAAATTTTTCAAGGAAAAACAAGACATGAGAAATGGGGCCTACCATTCCACCAAATTGTGTCATCGCAATCCACGTGTTACTTACTCATTAGTTGTTAAACTTTTGACTTAAGATGGAGGATAAATGCACCCCTGTGTAGAGTCATTAACCTTTTAAATTTAAAATACATGTGGCATGTGGAGGGTATATCAAAGTGTGTAAAAGTGTGCACCTAGACAAAAAATGCATTTAAAATAAGTTTTTATTACTATTTGAATGTCCACGACCATTATTTGTCATTTTCTTCCGTTGGACTTAGTGGCTAATATTGAGGCTCTCTCGTGTACAATTTCAGAGAGCTTGTTGTTTATGATATGATGTCCCAAGGGTCCTACATATTTGACACGAGAAATATGATAAGATCTAAGAATTCGTATTTATAAATCTGACGGTCAACAATGTCCAAGAATTTGATGCACATAGGTCGGACAATTGATCAATATGTTTTTGGAATGCACCAATGGGAAGTGAAGAGATGGGATACTCTCTCACCCTTAAACATGGAAATAGATTATCGATATACCCTTAATACTATTGCAATGATTCCACGTATAAGAACATGTTATAATTATTTCCACATCAAGTATAATGGTGTTATATATGACCATCTGTTGTAGCGACATACTCCCATATAATGTTTTTAAGGAAAAAATCAGTCACACGAGGTAAGGCCTACCACTTCACCAACTTGTGCCATATTTTTCCATGTGTATGACCATCTATTGTAGCGACATACCCCCATATAATGTTTTGAAGGAAAAAATAAGTGACACGAGGCAAGGCCTACCACTTCACCAATTTGTGTCATATTTTTCCATGTGTTATCTAATCATTAGTTGTTAGATGCTAAACTTAAGGCAGTGGAAAAATGCACCCTTTTGTTGAGTCGTTAAGCTTTGAAATTTAAAATAAATGTGGCATGTGGAAGGTATAGGAGAGTGCGTAGAAGTGTATGCTTGGCCAAAATCGTGTCAGAAAGAAGAAGTGTCTTTCTTATTTAAAGGTCCATGACCATTACATCCCATTATATTTTGTTCGACTGAGTAGTCATTTTCGACACTCTCTCATGTACGATTTTGAAGAGCTTTCCATTTATGATAAAATTTCCCATAACATGATCTCATGTACTTTACACCTAGGGGGTGCACTGGAGAAACCGATGAGGAGACATTGATGAAATTAAATTTGATGCATTTGCATTCAATAATAGATAATTCAATACAGAATGTGTGCATGTTTAATTGCATAGTAGTTTGTGAGTTATAGAGTTTACGAAATTCCTTTAATAGAAATTTTGTGTGTAAACTTTACCCCCATACTCCTCCTCCCTATCGCCTTCTTCACCGGCCCTCTTCTTCCTACACCACTTCATTCCCCAACTTTAATGTCTTTTGTGTATCCCCTTTGGCGCATCAATTACATCGCTCAGTGCGATTGCTAATTTAATATAAAAGATAGTTTCAATAGTAAAACATTTTCCTTTTATGAACATCACCTCACAATCACTACCAAATACCTTCAACAATTATTAATTTTACAGAATTCCTTGAACCCAGTCAAATAAAAATTTAGCGAGTAAAAAATAAAACCATTAACGAGTGGACAGTGAGAGAAGTGACGAAGGATTCAAAACCAAGGAGGAAAGGACGACGAAGAGAGCCATCTAGGAAAGTGAAAATTGCCCTTCCCAATTCTTTAGATAATTTTATCATTTATGTATTAACATTTACATTTAGTGTGAACTATCCTTCTTGTAACCTTATCAATTTGGGTACAGTGCACGCAAAAGCGTTTTGATTTCCTACTTTCTTCCGAGGGCAGCGTGTCTTCTTCCTCGCGTAACATTGCTGTAATCTGCAACTTGTCACAACAGGTGACAAAGTCAACAACCCAAACCAATATTCTGTCCAGCGATTCGAAGAAGCTCCTCCTGCGTTTCTTCAGAACCAACAATGGAGCTATGATTACGCTCACGCCCATTCCAAAGCTCGTCCCCACCAACACAATGAAATAGTCAATTCCCTCCCTCCCCTGCTCTTTATCCCTTCCCACTTCTCCCTGCCTAGGCGCCCTTTCATTCTGTTTAGGCTCCCTTTCATGCGTTGGCGAAGAAGGCCAGCAGGTCACGTTCAATGGGTAACCACATAGACCTGAATTATTTGAAAAGGATGAGACCTCAAATGTTGAGAATTGCATCCCTTGTGGAATCATCCCGCTAAGATGATTGCTGGACAGATCTAGAAAACTCAGGAATGTGAGATTCAACAACTCTACAGGAATCTTTCCAGAGATTTGGTTTCGTGAGATGTCGAGCGACTCCAAGACCACCATCTTTCCCATGGACTCTGGGATGACACCGCTGATATGGTTTCTTGAAATGTTGAGAATGATCAAACCCATGAGAGACCCTATGCCTTGAGGAATAGGACCAGCTATGTTATTGCTGGATAGATCAAGACATTTTACTAAACTCAAAGATCTCACATACTCCAAGTCCAATCCTTTGCTCCTGATGATAATTTTCTCTACATAGGTTGAACCTGTTATCATTCCAAATTCAAAACCTCTTGCATCCATTGAGTCGTTTGCCATGGCCTTCAATTCTGAAATGCTACCTGGAATTGCTCCTGAAAAGCTGTTCATGGAAAGATCTAATATTTGAAGAAATGGAATTACTTGAGCAGGGATTGTACCTTGAAATTTGTTTGATCTTAAGACTAAAATCTTAAGATTAGGAA
This sequence comes from Taxus chinensis, assembly GCA_019776745.2. NCBI lineage: Eukaryota > Viridiplantae > Streptophyta > Pinopsida > Cupressales > Taxaceae > Taxus > Taxus chinensis. The sequence continues at coordinate 514,222,432 of CM034156.1, read as the reverse complement.
GCTCCACAGTCCAATTTGAAATGTTGCCTGACATGTTGTTGTGCCCCACATCCAATATCTGCAAGACTTGTGCTCTTTACAAGGGTTGGGAGAGACCCATTAAGACGATTTCGACCCACTTTCAATGTTTGAAGCGAAGTCATGTTGCATAACTCCGCTGGCAACCCACCTTCTAAAATATTATTTTGCAAATTCAACACCTGAAGAGTAGAGCACTGTCCCAAACTTGCAGGAATCTTGCCTCCGAGACTGTTGTTCGACAAATCGATAATCTGCATAACACCTCCTTCACAGAGAGAAGGTGGAATGCTACCGCTGAGATTATTGTTAGAGAGAGACAGATAACTGAGACGATTCTTACCAATTTCAGCTGGAATGGATGCACGAAATTGATTTTGTGACAGGTCCAACGCAATCACTGTGGGAGGAGGAACCGGAAGCGGACCTTGTAAGTTATTGCCATGCAAGTCCAGAACATTCAGTTTTTTGGGCCCCATTAGCTTCGAAGGTAAATCCCCTGCAAACTGATTATAAGACAGGTTGAGCTGTATAAGTTTAGGAAATTCCCATATCCAAAGCGGAAGTCTGCCAAGTAATCTGTTTTTGGACAAATCCAAATCCGAAATGTCATATTGAGTTATTAGGAATGCGGGCAACTCACCTTCCATGTTGCATGAGCTTAATTTCAATGTTCTGAAAGAGGTTTTAGGAATCCACGTTGGATTGACTTTCACAGTCACCATGTTATTCGAAATATCCAGAGAAACAAGGCTGGAGAGGTTTTGAAGGTGGCACTCTGAAAGGTTACCACTTAACCGATTGGAGGAGAGGGAAAGGACCTTCATTTTAGAAAGCTTTGAAATCTCGGTAGGGATTACACCTCCTAATTTGTTGTTGCTTAGATCAAGGGTATTGAGAGAATGAAGTTGACCAATTGAAGACGGGATCGTGTCATTCAAGAGATTGTTACTCAGGTCAAGCTCAACAAGGGACGTTAGATTGGCCAATGAAGGGATTTTACCCGTAAGTTCGTTGTTGCTCAGATCCAACCATGAAAGGGAGTTGAGCTTCTCTGCAGGGGATGGAATGCTGCCGCTCAATTGGTTCCGACTTGAGTCCACATACCGGAGCTTCGCAAATGCACGCAACATCACGACGGGAATAGAACCATCCAACTGGTTGTAGGAAAGATCGATATAGGCCAAAGGAAGTGATCCTCGTTTAACCCCCAATGGCGGGATCTTCCCCGTAAACCTGTTCGTTGACAAATCCAACTTGACAAGTGCTGTAAGATTGGCCATGGTGGGAGGAAGCATACCTTCAATAAGACAGTTGGAAAGATCCAATACAGTCAAGGATGAGATGTTGGAAATGGAATCTGGAATAGGTCCTCTCACATTTGTTGTTGAAAGAACAAGGGTGTCAAGCGAAGCAGAGTGTTGCGGCAGAATGCTTGAAAGTTTCCCTCCCAAGTCGTCATTGACAGAGAAATCAATTTCTTGCAGTCTTGGAAGGCTCAACAGATCAGGAGGGATGGAACCATTGAGATAACACTCGCTGAGTTGCAGAGAAACCAGATTCGATAGATTTTGTAAGTGACGAGGAATGGACGAGAAGAAGGGATTGCCATTGAGTTGGAGGTGGGTTAGACCCGTAAGACTGCCAAGGGAAAGGCGAATCGGTCCAGACAGTTCACAGTGGGACATTTGAAGACGCCTCAGGTATGGCATGGTGGAGATAGCCTTGCCCCAATCTTCGCTCGCTATTTGCTTCATATCCACCCCGTCCAGCAACAGCTCCTGCAAATCTCTCAGGTTCCCTATCCACATCCGCATGTCCTCAATCCTCAAGGAAATGGATGAAGACGAAAGGTAGTAATCGGTAGAAAGATCCAAATGCTGCAACTTGGACATGTTTACCAACTCTCGGGGGATCTCTCCAACAAATCCGGCATTCGATAAGTTCTGATACTGCAAATTCTTGAGCCTGTGCAATTCCCGAGGCATCTCAACGCCGATGAAGGCGTTGTAGCTGAGATCCAAGTGTTGTAACATTTGCAGCCTAATCAATGGGGAAAGAACGCCATCATTAATCTCAGAGGGGAGAACATCAATGGCATAGAACCGCGAAAAAGCATCGTCTGTTAAATTCCGCAAAGCGCTCGCTGGATTGTATCCACGAGGATTCCGGAGATCCAGACGAATGACGCGGTGTGTGCCATTGTCGCACTTGATTCCTTTCCAAGTGCAACAATCGGTCGAATTATTCCACGTATCCAGTCTTCCAAAGGGGTCGTGAAGACCTCCTTTGAACTGCAATAGAGATTTCTTTTCATTAACTGGACAGCAATTAATCCGCAACATGAGCGCAAACGCCACTACGGCCCAAAACAAATTCGCTGTGAAATCCATGGGGCTTTGTTACAATTCCGATTCCAGAGGGCCACAAAGCAAACGGGAGTTTCCCAAATATCGAAATAAATAGTAATTTAGAGCGTACAGTGAGTCAGATGCCGCGAAAGCTTAGGCAAGCTTGAATGGTAGCGAATAGAAAAATATTCACCGCGATTCGCATATTCCAGTCTTCCATCCACGTTGAACCGACATGAAAACAAAACATCCGCGGAATTGATTACTTAAACTGGTGAAAAAAAATAATATATGGTAACGGGTAACGGGAGGAAGACGTAATTTGGTTTGGACTTTGGCGTTTATTTAAACTGATTTTTTTAATATATGGTTAATATTTGACAGCAAGCTATAATCTGATGTGGCCCGCTGGGTTCCACAGACAACATGAATATGATGACATCACGAATCGCACATATAAATGGCCACGTGGACTTCCCACGAAACTTAACCTTAACATTTACCGTATTCAAAGTTCACAACGCGCATACTTATAACACGGTAGCAACCGATTCGCAAACCAAAAGCAACTTTAAAGGTAATTTATTTACCAATGTTTATCCACTTAATTTATCTTTTTAGTCAAGTCGTATCAGCCATTGAATTAGTTAGAAGACATCGAGATTGATTGAATGATTTATTTCAGTGTTTTGCTAAAGTTTTGGGTGGACTACAGTTGATGTGTGCGAAGAAAGGCAGTGTGCAGTGTTTGGTCTTAACGCGTATGAATTGCCATCATCAGAATCCCATTAACATGAGGTTAGAAATGTATTATCAATGTTGTAGAGGTGAAATGAAAAGAGGTTTATTTTTTAATTTAAAATTTAGCGTGTATTTTATTTATTTGTTTTTTATTTGTTTTATTTTTTCTTTTATTGGGTAATTTTTTTTCCCTCTTCAATTCATATATAGATATAATTTTTTATTTAAAATGGTACATTGAAATATTAATTTAGTACTATTAAGAATATAATACATACTATCAATTTCTACACTTGTATTGCACACTATAATTAATTATACAATTTATATTTAAATAAATATCATTAACAAATTCATATGTAATTTGCTTAAATAAAATATTTTTGTAGCACATAAATATAAGAACATTGTAAATAATTGATAAAATAAAAATGTAGACTAATATTTTGCTTGTCATAACTCTAAAGATTCATCGTAAATATATATTAAAATGCGGGTCTAATAAAAGAGGTGAAGAAAATACAAAAAAAAAAAGAATGAATGAAGCTACAAAACTGGAAACATACCCTATATCAAAACCATAGCCTTATGTTAAAATTGTAGCAAATTTCTAGTAGGGATTGATATATCAATGTGAAATATGGGTACACCATGTTTTTCTACGATTGAGCTATAAAAATATCACTCGTTTTTCATGAATTTGAGTAAAATGTTTAGGAAAAAATCCTAATATGCCTACAGCACCATGTAAAATAGTAAAATGGAGGATGTTGTGAGGGGCATGTATTATGCATCCATTAGTATCAAGCCCTTTAAAGGAAACATTTATTGGGAACTAATGCACTAGGTTGTAGCCAACTAATTTTAGTACATGCCTTGTTTTCACAATACTTTTAGTGTGAATTTGTGCATATGGCCCCTAGATTCAGATTAGGCTCTTATTGATGCATTTACTCTTAATTTAGACTATTTTTCTCTTTTTTCACTCAAATACTATTATTTGATGGTTTATATATTATTAGTATTTTCTATGGGTCCTTTGGTTGTTTTATCTTTTTGCATATATTTATGTTGTTTTATGGGCCTAAGACATTATCAACATATAATCGTGACCCTAATACACTATCGATAGTTGATAGTGTCTTAGGCCCACCAATTTTGTCCCATGTGGATGTTTCATGTTTTTAATTTTAGTTGGGAAAATTTATGTCATTCATATAATTGATTTTGAGTAGGTTTATGCACCAATAGGTCTCTAATGTGAAATTTAGATAGGTAAATATACAAAGCCTTCGTAAAAATATTAATAACAAGTACCTAGTTTTTCTATATCCAGCACTAAAGCACTAATTCTACTCAAAAGAACAATCGATTCAATTTTTCAAATATTTATCTAGTTTAAATGTTAGTACCATCACAAGGCCTTAAAAAAGATCATGTACTTACTTTAAGGATAGAGAAGAAAATTAACACTCCATCTCACGTATGATTTAGATTTCCATGGAAGCCTTAATACACACTGTATACATGATTTAACAAAAAAATAAATATGAATAAGAGGACTAGAACAAATCAAAAATATCAGAAACATGTAATATACCAACATACAATGATAAGAAAGTTCAACCAATAAGACGAAAAGAGTGACTTAGCTGATATATGATTGTATGGTCTAGATCTGGGATGGACTCATGGGGGAACAAGATAAATATGGACTTTATGTGATTCATCTAGAAAACAATGATGAGAAGGTTATGCTAGACATAATCACTCGCATCTAGATGTATTGCCTAGGGTGCTAGTTTCTGAACTCGACGCTAGTGTCCTAACGAGAGCTGTGGATCTAAGTCTTTTAGTTTTTGACAATTTTTCCTTTACTTTGTTGTGTGGGTAAGTGTACCAAGTTGGGGGGCCAAAAGGGGGTCTTAAGTGGACGCATTTTTTCGAAAAATAAAAAACTTCAACTTGTACAAGTTTTTCAAAATAGTTACACTCAAAATTGGAAGATGTTGTAGAAATATGAATCGTAGCATTTTGAGTCTAGTTTCTAAGCTACTAAATTTTATTGAAAACAGATAAGTTTAAGTGGGTCAAACAACTAAAATACCAACATGTGCTCATGTTTTTGTTAAAAAACATAATAGAGTGACTTCCGTGCCCCCCACCATTTTTTGAGCACCATTTAGTATTTTTGAAAACCCTTTGGTAGAAAGATAGCTAGGAGCACCTTGTTTGTGTTAGAATTTATTTTAGATTTTTTTAGCAAATATTTGTTTATTAATGATTTTTCTAGTACATAAATTTTATGTTTTGAAAAATAACGGAGCTCTGACCGTGCCTCCCCCTAACTACCTCAAAAAATATCGAAAATTAGATTTTTTTTGAATATGTACAGAATTATGCCTAGTTTGTTCCTAAAAAAAATTTATTCAATTTTGATGAGTCCAAAAAAAGATACACGAAAAACAATAGACATGTTTAAACTTCAAAAAATAGCTATAAAAAGGCATAGTTAAGAAAATAAATAATATGGAAACCTTGTATTTGTTAGAAAAATTGAAAAATAATATTTATACAAAGAAGAAACTCTGCTTTACGTCATGGTATAATTTTTTTTAAACAAATCGATCATTTGGTGTTGATTTATCATGACGGAAGTTGGATTTTTGTGTTTTTTGCAAAAACACGTGGTTTGCTGTGTTTGTGAGGGTCCATGCCTCAGGATTAGGGATCCAAACTGGATCCCAAGCCTTGAGGCATGTGTTGGAAAAGGTAAACAACATAATGCGTATGCGTTATTCTTTGTTTATAAATTGTGGCTGCCCAACGTCCCTTTCATCTCTTTCATGGGAATTATGTATACATTCTGTTTGGTCTGCAATTTTCTGTACATTCTTTCACGATTTTTTAATAGTTCATTTTGTCCCCTACCCCACTAGTTGATTTTTTCTAATCATGGGTGATAAAATTCGATCTAAGGACAAGAGGAAAGTCAAGAACAAGACACCGGAGCAATTGGAAGAGATGAGAATAAATAAATTGAAGAGAATGCAAAAACTTCGTGTAGGGCAAGGTACATCTGCTATATCAAATGTAGCTAATGTATTAGAAAATGGGGATGAAATACATAATGAAAATGTAGAGAATAATGATTTTGTAATCAATAATGATTTTGCAATGAATAATGATATTGAATTGAATGACAATGTTGGTATGGATGAAGAAATTGATATGAATCCAATTAGTATCAAGCCCTTTAAAGGAAACATTTATTTGGAACTAATGCACTAGGTTGTAGCCAACTAATTTTAGCACATGCCTTGCTTTCACAATGCTTTTAGTGTGAATTTGTACATATGGCCCCTCGATTCAGATTAGGCTCTTATTGATGAATTTTCTCTTAATTTTGACTATTTTCGTATTTGTTTCACTCAAATACTATTATTTGATTGTTTATGTATTATTAGTATTGTCTATGGGTCCTTTGGTTGTTCTATATTTTTGCATATATTTATGTTGTTTTATGGGCCTAAGACATTATCAAAAGATAATTGTGACCCTAATACACTATCAATAGTTGATAGTGTCTTAGGCCCACCAATTTTGTCCCACGTGGATGTTTCATGTTTTTAATTTTAGTTGGGAAAATTTGTGTCAGTTGTATATTTGATTTTGAGTAGGTTTATGCACCAATAGGTCTCTAATGTGAAATTTAGATAGGTAAATATACAAAGCCTTCATAAAAAATAATAATAACAAGTACCTAGTTTTTCTATATCAAGCACTAAAGGACTAATTCTACTCAAAAGAACAATCTATTCAATTTTTCATATATTTATCTAGTTTAAATGTTAGTACCATCACAAGGCCTTAATTAAGAGCACGTACTTACTTTAAGGATAGAGAAGAAAATTAACACTCCATCTCACGTATGATTTAGATTTCCATGGAACCCTTAATCCACATTGTATACATGATTTAACAAAAAAATAAATATTAATAAGAGGACTAGAACAAATCAAAAATATCAGAAACATGCAATATACCAACATACAATGATAAGCAAGTGCAACTAATAAGACGATAAGAGTGACTTAGCTGATATATGATTGTATATTGTCTAGATCTGGGTTGCATTGATGGTGAAACAAGATAAATATGAACTTTATGTGATTCATCTTGAACACAATGATAAGAAGGTTATGCTAGACATAATCACCTGCATCTAGACGTATTGTCTGGGTTGCTAGTTTTTGAACTTGGCGCTAGTGTCCTAATGAGAGGTGCGGATCTAGTTATTTCAGTTTTTGACAAATTTTCCTTTACTTCATTAGATTTGCATAGGTTTTTTTTTTCACACTTGTTCCTACAAAATATACCTTAGCTACCTACACAAGACTTAAGCACACATTAGGTGGAATAAAATATGCATATGTTTAAGTCAAACTTACCTTGATGGTCATCCAATGTGATTTTCATCGATCACTACACTACATTTCAAACTCGATGTAGTTTTGTTGTGTGTGTGATATAAATCATGTCCCTTGAAGCTAGGTTGCATGTAAGTTACACTAAGATAACATGCTACAACTAGGTTTCCCCGAAGATGATGTGTGTAATGGAATTCAATTTTTTTCCTTCTTATGTAGTTGTAGCCACAAAATCATGCACTTGGGTACATCTCTAGGTCCTAAAATCATACTTGCATTATATGATTCCTAAGAAAGAAAACTAGTGGTTGACAATTATTGTTGGCATATTTGCTTTGTTTATAGTTTTTTATTTGGTATTACACGCCCTAAAGCCCAGTTGGGATTTTATTGATTTATCTTTTATGGCTTCAGACACCAGCGCCCAACTAGGACAATAGTGCCCAAGCACTCCTATCCCCTTTGGGTGCCACTAACCCTTTTCTATCTTACTCACTCCTTTTAGGTATTTTTTATCTTTTACGCGTCTTTTTGAATTATGGTTCGACCTTCTAGTTTTCAAATACGAAATGCAAACAAGGGAATCATATAAATGCATATTCATGTGTTCAAAATAAAGGAATAAGCACTAAGCATTTCTACTATCACCTAAGCTTGCATCTAAAAGGCACCTAGAGCACTCCAAATCATTCATCTAACATCCATTCAAGGGACAAGGGACTACATACCCTGCATACACAACATAGGAAGGGGATGTTCATTTTATTTTGTCCACACATTCTACTACACTGCTACATTCTAGCTATAACCCTCTATCAAGTGCAACTTGCACAAGGGCATCCTAGGGCACAATTTCTACACACACTCATAAGAACTACATGGAGTCTGATATGTAATGCAGTGTTCACTCTCAGGGTGACTGCCAAGGTCAGTCCTATTGGTGCTCATTTTGAGCCCTTGTTCTTAACCAAGTTGAGTCTTCTATGAAATTTCCCTGTACCAGCTAAAGACTAAGATTTATATATGTTAGCTAAGCACCAAAGCTTTCTGAGTATCTATAAGCACTCTTTCCCATGGCTTTAAATAAATCAAATATGGACATGACCATTCAAATCTAAGGAGATTACAATGCATTAATTTGGTAATCCACGAAATGAAGAACTTAATGTTTAGCGGGTTGCTCTTAATTGTGAAAGGATAAAAATAAAATCACAAGAAAAGTGGATTTTTAGAATGGTTCATAATAATTCAAATTGACTTAGTCTCACAAGTTGAAGCAAGAAAAGATACTTTGGTATGACTAGTAGCGAGAAATGACAGTGTGGTTGTATAAAAAAATCTGCGACATGCTAGTCTAGTGTTCTTTGGGTTTGTCAAAAAGGTTGGCACCCCGTGGGTTTCAGAAAAGGGTCATGACACAATGATCTAGTGTTCAACAGGGATGTCAGGATGATGGAAGTCTGTGGGTTTCATAAGCTGCGGGACACTCATAAATCCATAAAAGGCCGCGAAACATAAAAGATAACTAAACAACTCACGAGTAAAAGAGAAATGCGAGTAGAAGCCATGAAACATGTATAAAAAGGTAACATTTTTCATCAGCACCTTTCATTTCGGGTATCCAAGTCATGCAAAGTAGATTAGAGATAATTGCTATGCTATCTAAAGGTAAATTCATTTTTGAATAATAATAGTTAAATTGATAGAAAAAATGAAAAAACTAAGCATATGTATATACTTTAAAAAAATGGGGATTCTATAGGGACCATAACCCTTAAAATTTACCTAGCTTCTAATCTGCATACTATTATCCAAATAGCTCTCCTAGAAATTTGGATAACTTGCATACACATTCTGGCCCTAAGTTATACATTGAAGGATTACACGTGCTCAAAATCGCTTGGCACATTCCCTTGGTCGTAGTTTACCTACATGCCCCTTTCCTTTTCTCCTTCCACTTCTCCCTTGTGCCTGTTAGTGTGAGTTATCCTATGTGTCCTCCTCTCATGTTGGAGGGTCATCTCACATGGGTTAGATTTAGGGTTAGGTTTAGGGTTTCATGTGTGTCATGCACTAGGGTTACTCAGCACCCTATATGTACCCCTTTTCTATTCATTTATGAGCATGCCAAGACACTCCGCTGTCTTTCCTCTATGCAAGCTTTGTTTCTGTTGAGCAAGTTCTTCCATTACTGATCAATTTTTTCCTTGTTATAGCCGGAGCTTTCACGATTTCGTTGGAGTGTAACTACTTCGTGGTGCCTCATTTCCGATTCGATTCTCGCAAAATATTTTCATGGTATCAGAGCTGAGATCGGGTAAATGTGCACTCGATTTGTTTTTTGTTGCTATTACTCTTACTTGGTTTCGTTATTTTACTCTACATGTAAGTCTTTTGATCACTATTTTCTGGAAATTATCTTGCTAATATCTCTAACAAGCTTTTTCGGAAAGTTTTTTGTGTTTTTTTTCTTGTGCATGTTGTCTGTGGTTGCAAGATCCTTGATTTCTTCAATCGTGGTTGCTACTCAACGAACTGTTGTCCCTCTGGCATTTTTTTTTGCTTCCTAGGCATTTTTAATCACATCTGCCACGTTTTTTGGTGTGGGCAAGCTAAAACGTGGCTGCACAGGTGTTTTTTGGAGTCTTCTAGGAATTTTTTTATTGATCAGGGTTGTAAAAATCATTTGTCACATTTTTTTGGCCTCCTAAAACAAAAACGGCCTGGCAGAAGCAAAAACGGCCTGTACACTCTCTTGACATGGCCAGGGAACATTTCTCTGTGTTTTTTCACCCTTGGCGCGGCCAGGCATCATTTCCCTGTTGTTATTTATCCTTGGCGCGGCCTGTTCCCTTGTTTTTTGGTGTAGGCAACATAAAATGTGACTGTTCATTCTTGTACGCGACTGTTCATTCCTGTGCACGGCTGTACACTTACACTAGTCAGTTTTGGTAAGTTTCATTCCTTTCTTTTTTAAAAAACTTACTCAATCTTTGTTTTTTTATAAAAATGAGCCGTGTAAGTATACATGCTAAGTTTTTTTTTACAATCAAACTTCTTTTTAGTAAGTTTTTAAAAACATTTCTAACTCTGACAAGTTTCTTAAGAACTTTGTTTTAATTAGAAACATTTATCTTTTTAAAAAAATCTTCATCTAAATCTTCATTAGATTAGATCTAATTAGTTTTAAATTAGATCTAATTTTTATTTAATTTCACATTATACAAAAATATATATTTCCTTGGCATTATAATTTGGTCTTTGGATTGTTGTATTTCTAACCTTCTGTCGAGTGCCGAAGACAAAGGGTGAGGTCCGGGATTGGCAGGTGGCTAATTCCCCCTCACAATACAAACAAACCCTATCTCAAATTCTATGTCATTTCCAACGAGCATACACACAACACCCTTTGCATGCGTTTAGGGTGCTTTTTTAATCCGTTTACAGGCTTATTGGCTTTTTCTCATCAAATTGCGGGAATTAGTTTTTGCTATAAATTTTGACTCGTTGCTCGGTTTTGAGCACTTCTTTAGTCAAAGTTGCATGTTTTTTCACACTCTAGATGATGGGATCATTAGCTTTGTAAATGCACTAATTTTATAAAGTGCCGCATTCTGGGGGGGTGTCTTTGTTTTGCTTAATTCAGCTCATTCTTTTGAGATTTTTTCTATTCCATTTTTTCGTGGACTTGTGAGCACGTCCGCCACAGTTTTACAACAAAGGGATTCTTTCATGTGACGTGAGACACTTTTTCTCACCACCAAGGTTGGCTTTCACCTCCTTTCTGTTTTTTGCTTGTGCTTGTTTACGGTGTTCCTCTTTTGTTGCGCTCCATGAAACACTATTGTGGTCTCCCCTCTTGCACGTTATTATGATAATTGCAAGACGAGTTACCAAGTGTTTCAAACCACACGCATGGACCTGATTGTAATCAACACACTCAACTATAAAGTGCCGAAAGCAGGAGGGTTGTTATTGTCCTAGGTGGTTGTGTTTCTTTTCTGCATTTCTTTCTCTCTCTCTCTCACTATGGATGCACTTTCAATTCCTTTGCTTACGCTGTTCAAATTTTTTGAATGGAGATCAAAAATAATAATGAAACTAAGGGGTAAAGGGTTATACCGCATCACCATGGGAAATGAGACTGAACCAGACGATGAACCTGAAAAATCTAAGTGGTTAAACCGTAGTGATGAAGCTTTAGGTCTTCTTTGCATGTCCGTTTCTCCTGACTTGCTTTTCCACATTGAGGCATCTGAAACACCTACATCTGCATGGAAAACGCTGGATGCGATGTTTGGACAACTAGATGACATGAGAGCGCATGAGTTGGAAAACGAACTACTAGGGTTAAATCTTAGTGACTTTGAAAATCGACAAGCCTTCTTCTCGAAATTTGTCCACATTAGATTATTATTAAAAGGATGTCAAGTAGAAAAGAAATATTCTCAACTAATCTTGTCGATTCTCTCTAAGCTAGGTCCCGAATATTTTGTCTTCGTGTCAACTTTCTATGCTACAAAAGCTGCTTTGGGCGATACTTGGACAATGCCCTCCTTTGACTGTTTTTCATCCCAACTCATTCGAGAACAAGAAAAACTCATTCAAATGGGGTGTCTCAAGTCCAAGTCACATGCCCTTGTAGCAAGTACTAGCAAGGGAAAGAAAATTGAAAAGAAGAAAGAAACTAAGGATCAACCTAAGAAAGAAACCAAGATCAAACCTAAAAATGACACAAACACTTCGATTTCTGAGCCTCGGGCACAGAAAAGTAAGTATTTGTGTTCCTATTGCAAGAAAACTGGTCATGACGAGCAACACTGTTTTAAGAAACAGATTGATCACTTATCTCATTTACTTGAGAAAAATAAAATAAGTGTTCCTGAATCAATAAAACAAAGTGCTCCGAAGGCCGAGTCTTCTGCTGCAAAAGGTACTAGAAATTATAATAAGAAAGGAAAGGCCCTTGTAGCCAAATTTGCTCCTTCATCGACATGGATTATAGATTCCGGTGCCTCGCACCACATGGGTTATTCGCATGTTGAGTTTTCCAACATCGAACCTTATGGAATGTCCCAAATCACGATGGGTAATGACACGACAGTGTCGGTTTCCGGTAGTGGATCGGTAGAGATGGATGGGGGAACATTTAACCAAGTGTTGAGTGTTCCTGATCTCTCTACCAATCTCCTATCAGTTTACCAAATTACTCACCTTGGTGAAGGAATGCGAGTGGAATTTGGTCCTAACTCGATGATTATTTGTGAGCTTAACAATGACACTACAGTGGCTGAGGGAAAGGTAGATCACCATTCACGGTTGTACACCTTCTCCCACTTTACTTCTGATTCTATGCCCACTGCCTTGCTCACTCATGCAAATGAGGTTAGTAAGCTAAGGCATGAGCGTTTTGGACATCTAAACTATCGCTACCTTGAACAATTGAGTCAAAATGAAATGGTCAACGGGTTGCCTCGCGTCAAGTTTTCTAAGGGTCTTTGTGAGGGTTGTACCCTTGGAAAGCATCCTGAAAAGAAATTTGGCAAAGGAAAATCCTGGAGAGCCACTCATTCCTTGGATCTTGTTCACAGCGATGTTTCTGGTCCATTTCCTTCTCCTTCGTTTACTAGAGCTCTTTATGTGCTAACCTTCATTGATGACTATTCGCGATATACTTGGGTATATTTTCTTAAGCTTAAGTCTGAAGTCTTTGAACATTTTCAAGACTTTAAGGCTCTTGCTGAGAAACAAGCGGAACAGTCTATCAAGGTTCTCTGAACTGACAATGGAGGTGAATATGTAAACAATAGGTTCATGGATTTCTGTACTTCTGAAGGGATCTCTCTACAGCATACAATTTCTTATAGCCCTTCGTAGAATGGAGTCGCAGAAAGAAAGAACCATACTCTTAAGGAGATGGCCACTTGTATGATTCACTCGAAGTCTCTTCCTCCACAGTATTGGACTGAAGCAGTGAATTGTGCAAATTACATTTAGAACCATGTTCCACACAAGGTAGTAAGAGGGATGACACCCTTTGAATCTTGGTTTGGATGCAAGCCTTATGTTGAGCACTTTCGAGTCTTCGGATCCAAGGCTATGGCTCAGATTCCCAAGAAGAAATGCAAGGCCTTGGAACCACAATCCAAACCTTGTATCTTTGTAGGGTATCCTGATGGCATGAAGGGCTATCGATTGATGAATTATACTTCTCATGAGCTATATATTGAGATAAGTGTTAAGTTCAATGAATCTTCTTCAAATTTTACTTCTCCACCTATAGAGGCTCTTCAGCTCGTTGATTCAGATTCTGACTCATCAGATGATGATACTGTTGAGTGTGCTCCTCTTCCAGATCCTCTCGACCATCAGACCTTTGAGTCTTTTGATTCTGATAGTAGTGATGATGAGGACTATGTCCCTTCTCACTCAAGTGAAGAATCTTCTGACTCTAAGCCTAATCCTCCTGGTCCCCTTTGGGCCAAAAAACCTTTGCAAAGCGCTAGAGATTTAGTTGGAGATGCTTCGGATATGAGACATACTCACTCAGATTTCATTGGACCCCACTCTTTCTTCACCTCTGCTTCTAATCCATAATATTTTTGAGAGGATTCTGATATTCCTGAGTGGGACTTTTCCATGGATGAGGAGTATTCCTCACTCATGAAGAACAATACTTGGGATTTCACCATTCTTCTGAAAGGAAGAAAAATCATTCGGTATAAGTGGGTGTTCCGAACAAAGTATGGAGTAGATGGAGACATCGAAAAGTTTAAAGCGTGATTAGTAGCTAAGGGTTTCTCCCAGATAGTTGGGGTTGATTATACAGAAACCTTTTCTCCGGTTGCGAAAATGACTTCTATTCGACTGACCCTAGCCATTGCCACAGCAAACAGATGGAAAGTCCATCAAATGGACGTTAAGAGTTCCTTCCTTCATGGTGACCTAGAGGAAGAGATCTATATGGAACAACCTCCAGGTTATGTCCAAGATTCCTCCCTCGTTTGTAAGTTAAAGAAGTCTCTTTATGGCCTTAAACAAGCCCCTCAGGCTTGGTATGCCAAGATGGACTCCTTCTTACTTACATCAGGGTTTACTAGGTGTCACTCTGATCCAAATGTTTATATTCTATGGCAAGATGACTCCATACTCATTCTTGTTCTATATGTTGATGACTTGTTGATCACAGGCAAGCTCTTCCTCTATTATTGATTCTGTGAAGATCACCTTAGCCAACAAGTTTTCCATGACTGACTTAGGTCTGCTTCATTACTTCCTTGGGATCCAGATTTCACAATCTGACTCAGGAATCTTGATTTCGCAACCTAAGTATGCTCTTGATTTGCTAGCTCAGTTTCAAATGTCTGATTGCAAGTCTTCTCCTACTCCTTTTCTTTCTGGGGTTAAGTTGGTTTCAGATTTCTCTACTCCCTTGGTTGATGGTACTCTTTACCGAATAGTTAGTTGGGAGCTTGATCTACTTGACTCACACTCGACCGGATTTATCATATGCTGTTGGGATCATGTCCAAATTCATGCAGGAGCCACATGAGCTGCATTGGAAAGTAGACTAAATGGATCCTTCATTATGTTTGTGGCACTTATGCTGATGGCATACACTATCATGGAGGGGTTGATATTGACTTGATTGGATTCACAGATTCTGATTGGGCTGGTGACTTAGATCATCGGAAATCTACTTCTGGCTACAGTTTCTCTCTTGGTTCGGGTCCTATTAGTTGGTCTAGCAAGAAGCAAAATGCAATTGTGATATCATCTACAGAGGCAGAATACAGAGGAGCAGTTAACACTGCCACAAAAGCTATTTGGCTACAGGGTATTCTGACAGAGTTTGGCATCCACTTTCGGTGGCCTACCATTATCTACTGTGATAACACGAGCACTATCTCTATTTGTCAGAAATCTAGTTCAGCATCAGCAGACGAAGCACATTGAGATCCATATGCACTTCATACGGGAGCTTATTCATGATGGTATCATCGACATTCAGTACATTTAGACAGCTGATCAGATTGCAGACTTATTCACCAAGCCTTTCACTGAGATGAAGTTTCTTCACTTACGGTCTCTTCTTGGGGTGAGGTCTTCTGCAGCTGCCCATCTTCTTAGGGCTATTTAGTCCTTCTTTTCTTCTTCTTCTTCTAGGAAGATTGTGTTTGTATATGGGCACCTTATCAGGCCTTTAGTTGCCGGGCCCCATTGGCACATCTTTCTTAGTTGTTTAGGAGTGTCTTTCTCTTCCGTCTGACTCATCACAGCTGCTACCCCAACTTCAATGAAGGGGGGTGTTAGTGTGAGTTATCCTATGTGTCCTCCTCTCATGTTGGAGGGTCATCTCACATGGGTTAGGTTTAGGGTTTCATGTGTGTCATGCACTAGGGTTACTCAACACCCTATATGTACCCCTTTTCTATTCATTTATGAGCATGCCAAGACACTCCACTGTCTTTCCTCTATGCAAGCTTTGTTTCTGTTGAGCAAGTTTTTCCATTACTGATCATTTTTTCCTTGCTATCGCTGGAGATTTCACGATTCCGTTGGAGTGCAACTACTTCGTGGTGCCTCGTTTCTGATTCGATTCTCACAAACTCTTTTCACTCACGAACTCAAAAGACTGAAATCCCATTACAAGCGCGTTCAACAGCTTAAATCCAAGTCAGTAAGTAGTTCACGATCCTAAATAAGAACAATAATATAAAGCATTACTAAACTAATGATACTGTATCCTATTCATACAAAACTCATGCCCATACTAAGTTTAGATTCAACTAGTTCCACCTAAAACCCATACGAAATCAAATAAAAAGATCAGAAGAGAGCCTAAGAAACCCAAACGCGCATTTAAGTCAAGCCCCTGTTGCGCAATCCTCTACTTCCAACTCTGACTGAAACAAAATCACCACAAGACCCTCAAGTTCCATGCTAAGATCAGCTTGTGACAAGAAGTTATTCATTGTCAACATTGTTCACAAGACCAGGAAAATGCATACTAATAGGGTCCCACAAACCTCTTAAACTGTTAATGACCAATCCAAAAAAATCTTATGGTCAAGCAAGACCCACAACATAGTTGTACAATTACTGTCAAATAATCCTTCAAACAAAACAATCATACTTTCACGAGACACATGATTCCTTAGATGCAGAGAAGGAAAATATATACTTCATTTTCACATAGCCCTATCAATTTCAAAGAAGGCTATACAGTCTAAAAGATCAGATCAGTACTAAAACCATTCACACTCAAGAGAGCTACACAAAGGAGATCAGCTAGGAGATTAGCTAGATCAACTTCAACCAAAACTAATCTCTCAAGCCCTTGGTAGGTGAGAAATTGGGACATGTCTCTATGAACATTGAGTTAAAGCCTGATTTCATTACTCCATGAACACCCAATTTGGTATGATCCATCCCTCAGAGCATAAGTACAAAACAAAACGTCAAATAGGCACATCGACTAGCATAGTTCACACATTTGCAAGTGGATTTGTAAACATTGAATGCTACGGTGTTGAATACGAAGTGTTCAACCAAAAGTTCAGAACTACCTCCAAGTTCCATCTTAGCTTAGAACAAACACGAAGTTCCAAAACTGTAAGATTTTACGAAACACAAGATCATTTGTAATAGAGATTCTGACACTCATACAAACAACAAATGCCAGTTCAGAATGACCAAGAAGCTTCATACTACATGTATTCAATGAAACACAGGCCTCTAAAAAATAGATTCAAAATGAAGCATATTGGCAACGAATGCCATAATTCAGTCAACAGCTAGCCTCGAATACAAGTTACAGTAAGCTTCAAATACAAGTTCATCGTTTTATGAATATTCACCATTAAACTAACACAAAGAAAGTCCTTCTTCTAAAAACTATCATTTCCATTGTGTGTTGATTGTGCTATTCCAAAAACCACAGAGATTTCCATATTTACATGCAAGTTCCATGATAACTAGATCAAATCAATACAAAAAATTCATCTCATGAGAGTAGAGCCTAGCCTCCTTTCACATGATTCCCTATCATTAGAAGCTCAGAAAAAATCCTTAATGGGTAGATGCCTATCATGCCTAATAGTGCCTCTGCACAATTCGAAGTGTAGACTTATAGCTTCATGCCTTCAACCCTTCTTTCGTTGGTCCATTGACAGATCAACAACCAAATTAGTTTTTCTTTCCAATGAACTCTTAGTAGCATTCCCATTGATCGAAAATAGACCAGAGAAACCAAAAATAGACAAGAAGAAGAAGAAGTCCCAACTGCTGGTTCAAGATAACACAGACTTGGGGGTGGTTCCATTGCAGTCTCAAACATTCTCGAGGCATGCAAAGATCAAAGACGCGGGTGAACCTCCCACAAATCCACCTCCCTTATTTGGCAAGACTGGTTTGCACACAAAAATGGAAGATCCATTAATGCCATAACTCCCAGTTATGGTGTGTGACCACTAATCTCTCAGCCTTTGCCACCGCCTATTTCAAACACATGGTGACGACTACCAATATTCCAAGTTAACATTGTAATTCAGCATTTTTGAGTGAAGCCTTTCACTAGATTTAACTAGTGCACTTTCCAAGACTAGAACTGTAGCAGCTCCAGATGCATTTGAATACCTCTAGATCAAATCCCCAATAAAAGCTATCTGGAACCATCACCGTAGTGCCCGAGTGCGACCCTAGGCTCCTTATAAATATTTTAGGATAGCCGTGTCCGCAATCAACTTCGGTTAGTAAAAACATCATTTCCTAAATGCACCCTGCATTAGGTCTAAGAACATTGTCATAGGTAATACCACCTTAGGCTAGATTAAATTCACAACCATTAGTATTAGGCATTAGGTTAGACATAGTCTAGTGTTACTCATAGTAATCGTCGCCTTCCCGATATGTCTATATTAGGCATTAGGTTAACAGTATTCCTAGTACTACTACTAGCTGAGTTTCAAGTCACCTATCAAGTGGTATGCCATATGCATCGAATCCCGTAGCATATTCGGGGGGTCACTCTATCTGAATACCCACAGAATAATGGGAAAGTAGTGAGAGGTGGATGAAAGAAATAAAACTTTCAAAGTGGACAAACTATTTGTTTTACATCAGGTTCACCAAGGCTTGATACTGGTGAAGCTGATCGTGAAGGCTAATGATGCGAAAAAGATAGAAAAGTATACTAATTGGAAGAACTTTGAAGATAAGTCATGATCTCCAAACATAGAAAGTAGAGCAATTGACAACGTCAAGGTTCAGGGAAGTTTGTACGATGCAAAAGCGACAAGTGCAAGCATGGGAATCTACAAGTAACTCTTCCTCGCAGCCTGACCTCCCAAGGTCATGCCGAGACAGCCAGTGGGGATGGAATATACGAAGGGGTGTACATAACGGACTAGTTAGGAAATCTTATATCTTCAACACACACTAATAGGAATCTACGAATCTAAGGCAAAGACGGCTCTCCTAACCTGAACCAGTGCATGATATATCGTTCGACAAGGATGGTTGCTCGAAGGATCCAATCAATATCGAGCTCTGCCATGTAATCCGATCTATAGGTTGTGGGATACGGGGAAAATGATCCTATGGAATTATTTCGTATATGTCTCCAGACAGGGTCATGAAGATGGATTATGGATAAATGTATAGTGGATTCTATGGTGTTTTATGGACGATTCTCTAGTCTAGTCCAGAAATCCTTAGCTTGGTTAGCTGCTACGTATCTAATAAGGATAACTGTGTGATAATATCTGGTGGAAGTGGAGAGGATCTGAACACCAGCGTCTGCATAAACCTGTGTCAATGTTTGATTGATTTGTAGGATTCATTGGGTTGTGGGATCATGTGGATCATATCCGTAAGTTCGTCGTCATTGTGGACCTGCTTCTGGTCATATGTGAAGAATTAATTCCTAATCCCTCGAGTATCTAGTAGTCGTATGCCTTTTCGGCCTCTATATTTATGAACTAGACAGTTGTGCACGATCTTCTTCAGAGTACCTTATAGGCATGTTCTGACAACCTAAATTCTTAAGCTAGTGTTTATGTCAATGAGGAGATATCTCCTACATTTGGCTATGGGACCAAAGGATCACAACCGAACATTTGTCTCTCTTTCAAGCCCTTCTACAGTCATGCGAGGTATCTTATTTAGGGTAATTTGTAGTTTGGTTGGTTTGATCTAAAACGTGTGTGCTTGGTCATTCTTCTACGTTTAATCCTCTTAACTGTGAGCTGATCTATTGTAAGTCTATTGTTGTTTGGAAGACTTGGATTCTAAGATTCTAATCTCTATCAATTATTGCTATAACAAGATTGGGTTGAGTCGCGATTGGCTCGAATACATATTCTCATAGGCTCCCTAGGTCCCATGATTGTCATACGAAAGAAACTACATATAATCCTAATTAAAACGTAAAATGAAACTAATTATACAAGAGTATATCTACATAGTATATATAAATTTATATTCCTAAACTAATTATTGTATTTCTGATAGAACTATTGAATACGGAATTGAAAGAGCAATTATTCTAATATACTCTAGAAATTGACAACTAAACTAATAACAAAATTGAAACAAGCAAAGCAGCCGAGTATAGCTACTTGCTTGTGCAGTTGATAAATCTATTTTAAATAAATGAATAACTGATCTAACTCTATTTGAAAGACTCTCAATCCTACCTCAGAAGTGAGGAGTGAATCATATCTTTCTTAGAAACTATCAATCCCCACAGCTTCCCTGGCAATATCGAAAGTGAGACTTAACTGAAATGAAATGATTTCACTACTCTATTTGATATATTTTAACTAGAACTTTTATAGCTTGAACCTGGAGTTTGTAGAATAGTGGTGAATCCAGATTGTGTGTGGCTTTGTCCCCTCAGAATGGTCTCCTCATTCCTTCGTGCTCACGTGAATCCAGAAAAGTGTTAATGATGTTAGCATCAACAGAAAACGTATGGTATCAAAATAAATGGTAGCTTTGGATGCAGACTGGATACAATGCGAGTAGGAGAGGGATAACGCAAGAGAACAGAGCTTGGCTTATGCAATTCCTAGCAGGATTTATTACGAGTCATACAACATAAGTGTACATCCAGAGATTCTAGAAACTATCCTTTTGTGACAGAACAAAACCTACAACTTTAATGGCTTCTGATCTAAACAATATGACACTACTCTTGCTCTCAGTTGATTTGTATGAAACAGTAATGAACATTACTGCAGCAAGAAGATGGATGTGGCTTCCAACAACAAAGGACAACATTAACATGGATGCAAACATGTAAACAAAATGAGCTCTAAACTATGAATTCCTGAAAGACTAAACAATGGAAAGGAAAATTTGAGGGGCGTCATTTGCTTGAGCATAAGCCATGGACTATTTATAGAATTCCCATTTACCCAAAGGTGAAAACCAAATTAGAACTCTTTAACCATTAAACAATGTAAGAAACACTATTCCAGGGAACATAAAATCATTAATACAAGCAAAAACGGATGGAGAAAAGCTGGGTAAAATTTGAAAAATTATGCGAGTCATGCACTCAATAGAAGCATTATGGAAAATGCATGAAGGACCGCCGTCCTAAGCAGGGAGGCGGTTACAGGACCGCCGCCCAGGCAGGGCGGCAGTTTCGTCACTGAAGGACCAAAAAGCAAAGGAAAAGAGGGGGAAATGAGCATACAACAAAGCACACAAGGAACTAAGATGAAGACATGCGGGATGTTAACGCGTACTGAAGAGCTTTTTTGGATCCCGAACACCTTGTGAGGAGACCTGTATCATCATTGGGGCACGTGTAACGTTGTTCTGGCAGTGCAGTACCCTACAATTTTGGGTATGTACATATTGCCCCCTCGGAGAAGTGTTTTAGCCATGAAGAGGTGTAAAACGGTGGGTCCGAGTATGGCGGTCCCAAAATGGGAAGCTAGAAATTATACCTGACACGCCCGTGTGTCAAAATGTCGCCATCCAAGTTCCCGCTACCTGTAAAATGGAAAGAGGACTCAAGTGCAGATAGATAAAATAAATCAAAAAATAAATACTAAATTAGTATGAAATGAGGACTTACCATTTACGTGGGGATGAGAACTTACCTCCGTCGGTGCTCTAAACCTGTAAAAGGGGCATTCAAAATGAGTCAAAACACCATATATATGTAAAATGGGACCATTTTCCTATTCATTTACGCGTGTTGATTTGATAGTTTTTGAGCTTTGGGACCCACGGTGATGGTTTTCACTGAGAGTATAGTCAAAATGTTTGTATCAAGATAGCGATTATGCCTCCACGAGTAGAACCTCGACCCACGAGATCCCAGGTTAGTTCTTCTTGATTTAACGTTTTTGCACACCAAAATGTAAAAATGATGAAATATTTGTCATGTGGGGGAGGCATATTTTTAGAAATGTCAATTTTAAGTGTGTCTCTTAGGGGGAATGCCTAATGGGTAGGCTTTTGTTTTAGCTAAAATGGTCAATTTTTTCGTATTTTTAAGCATTTTTAGGGCATGTGACCCGTGTGGAAATTTGTGACCGTCGCCTGAGCAGGGCGGCGGTTAGGACCCCCGCCCTGAGCAGGGTAGTGGTTACAGGACCGCCGCCTTTTAAGGCGGCGGTTATGAAACCGCCGCCCTGCTCAGGGTGGTAGTCCTCTACAGAGTGTTAAAACAACATTATTTTGAGTTTATTTTTGCATTTCTAGTATTCTTACTTGCTTTAATGATTTTTCCAATGTAATCTTGAATACTAACTTGCTTCTTTTTATTGTGTTTTTGGGTGTTTTGCAGAAGAAGGAAGAGTACATTAGATGGAGCCGAGAGAGGGAGTGTGATTGGCTTCCAGTAGTGTTAGATGCTCTCTCTTAGGCTGAGTAGGATACTCTTCAGAGGGCAGGTATATTGAGGATCGCACGGGTCCCCCACGTTGCACTTGCTAGTCACATACTATGTGACTTATTTTCTTATTGGGATGTAGATCGGAACACCTTCTAATTTCCAGGTGTTAGGGGTGAGTGGACTATCACCCTAGAGGATGTCTACCATATTTTGGGAGTCTCGATTATTAGGAGGAGACTTTCATTTGATACAACAGTATCCAGAGCTTAGGTGACTCAGTGGGCCACCTATATGGGAGATGTAGTTGTTTCCACTGGTTCGAAGAAGGGGGTGAAGGTCTGTTCTATTCCTGGCTTGCCCATCCCTCTGATTCATCAGGCCATTATGGGCATCCTTGCTTCGAGATTGATCGGGGACAAGGGAGGGGATACTTTTCTCTACTGCTGGGCCCCCATCATCACACAGATTGAGGCACATGGTCAGGATTTATGCCTGGGGAGCCGATATACTTGGGACCACCTATCACGACTTATACAGGGTGGTTCGATTACAGGGAGAGTCACTGAGCCATCCGACCTTAGTTATGAGCTGGGTCTATGAGCGCATCATCCCTTATGGGAGAGGTATAGAGGTGGAGGATCCCGAGGCCGTGAGGGCAGCCATAGGTGGACAGAGATGATCGGTGCTTAGAGCACCCCACCAGCCAGTTGCTTCCTTGACTAATGAGGATATGGAGGCCACACCTTATCAGGCCATGGTAGGGTTATGGGGTGAGGAGACCTTCACTTTGATTTCCCGCTCTACTACATAGGGCAGCTTGTGGATAGGACGGGGAAGGTAGAGACACACCCTTTCGATCGAGTGCCTCAGCAGTTTGGCCTTGCTTATATTACGATATACTTCCCCCAGTGGTGCCGATATTCAAATCAGTTCGAGAGGCTAGGGGAGGTCCTAGAGGCCGGGGTTGGACTGTTGTTACTCCTGGCATCCCTATTGCAGCCAGGTGGGTAGTAAACACTCGAGGGAGAGTCGGTGCTCCTCAGGCACCATTACTTTAGATTTCTGCTAGCCCTACCCATAGCAATGATGACCCCATTGATATAGACTCTGAGTCTAAGGAGTTCACAAGGGGAGAGACGGAGGAGGAGACCGAGGACATGGAGATCAGCAAGTCAGGTGGGGAAGAGGATAGCGATCCCGAGTGACATGAC
The DNA here is from genome assembly GCA_019776745.2 of Taxus chinensis. NCBI lineage: Eukaryota > Viridiplantae > Streptophyta > Pinopsida > Cupressales > Taxaceae > Taxus > Taxus chinensis. The sequence continues at coordinate 514,198,824 of CM034156.1, read as the reverse complement.
ACTCAAGAGATCCTATAGGTTGAGAGGGTAGAGCAGAGCGCGGAGAGGGTGACTCTTGTCTCAGAGGAGTTAATTTCTCAGGACTAGGGCAGAGAGGATGAGTCTGTGGTAGGACACCATGTTGTCCCAGACATAGGAGGAGGACATCAGTCAGTGGTGGCATCCGTGGTAGGCGCGGATCCTAGAGATCCTTCTTGGAGGCCCAGAGATCCGAGTGAGTTGTCACTCTTCTTTTGATATTTGTTTTTAGCTAGGATTGCCTTAGTTGCTATCTCTCTTTTTTTTCATCCTTGGTTTCACCTTTTGATCATTTTCTAATTTTTTTTCTCCTTTGCTTGTAGAGACTACTAATGAGTGGTGAGACTTGATTCACTGGGTATGTCTTGATACCCAGATGATCCCCATAGAGAAGAATCGTGTTGAGCTATCCATGGATGCAGGGGAGCCTTCAACAGCTGGTAGGCATACCGATGTTTTTTCCCCTGTCTAGCATGTGGCCAAGATGGCGACCTCCCTTTGTACCGAGTTAGCCGGGTATAGGACTGCAGAGTTCCTGATGAGGAGGAGCCGCTCTCATAGTGAGGCTACAGCTACTATTCAAGACTGCGAGCCCTCAGTGCACTTAGAGCACCGGCGTAGCCGGAGTCCTAGGCGTGATCATGCCTTCTGAGGGATCCCATAGGGATTGAGAGGCCATTTGGATCTTTTTTGTAGTGACCTTTGTTAGGTTGTTTATACGAGTATTTTTGTATTTTCCGGGCTCATCGAGTGTTTTGACCATGCCTAGTGCATGATGGCATTGTACATGAAACCTGATTATATATATATATATATATATATATATATATATATATATCTTTGGATCTAAAATCTTGGTATCCTGAATTTTGTGACTCATTTTCTAAATGTGTTTTTAGATGTTTTTAGAATATTTGCTTTTCATGTTTCCAGAATGTATGCAATAGAAAACAAATGATAGTAAATAGAATGTTTTACTTTATATGTTTTTGTAGTGCTGATATGAGATGATACTAACATATGGTAGTACCAAACTTTTGAACTCTTTGGGCAATGTTTGTAATTCCTTCTTATATTGGAAAAACGTGATGAATGCGTAGTGATAAAGAGATGAACTTTCCCCAATGCCAAATCCACGCAACTAGTAAGACGTGAGGGCTCAACACCAATAATTAGGAAGGGCACAAGTTGTACAAGTTTGATTGAATGGAATGATGAGAGACAGACAAACCAAGAACAAGAACCAAATTTGGACCTACACACCCACCCTACTCAGAACTACTACCAAGCTTAGAAGGCCACTTACCTTTCAGTTTATCTAGAGTTAGATTCATAAATGGAAACCTGGTTGACAAAATCTGGTTTTGAGGATTTGATCTCTTTGGAATTTGGATACTTGCTTTTTCTTAACAGAATTTGACTTGTGTTTTTAGCATACCAAGATTTGTTAGTTTGTGTGACTGGAACCCCCACACCCTACCTCACGCTACTAGTAAGAAGCATGGGTCTGTCACCAAAGGTAGGATATAGGCGAGTAAGGGCACTTCTTTCCTTTCCCAACCTCACACCACTAGTAAGGGATGTGGGCTTATCACCGAAGGTTGGTGGGGCAAAGAAGTGTGTATAATAAAATATTTTGTTTGCTTGGTGCTTTTGATTTCATTTGATTTTGACATTTCTGATCTATGAATTTGGGATATCCTTTCATTTCTAAGATATTTTAAGAGGGATAGATGTGACACCAAGAAGCTTCCAAAATAGACCGTGGGCAAGGAAAACTTCACCTAGTAGAAAGAAAGAGCAAAGCCAAGTATGCATGTCTTGGTATGGTTTCCATTAATGTTTGTCTGTTGAAATTGATGAGAAGATTTGAAAATATTTGATGATATTTGAAGAGATGTGATATGAATATTTTTTCCAATATCTTCATAAATTTGTAACAGATTGTTTTAAGAGTAAGCCCCTGGACTATCATTTTTTTATGAGATGGACAGAATGAAGTAGCTGTTATCCAAAATTCACCCCTCAAGGTAATTTTGATAACATACATCAAATTATTCAGTCCCGAGCAAGTAGATTCGTTCAAGGCCCAAAATCATGTTTTTTGAGGTCCCCTCGGCTTTTTTCTAACTCTCCCATCCAAGAAGAAATCCCAACGAGTCAAAAAAAATGGAGAAAATGCAAGAATAAGGTTACAGGACTGTTTTGAGGCATTTCAGGTCTGAAGGGCTCGGGTCGTACCAGTTCGGGTTGAACTGAGGTTCGTTGTACCATAGCTTCTCACTCGATAGACTTTTTTGTTATACTACTGGCTACAGTCCTGGTCCAGCATAGGCTCTGTTCTGGATAGTTCAACATGTTGGGATGCGTGGGACTTGTCAAGGCGAATCTAGTTGAAAGAAGGCATGCCTCCCTGTCAAGCTTTTGTCATCGCAGAATCCCTTGTAATGAGATGCGGAGACTGGGTATTTCAAAACTACAACTAGGGGCGCGAACTGGCTTCTGCTTTGAATACCGAACGAGAAAGGAGTTTCTCTTGTTCAGGCAGTTATTATTGAGGTATTGGTGGGCCCACAAGGTCCGGATATAGTTTGGGACATTCTAATCTCATTTGTTCTCCTGGGACGCGATTTTTTGCCGAGAATAGCTTTCAAGAGCGAATGGAATGTCGCCACGTAGCCTTCACCGCAAATAGGAACTTGAGGGTAGTAAAGAGATCGGCTGATGCAGGATGGTTTTGTCTTGGAACTCCGCTACATAGGTACTCATAGAACCTCGTTGTTCGGGAAAAGCCGACATGCCATTAAGGCAAAGAAGATAAGTGAACGTTGTGGGACACCATGAAACTTGCAAATGGCCATAACTTCTGACTTCAAAATCCGAATTTAGGAATCACCAAAACTGGTACAGTTTGGAATGAGCAGGCATGGCCTCCATGCCAATTATGGTAAAATGATTCTGTAGGCTGTGATCTAAATAAAATAAAAATATTCGGCTCCAGTCAGATTGATGAGGGATAGAATTTCCCGTCATTAATGTCTAGAAAACGCCAAGTGCCAGAAGGGCCAAAACGGAGTTGCCCGCTATTCAGTTACAGGCCATAACTGTGCTGGCATTTCTGAACGAAATCATGAGATAAATCTTGTACATTTGTGGCATCGTGGCTACGTAGCCCGATGTCCACTACGTCATGAAATTATGAGAGTGGATGCCAAAAATAGCCCATCCGATGTATTTTAGAAAACGATGTGTTGGCGTGACCACCGAATAGTGGCCCCTAGATATCCCACTCTGGGATTGCAATGAAGAGGCATCCTCTTGGATTCTTTCTATGCTCGACAGCATCTTAGACAGCATTGCGTCGAAGGCTCTTACAAGTAATGTAGCATCATTGGTACTAAATTTAATGCATATCTTACAGGTGGTTGAAGGATAGATGTGTAACCGCCTTCCATTTGTTCCTGACGTGGCACTCTTCTCAGGTATGTTTGGTCCATGATAAAATTGATGATATCAGTATACTAGGGCTCATTGTAGAAATGGGGGGGTATGGTTTCGCAGCAAAGCTATGTCACATTGCATTGGGAAAGTCTAGATCTACCAGCTGTAGGCTCCATCTAGTGGACTCCTTGTCATGCTAACCTAGTCTGCAATGATCTTGTCCTAGATTGAACTGTGCATTTCATGAGGCAATACGATATAAGTTAACTCAATGTATCTTCGCCTGCTATTAGGGTCTATGAATTCATCCAGCCTTTTCAACCTATTCTTTACAAGAATATTGTGTCTATTATTATGTTCATGCAGGGATCCATTATCATTGTGTATGTTTGAAATACTGTCGTGAATGCATTTTACTAGATTGTGGAGAACTGTCATCACCCCTTCTAGTGTGCACTTTGCTTATGTGTCTCACACATTTGGAGACTACTCTCACACTCTCCTTTTCTGGTGTATCACCACTTTAGTGTAGGCTTTTATTTCATGCATTCTCTCTCCCTGGTCCCTTGGAAAGTTATATTAGAATAGTTAGTTTACCCTGCATTAGAGTAGAATGTGGTAGGTAGTTTAGGAGCAAGAACCAGCTTTCTCTGGAGGTCTATCTCAAGTAGCAAGTCCCACAACTTGGAAATAGTACCCATGTTATCCAATCACACCATAAGTTCAAGTATATGCACTTGTATAAATAGAGGGGTGTAGTGATTCGGTGATAACAGTAGCTAAAAGACTAATGCAATGTAAGTAGCTATAATGTACTAGCAATGACTTTGATGTTTTATGCGTAAAACCGCTTAAGGTGCAAGGAGTTGACAGTTCACCAAATTCCTCACCCTCTAGTGTGCATAAGAGATACACACCATTTCTGTAGTCCTTCATGACTCGATATGGGCCCAACCATTTGGGCCGAAATTTTCTTCGCCAGTTTTCTTATCGATCGGGCTGTCTAGTCTTAGAACTATATCTCCTTCATATATTTCTTGCTCATAGACATTTTTGTTATACTTCCGGCACATCCGGTCAACATAGGCTCTGTGTCGTTGTTCAGCGTTTAACCTGGCCTCGTCTAGGCTTTCTAGTTGGGAGAGGCATGCCTCCCTATAAGCTTCTTCGTCCAAAATCCCTTGTAGTTAGATGCGAAGACTGGGTATTTCAGCCTCAAGTGGGAGAACTACTTCTGCTCCGAATACCAGTGAGAAAGGAGTTACTCCTGTTGGTGTTCTTATTGAGGTTCGGTGGGCCCACAAGGCCAAATATAATTTTAAATTCCAATCTCATTTGTTTTCCTTTACCATTTTGAGGAGAATAGTTTTCAACGTTTTGTTTGTCGCTTCAGCCTGCCCATTGGCTTGAGGGTAGTAAAGAGAGGCCGTGTGATGGTTTATCTTGAAATTTCTACATAACTCATGAACCTCATCGTTCTTAAAGGATGTGCCATTATCTGAGATAATGACTTGTGGGACACCATACCTGCAGATAATCTGGTTTAGAATGAATCTGGTGATCACTAAACCTAGTACAGTGGTGAGAGGCATGGCCTTCACCCATTTTGTAAAATATTCCATGGCTGTGATTATAAAATTATGGCCATTGGTTGATGAGGGAGAGAATTTCCCTATTAAGTCCAGAACCCAAGTGGAGAAGGGCCATGGAGTCACTATTGGTTGCAAGGATTGTGCTGGCATGTGAATCTCATGAGAGAATTCTCGACATTTGTGGCACTTACGTACAAATTCCACTGCGTCATGCTCAATAGTGAGCCAAAAATATCCCATTCGATGTATTTTGTGAGTGGTGGCGTGACCACCGAAGTGGCCCCCACATATCCCCCTATGGGATTCATGAATAATCCTCTTGGATTCTTCTATGTCGACGTATCTTAGAAGCATGCCGTCGAAAGCTCTACGATAGAGAAATTGGTCTAAAACAACATATTTAGTGGTAATTATGCGTATTCACCTTCTTTGTTGTGACGTGGCACTTTCTTGGTATGTATGGTCCATGATAAAATTGATGATATCAGTATACCAGGGACATGTAGAAATGGGGGCCTGGTTTCGACAAAGTATATACACTCATTGAGAAAGTCTAGATCTACCAGCTTGCCCCCATCTAGTGGATTGTCAGCTAACTAGTCTGCATTGATTTTTCCTTTAATGGATTTTTGGTTTACGAATGTTAACTAAAATTCTCCCATTAGGGTTATGAAATGACAAACATTTTTAGATAAAGATCCTTGTGTGAGAAATGTTTGTAAATGGTCTCTCTTTACAATGACCCTTGTTTCCTAGTTTAACATATAATGTCTCAAACATTTTGTTGCAAAAATTATGGCAAGGCATTCTCTCTCTGCCTGTGTGTAACGTGTTTCATAATCGAGCAACGTTCGGCTAATGAAATAGATCACACGTTCTCGTTTATCGTCGTCTTCTTAAGCCAACATGCAGGCAAGCAAGACATGAGTGGCTCAAGAGTATAGAATTAAAGGGCGGTCTGGCTTGGGAGGCATTAGCGTGGGTGGTGACAATAAGAAATTCTTAATTGCTTTGAAAGCTTCATTGCAGTCTTCAGTCCAATCGATACTATAATCTTTCTTGAGTAGATTATTGATTGGATGAATGGCGAAGCTTAAATTGGGGATGAACCTTCGGATTGCACTGAGTTTCCCAAGAAATGACTTGATTCCATATTCGTCTGAAGGTGGGATCATTTCAACAATAGCCCGTATTTTTTCCGTATCAACATCAATTCCTCATGAAGATATAATGTATCCTAGAAGTTTGCCTCCTGTTACACCAAAAACACACTTCTCTGGGTTTAATGTGACACCATACTCAATTATTTATGAGAGGATGATATGGACCACCTCCGGATGATCACAACATTTCTTGGCTTTGGCTAACAAGTCATCCACATATGATTCCACAATTTTATGGATAAGATTGTGGAATATATAAGTCATTGCTCGCTGATATATAGCGCCAAAATTTTTTAGAATGAATGACATAAAAACGTAGCAATAAGTTCCCCAAGGAGTTATAAATGTGGTTTTGGCCTGGTCTTGTTCAGATATTTTGATTTTATTATATCTTGAGAACCCATATACGAGGGACAGTAGTTAAAATCTAGTCGTTGCATCAACGATAATGTCAATGGATGGTAATGGGAAATCATCCTTGGGACAAGCTTTGTTAATATCCCAAAAATCTATGCAAATGTGTATCTTCCCATTCTTTTTTAGGACAGGGACAATATTCGATACCCATTGTGAATAGTCAACGGGCTTGATGAATCCTACTTGGACAAGTTTTATTACTTCCTCTTTTACCATGAGAGCCACTTTTGGCTTCATTGGTCTTGACTTCTGTTTAATTGGCTTCGCATCTGGTTTAGTTGTGAGATTATGTACCGCAACTTGTGGTGCGATACCCATCATTTCTTTATAATTAAATATGAAGGCCTTTTGATGTTATTTGAGGATTTGGGTGTGTATTTCTATTTCTTCCGGAGTTAGCGAGGATCCTAACTTCAAAATTCTTGGTTCTTCCTCTGTTCCAATGTTTATGTCAATGGTTTCTTCTATCAAAGAAGCGTTACCCTCTTCAAATTCAAGTGGGGCTAGGGTAGTTCCAAGCTTTCTCTTTTTTCTATCTCGTACATATCGAGATCCCTCTGTGGAGGAGACTCTACCGTGGGATTTCCAAAGTAGGAAGAGGAGTGTGGTATTAAGGAAAGATCAACTGTAGGGTGAGAAAGGTGTAGCTCTGCATATGCATTTATATATTCGAGAGTGACTTTATCACTATCAACATGACATAAGATAGGATATTCATTCTCAGTTGTATGTGTTAGAAGAGGGTTCGTTGATATTTTCTTCACCAATGGTTCAGTATGAAGTGATACCTTGAAACTTGTATCTTCCAACTCATTACTTGGGGTAAAACATGAAGCTGAGGTTGCTATTGAATCTACGAGAAGGTTCTGTTCTCGTGGGATTGCCTTAATGGATATGAAGTCGAATCCTTTGCTTAGATCTAATACCACTATTTTATAGAGCTGTAAGTGCTCAGCTCTAGTCTCATATACTTCAGAAATTTGGTTTGTAACTAATTGTGAGTCTCCTAACACTTTGATGTTATTAATACTAATCCTTTTGGCTAAGATGAGGCCAAGGAGGAGGGCTTCATACTCAGTGCCATTGTTTGTACATTCAAAGTTCAACATAAAAGAAAAAGGTAGGATCTTTCCCTCAAGAGAAGTAAAGATCACACCTACCCTGGATCCATAGCGACATCTAGCTCCATCAAAGTGGAGAGTCCACTACTTACTTGGAAAAATGGATGTTGGGCCATTCTTTACATGTGTTTCTTTTGTTTCAGTTACTTCTACCATACAAAGTTGCTTTGCAGGAAGAGAACCAACTCCTAGGGTACATCCCATACATGTGGAATCAAATGGTAGGAAAATTGGTAGATCTTGTTCCAGTAACTCGATAATTTTTGTAGTAGTTCCTAATGATACTGTTTCTACAACGTTAGCTTCAGCCTTGAGGGCTGGGATGCCCTTGACTAGGTTCGTAATTTCTAGTTCTGTTGTAGGTATTAATTTTTCTTCCGGTTTTGAGTCGATTGGTCTGTTAAGTTGGTTTGTTGGGAGTTCAAACTCAGAGTGAATGCCTGGTCTTTTCTTCAGCTCTGCTAGGTGTATGTTGAATGGTTTTGGGTCACTTTTTGCTACAAATATCTTTCCTAGGTGTAAGAATCTTATTTCCTAGAATAAACGTAGAAGGGATTGCTTTCATGCCATGTATCCATGGTTGATTAAGGATCATATTATAGTTGGTTTCCCGATATATGATATAAAACTTGGTGAGGATTGTCTTGGGTCCTAAGGTGATTGGTAGTATTATAGTCCCAATTGAAGTAGATTTAAGGCTATCATAACCTCTTAGTGTATTTCTTGTTGTGGAACAGTTTGTTTCTCCATATCCTATCTTTTGAAGGAAAGAGAAGGGGACAATGTTAACTCCTACCCCATCGTCAAACATTGCACATTTAACGTAATTATTGTAAACCCACACCTGTAAATGCAAGGCCGGATCACCTCTGCGTGTAATTTCAGCATTTGTTGGCATTTTTTTATGTCGAATATAAACTCGGTATCCCTATCTGACTGCCCTGGGGAGTGGATATCGAAGTCTATATGGTTTACTTGTGTTTCGAGAGGTGGGGTGATGTTAACTAAATGACCTAGACCTAGTGTTTCTAAAAGAGAAGCCCTATGGGTAGGGGAGTTTTTCTACAAGTCCAAAAAGGAGATGTGAGAGAAGGTCTTTGTTAAGTCATTAATTAAATCATAAGCACCCACGGGTTTTACCAACGTTTGTTGAATGTTATCTAGTTATAGTGGATAGATTGGATTTGGTTGAGAAGAATATTCTTGTGTTCTTGTTATGGCTTCTACATGTAGATCAGTATCTAACTCCACTAGACCAACTATCTTGGTTCGTGGTTGAGTTCCTAGTTGAGGTGCGACGGGTGGATTTAGTGAAGTTGAGGCTTCATGATCATTATTTCATATCATCACACCTTTGTTCATCCCATTTGGATTTAATTTATTGTTGTTATTGTGATTTGGAAGTGGATCATTAAAGATCTTAAGAGGTGCGTTTTGAGGGGAAACTGCCCCTGTGAAAGTATTTGGTATAAGTGTCACATAATCTGTTAAGAACATATCTATGAAGAGTTGTTTTTTTTTCTTCTGGAAAACATTGCATGAAATTATTGTAATCACGGAAAGTCCTAGTGTCATGGCCTCGAATTTTGTGGAAACCACAATACGAGTTGGGATTATAACTCCTAGGTTGGTTTGGCATGTGTTGTGGTCCAAAACTCTGATTAAACTGTTGACTATTAGGATTACAGTTTTGCGTTTGTTGTCTTTGGTTTTGGTTTTGATATCTAGTTGAGTTTTGACTTGGACCCTGTGTCTGGATCTACCATTGTTGTTGTTGTCGTTGGGGACGATTAAAATCCACCACATTGATTGTTGGGGTAAAATTGTTGTTTCGTTGATTGTTAACTGGTGGTGGAACATTTACAATGTTTGCTTTTTTATTTTGGTCAGTCACTCCATCTGTTGTCACTCCTTGGTTTTTGTTAAGGATTTTAGGCACTTGATTGGTGTTTGTGGTAGTAGGATAAGTCGTAGTGTTTTGGTTGGGGATGATTAACCTCCCATTTACTCCATATGTCTTATGGCCGCTATCTATTGTAGCTTGATCTATTCGAAGAGAGCTCTCGAGCACTTCATCATAAGTTCTTAGTGGGAACTTCTGGACTTCTTCCTTTATCTCTCTACTGAGGGAATGAAGGAATAAATCACATAGTTCCATCTGATCCATGTTTGGAGCACTTGCTGAAGAATAGAGGACTGTACGCCATCTTTAGCTGAAATGAGCAACAAATTCATTGTGTTCTTGTTTAATATGCAAGAATTCCTTGATTCTTGTTCTCAACAATTTGATCATGTCAAACACCTTGATGAACTTTGAAACGAGTTATTTGAATGAATGTATTGAGGCTTCAAGTATTCTGTAATACCAATCAAGGGTGATACCCTCTAAAGTTTTGGGGAATATCTTAGGAACAACTCCATCCCAAGGGAGTAGTTCTTGAATGGCTATGGCATAGGCCTTAATATGTGCATTCGGGTCTCCCTCCCCTTTGTACTTGGGTAGATCGGGGAGAGGTCTTGGAAGCATGAGGGTTTGTATAGTGAAGTCTAAAGTTTCTTTCAAATATTCTGAATAAGTCCCTATCACATAGGTTTTGACCATTAATGGTGCTTGCTGAGGGGGTGGAGGTGGAATGGGTTGTTGATATGGCATAGCATATGTATTTGCAAGGGCATAAGGGAATCCCTGTGGTTGAGTGAACATGCCAGGATAGGAGAACATATCTCCCTGTGGTGATTTGGAATACATGTTTAAGTATGGAGGAGCATTGATCAGGAATGGGATGTTTGGTGCTAAGTCGGGAGGTATCATGCTCTCAATTGGAGCGGCGTTAGAGAACGTGGTTCTAGTTGGTGTTTATTGTAAATAATGAGGAGGCATGCCTAACGTGCCTGTTCCTGTGAGGAGGTCAACCTGACTAGGATGATGCGGAGGGTTGAGGATTCCTGCTTGCCCAAAATATGAATTTTGGTTTGCTTGAGCAAGTTTTAGCCTTCTAACCTTTTCAGCTAAGGCTGAAATGACCTCCATTGGTGAAGACACAGTGCTCTACCTTAAGGGCGTTTGTTGCATGGATTGGGGTTGTAAAGGAGTATGATACCCTGCTATGAATTGGTCGTTACCTTGCCAAGCTTCACCGAGGGTATTTCCCATAGGTGGAGGAATGGGGGTGTTCTCTTGGAATGGGGTATCAAAATCTATTTGTAAACTCCCTATAGGTGGATACATATTTTGAGAGCATTATTCACTCCTAGCATGACATGCTAAGTATTCATCATCTAAAAACAGATGTGGATCTGAATGTCTACTAATTTGTGGTCTAAGCAACATTTGAGGAGATGAACTAGATTCTCTAGTGAGCATCATGTTGTTTGATCTTGAAGGATCTGGTTGTTGCGTTTGAGTGAGCTGATCCAACTCCTCCATTCGGAAAGAATAACTGTATCTAGTCTTGTGAGGCAGAGTTTGTGTTGAAAATTGGTTAGCTAAATAATTGTCACCCCATGCTGAAAGTGACAGTGATGGTTGTCTATTTAGTTGATCGTAGTATGCTTCAAGACCTAGGAGAGGTATGCCATATGCATCGTATCCTGACATATTCGGGGGGTATATGAATACCCACAGAATAATGGGAAGAAGCGAAGGTGGAAGAAAGAAAGTGGAACAATTGAATGAAAATGAAAATGTGAAAGTGAAGCAGTTGTTCTGCTCATGTTAGGTTCACCAATTTTGTTGGTGAAGCTGATGTGGAGGCTAAAAAAGTGGAAAAGATGAAAAGAAAACTAATTAGAAAAACAAGTAGAAATAAAACTCTGAATCAGAAGGTTACGTGTTCGTTTCACGTCAGGTTCACCAATTTTGTATGATGGAAAAGGGACATGCGAGCATGGGAATCTACAAGTAACTCTTCCTTGCACCTGACCTCCCAAGGTCGTGCCGAGACAGCCAGTGGGAATGGAATACACGTGGGGTGCAGATAAATTAGTTAGGTAATCTTATGTCTTCAACACGCAATAATGGGATATGAAAATCTAAGGCAAAGAAGGCCCTCCTAACTTGAACCGATGTGATAGATCGTTTGGTGAGGATAGCTGCTCGAAGGCTCCAATCAATATCGAGCTCTACTATGATCTGACCTATGGGTTGTGGGATACGTGGAAGATATCTTATGGGTGTTTCATATATGTCTCCTGAAAAGGTCATGAAAATGGATTGGCTAAATGTGTAGTGGATCCTTTGGTGTTTTATGGATGATTCTCTGGTCTAGTCCAAAAATCTTTAGATTGGTTGTCTGGTGGGAGTGGAGAGGACCTAAATACTAATGTTCGCAAACCAACATCAATGTTGGATTGATTTGTAGGCTTGTTGGGTTGTGGGACCTGTGGATCACAACCATAGGTTTGTGGTTGTTGTGGACCTCCTATGGTCATGTGAAGAATCAATTCCTTCTTCCGAGTATCTAGTAGTTGTATTTCTTTTTGGCCTCTACATTTAGAGCTAGAAGTTTCGAGATTTTCTCGGAGTACCTAACAGGTGTTCTGGAAACTTGGATACGTAAGCTAGTGTCTATATCAACGAGGAGATATCCTGCATCTGGCTGTGGGACTAGTGGATCACAAGCGAATGTTTGCTCTCTTTCAGGCACTTCTATAGTCATATGGATATCTATCAAGGTAGTCTGTAATTTGGCTGATTTGACTAGAACGTGTGTGCTTTGTCGTTCTCTATGTTTAATCCTCTTAACTGTGTGCTGATTTCTTGTAGGTCTATGGTTGTTCGGAAGACCTGAATTCTGAGATTTTGGTCTATGTCAGTTATTGTTGCAACAATATTTTCTTGAGGCATGATTGGCTCAAAAATATATTCCCTGGGCTCCCTAGGTCCCGTGATTATCATACAAGATCAATATAAGCCTAACTGAAATGAAATAAAATAATTATACAAGATATATCTATAACATATATATATTCTTCTTATTTTTTTATTTTTGATATAATTTTGGATAGAATTGAAAGAGCAACTAATCTAATATACTTAGAAAATGACAACTAATCTAATAACAAAATTGAAACAAGCAAGGTAGCCCGATGTAGCTACTTGCCTGTGTAGTTGATAGTTTATCCTAAATAACTAAATATCTGATTAATCTAATTGAAAGATTCTCGATCCTACCTCAGAAGTGAGGAATGAATCATAGTTTCTCAGAAACTATCAATCCCCACAGCTTCCCCGGCAATATCGAAAATGAAACTTTTCTGAAATGAAATATTTCACTACTCTATTTGATATGTTTTAACTAGAACTTTGACAGATAAAACCTAGAATTTGTAGAACAGTGGTGAATCCAGTAGTGTATGATTTTGTCCCCTCAGAATGACCTCCTCGTTCCTTTTTGTTCACGTGAGTCCAGAAGAGCGTGTATATGTTAGCATCAACATAAAAGGTATTTTGAACAATGGCAGCTTTGGATATAGACCAAATAAAATGCGAGTAGGAGAGGGACAACGCAAGTGACAGAGCTTGGCGTATGTAATTCCTAATGGGTTTTATTGTGGGAATACAACACAAGTGTACCGAGAGATTCTAGAATCTACCTTCTGTGAAGAACACAACCTGCAACTCTAATGGATTCAATCTACAAATGACACTACTCTACTCTAAAATGATTCGTATGAACAATAATAGAGCAAGAAGATGGAATGGCTTCCAACAGCAAAGAAAAACTAGCATGGATGCAAACATGAAAACAAAATGAGCTCTAAACAAGAATCTGAAAGACTAAACAATGGAAATGAGAAGTTGAGGGGTGCCATTTGCTTGAAAACAAGTTGGATACTTATAGATTTCACATTCACCCAAAGGTAATTCCTATTAGAACTCTTTTACCATTAAACAATGAAGAAACACTATTCCAGGGAACATAAAACATTAATACGAGCCAAGGCGGTGGAGAAAAGATGGTGAAAGTTGAAAATTTACGCAAGTCGTGATAAAATGAGGGTGCTGGAAAATGTGTGAAGGACCACCGCCCTGAGCAGGGCGGCGGTTATAGGACCGCCACCTTGGCAAGGTGGCGGTCACGAGACTGCCGCCTTGTTAGGGCGGCAGTTTTGTCACTGAAGGAAAAAAGCTAAGAAAAGAAAGGCAGACGAATACAACAAAGCACAAGGATCTTGGATGAAGTTTTTGGGATGCTAACATATACTTCACGAGCTTCTCTAGATCCCAAACACCTTGTGAGGCAACCTGTATCATCATTGGGGCGTGTGTAACATCTTTTTGGCGTTGCAGTACCCTATAATTTTTGGTACGTACAGGCACCAAATGAGCAAATGACTGATTTCAACATCAAATTTTAGATGACTTACGGACATAATTCCTCTTGTGGTAAGATGTATGGCCGAACATGATTTCCTTTATTATCTGAAGGTTCTCAACAATGATATTTCAGTTATGATCCAGTCTATAGGAGGTAGGACTTTACCAGCTGCTTATAACATTGTAGTAAGGGAAGAAAATAGTCTCATATAGGCGGGAAAGTTGGCTCCTAGACCGCCTATGCCCTTGTTCCCAGAGATGTCACAGGCGCTCCAACCTTTTGTGGCCCTTATTCCTATCCCTGAGAAAAGCGTGCAACTAGTTGCCTCAACATCCTATTCTCTATCATGAAAAAAGGAAGATGAAGAATTAAAGGCCTTGATCATAAATTTATCAAACAAGGTCATATCATTAGAAAAGCAGCAGGCACAAGCCTATAGAGACAATTCCAATCAGGCCCATGGCAAAGGCAATCAGCCTTGTCAGAATCAATATGGAAATCAAAGTTACATGCCCAATCAGTAGAATGAAAAATGGCAGCCTAATGCACATCTGCCATTGCAAGTTGTTACTCCCGCAACTTCTCTCCCAACACCCAGTGTGAGTCAAGCACTTGTTCTAGTTCAGAATAATTTGGCATAAGATTCAGAATGGTGCTTCCCTTGAAACATGCCTGATATTCAATATCATTGTGCTAATGTTGTGTGTGCCCAAGCCTTCATGATTAATAATGCTTCATCTTGTGAGCCCTCAACAAGTGCCCATGAAGTATATAATCCAAAAAGACTAGAAGTTCCTTTGGAGACCAATTTGATGTTCTTTAGTGCAGAGGACTTCTGCACAATCAACCTAGCTGCAGAAGATATGTGCAGACCACATGCCCAATTTGCAGACAACACGAGATACAAGAAAAGAATATTAGAGTCAAGCACACAGGTTACACCCATGGAAACACAAGCAGATCCTTAGAAGAAGAAAGATTTGACCAAGGCATTGTGTAGTAAAAGAACTCAAATCCCTATGCAGGAGGCCCCTCATAAAGCTCTGTCTGAAACAACATGCACCCCTCATTTGGTAGGTCGAGCCTTTTCCCCAGCTAAAATTCAGGCTTTCACACCTGAATGGTCAAGAAGGGATGTTGTTCCCCAAATGCACAAGATGGGGGGCCTTCTGTTCAACATTGTTGACTAGATGAAGAGAACAAACATAAACATCACAATGTGGGATGCCCTAACCATTCCATCTCGGTGAGATTTGATGAATGAAGCTCTGGTGCAACTCCCACACACTAATCTAGTTATGCAAAATCCACGCGCTTCTGTCAAAATCTACCAAGAAGAGGAGAAACAAGTAAGTAAAGATGTTAAAACCCCACCCTTCTATATGTCCTTGATTATAGGTAAACACCTAGTGCATAACTGCATGATTGAATTAGGCGCTAGTACTTCTGTTATGCCTAAGAAGATAGCTAATGTCTTAGGTTTGAAATATAGCCCTTTGTCTAAAGGAGTCCTACAACTTGATGGCTCAATTATAACCACCTTAGGAGTCATAAAGGATCTTAAGTTAACCCTCCATGCATGTCTAAGCCTAACAATTCCTTAAGATGTGTCAATTATTGACTTGCCTCCTTTTTTTTCCCTATGTTTATCAAGAGAATTTACTGCTAAAGTGGGTGGTTACTTGTCTTCTGATTGGTCTTATATGTTACTCAAGACAAGGTATGGTACCCAGTTTACTGGATACAAGCTGAGCCTATATTTTCCTATCATGTAGAGTCATATGTCCCATCCCCTCTCCAAGCCAATTTTCTTATCCATGAAGAAAACATTTCAGTTCCTGAAGAGTAGTCTCTTCCACACTCTATTCCAGACCTAGTGCTTCATGAATGGGTAGAAAGACATCACAAATTTGATCCCTATGCTGAAGAACTAGAAGCCTATGAAACTGGGCTTGGTACTTATTGCATCCTAGAAGAAGACACTATGCTTCCGCACGTTCTCATGAAAGACAAAGTTCAAACTGGTCTATGGAAGTTATACTTTGATGGATCCAGAAGCAGAAATAGCACGGGAGCAAGAGTGGTTCTCATTTCCCCTAAAGATGGGAAATTCTTCTTCGCGCACAGGTTGCAGTTTGCATGCTCTAACAATGTGGTAGAATATGAAGCGCTAGTGCATGGCTTGCTCATTGCTAAAAAGAAGAAAATTAAACCACTGCAGATCTTCGGGTACACATAATTGATCATCCACTAGGTCACCAACAAATACCAGACAAAGAATAAGCTTCTTAAAGCCTATAAATATAGAGTTTGGGACCTACTTGAGAGCTTTGATGCGCTTAATCTGCAGGTAGTCCCGCGCAGAATGAACAAAGAAGCTGACCAAATGGCTGCGATTGATTCACAATTTTCTCCTGCTAAGGACTTTGTCAAAGGAAACACTCAACACATTAAGATGGTAATCAGACCATCCATTCCAAAAAATAACATGAGTTGGAAAGTGTTCGACAGTGACACACAGATCACCCAATTTATCTAGAATGAAGCTGAATTTTCATCAAGTATGCAAGTTAACTTGCATGACAGCTATGGTGACCAAGTAATACAACTAAAGACAAATAAGTTGCCTAAAGGTTTGGTCACCTTAGAGAAACTGTTCAGCCCTGATGATGAGTTCAAGGGTGAAGAAAGATACATGCGTGTCGTGCAAGAGGAATACTCCTCCATCACTATTACGCGCAAAAAAGAGTTGCTTCTCAGCACGACTTGTGCACATGAAGAAAAACAGGCATTTATCTCACTCTCTCAAAAATAAAGTGATATTTTCTCATGAGAGTATGAAGACCTCAAAGGTTTTGATCCAAGTATTGCTCAACACTCCATTTACCTTGATCCTAGTATAAATCCCGTCAAACAGAAGCAACGACCAGTCAATCCAAAAATAGAGCCCCTCATGAGAAAGGAATTATCCAAACTCATTGAGGAAAAAATTATCTTTCCCATCAAATATTCCACCTGGGTCGTGAATCTTGTTGTAGTGCAAGAAAAATGGTGAAATCAAACTTTGTGTTGATTTCAAAGATTTGAATAAGGCATCTCTAAACGATCATTATCCTTTGCCTTCAATGGAGCAGATTTTGTAGATCGTAGCTGGCGCGTAGATGTTCTCCGTGCTAGATGGGTATTCAGGTTTCAACCAGATCCTGGTCAAGGAAGAGGATCAATTCAAAACAACATTTACAACCAAGTGGGGAACATATGCATATAAAAAAATTCCCTTTGGTCTGTCAAATGTAGGCGCAACATTTCAGCGTGTCATGGATATTGCCTTCAAAGGTTACATCAATGAGTTCATCTTGGTTTACCTGGATGATATAACTATCTTCTCAAAGTAGATCGCTGGTCACATGGTGCACCTAGAAAAATTCTTTGAGAGATGCAGAGAATTTGGGGTATCTCTTAACCCCAAGAAGTGCAATTTTGTGGTGGCTCAGGGAAATCTCTTGGGCCATGTGGTTTCAAAGGATGGCATTGTAATTGATCATGAACGCATTTCAACCATCCTAGCCCTTTCCCTTCCGGTGCACAAAAAGGCCTTATAGTCCTTCCTTAGCATGATTAACTTTGTTCGGCATTTTATCGCTAACTTTGTGGGATTGGTTCAGCCCATCACCCTTATGCTCAAGAAGGACATAGCCTTCAAATGGACAGTAGAAGGAAGAGAAAGATTCAAAAAGATCAAGAAAAAGATTGTTTGTGTGCCAACACTCATCAATATAGATTATTCAAAGGATTTCATCCTTTATGCTTGTGGTGTGGATGCAAGTGTTGCTGCTATCCTAACACAGGAAAACAAATAAGGGTTGGAACAGCCAATGGCTTTCTTTAGCCATACGTTGAAGTATTACGAATTAAGATAAAGTCACATGGAGAAGCAGGTCTTCGCCACCATGCGTGCGCTCAAGAATTTCAAGAACGTGCTCACCACCAATCATGTTAAGGTATTAGTCTCCCACTCTTCAGCTAGAGACTTCATCACAGGAGTAGAAATCAGTGAGAAAAGAGCACGATGTGTGACCAAAATCATGGAATATGATGTGAATATTAAGGCCAAAAAAATGGTAAGAGGCAGTGCACTCTGCAAGTAGATTATTGAGGATGTGCAGAGTGAACATGAGGCTTCATTATTTCTAGATGAAGAACTTTCGCATGTGGAACTTGAACAGAATATAGACTCTTCCGCGTGTGACTAGATGAATGACATGATCACATTCCTTTCCGAAGGTGCATACCCTCTCGGTTTAAATAAATAAGAGAGAAGACATCTGAGGTTATAATTTGTCCCTTATATGTTGATTGATGGAATTCTTTTCAAAAGGAATATTGATGGTGTGTTGTTAAGATGTATCAAAAATGTGTAGACTGAAAAATTGTTAGGAGAATTTCATGATGGATTCTCTGGTGGACACTTCTCTGCCAAGACTACAACAATCAAGATTATAATGGAAGGTATCTTTTGGCCTACCCTATTTGTAGATGCACATAGGTGGGTCACAAAATTCAAGGAATGCGATTTCTTTGCAAGAAAGAAAAGATTGGTAGCACTTCCCCTCCGACCAATCCAAGTGGATCAACCCTTTGCACAATGGGGTCTCGACTTCATATGCATGATCAATCTGCCTTCAAGCACTGGACGTAAATGGGTGCTAATAACTACAGATTACTTCACCAGATGGACAGAAGCTGCCATGCTTAAGGAATCAACCGATGCAGTAATCCTTGACTTTCTTGAGGGTTTAGTCACAAGGTTTAGCGTTTCTCAAACCATTATCTCTGATAATGCAAAGGCCTTCCTTGGTGCTAAAATCACTGATTACACTCTAATTCTGGGAATTTACCTAAAAACCTCTTCTAACTATTACCCTCAGGGAAACGGTCTAGCATAATCAATAAACAAGACCCTGATCAGAATCATGAAGCGTACAATGAACATCATCCAAAGAAAGTGGTATACGAAGGTCTTGTGCGCGCTTTGGGCATATAGAATCACAGTTAAAAAGGCAATAAGAAATTCACATCACAAGCTTGTTTATGGCAAGGAGGCTTCCCTTCCTTTGACACTAGAACTAAATTCACTAGTGCTTGCCCAATAGCTGGAATTTGAAGGCGTGGACTAGAGAGAAATAAAAATGGTAGAGCTGATTCATCTTGAAGAACTTAGAAACTCTGCCATGATAAAGCTATAACAACATCAAAAAGCAACAAAGAAATGGTTCAAAAGAAAGGCTAGGCCTTAAGCTTTCAAAATTGGGGACTTGGTTCTAAAATGCGATGTTGACAGAGCTAATCCAGGGCACCATTCAAAGTTTGATGCACTTTGAAGTGGCCCATACATCATCAAGTCTTGCAAGAAAGCTAACTCTTTCGAGTTAACTCATCCGGATGGAAGCACGTTGTAAATCCCAGTAAGTAGGATCTATCTCAAACCCTTATGTTACGTTTACTACATCATGTTGTATATATTAGAACAATTTCAATTCCTCCAAGTGTGCTCCGCGCACATTTTTTGTTTGTATATAGTTCTTTCCTCTCATGTGCTTCCTGCGCACACTCTTTTGTTACTTCCAGAGTGCAGTAATGATTCTCAAGTGATCATAGGGGCATTTTTCATGATTGAACAAGTAGAATCCATGCCCAATGGATGATTCAGGCTACTAATCTCTTTCATCTAGTAGGTAGATGGATCTGAAAGTCACCAAACCTGTTATCTAAATATATCTCCTAGCAATTTGGATAACTTGCATACACATTATGGCCCTAAGTTATTCATTGAAGAATTGCGTGCACTCAAAATCACTTGGCACATTCTGTTGGTCACATTTTACCTGCACACTCCTTTCCTTTTCTCCTTCCACTTCTCCCTTACGCCCACCGTCTACGCATTCACCTTCTTCCTAGTCAGCTTCTTCCCATCCCGCGTGCCTCACACTTACTACTAAGTCCTTGGCCCTTCGCGTGCCGCACCTCTCTACACCTTACTCTATTTTATCTATGCACCCTTCCCTCATGCCCTTCTATGCCAGATCATATTTTGACATGTTGGTGTGTGGGATCCTATGTGTCCTCCACTCACATATGGAGGGTCATCTCACATGGGTTAGGTTTAGGGTTTCTTGTGTGTCATGCACTAGGGTTACTCAACACCGTATATGTACCCTTTCATTTATGATTTATGAGTATGCCAAGACACTCCGTTGTCTTTCTCTACATGTACAAGCTTTTTTATTTATTTAAGTTCTTCCATTGATTGATCAATTCTTCCTTGCAATTACGCTGGAGCCATTACGATTCCATTTGAGTGCAACTTCATCGTGGTGCACATTTTCTAATACAATTCTTGAAAAATATTTCATGGTATCAGAGCTGAGATCGAGTAAATGTGTATTCATCATTTGAGTTGTGATTACTCTTGGTTTCAATTTTTTACTCCTCGTACAAGTTTTTTGATCATTAGATTCTAGAATTTTATTGCTAACGTTCTTAACAAGTTGCTCTTGGAAAGTTTTTGGTTTTGTTGTGTTCTTCGTGCATGTGCAAATCTCTTTGAGTTTTTAGGGGGTTTATAGCTACATTTAGCTAACTGTGGATAAATTTGGCAGATCAGCTAAAATAGAGATTCTTTTTTTTAGTTTTTAAATTTTTTTAAATAAACTGGAAATTTTCTTTAGATCTCTGTTTTTTTTTCTAGTTTCTCTGTGTTTTTTTTGCATTTGTTTTATATAATACAGGTTTGAAAATCTTTGGTATTTTGGTTAAATTTGGTATTTTTACTCCATTGCTCTCCGTCGAGCTCCAAAACCAAGCTACACCCTCTGCAATCGGCTCCTAGCTGACCAAGCTTTTTCTTCAACTCGCTATGCAGGTGCTTGTTTTTTTCTTAGACCAATCTCTATCTCCCTGAATCATTTTTTGCATGTGTTTTTGCCGTGTCATTTTGGCGAGTTGTGGCTGCATTTTTTTGAGTTGTTTTGGTTCTACCCCAGCCATCTCCATTCCTTCTAGATCTCCCTCTACCCTGAGAACATGTCCTGGTCTGCATGGTCTACCATGGTCTACGTGGTCTGTGTGACCTCCTTGTGGTTTGTCATGGTCGCAAGTTTATCTCATTTGCGTGGTCTGCCCCGCTCGACCCACAATCTCACGAGCCTACCCCCTCTGCCTCACGAGCCTATCTTTCTCTGCCTCACAAGCTCTTCCCTCAATGGTATTCCATGACCCACGCCGAACCGACCTCCACAAAACTCAGCTGTTACTCAACTTTCCCTCCATGACTAACACTCAACTCGGGATATCCACAAATCTTTTCAAACCTTGGAGGAAATTTTTGCAAGTGGGAGTTATTTTCGGTAAGTTTTTTGGGAGTTATATAAGGTAATTTTGATTAATTTTTCATTAATTTCATTGAAACCTTAAGTGGGAAGTTAAATCTATTTAGGGAAAGTTTCCAGACCGTGGATAGTTTCAACAAATGGTAAGCTTTTTAAAAAAAATCTATTTCTAGATCTTAATAGAAACTAGTTTCGTTTGTTTTAATACATGTTAATAGATTTACGATATTTTCTTTCAATTATAGTGGGAAACCATTCAAATTGGATTTTCTTTAAAAAAAAAGGAAATTATTTTTGAATTTTAATTAGGATTTAATTTTCACTAGATCTTAATTAGAGTTTCTATTCGTAATTAATTAGATTTCTATAATTACGATCTCTTCTTTTATGATTAGTAATAATTTAAAATCATCTTTTAATCAACATTTTTTTATCGTTTAAAAAAAAACTCTAATAGCTCTAAAATTAGCCAAATTGGACATTTCGAAGAGATAATTCTTTAGGCGTTATTGTCATTTTTTTTACTAATCATGCGCTCAAGTATGCAGTGACACTCTGGGCACCTATTTGCCTTTCGAGCACTTTTCTAGCGTTCTGAAGATCTTTCAGACTCATCTTGAGTTCATCTAAAACTTGTATTTACCCTTATTATTTCTTGCGAATAGTGAATGTATCCTCCATAGTTTGCAGCAAGGGGGTATCATTTGCGACGTGAGACACTTTTTCTCTCAACCAGGATTTGATTTCGCCTCCTTCCTAGTTTTTTACAAATTATGCTTGTATACGGTGTCACTTTGTTGCGCTCCACAAAACATGATTGTGGTCTCCTCTCTTGCACGTTATTATGCTGATTGTAAGGCGAGTTACCAATTGTTTCAAGATGCACACTCATACCTGATTGTATTCAGTGTACTAAACTATAAAGTGTCGAAATTAGGGGGGTTATTATATTGTCCTGGGTGGTTATGATTCTTTTTTGCATTTTTCCTTCTCTCTTTCTTCTCTATGGATGCACTTTCAATTCCTTTGCTTATGCCATTCAACTTCTTCGAATGGAGATCGAAAATGATTATGAAACTAAGGGGTAAAGGGTTATTTCACATCACCATGGGAACTGAGACTGAACCAAATGACGACCCTGAAAAATCTAAGTGGTTAAACCGCAGTGATGAAGCTTTAGGTCTTCTTTGCATGTCTGTTTCTCCTGACTTGCTCTTCCACATTGAGTCATCCGAAACACCTAATTCTACGTGGAAAACGTTAGATGGAATGTTTGGACAACAAGATGACATGAGAGCGCATGAGTTGGAAAACGAACTACTAGGTTTAAATCCTAGTGATTTTGAAAACCTACAAGCATTCTTCTCTAAGTTTGTCCACACTAGATTGTTGTTAAAGGAATGTCAAGTAGAGAAGAAATATTCTCAACTGATCTTATCGATTCTCTCTAAGTTAGGTCCTGAATATTTTCTGACTTTGTGTCAACTTTTTACGCTACAAAAGATACCTTAGACAAGGATTGGAATATTCCCTCCTTTGACTGTTTTTCGTCCCAAATCATTCGAGAACATGAAAAACTCATTCAAATGGGGTCTCTCAAGTCCAAGTCACATGCCCTTGTAACAAGTACTAGTAAGGAAAATAATACTGAAAAGAAGAAAGAAATAAAGGATCAACCTAAGAAGAAAACCAAGAACAAAACTAAATTTAACACAAACGCTTCAACTTCTGAGCCTAGAGCATAGAAAGACAAGTATTTGTGTTCCTATTGCAAGAAGCCTGGTCATAAAGAGCATCTATGTATGAGAAAAAAAATTGATCACCTTACTCATTTACTTGAGAAAAATCAAATAGGTGTTCCTGAGTCTATAAAACAAAATGCTCCGAAGGCCAAGTCTTCTACTATAAAAGGTTCTAAATATGATAAGAAGAAAGGAAAGGCCCTTGTAGCCAAAGTTACTCCTTCATCAACGTGGATTATAGATTCCACTGCCTTGGACCATATGGATTCTTTGCATGTTGATTTCTCCAACATCAAGCCTTGTGGTATGTCCCAAATCACAATGGGTAATGACATGAAAGTGTCAGTTTCCAGTAGTGGATCGGTAGAGATGGATGGGGGAACATTTAACCAAGTGTTGAGTGTTCCTGATCTATCTACCAATATCCTATCGGTTTACCAAATTACTCACCTTGGTGAAGGAATGCGAGTGGAATTTGCTACTAACTCGGTGATTTTTTTTGAGCTTAACAATGACACTACATTGGCTAAGGGAAAGGTAGATCACTGTTCATGGTTGTATACATTTTCACACTTTAATTTTGATTCTACACCTACTACCTTTCTCACTCATACAAATGAGGTTAGTAAGCTATGGCATGAGCGTTTCGAACATCTAAATTATCACTACTTTGAACAATTGAGCCAAAACGAAATGGTCAATGGGTTACCCCACGTCAAGTTTTATAAGGGTCTTTATGAGGGTTGTACCCTTGGAAAGCATCCTGAAAAGAAATTTGACAAAGGAAAAGCCTAGAGAGCTACTCATTCCTTTGGATCTTGTTCACAGCGATATTTCTGGTCCATTTCCGTCTCCTTTATTTACTAGAGCTCTTTATGTGCTGAACTTCATTGATGACTATTCGTGATATACTTGGGTATATTTTCTTAAGATTAAGTCTGAAGTATTTGAACATTTTCAGGACTTTAAGGCTCTTGCTAAAAAATAGGCGGAATGGTTTATTAAGGTTCTTCGAACCGACAATGGAGGTGAATATGTAAACAATAGGTTAATGGATTTTGTACTTATGAAGGAATCTCCTTGTAGCATACAGTTGCTTACATCCCTTCGCAGAATGGAGTAGCAAAAAGAAAGAACTGTACTCTTAAAGAGATGGCCTCTTGTATCATTCACTTGAATTCTCTTCCTCTGAAGTATTGGGCTGAAGCAGTGAATTGTGCTAATTACATTTAGAACTGTGTTCCACATAAGGCAATAAGAGGGATGACACCCTTTGAATCCTGGTTTGGACGAAAGCTTGATGTTGAGCACTTTTGAGTCTTCGGATCCAAGGCTATGGCTTGGATTCCCAAGAATAAATGCAAGGCATTGGAACCACAATCCAAACCTTGTATCTTTGTAGGGTATCCTGATGGTGTGAAGGGATATCGATTGTTGAATCCTACTTCTCATGAACTTTATATTGAGAGAAGTGTTAAGTTCGATGAGTCTTATTTGACTTCTACTTCTCTACCGATTAAGGTTCTTCAGCTTTCTGATTCAAATTTTGACTCATCGGATGATTATGTTGTTGAGCGTGCTCCTCTTCTTGATCCTCCCAACCATTAGAGCCTTGATTCTTTCAATTCTGATAGTAGTGATGACGAGGACTATGCCCCTTCTCACTCAAGTGACAAATCTTTTAACTCTGATCGTGATCCTCCCTAATCCTCTTTGGGTTAGGAAAACTTTGCAAAGTGCTAGAGATTTAGTTGGAGATACTTCAGATATGAGACATACTTGCTAAGATTTCATTTGAACCCACTCTTTCTTCACCTCTTCCTCTGATCCATATTCTTTATGGGAGGTTTCTGGTATTCCTAAGTGGGATTCTTCCATGGATGAGGAGTATTCCTCTCTCATGAAGAATGATACTTGGGATCTCACCCCTCTTCCGAAAGGAAGAAAAATCGTTCAGTGTAAGTGGGTGTTCCGAACAAAGTATGGAGTAGATGGAGATGTCGAAAATTTTAAAGCACGATTAGTAGCTAAGGTTTTCTCCCAGATAGTTGGGGTTGATTATATTGACACCTTTTCTTCTGGTTGCAAAGATGACTTCTATTCAACTGAACCTTTCCATTACCGCAGCAAACAAATGGAAATTCCATCAAATGGATGTTAAGAGTGCCTTCCTTCATGGTGACCTAGAGGAAGAGATATACATAGAACAATCTTTGGGTTATGTCCATGATCCCTCCCTCGTTTGTAAGTTAAAGAAGTCTCTTTATGTCCTTAAACAAGCCCCTCGGGCTTGGTATGCCAAGATGGACTCCTTTTTACTTACATCGGGGTTTACTAGGTGTCACTCTAATCCAAATGTTTATATTCTACAACAAGATGACTCCATACTCATCCTTGTTCTCTATTTTCATGACTTGTTGATCACATGAAACTCTTCCTCTATCATTAATTCTATGAAGATTTCCTTGGCCAATAGGTTTTCCATGACTGACTTAGGTCTACTTCATTACTTTCTTGGGATCTAGATTTCACAATCTGACTCAGGAATCATGATTTCACAACCTAAGTATGCTCTTGACTTGCTTGCTCATTTTCATATGTCTGATTGCAAATCTTCTCCTACTCCTTTTCTTTCTGGGGTTAAGTTGGTGTCATATTTCTCTACTCCCTTGGTTGATGCTACCCTTTATCGACAGTTGGTGGAGAGCTTGATTTACTTGAGTCACACATGACCGAATTTATCTTATGTTGTTGGGATCATGTCTAGGTCTAGATTCATGCAAGAGCCACATGAGTTCCATTGGAAAGTAGCTAGAAATGGATCCTTCATTATGTTCGTGGCACCTATACTGATGGCATTCACTATCATGGAGGGATGGATATTGACTTGATTGGGTTCAAATATTCTGATTAGGCCGGTGACTTAGATCATCGAAAATCTACTTTTGGCTACAGTTTCTCTCTTGGTTTGGGTCTATTAGTTGGTCTAGCAAGAAGCAGAATGCAATTGCGATATCATCTACAGAGGTAGGATACAGAGGAGTAGTTAATGCTGCCACATAAGCTGTTTGGTTACAAGGTATTGTTGGTGATGAATCACAGCACCCCTGGGACTCTGCAACGCGATCGGTTGAGACTCTCAGTGTGATTGCACAACATGGAGCTTTTCCCAAGTGTGGGACCTTGCGAAATCGGAAAAGCTCTCTGGATGAAGGCCGGTTCCTATTCCTCTGTTCAGTGCATACATAAAACGCAGAGGGTCTGTTCAAAAACCTAATCTAACTTGCCAAGGAGACAGGGTAAGAAAATGCATGAAATAAAAACCCTAAACTAACAGAGGTGATGCACCGAGGAATGAAGAACATATGTTTTGCCAATAAACAAAAACCATAGAAATGCAATGCAATATCATGCACAGATAAACATATTCGCAGTGAAAGATCAGGAGGATGCAAAATGAAAACACATAGAGGGTTGAGAAACATCCACAGTCATGCATTTATTTGCTCTGAAGTTTTGATACTATACACTGCAAAAATGCCAAGAGGCAAAGGTTGCATTACAGTTTCAAATGGGAGGTTTGAGCTCCATAACTCCACCTGCCAAAGAGAAGAAGGGAGGGGCCAAAACAAGAATGTCCAACCTTTTTAAAGAAGCCCCTCCTTACAATTTATATGGAGAAAAAGAGAGGGAGAAGAGAGGAATTCGAAAACTGCTCCAACCACCTCCAAGACTGCACCTAACTCATCTCATTATGGCGGTAGGTAAGAACCCCCAACAAACCCAAAAATGGCGAATTGTATTTTGCATTTTTAAGAATTTTTTCTCACCCAATTAAAGATATCCAGTCGTAGTTGGACAGAGGATGCCGAGAGCTTTCCGAAAAGTCCAACCTTGCGTGAATCCGAGCTCCTTGTGAAAAGTTATGGCGATCTGAATATTTCCCACGTCAGGGTCTTCTGCCTGTCGGGTTCGGGGTTCTCCTCTGCATTTGCATCGGGTTTGGGGGATGCCTCGACATGTGTTTGATTCTTGTGTTTTCCCGACACCTGCTTCCGCCGGTATTGCCAAGTTTTCCTTTGTTTCGGGTTCAGAGGCGTGACTTGCATTTGCATCAGGTTTGGGAGGTGGCTCGACATGTTTTCCTCCCATGCTTTTCCGACTTGTTTCCCCGACCCCAAGACCCGATTTCCTTTGTGTCGGGTTTTCCAACCCCTTCGACACATTTTTTCCTTTGTTGGGTTTTCCAACCCTTCCGACATGATTTTTCCTTTGTCGGGTTTTCCAACCGTTCCGACATGATTTTTCCTTTGTCGGGTTTTCCAACCCTTCCGACATGATTTTTCCTTTGTCAGGTTTTCCAACCCTTCCGACATATTTCTTCCCTGTTGGGTTTTCCAACCCTTCCGACATGATTTTTCCTTTGTCGGCTATATTTACCCCGAGGGTAAATATATACAACAATTTGGCGACTCAACGGGATTACCTGCCTGCTAGGTAGAAGATCAGTGGCCTTTTAGTGATCCATTGGGCATGGAGTCATAAGCAATAACCTGAAACCAACCTGATATCTGATCCTGAGCCTGATACCACAACTCCTTCTCTGAGAGCACGCTAAACTGTAGAAATCCAACCTAGGAGCAACCAAAACCTGTGCCAAAGCACTTAGGGAAACTGAAAACTAGCTACAACAAGACAATGTGCATACGCACTTAAAGGAATTGAAATCTAGGCTAATATTTACAAGGGTAAGCCTTTTCTTTTAGTAGCAATGTTTTAAGGTAGATTCCATTAACCGGAATCAGGAGTTCTTCTCCATCCAATGTAGACAATTGGAAGGCATTGCTACTCTTACATCTCATGACCATGTAGGGGCCACTCCAAATGGCATCAAACTTGGAATGCCTTCCTGGTTTTGCCCGATCTGCATCCCATTTCAGAACTAGGTCCCCCTCCTAGAAAATCCTTGCTCTTGCTTTCTTATCAAACCATCTTTTTACCAAGGCTTGATCTTTCTCAATTGTTTGAACTGCATGTTCTCTAACTTCTTCCAATTCCATTAGCTCTACATACCTGGCCTCCATTGGTTCGAACTCAGCCAACTCCAACTGCTTCATGAACTCCAATGCAGGCAGTTCTAATGATATAGGCAATACTGCCTCTTTTCCATAGACCAACTTGTAAGGGGAATTACCTGTAGACCTCTTTGGTGTTATTCTGTCAGCCCACAATGCTGATTTTAGCTTGGTATGCCATGTTCTTTGATTTTTATCCAGAGTCCTCCTGATGATTCTTAGCAAATTTTTGTTCGTGGACTCTGCCTGTCCATTACCCTGCGGGTAATAATTTGAAGAGGTGCTCAAATAGATTCCATTCTTGATAGCCCATTCTGTAATCTTGGAACCTATGAATGCCAATGCATTGTCTGATATGATAGTGGCCGGCACACCGAACCTGGTTATTATTCCTTCATAAAAGTCTAGTATGTTAGACTCATTTGCCTCTTTGAGCGCTAC
Organism: Taxus chinensis; assembly: GCA_019776745.2. NCBI lineage: Eukaryota > Viridiplantae > Streptophyta > Pinopsida > Cupressales > Taxaceae > Taxus > Taxus chinensis. The sequence continues at coordinate 514,170,106 of CM034156.1, read as the reverse complement.
TGCTTCGGTCCACTTGGTGAAATAATCTGTCGCCGTGAGAATCCACTTGTGGCCTTGGCTTGAGTTTGGGTTGATGACCCCGATGAAGTCCAATCCCCATTGCAGAGAAACGGTTGGTCAACCAAAATTGGGTGCAATGGAAGCGCTGCTAGTCTTTCTTTGCCTGTGAAGAGTGCACATTTCTTGCACTTTCTTACCCATGTATAGCAGTCATTGAACACCGTGGGCCAATAATACCCTGCCTTCATTATCTTGAGAGCTGTTACTCGTGGGGAGAAATGTCCTCCAGAATCTCCATCATGAAAATCTCGTAACACCCTCTCAATTTGATCTGTCCCAATGCACCTCAATAGAACTCCATTGATGTCTTTCTTGAACAAAACACCATCAACAAGCACATATGGAATGGCTTGTAATCTAAAGTATCTCCTCTTTGCTTTGCTCATTTCTGGAGGGCATAGGCCTGCTTGTAGGAAGTGTATCATCTTCTGAGTCCAACAAGGAGTGGCTACATCATCATTTTCCTGTTCCTGACCATCCTGTAGTACAAAGGTAGTCTCCTTTTCATCACCTGCTTCAACTTGTTGACTCAAGGCTAGCTGCTCACATAGTCCCTTTCCACGTACTAGCTTAGTGACCTTAATTTCGATGTCATATTCCATGACACGAGTGATCCATCCTGCACGCTTCTCATTCAGATCCTTGTTTAGAAGGAAGTCCTTGACTCCCGCATGAGAGACCAACAATTGGATCTTGTTGTTTGAGACTAGGTGCTTGAATTTCTTTAAGCTCCTGATCACTGCAAGGACATGCTTTTCAATGAAAGAGTACCTAGCTTCGTATTCCTCCAAGCCTTGACTGAAGAAAGCAACTGGTTGTTCTAATCCTTCTTTGTTTTGTTGTACCAAGATTGCAGAAATTGTGTCTCCACCGCCAAAGGCATATAGCATGAAGCCCTTGGAGAAGTCTGGATTGACGAGAGTGGGAGCTTGAGATATAGCCTCTTTTATTGCCTCAAAACTTGCCTTGCCTTCAGATGTCCACTTAAATGCCATGCTCTTTTTTAACATCAGCGTTATTGGCTTTACGAGAGCTGCAAAGTTTGGAACAAACCTGCGGACAAAATTGATCCTTCCTAAGAAGCTTTGAAGAGCCTTCTTGTGACTTGGCAATGGCAATGCTTGAATTGCTTCAACTCTTTCTGGGTCAATCGTCAATCCTTCCTTTGAAACAATATGGCCTAGAAGTTTTCCCTCGTGAGCCAAGAATATGCATTTTTTGGGATTCAATGATACCCCAAATCTTCTACATCTCTGAAATACTTGCCTCAAATGACAAGAGGTGATCCGCTGCATTTTTTGAGAATACAGTGATGTTGTCAAGATATATCAGAACTATTTTATTGATCAACCCCTTAAATGTCATATCCATTGCCCTTTAGAAAGTGGCTCCAGCATTTGATAGCCAAAATGACATCTTCTTGTAGGCATAGGTCCCCCATTTGGTGGTGAAAGCCATCTTGAACTGGTCATCTTCTTTCACCATCACCTGATTATACCCTGAGTAGCCATCTAGGAGAGAGAATCTCTCTGAACCGGATACTACTTGCAATATTTGTTCCATTGAAGGAAGCGGGTAATGGTCTTTGAGGGATGCCCTATTGAGGTCTCGGAAGTCCACACATAACCTGATTTCTCCGCTCTTCTTCCTGACCAGAACCAAGTTTGCAACCCAGCTTGAGTGCTTGATTGGGAATATAATGCTTGCCTCTATTAGCTTGTTTAACTCTTTCTTCATTAGAGGCTCAATGTGAGGGTTGACAGGTCTCTGCTTCTGCCTGATGGGCTTAGCATCTGGATCCAATTCTATGGTATGTTGTGCCAACTTCGGATTGAAACCTCTTAAGTCTTCATAGCTCCAAGCGAAGACATCTGGAAATTCTTGGAAAAGCTGTATGAAATCTGATTTCTCCTGCTTAGTGGCCACTTTACCAATTTGAAGTGTTTTTCCTTCCCTAACCAGAATTGGCCCTGAATCTTCTCTCTTGACCTGTATGTTAGCCTTTTCCTTACGGAACTGGTCGTTAGGGTTGAAGATAGACTCCAATGTTACTAAACCCTTAGGAAGCTTGTTTGTCCGTAGCTGCACTACTTGATCCCCATACTGCTGCTCTAGTCTATCCTGATTTCTAGCTGAGAATTCAGCCTCTTCTTGTAAAAAATTGACGATCTGTTGATCGTTCTCAAACACCTGCCAGCTTGTGTTATTATCTGGAACTACTGGCCTCACAATCACGTGAATATGTGGTTGTGTTTTTTCCCTTCTGATGTTGTCAACCACATCAAACGTTGCTCCAACTGCTGCGAGCCTATCTGTGGCTTCATTTTTCTTCCTGGGTATGGACACAATGTTGAAAGCTTCGAAATCTTCAATGAGGTCCCATACCCTGTTCTTATAGCTCTTCAGCAGCTCATTCTTTATAGCATGTTGTCCCCTAACTTGGTTGACGATTAGCTCGCTATCTCCAAACACCTGCAAGTTCTTTATGCCCTTTTTCCTGGCCCAATGAAGTCCATGAATCAATGCCTCATATTCAGCCGTGTTGTTTGAACAGGAAAATTGGAAACGAAAAGCTGAAAAATATTTGATGTCTTGTGGTGAAATCAACATTGCACCACCTCCAGCACCTTGTCTGCTTCTCGAACCATCGAAAAAATAATTTCCAAACTTTGTTTTCATCCTTTTGTTCAGGCTGAATGATGTCGGGAATGGGTGAATTTTCTTCGTGTATACAATACACGCCCAATTCAGATTCTTCAATTTCCTTGTATGGGTCAAATTCATGACTCTTGTTTGCCCATTCATCCAAAGTTAAATCAGGAATTCCCTCGACCTTAGTACCTGTTTCTAGATCATTTGAACACTCCTCCTGATCAAAAGCTGAGCAATTTGCATTGATAGGATTTGGTACATGAGGCTCAATATGGAAATTGGCAATTGGTTCTGACCTGATTATTGATTTGGCCCCATACCTTGTCCTAAAAATCATGTGTGACATATCTGCAGATAGATATCCACCGATTTTTGCAGTGAAGTCTCTTGATAGACACAACGCAAAGAGTGGCGGGAGGTCAATCACAGACACATCTTGCAGAACTGTAACATTAGGACAGGCATGTAGTGTTAGGCTTAACCCCTTGATGACTCCAACAGTTCCTACTGCCGTTCCATCTAGCTGTACTACTCCTTTCAGCACTGGCTCATACTTCAAACCCAGTTGATCCGCTATTTGCTTCGGCATCACTGAACTACTTGCCCCTGAATCTATCATGCAGTTGTGTACCAAGTGGTTTCCAACAACCAATGACACATAGAATGGTGGAGGCTTCAAATTCTTGCTTGTCTGGCCCCCATCATGTTGCACTGCATTAGTGAGAACTTTCTCATGTCCCCGATTTGATACATTTGAGGCAGACCAATTAGCCATTGCAGCTTGCAATAAATCTCGTTGCCCTGGGATCGCAAGTGATTCCCACATGGAAATGTTCACATGTGTCTTCTTCATTTGATCGATGATGTTGAAAGGGGATGAATTGTCCTTTTGTTGTCCCTTACTTGGCGCAACCTTTTCTGGAGCTTGAACAGGTGCATGTGTTGCTACAACAGGTACCTTAGGCTGATTTTGCACATTTGGAGTTGCGTTTGGTCTACTGACCCCTTGTTGTGTAAGAGTGGGCTGAGAAACAACTGGATTAGAGGGTTGTCTCTCTTCTATGATTCTCTTCTTTGACCGTGTGTTGGCAGCCACACCTTGAAAAGGTTGTTGGTTAACTCCACAGAAGTCTTCCATTTGCCAATTGGCCAATGTGGTCTCTGTTGGAGGTCCCTCTTGTTGCGTTTCTTGCTGCTGATTCTCGTCCTGGCTTGGTTCTTGAGGAACACCAATGGTCTGCACCATCAAGGCCTGATTTAGTGCGCCATTGAAACATGTTGACTGATTGTGAGGTAGATTGCAAGGGTAACACCAGTTGTACTCCTGTGCCATGTTGTTTTGCGTTGGAACCAAGGCTCTTGAGGATGTATGTTGCATTTGGATCATACGGTCGAAATGGCCTGGCAGCTTGAGGTTGTCCTTGGCTTTGATTTTGATTTGCAGCCTGAGATGGTGGTCTATTTTGTTGGTATGGGGGCCTAGCCTGGTACTGCGCTTGAGGCTGATACGGTCTAGAACTTTGAGCTTGCTGTCTTTTGATAGTCACTAGCTCATTTCCAAGGTTCTGCAGCTGTTTCATAACCTCCTGCAATTCCTTTGAAGTGTTTGAAGGAGTCGATGCCTCATTATTGCTTTGATTTCTAGGTGTTGGAATGGGATTCAGTTCTGGTGCTTGACTGGTTGTAGGATTTCCCATATCTGGATAGAGAGGCATTGGTGGCCTTGGTGCAAGCTTGCTAGCTTGGATCAAACAGTTCTCTGCTCTGATCGCTGTGTCATAGGCCCCTGGCAGCGTTGTTCCTCCCATTGATTGGATCATCATGGCTATGTCTGAATTTATAGCCTTTAAGAAATAGAGGAATGCTCCTTCGGCGGTTGGTCTAACAGCTATTGGAATCCTGTCCCATGTCCGTTGGAATCGGAAGTTGAAATCTGTCATTTGTTCGTTAGGAGCCCTTTTGATTGTTGTCAGTTGTTCCAATAAAGACAAATTATCTGCCCTCTCCCCGAACTGGCTGCAAAGAGCTGAACAAAGTTGGTTCCAATTCGTAATAGACCCTGCTGCTAGGCTCCTAAACCATTGTAAGGCCTTACCTTTGAAAGATGAAGCCAATAACTTAACTGCAACATCCATTTCATTTATTTCATGGATTGCACATGCATTAGCAATATCCTGGATGTGATCAATAGGAGTAGTATGATTTTCTCCTATGAAATAGGGTATATTCTTTAGCGCTGCAACTAGAATTTGATTTTGAGCATTTAGGGCAAGTGGACTACTGCCCGTGAAATTGACAAAGGGATTCGGTGGTAGATGTGCCATTATGATTGGCCTAAGAACCCTGGTTGATGCGAGAAAAGGTCTACCAGGTGGAGGTGTAGACAAAGTCCTGTTAGGTGGAGATGGTGATCTTTGTGGTCTTCTTCCTCTCCTCCCTCTGCCTGGTGATAGTTGCAAGTGGAAAAATAGCCCCTCTTCTCGAGTATTAGACCTGGTTCGAATTCTTCTCATGTGCCTGGGCAACTTGTGCTGCTACACCGCTGAATTCTATCCCTTCGGAGTCGCCAGATGTGTTAGAGAATGAGCCTCAAAAGACTAGATTTTGCCAAGTTACACACCAAACTTGACAATATTAAAAATATAATTTAAAATTTTGAAGGACCCAGAGGAGACAATCTTCAACTCGGAATTCGGCCCTTGTTGTGCAGTTGTGGATCCCCGAAAGGTACAAGCGGAACTCAGGTCATGCAATGCAGCTCCTAAAACCCGAATTGCCATGTGTCAGAACTTGGGACATGCCCGACACCCTAGAAAACCCGAAATGACTGCTGTCGGGACTAGGACCATGCAATGCATCTCCCAAAACCCAAAATGACTGCTGTGTCTGCTTTGATGTTCTCGGACCCCGAAAACCCGAAACACTAAAAACCATGAAATTTTGAAAATCAAAATCTCAAAAAACTAAGAATACCCATTTGAAGATTACCCTCAGATCTACCAACTGGTGAAATTTTGACTCTTTTTGAGCAATTTAGGCCCTTGAAAATTGATTTCGGAGTTCAGGCTAGGAGGTGCAAAATCTGAAATTTGTAAAAACTGCAATTTTTAGTGCAAATTTCATGAAAACTCCTTCAAATTTTGATGGAATGACCTCTTGGTCCCACCGGGCGTGCCAAAACTGTTGATGGCGAATCACAGCACCCCTGGGACTCTGCAACGCGATCGGTTGAGACTCTCAGTGTGATTGCACAACATGGAGCTTTTCCCAAGTGTGGGACCTTGCGAAATCGGAAAAGCTCTCCGGATGAAGGCCGGTTCCTATTCCTCTGTTCAGATGCACACGTAAAACGCAGAGGGTCTACTCAAAAACCTAATCTAACTTGCCAAGGAGACAGGGTAAGAAAATGCATGAAATAACAACCCTAAACTAACAGAGGTGATGCACCGAGGAATGAAGAACATATGTTTTGCCAATAAACACAAACCATAGAAATGCAATGCAATATCATGCACAGATAAACATATTCGCAGTGAAAGATCAGGAGGATGCAAAATGAAACACATAGAGGGTTGAGAAACATCCACAGTCATGCATTTATTTGCTCCGAAGGTTTGATACAATACACTGCAAAAATGCCAAGAGGCAAAGGTTGCATTACAGTTTCAAATGGGAGGTTTGAGCTCCACAACTCCACCTGCCAAAGAGAAGAAGGGAGGGGCCAAAACAAGAATGTCCAACCTTTTTTAAGAAGCCCCTCCTTACATTTTATAGGAGGAAAAAGAGAGGGAGAAGAGAGGAATTTGAAATCTGCTCCAACCACCTCCAAGACTGCACCTAACTCATCTCATTATGGCGGTAGGTAAGAACCCCCAACAAACCCAAAAATGGCGAACTGTATTTTACATTTTTAAGAATTTTTTCTCCACCTAATTAAATATATCCAGTCGTAGTTGGACAGAGGACCTTGTAAGCTTTCCAAAAAGTCCAACCTTGCGTGAATCCGAGCTCCCTGTGAAAAGTTATGGCGATCTGAATATTTCCCGCGTCAGGGTCTGTTTCCAGTCGGGTTCGGGGTTCTCCTCTGCATTTGCATCGGGTTTGGAGGATGCCTCGACATGTGTTTGATGCTTGTGTTTTCCCGAAACCCGCTTCCGCCGGTATTGCCAAGTTTTCCTTTGTTTCGGGTTCGGAGGTGTGACTTGCATTTGCATCGGGTTTGGGAGGTGGCTCGACATGTTTTCCTCCCATGCTTTCCCGACTTTGTTTCTGACTCCAAGACCCGATTTCCTTTGTGTCGGGTTTTCTAACCCCTCCGACACATTTTTTTCATCGGGTTTGGAAGGTGTCGGGTTTTCCAACCCTTCCCGACATATGTTTCCCTGATTCTAAGATCCGACACATTTCTCCTTTGTCGGGTTTTCTAACCCTTCCGGCATGATTTTTCCTGTCGGGTTTTCCAACCCTTCCGACATGATTTTTCCTTTGTCGGGTTTTCCAACCCCTCCGACACATTTCTTTCTGTCAGGTTTTCCAACCCTTCCGACATAATTTTTTCCTTTGTCGGCTATATTTACCCCGAGGGTAAATATATTTGTTTAGGAGTGTTTTCTTGTTCTGTCTGACTCATCATAGCCACTATCCCATCTTCGATGAAAGGGGGGTGTTGGTGTGTGGGATCCTATGTGTCCTCCACTCACATATGGAGGGTCATATCACATGGGTTAGGTTTAGGGTTAGGTATAGGGTTTCCTGTGTGTCATGCACTAGGGTTACTCAACACCCTATATGTACCCTTTAATTTCTAATTTATGAGTATGCCAAGACACTCCACTGTCTTTCTCTACATGTGCAAGCTTTGTTATGTTATGCAAGTTCTTCCATTAATTGATTAATTCTTCTTTGTGATTACGCTGGAGCCATTATGATTCCATTGGAGTGCAACTTCATCGTGGCGCATAGTTTTTGATATGATTCTCGCAAACTCTTTCATGACATGCTTAAGTGTGTCATGTGCAACCAGTCAAAGCACATCAACAGGGCACCAAATCCTTGAAACAAATCAATGATTGACACATAGCAGAAATAATAAATAGTTGTATAGTTGGCCATCATATCAGCCAATCCACACATGCCACGTGTTTCACATGTGCCGATGACTCTCACATCTTTTGGCAGCCATATATTTTGGTACAGAGCTCAGATCGATGCATGCCTGGACTTGTCAAAGAGCTCCTGACATCAGCTACAGTGAAATAAATTCAAAATTCAAATTATGGTAGATCTGGTAGGTGAGAAATGGGAAAACATCTCTGTGAACATTGATGAGCAGATCTGATTGCTCCAACCACCCAATTTAGTATGATCCACCCTCCTTTGTCTTCAACATGTTAAACAGGCATGGGGAAGTGTACTTCACATATTTCCAAGTGGATTTGAAGACATTGGATGCTTCTTGTTGGTGGTTGTGTTTCAAATTTGGGTTTTCCCTCCTTTTCCCTTCTTCCTCCATGGATTCATCTATAAATGTAAGAGCAAGGCTCATTTGTTATGTTGGACACTCTAGATCCTTACATGTCCTGCCAAGGACTTCATATTTTCTGAATTTTGAATTCCAGACCTCTATATATGGCTCTTATATGTGGATATCGGCTTCCTTAATCATTGTAACAGCTCTGTGCATTTCTGGAAGTAATAAAAGCATCATTTTGTGACTATTCCCTATCCAAATTTGTTTGCATTCCTTCTTCTTGCCTCTTCTTTTGCATTGTGTGTTGGTTGTGTTATTTTAGGTCCCCTGCGCTTCCATATTTAGTTGTGTTCCATGAGAACGATCTAGTGAATGCATATTTCATTGTGATACTCATGTCTAGCCTCCTTTCACGCATTCCCTGTCATTATCGCTCAAAACAAATAGTTTTCATCCCTCTTTTTTGGTGCTATCACCTTTTAGTGTAGTTTACTTCATGTTATCCTTCTTTCACTAGTCCCTTGACATTCTTAGCTTAGTTTTTCTTTCCTGAACTAGGAGTAGCAGTAGCATTAGAGATAGATAGACGAACCATCATTTTCCAGAGATCTGTCCAAAGCTCGTACGGTCCCACAACTTGGGGGCAGTTCCATTTTGGTCTCAAACACCTCGGCCCTTTTGAGATCTAAGACGTGGGTTCACATTTGAGAAACCAACACATACACAAAAGGAGAGTTTCTTGTAAAAAGGATACATTGTCAATTTATGGTTACAAATTCTTCTACAAAGGCAAGGATCCAATTCATTAGATTCTTCATCCTAAAATCAAACTCTTTACAGTCCTTAGCCCCATAAACATATTGGATATTCCCATGTAAGATTGCGAGACATGCCTATTTTCATGAATTCCTTAATATCTAAATTTGGGCCTTCTAAGATCTTGATAAGAATACAATTTTCTCCTATGATAGGACTACCCATTCAAGGAGATTAGACACACCTTTGAGGATAATCCTTGATACCCTCATTGGGTGACATAATTTTTGAGGTTGAAGATGGCCTGTGAGAACATCATTTGGTGTCGCTGGGGGGGAGTCAAGTACATTGGGTTCATAAACCATAAATTGACTGGGTTACGCTTATTGGATTAAGTAAACACCCTTATACATCTCTTCAATAAAGGAAACATGGCACTTCAAGGGTCACTCTTAGAATAATATTTCATCTATGGATTTCTCAAGACAGGGTGATTATTTTCTCTATTGCGCCTATTCTACTAGGAAATTAAAGACATGTCTTCTACATGCTCATCATTAGGAACTACATGAAACAGGAAAACGGAATATATTTCTTCTTCCAATTCCCTCATTAAAAAAATGTCCATGGATATGTTCATGATTTTCTTACTAATATCAGGCTGTGTAGTGGAGCAAAATTTCTTCAATCAACTCACTAGAGCTTTATGGTCATCCACAAGTGAAACAAGTGGTGATACATAATCTAAAAAACAGAGAATAAGGGAGTCATCTTGATAAGCCTTTGCATCAGTTTCTAGCAAAACTATGCAAGGTGTTAATGTTCCTATGGGTTTCTGCCTATATCTTCAATCATGAATAACATCCTCACAAAAACTTCATCTGGGCCAGAAAGGTCAAAAATTGAGTGCAAGGTTTCTGAACAAAGATCATTTCAAACTAGTCCCTAATTCCACATCCGACATTTCTTAAGAACAATTAACACGAGATATTTTTCACTCAGAATTGCTCAAAGGAAGATGTAATCTTATGGAAAATCAATGAAAATTTATAAAATCATGGAATTTTTTGAATGATTGTGTGAATTATCATATCAAGATTAAATGTGAAATCAATCTATGGATACTCGCACGAGTTTGGAAAAAAAGGGAGACATATTGATATCTCTTCAAAATATACGGTTTTTGGATTGATTTGGAAATTCATTCAGGGGGAAAGCATTAATTTTAATGAGGTTATCAATGATTATCCATGTCCCAAAATATATTATCTATAAAAGAAGGTGACAACTCAGTTAAGATAACATCATAAGGGAAAAAATGGTTTGTGACTGGGCGCATGAATTATGGTGACATCATAGATAGGAAAAAAAGAGGATTTAGAAACAAAATTAAAAATCTTACACACATCTATGTCGAGCAATCAAGAAACAACAGATCAAATTAAGGACATGAAAAAGGCATCTTTACCAGTTGTAAGATATTTTTCCAAAAATGGAATTCATTTGCCACACCTTTTGGGATGGATCGTTGAAATTTTTTGGGTTGAGAAATTAGGGGAATTATAAGAACACAGCCAAATTTATTATAAATATGAGGATTTTTTTTCCTCATATCAAAGGAGATGGGGTTTTTCAGTTATTCTATTTTGAAAAAGGTTGAAAGGATAAGACTTGTAATGACTATATATTTATTTTAGTGAAATGCATGTTAAATTTTGGTTTCCCAGCAACTTCTGTGTCAAAGGTGGTTACAATGTAAAAGCCATTGAAAAACATCTGAGAGTATTTGATTTATGTTCCCTTGTTAAGAAATTCAAGGTCTGAATGAAAAAATGATCAATTTTTGAGCTTTGATTTATATATTCTTGGATTTTATATGTTAGAGTATCTTGATTGATGAGTTATATTTTCTTCTTATAATTTTGTGATCTATTGCTTCTCTTTTTTGTACACTAGATCAGTCATCAATGGTTGTTCTTTGGTCATTAATTCAATATTGAGCTGTTATGAGCACTTTACTTTGCATAGTATTAAACGTAATTCGAATATCCTTACTATATCTATTTTGTTGAAGTTATTTTGGTTAGCTTTTGAGTGTATCTTAGGTGTATGAGAGTAGAAGTAGTAAATAATTCATCTAGAATACTTAACACAAGAATTTGTGTGTTAAATATTGTTTAGAGATTGTAGTGGGAAACTTTGCATTTGTTGAGTATCAATGAATGTAAATTTTTCTTTGGAGAAGACTGTGACTGACTTAATCAAATTTTCTTTACTTATACTAGAATAGCAAGCTACTCTCCGTAATTGTTAAGTGCTTCGTTAAAAGGAATCCATCACTCCTATAATCCCCCTCTTTGTGAAGTTAAAACCTCTCATAATTTATCTCGCCCCATCATAATAACTTCTAGTTTACTATTTTGTTTCTTCTGTCTTCTAAGTATCACTAAAGGTTCACTTTCTATCCTTAAAGTCTCCAATCAATCAAATGCAATAACAACCGTGAAATTTACTTTTCTACAGTAACCTTTGTCTAGTATAATAAGCATATGCATGACATATTTTGTAAAAGCTTGTGAGAGTGAGTTTTGTATTGAGTTTTCATGCTTATCTCCATATTTATCCATAATTTGAACATAGTCAGGAGGAAGAAATAATTCATCTCCCCCCTCTACATTTAGGTTACACCAAAAAGTTCAACTCACCTTAGTTCAAGGCATGACTAAAATTAGCAGGAAAAAGGTTGTCATCCTTTATGTATATTACCCTCCAGTCACTCTCAGGGCTTGATCCTAAGGAAAGTGATGAGACCCCTCCCTAGATGCAAACAAATGACATACCACACTCCCCAATCTACCACCATCCATGCATCTCCCCCCTTCCTAGAGAATTATTTTCAAGCCACTCAAGGGGATGTATAATTGAATGATGAACATGCTTTTTGCGCCATTGTTTTAGGGACTTATATACCTTAAAGAAAGGTTCAGAATGCATACCTTTAACTATATGTTTTAGATACTTTCCAAAATTAAGACCATTCTTGCTAAGTATTGCCCAAAATTGTTCCCATTATACAATAGGCTTAATAATTCCATAAACCTATTGAGCTTCTATGAGTAATATTGAGTGAGTGGGCAACCAAAAAATTTAGAAAAGTCATTAAAAAATCTGCAAATCTTCAAACCTTCCAGTTTGTGAAGTATACTAATTTCACAGAACATTATTTGAGTTAATCTATACATCTAAGGTTGATAAGGCCTTCAGTGGTGGCTACATCATTTCAAAAGAAAAATATGGGTTAGTACCAGTGATAAATCTTTTACTAATTTTTTGATTAAGTCTCCCCTTTGTAGAGACTAGAAGGATGAATATCCTTTCTTCAAATCTAATCAAACCAAACGATTAATCCCAGAGGTGGAATATATATTAGTCAAGAAGGAAGAAAATCTAGAAACCAATGGGTGGTCAAAAGATAGAAGAAAATATTGTTCCACCTACTGAAATTTGATCCAACATCTGGTAGAGGATTACTCTATCAGATATGACAGATCTGATCTCAGGTATGTCCTTAAGCTATATTTACATTTATTTTTTTGAAGAAGGTTCAACATTTGCATAAATAGGAAAGGTATTCTTCATCTTCCTTATTTGTTGACTCTTAAGAACAAAGTCATTTTGTGAAACCGAGTCCTCAATATATTTTCCACTTTGTGGATCATACTCCTCTACCTTGGAGACCTCCATTTCTGCATTGTTTCAACCCTCCTTTTGAAACACCTCTACCAAATAATATGGAACAACCTCCACCCAAGGATCCTTTTGTAGTCACCACTTATAGACTAATAAGGTTCCATGGAACTGGAGGGATATCCTAATGAATTTCCAAATTAAATCATAAGCATGTTTCCCCCCTCCGGATTTCAAGGGAATATTGTTATAAGTGGAGATCAACATATTATAGTTTTTTCAAAATATAATAGTATGAATGTGAAGTAGAGAATGAGGATGTTTATGTCAAGTTATTCTTCATACATACATTATAAGAAGATGTTAGGGAATGGTACAATTTTTTACTTCCTAAAAATTCAATTGATTCTTTGGTAGAAATGAAGAATGCATTCAGAATCCAATATGGTGATAAGGCTAACCCTAGCTTTCTTTTATCAAAGTTTTAAAATATAAAAAAGAATCCTAATGAATGTTTACAAGACTTTAACACTAGTTCAATAAAACTTTGACTAGATTGTCTACTAATATAAGGCTTGGTGACGATTCTTTTCTTATTAAGTACTCAAATGTCTTTGATAAGAAAGCATCTTATTATCTAAGGGATAAAAATCCTAGAAATCTGAGGCATGCCTTCTCTATGGTTATCCAGAATGAGAACAATATCAAAGCCACTGGGAAGCCCCCAAAAAGGGAAGGTATCAAGTTGGTGAATCTTGAGAAACCGCCAGTAAGTAAATTTTTGGATATTGAAGAAGTGGTTAAAAATTTGGCTGGAGTAGTCAAATAAATTTCGTACAAGCTTGCCAGAGTGGAGAAGGTAGTAGCTTCAAACCCTCAAACCTAGTATTAGGCCCTAGTACATAATAGATTTGGGAATAATCCCAAAGGATATTACCGGGTTGAGGACTGAGGAAAAGGACCTATGGGTTTAGGAAATAAGCAACAAAATTTTAGAGACAACAAAATAGTCCCAGATCCATTGACAACAAGAGTATCATTGGTGGAGTAAGAGCATATTATTGATTGGTGTGACAAATACATGCTGCCACACTTTCTATGTGAACAAACTATTGAAGATAATGCTAATAATGATGAGGCTAATTTTGGTAATATATGCATGATTGAGTGTCTGCAAGATTCAATACAAGGAGATACTTCCACTGATCTCCTATTTGCTAGAACCACAAAAGATTTCTGAGATTGCACCCGTAAGGTATTTTCCTTTCCTCCTATAGTTAATGCTGACATTGATTTGGCTCAATCATTTGATCTCCCAAATCATGACTTCAAATATTTAAGGCATTAATGATAAAAAATTATGATGGGGAAATATCCTTCGAAGAGGATAGGAAATTATTGATGAATGTTGTTGTAGAACAATAAAAATAATATATCTCCACAATAGGAAAGTCAAGGGATCTGCCCTTGCTTCCAAGCCAAACATGCCTCCCTTGACCAATATCCTTAAGGATGCTCCTAAAAAAACCATGCTAGATAAAGGCCCTATTGCTTTATCAAAGAAAAACAACCCACCTTTCCTCAAGCAATGAGGGAAACTATCCCATTAGAAAACATAATCACCCTTGCCCCTAATACAATTTTTCCTAAATATGCAGCATGTGATATGGCCCAAATCTTGAGTCAAATAAAAATTATAGTCCCAATTTTGGAATTACTAAGAATTCTCGAGCATAGAAAGAGGTAATTTGAATATTTGGAATTAAAGGATGATGTGGTTGTCAAGGAAATAGATACAATTAATGTATTGGTTCCTCTGTTAGCATAATTTAGCATAGACATATTTATTACATTTTATTGCATTGTCTTTTATTTAATAATGTGCAACATGTGCACTCTAGTCTAGTGACTTGCATTCAATATTGTTATGTTGGATAACATTCAATATTGGTATTAGTAGTAATTACATGTGCATGTGAGATGGGTCTTATCATCTCGTAGTTGGTTCCTGATAGGGAGTCATGTCTATCCATATGAGGCTATCTAATATCTATAAATATTACAGCTCCTTCATTGTTATGTAATCTGATTTAATGATCAATAATATTTGTGAGGCTTCCTTCCCTCTTTGGTCATTGTAATCTAATTCTATTCTATCATTTGGTATCAGAGCTATACCATTGTTATCATTTGGTATCAGAGCAGGTTCTATCCAAGCAAGGTTGAAGAGGAGCACTATTGGAGAGGATCCATTGGAGAAGAAGATCTGCATCAAAGGAGAGCCATTGAAGCATCCCGCAGCCTCCATTCCTTCCAAGCATCCCTCAACTAAAATTTGACCTATCCACTTATTTGGAAGGTAAATTTTTTTTTGATTAGTCATTGGCATAGCCAATTGATCCAACATATTGGCGGAATATTTCAGATTTGGAGATCTTTAAAAAAAATATATATTTGTAAAAAAAAAATATCTTGAAAAAAAATTGCAGATCTAAAAAAAGAGAGTGAAAAAAAAAAAAATCAGATCTGAAAGTGGAGGTGTGAAGAATTCGAGAGCAAAGGTTGAAGCAGTCCCGTCAACAAAATTCCAGCAGATAGCTCTTAGAAAAAAGGACGTAAATTTTTCATACAATTTCAGATTGATGTGCTAGTTTTTTTTTCTCAGAAAGATAAGAAGGAGGTGCACAACTTTGGAGTTTACATCATCTTCAGATTCGGCCTCTACATGTGATGAAAAGTCTGTACAAGTTGGATCATTTTTTCTGAAAAAAATCAGATCTAGCTGGTAAATTGGTAAGATCTCAAAAACTAAGATTTTGATTCTTCTGAAATTTTGTGGGTTTCAAGAAAAATATTGTATGATGCTGCTGTCAAAATTTTAGAAAAACTCATATCATGGTTTGTGAGAAAAGGTGAAAACAATATTCAGATTGTTTGTTTGGATCTTGGGAACAAACAGGTCAGCGGTTCAATTCCCACTCTCTCCATATTTTTTATTAAATTATTTTTTTTAGAAAATTTGGAGAAATTACTAAATTTTGGGATATTTCCAAATTTAGAAGCTCACCAAACACATTTAGAGCCACCGCTAAATTTAGCGGAAAAACACCTATTGGGGGGTAAAAAATATTTTTGGCCTAAATTGTGTATTTTGTGATTCTAGACCCTTTTTTCTAAAGAGGGGGGACACAAAAACTTCATTTTGATGTAATTTTGGAGCATTTTGTACTAATCTTGGTGCATAAAGTGTAAAAAAAAAAGTGCAAATTTTTTATTTTATGTTTGGTTCTATCACACAAGATCTTTGATCTCATAGCAACGTTCGGTATATACAGTGCCTCTGGGAAGCACTTACGGGTGATGCCGTCGTGACTACTACTACACTTAACATAACACATTTTCCTAAACGTCATCTGGGCATCGACCCTATAAAATCGACGGGGAGTAATAAGGACACAATACACACACATTTGAGCCCTCCCATCTGTTTGTGCTTGCACAAACCCCTCTTTGTATTGCAATCTACATACCTATATTCTATCAAATTTGGTATCAGACACCCTATACCATTGTTATCATTTGGTATCAGAGTAGGTTCTATGCAAGCAAGGTTGAAGAGGAGAACTATTGGAGAGGATCTATTGGAGAAAAAGATCTGCATCAAAGGAGAGCCATTGAAGCATCCCACAGCCTCCATTCCTTCCAGTCATCCTTCAACTAAAATTTGACCTATCCACTTGTTTGGAAGGTAATTTTTTTTTGATTAATCATTGACATAGCCAATTGATCCAACATATTGGCGGAATATTTTAGATTTGGAGATCTTTAAAAAAAAAAGATATTGAAAAAAAAAAAAGATTTGTGAAAAAAAAGAGATCTTAAAAAAAAGTAGAAAGATCTTGAAAAAAAATTGCAGATCTTAAAAAAAAAGTGAAAAAAAGATCATATCTAAAAAAAATAAAAAAATCTGAAAGTGGAAGTGTGAAGAATTTGGGAGCAAAGGTTGAAGTAGTTCCGTTAACAAAATTCCAGTAGATAGCTCTTAGAAAAAAGGACGTAACATTGTTGGATATCCCAATGTCGGATTGATGTGCCATTTTTTTGCTAGAAAGATAAGGAGGCACACGACTTTGCAGTTTACATCATCTTTAGATTCAGCCTCTACATGTGATGAAATGTTTGTACAAGTTGGATCATAAGCTTCTGATCTAACCCGAAATCAGACCTAGCTGGTAAATTGGTAATCCATCTCAAAATTACTAAGATAGCTTCTGATTCTTCTGAAATTTTGTGAGTTTCAAGAAAAATATTGTATGATGCTGCTGTCAAATTTTTTGAAAAACCAGATCACGGTTTGTGAGAAAAGGTGAAAACAATATTTAGATTGTTTGTTTGGATCTTGGGAACAAATAGGTCAGCGGTTTAATTCCCGCTCTCTCCATTTTTTTTATTAAATTATTATTTTTAGAAAATTTGAAGAAATTACTAAATTTTGGGAGATTTCCAAATTTAGAAGCTCACCAAACACATTTAGGTCCACCCTGTAAATCTTAGTGAAAAACACCTATTGACCAAAAAATACAGTTTTGGCCTAAATTATGTATTTTGTGATTTTAGACCCTTTATTCTAAAGAGATACCTAAATCGGACACAAAAATTTCATTCTTGATATACTTTTAGAGCATTTTGTACTAATCTTGGTGAATGACCAGTGCAAAAGGAAAGTGTAATTTTTTTATTTTAAGGTTTTCCCTCACTTATTGTCACATGAGATCTTTGATCTCATAGCAACGTTCGGTATATACGGTGCCTCTGTGAAACACTTACGAGTGATGTCGTCATGACTACTACTGCACTTAACACCTAACACAGCTGCCTAAACTTTGTCTAGGCATCGACCCTATAAAATTGACAGGGTTTAATAAGGACATAATACACACACATTTGAGCCCTCCCATCTGTTTGTGCTTGCACAAACCCCTCTCCATACTATCTACGTACCACATACTAAATTCTTTGATGTGTGTTAACACCTCTTTCCGTACTGATGGGTATATTGAAAGGGTGATCTTCTTCCACGTATCGACGGGTATATCAGAAGGGAGCGTATATAGAAAGGTTTGGTATATCGGCCCAATGGTATATTGAGAGGGAGACCATAAACCTGGAGTGATAAGAGCCTTACCATTTTTCAGAAATTCAGAGTTTCAGAAATTTAGATTGCAAAAATGGGTGCACAAGCACCAATGTTCTTCTTGCCAGATTCACAACTGCTTAGAGGAGACAACTATGCTGCATGGAAACTGAAGATCAAGATGTTACTTGAGTTTGAAGACCTATGGACAGTTGTAAATAGAACAACAACAAGATCATTTGATGATGGAAGACAACAAGTTCAATTTGACAGGGCCAATCAAAAGGCTAAGTTGATCATCTTGTTTGGTGTAACAGATGATGTGCAACCCCACATTAGAGATGACACATCGGCTAGGGATGCATGGGATAAGTTGAGCACAGTCTATGAGGCAAAGAACAAGAATGCCATCCTCAACCTACTATCACAGCTACATACTCTCAAGTTCAAGCACAATGAGAAGGTTGAATTTTTTTTGAGATGAGTTGCTACTTTGAGGGCATCTCTATTGGCATTGGGAAAAGAGATAAGTGATGAAGACCTCATACCAATTGTGTTGCGAGAACTTCCTCCTTCCTACAAAATCTTTGTGACAACTATCAATATGAGTGAACACACAGTCACCTTTGAGAAGTTGGTCAATCTACTCCAACAAGAAGAGGCAATGAACAACAAAGATCATGAAGATGAGCAAGCACTATCTTCCAATCATAAAGGAAAGGGGAAATTTCAGTCCAATCACAAGAAGTCCCAACAAAATCAAAGTCAACAAAGGGACCAAAGTCAACGAGACAACACCAAGAAGTGTCCCATTTGCAATAGAGGGGGACATGACATCAAATATTGTTGGTACAATTCCTACAAAAAGGGTTCATCAAGCAATTCAAAACCCAATAACCAACAGGGTAACAACAATTCAAATCAAGGGAAGTCCAACAACAACAACAATCAAGGGTAGAAAAATGGTAATTGGCAAAGAAAACCCAAACAACAAGGGTACATTTCCGAACATGAGGATGATTCAGATGAAGGACACCACATGTATTCTACTCAATTTGATGAAGAAACTAAGTCAACACAAGATATCTGGTATGTTGACTCATGTGCAACTCGACACATTACTAGGCACAAGGTTTGGTTCTATACACTACATGACTCACCTAACAAGAACCATGTGTCATTAGGTGATGACTCATCATACAGTGTCAAGGGGATTGGAAACATTTCACTACCTCTTGGAAAGCATAACTACAAAATCATAGATGTATTGTATGTACCTGAGGTTGACCAAGAATTTGCTATCAGTTAGTCAACTCCTTGATCACAACTTGAAGTTGGATTTTGACAGTAATAATGGAGAAAAAGTGTGCTTGATAAGAGATAAGTCAAGAGGTTCCAAGATTGTAACAAGAGCCTCCAATGTGGGATGCATGTTCCAACTTGATTTTGTCCACAAGGATGATCAAGCTCTAGTGGCCAAAGACACACAATCTGTAGAACTATGGCATCGTAGATATGGTCACATCAGTTTTGGCTATCTCCAAACACTTCAAAAGGGAAACATGGTGAAAGGATTGCCTACACTCAAGCACAACACTGACAAGTGTCACAATTGCCTAGCTAGAAAGCAACACAAAGTACCCTTCCAGAAGAACACATATAGAGCTAAGGGAAAGCTTGATTTGGTGCACACCGATCTTTGCGGGCCCATGTAACCAAGTCATTCTGGATGTCAATACTTCATGCTTTGTGTTGATGACTACTCAAGAAAGATGTGGATATATTGTCTAAGAAACAAGAGTCAAGCCTTTGAGACATTTCAGAAGTTCAAAGCACTTGTTGAGAATGAAGTTGGTCGCAAGATCAAAACTCTCTGCTCAGATCGAGGGGGGGAATTCACAAGCAATGAGTTCAAGACTTACCTGGAAGCTCATGGGATTCATCGACAAATGCCTCCTACTCACACACCACAAAAAAATGGTATAGTTGAGATAAATAATCATACTATCATGGAAATGGTGCAATGTATGATTAACGACTTAGGTTTAACAAAGACATTTTAGGCAGAAGCTGTAAGAACTGCAGTCTATTTGTTGAACAGAGTGCCCACAGTATCTCTTGAAGGAGTGACACCTCAAGAATCATGGTCAAATAAAAAACCATCAATTACACACCTAAGAGTATTTGGGTGTAAAGCTAGCATGCACATACCCAAGAAGAACAGGAACAAGTTAGATATGAAAGCTGAGAAACTGATATTCATTGGATACAGTGAAGAAGCACTTGGGTACATATTATGGGATCTGAAAGCAAAGAAAGTATACACAAGTAGGGATGTTGAGTTCTTTGAGAAGAAACAAGCAGATGCTCCACTCAACAACTCAACAAACATGCAGAATACACCTCTTGTGAAGACAGAATTTGATGTTCCCACTGAAGATGACAGTGATGAATTAGATGATGGTGAAAACTTGGATCCACCACAAGCCAATGGAATAGCTAAGAAGTTACCTAAATGGTATACTCAATTAATAAGAGATGTAAATTTGGATGAAGCACCTAGCACATCATCCAATCCTGGACCTAGAACTCGCAGTCAATCTCATGAAGAGGTCAATTATTCCCTAATGAGTAGAGTTGTTGAAATATTTGAGCCATCTACAGTTCAGGAAGCCCTACAATCAAAAGCTTGGAAAGATGCCATGGATTCAGAGTATCAGTCAGTGATGAAGAACAACACATGGCAACTTGTCGACCTTCCACCAGGGAAGAAACCCATTGGATGTAGATGGATATTCAAGACTAAGTACAAATAAAATGGGACTATTGACAAGTATAAAGCAAGGCTTGGAGAAAAGGGGTATGTACAACAAGAAGACATTGATTATGAGGAGACATTTTCTCCCACAGCCAAGATCAAGACAATCAGATGATCTTTGCTCTAGCTGCACAATTTGGTTGGAAAGTCCACCAAATGGATGTGAAAAGTGCCTTTCTTAATGGAGATTTGCAAGAAGAAGTCTATATGACTCAGCCAGAGGGTTATGTAATACCAGGAAAAGAGATGATGGTATGCATACTCATAAAATATCTATATGGCCTAAAATAGACACCCCAAGCATGGTACATCAAAATTGATGAGCATCTCATAAGTCATGGATTCGAAAGGAATCCTTATGACCCCAATCTCTACCTCAAAAAGAAAGGGGGGAGATTGTCATTGTGGTTGTTTATGTTGACGATCTAGTCATTACAGGAAGTTCTGTGAAGATGATCGATGCAACAAAGAAGGATTTTAATCGATCGTTCGACATGACAGATCTTGGGCTCATGCACTATTGTCTTGGGTTGGAAGTATGACAAAAAGAGAATCATATCTTTATGTCAAAGTTAAAATACACCAAGAAAATGCTCGAGAAATTCAAGATGATGGACTGCACTCCTATTGCTACACCTATGGAAAGAAGACTTCAGTTATCTCATTTCGATCCATCACCACCGGTGAATGCAACTCTCTATCGGCATTTGATCGGGAGTCTAATTTACCTGACATATACTAGACCAGATATCAGCTTTGCAGTCAGCTATTTATCACGCTTCATGCAAGAACCGAAAATATGTCATTGGAAAGCAGCAAAGAGAATACTGAGATATCTAAAGGGTACAGTTGACCTTGGTCTAGAGTACAAGAAGAACGACAACTTCTTCTTTACAGGATATTCCAATTCAAATCATGCAGGAAACATGGATGATAGGAAGTCAACATCAGGCTTCATCTTCTTTATGGGATCTGGACCGATATCATGGGGAAGCAAGAAATAGAACTTTGTTTCTCACTCTTCTACAGAAGAAGAGTATCAAGCTGTAGGTGAAGCTGTTTGTGAAGCAATATGGCTACGCCGAATACTGGAAGGAATTGGTCTACCACAACAGAAATATACTCCAGTATATGTTGATAATGAAGGAGTTCTGAAGCTTGTTCACAATCCAGTATTTCATGAGAGAACCAAGCATATTGAAGTACAGGTTCATTTCATACGTGAGCATGTCTTGAAGCACAACATACAACTCCAGTTTTGTCCTACAGCTGAATAGAAGATAGATGTTTTCACTAAGTCACTTGCACATGACAAATTCACACTGTTCAGAGAGTTCCTCTCCACTTCATTGGAAACTATGCAAAATTAAGGGGGGAATGTTAGCATAATTTAGCATAGGCATATTTATTGCATTTTCTTTTATTTAATAATGTGCAACATGTGCACTCTAGTCTAGTGACTTGCATTCAATATTGTTATGTTGGATAACATTCAATATTGGTATTAGTAGTAATTACATGTGCATGTGAGATGGGTCTTATCATCTCGTAGTTGGTTCCTGATAGGGTGTCATGTCTATCCATATGAGGCTGTCTAATATCTATAAATATTATAGCTCTTGCATTGTTATGTAATCTGATTTCATGATCAATAATATTTGCGAGACTTCCATCCCTCTTTGGTCATTGCAATCTAATTCTATTCTATCATTTGGTATCAGAGCTATACCATTGTTATCATCCTCATACAATAGCTAAAATTGAAATAATAGAAGGCCGGGAGAATATATAAGAACCCTTAGAAGTATATTTGGGTACTTCCTTGGTTGAATCACTATTGGATATGGATGATTTATTTACCACTCTGATTGTCAATGAATGACTTTTCCACAATTGCACGTTTGATTCAAGCCCTCATGTAATATAATGCATCTAGAGGTCATGAATGAATTAGATATAAAGATAACAACAATGTAAATTCTTTACCATGGATTCAAGAGAAGTACCTGTTGTTGGGTATGTGATAGGTTTAGTGGTATAACTTGTTGTCTATCCTAACAATTACTTAACCATGAATATGGTTATAGTTGAATTCCCTGCTAAATAAGACATGTTATTATAAAGAAAGTGGGATGCCAGTGCAGGAGGAGATGTTCATATGGATATGTCCTATGCCTCTATACCATTGGAAGGGAAGTTAGTCAAGTTACATAGAGAAGAGAAAATAATCCATATTATTGAGGATCCTATGAATGCCTCTTATGAGGTATTGTTTGTTGATACAAATTTGGGTAATTTCATAGGCTCTGAATATTTTGAGGATCACTATATGGATATTAACACGCACTTTGAATTTGTCAATGTCTCGTGGACCATGAATTTTGATGGAGTATGAAGTAATATTGGAAATGGAGCTGGTGTGATATTGATTTCTCCATATCAAGGTTCCTTTAATTTCTCTTTCAAAGTAAAATTTGAATGTACTAACAACATTGCTGTATATGAGGCATTACTCCTCAGTTTGAGAGTTGAATGAAGGAATGGGATTAAGAATACCACCATCAAAGGAGATTCTGAATTAGTTGCGAGGCAAGTTAGAAAACTATATGCAACTAAAAACTAGAGGTTGAGACAATATAAGCATGCAGTTTGGAATCTCATAAAATTATTTGATTGTTTTAATATCCTTTATCATGAGAGAACTCAGAATGTGACACTTGAAAAATTTGTTGTCTTATCCTCTCAGTATGATAATGAGATAGTTTCCCATTATTGAAATTATGAAGTAGAAGTGCTAGTCAGACATTCAGTTCTTGACAATATTCAACATTGAAAGGTTTTTGAGGATGATGCCCATATTTAGAGGTTCTTAAATTATAAAGATGAGAGGTTCTTAAATTATAAAGATGAGTTCAAAAATAAACTCATTGAATTATAACCCATGGTGGTGCTATGTGAAGGAAAGGAGACCCTCTTTGGAAAAGATATAATTCAATTAAAAATAAATACTATTCCTAGAAGACTTGTCAACCTTGAGTCAAATTTTGATAGTGTAGATTGAATTATGAGTAAACCCATCCATGCACTAGGGGATATCATAGATTGTAACTTGGGAACTTCTCAAATCCCAAGAAAGGTCTGGCTGGGGAGTAGCATGAACAAGTAAGAAATGCAAGCTTATACCAAGTTTCTAAGAAAATATCATGATTTCCTTGCATGGTCTTACTTTGAAGTAAAGGCTTATTAAGAAATACTTTTTCAACACAAGATACCATTATAGCCTGACACCAAGCTCTTATGGAAAAATAATAGGACAATCAAACACCTCGTTGTAACCAAGATGCAAGAAGATTTGATAAAGTTGTGAGATGGTGAGATATTACAACTCCCTAGGTATTCTTCTTGGGTGGCGAACTTGGTGCCAGTTAGGAAGAAAAATGGGGATATTAGGATTTGTTTAGATTTTAGAAATCTAAACAAAGCATCACTCAAGGATAGTTACCCCTTACCCAATATGCATAATCTGTTAAAAAAGGTAATTGGATTTGAGTTGCTGCTATCTACACTGGATGGTTTCTCAAGTCACAACCAGGTGGTGTTAAAATAATCAGAACATTTCAAACTTGCTTTCACAAGCCCATGGGGAACATATGTCTATATTAGAATGCCTTTTGGACTAATGAATGCTGGTGTAACCTTTCAGAGAGATATGGATGTGGCCTTTTCTGATTTCAACAATGATTTCATAACAATTTATCAATATGATATAATTGTCTTCTCTAGACATAAGGGTGACCATTTGGGGCACCTTGAAAAGATATTGAGCAGGTGTAGAGAGTATGGGATTTCATTGAATCCAATGAAGTATCACTTTAGGGTATAAAAGATAAGACTGTTGGGACATATAATGTCATAAGAAGGAGTGATGCTAGATCATGAAAGGGTAGAGGCCATTGACAAGGTTCCCATCGCCATCTCTAAAAAGGGTATCCAATCCTTCTTTGAAAAAAATAAATTTTGTAAGAAGATTTATCTCCAACTTGTCTGAGATTACTCTTTCCATTACAAAATGGTGAAAAAAGGATCAAGTCATCAAGTAGGAAGGAGTTGTTCAGAAATTCTAAGGAATAAAGGAGGAAATCAAGACAAATCCCATCTTAACCAGCCCTGACTATAGAAAGGTGTTCCATATGTTCACTTTTGATTAAGAAAATACAATTGCTTCTTTATTACTACAAAAGGATGAAGAGGGGCTTGAAAATTGATCAGGGGATAATTTTTGATATCAAAATTTCCCTAAACATCCCTAAATTATGTCATTGTAGAAGATATTTTCGAGAGCTTTCCGATGACTATGAGAATACAAAAAATGGACATTGGGAGCTCTAGTTATGTCTGGTCAAAGTTCAGTCAATAGGAAAGTCAACTCTAGTCAATAGGTCAATATTGGACCAATCACACCGTGACATGTGGCAGAGGGTGTTGGTAAAAAATTGGAGAGGTTTTCACCTCCAGTCTTCGACAATCGTAAAATGGAATAGCCCAACGAAACAAGAGGCTAAACTTTTGTTATGGAGGGGAGACCAACCGTCGTGAGGACAATTATATTATTGCCGACGTGGTGGGTCCTTAAACCACCAAGTGGCTTGCCACCACAAGTTTGATTTTCCAATTGTGGGTCGACAAGTGGTCTTATTTGTCATACTTCATTTGGGTCAAATTTCATATTACTTTGTAATTATTTGCCACACATTATGCCAAAGACCACACATTATGCCAATTTCAACGCAATATATATCCCAACCTCCACATATCAATATCCACGCATTAATATCCAAACATTAATGCAGCCACCCCATACATAATCCGCATACCTTTAATATGCAAGCATACACATAGTGGATAAGAGGTGGGGGCCAATACATAAGACATGCATGGAAAAGCCCACATGAAAGGAGACAAGGCTAAGGTTTATTAAAACCATGGCAAAATAAAAAGCTGCCCCATGTGGGATATTACCCAATTTTTAATGCATCCAAATCATGTGGAATTTGGAGGATCAAGTGGGATTAAACCGATTTAAAAATTTATTCCGCCCAATATGGGACGTAAACCCATCCACAATGCTACGGGCTAGGATATTAATAGCCTATAGATAAAATTAAAAAGCATTATTTTAGGGACTTTTTAAATATAAATAGGGGGAACCTCCTTCATTGTGAACACACAACTTGGAATGTCAAAGAAAGAGTTTGAGGAATATTTCTCGAGCGAGCGGAGGAGCGTTTTTATTGATAAGACCTATTTTTTTAGGCTTATTACAAAGTTGTGAACACCTATTTATTTAAATAGGCATTATTGTGACTAGGAATTTTAATATTACCTAGCCAGCCCATAGCACCACACTAAATTATTGTGAAGCTTGGAATATTGACCAGAGTGCCATAGGGCATTACCAAGCGTCTGGAAGGACGATCGAGATCCGGAGGATTCCGAACAATGGATCTGGTGCCATAGAGCTTGCCAAATATGCTAGGAAAGGGAAAGTCAGGTGCTATATCTCACCCTTTTCATCTGAAGGTCTAGTTATTCTTCTAAACAAGTTCTTAATAGTTTCCATTAGGTTTTCTTGTGAAAGGACTATTGTAACTTACAATTTTTGACTAGTGGAACGGTTCGAAAGAACCCAAAGACGTAGGTAATTTCCGAACTCCGTAATCAACTCTTTTGTAAAGTGTCATAATTATTGCATTATTTTAAGTTGATTTTAACGGGGTAAAAATTAAACGATAATTTGATAAGCCTACAAGGGTCCGAGATCGAGTAGATAAAATTTTTGGTCTATTTCAGATCAAAAATCCCATTGCATTTTTTAGAAATCCCTTAAAGGGATTTGAGTTGAAATACTCCATTATGTAGAAAAAAACTTTTGCCTTGGTAAAATCCACTAAGAGTTTCAAACCCTACATTTTAAGTTCCAAAATTATAGCATATGTACCCCATACAATGGTGAAATACATTCTATCACAAATGGAGATGTCAAGAAAATGGTGTGGGTGGGTATTTAAGCTCCGAGAATATGATATGGAGCATCATACCACAAAGTTGTTTATGGGTTTGGACTTAACAAGGTTAATGGTAGAGATAAATTTGTAGGTAGTGGAAATATACAATGTTGAAGAAGACATGCCAAACCTTCATGAAAATATGAGCACTTCAGCTTGGTATAAAGATATAGTATATTACTTGATGAACCTAAATTTTCCTATACACTTAGACAAGAATCAAATAAGAACACTTAAGATAGTTTGCCAAAAGTATATTTTGACTGATCATGGGATGACTTGGAAGAACACAGAAGGATTTTTTCTATGATGTATCACGGAAGAAGAGGAACCTAAAATAATTGTAGAGTTTTATGGGGGAGTGTGTGGAGGCCATTTTATTGGAAGAGTTATTGCTCACAAAATTTTAAGGGTAGGATGTTGGAGGCCTTATATGTTGAAATATTCTACCTTGTTGGTTTAAAAATGTGAAAGTTGTGAACATTTTTCTAGAAGAGTAAAATATTTTGGGCCCTATCCCTACAACTTGTGTCTATAGAAGCACCATTCATATATTGGGGATTGGAATTTATTGGTGAAATATCAGACTCTTAAAGTTCTGGACATAAGTGGATTTTGGTAGTCATTGATTAATTTACCAAATGGGTTGAAGTTATTCCCACTAGGAATGCAACTCATCAAATAGTCATGGATTTTATTCCTAATAACATAATTTGTAGATGTAGACACCTAAATCTGACTACACAATTTTACTATTAAAACTTCACCAATTATCGTCTTTCCCGCCAATTTAATTATAAGTAGTGATTTCACACTAATTAGCTAACATTCCCCTTCATCTCAGTCAATTAATGACACTTTATCAATTAACTAACATTTCCCTTCATCTGGATGCCAATTAACGTCAATTTTTAGTTATAACCATCTTTTAATTAACTATCATTAGTTAATTAAGACATTTTAATCCTTTATTTAATCAATAAACCCTCTTATTGGTTAAATCCCTCCAAAAAATCCTTCAAATTCTATAAAATTCCTCCTAAATCACCTCCAAATAGGTTTCTAAGCTTATTTTGGCCTATTAATTAATCATATTTGATTAGTTAAATCATCTCCAACTCCCATGAGTTGCTAATTCTACTTAGTTCTTTCTAATACTGCTTATCCCTTCTAATTCTAATTTATGTTTTATCCCACATTAACTAGGATTACAAATTATCCCAATTTAGAAAGCTATATATAGAACCTAGTATCCCCCTCTCCAGCTTACACCACACTTTTGCTAGTGTTATTATTTGCACATGATAAGAACATTCTCCACTATTGAAGAAGCTTATTGATCTTGCACCCATTTATCCACTCTTTGCTAAGAGTAGTAAAGGAAGATCCATACATGGTTAGCCATATTAGAGAGATCCTTTCATCTTGTGGGAGATAGCCATCCTTTGATCTCATTGTAATCATAGGAGAAACTATAATCTAGAAAGGATATCTAAATTAGAAAGGAATGGCTTAATGTTTTCAAGTTCAATTTGGATGCATTAATGAGCTTTTGTTCTTACATAGCTTTATCATGGTGTTTTTGGTAGATTAACTAGGTTAGGATTCTACTTGGTTTTACTTTCCTTTCATTAAGTTAGTTTGATTTATTCATAGGCACACATATGGAACACCTGGTGGGACCTGCTCCATTATCTCATGCATATTTTCTCAAGTTTTTGTAGTTTAGTTTCATTTTTTCTTACTAACCCTCTTTTAGCATTTATTGATAAATCTTGTATTTCTTAACTTGTTTTGTTGATTTTGCATGTATTTAGTGCTCTTTGCAGGTGAGGTAAGGTGCTGCCAAAATTGAAGATAATTGGTAAAGATTTGAGCTTCTTGACATTATTTTTGTCAAAATCCCGTGTTTTTGAAGTTACATAGGTTCCTTGTATTAGCGTTAATACTGTTGCATTTGTGTTAAATCTCATGCGCTACCATTGGTTAGTATGTATTAGTGTTAAACCACCTTGGCTACCATTGCCTTCCTATGTGTTATTGTTTCTAGAAAATTCATCTATGACATACACAAAGGTCATTCACGTGCTAGTGTTTCTTATCCTTACATTGAATCTTTTGTGTTAGTGTTGTATGTTTTTCTTCTCTATCTACACAAAGAACACTGTTGCACTACTATTGATAGCCCTGCATTACCATTGATAGCCCAATGTTACCGTTGATTTCCCTATGCCAGCATTGCTTCTTATGCGCTACTATTAAAACTCATGCACTAGCGTTTTGTGTAAAATTTTGGCTCGTATTTCTAAAAATTCCATAGTATAATTTTTTAGTGTTTGTTGTTGTTTTGCAGTTTTTCTGACTTCTATTTTACAGGTTTTAATTTGAATAAATTTTCTAACATGCGTAATTCTTTGATGAATTTTGTATTTCCATGTTTTACTTGATTTAGACCAAAGTTTGTTTATGCATTTCTCTTGCACCTTTTGGTGATCTTGAGAATCAAAAGTAACTTTTATCTTGTTATGAATATATGAATTAGTGCTTCACATATAAGTTATATGGCTGGGTAACCGTAGAGTTATATTGGGTTGTATACGTGAAGTTTTTTGGGTGTTATAAAAACTCACATAATTGAAATATAACCATCCTATTATTTAGGAGATGAATCTCCTATATAAGTGTATAATAGTATGAATAATATCATGATGCATGATATTGCTGTGCAAATATACTGTGTCATTTTTATTTAGTATCAGAACAGTCTATTCTCGCATGCTTGTGATGGAATAAAAAATCATTGAGGGGAAATTAGTATTCTTTGTTGTCCTTGTCTATGAGGTATTCATATTATTGTCTTAGTATATTTTTTTACTAGTTTGTATATTACATGTGGATATTTCTGTATGTTGTTTGGAAAATTTTAGATAAATTCTTGAGTGTGCACCATGCTTCACAGACTTATTCATAAAAACATTTGAGAAAGATGGAAACACATATTGTTAAAAATCTGAACATTGCATTTTAATTTCATGATCAATGTACTTGTGGAATCTAAAGCGGCATCCTTCTACACATTAGGAAGATCCTTGGTGGCTCAAGATCCTTCTCCCTATGAATTGATCACAATTGTAATCCTCTTCAATGTCGATCCTTTCCATGCATCATAGACCTACATTCTCCTGTATTGAACATCAGATTGGTTATCTATTGAATATTCTCCAACTAATCAAATCTGTAAAGAAGAAAATGTGTTATATCTTTGAGTGGTGATAGAAATATACCACAATTGCATTGAAGGTGGTGGATGGAAGGTATACCTTTTCATATGCATGTTGTTATCAGCCAATTTTGACTTCGCAAAATTAATAAAAAAAATTAAAATGGAAATTTTGAAAATTTTCAAAAGTGTTACTTTGCGTGGTTTATCACTCTCATCATGATCGTAAAATTTTTGTGATCGTTCCGGTCTTCATTTCGTCCATTTCAGACAAGAACTCCTTCTGCCAGGTCTCAAACCGCGTTAAGTATTAATTAATTAATTGCTCTTTATTTAATAAAATTAATTTTTAATAACTTTGGAGTATTTAATTAAATAAATATTAATTAAAATTCATTCGACAAGTTTTATTTTAATTTCCGGGGGAAAAATAAGCTTCCGTTTCCCATTACTGGGGATGCCAAATTGGCTTCCCGGGCCTGGATTTCCCCTTTCCTGGCTATTTTTTTTAAATCCCCACTTGTGGGATTTTTTTCCCTGATTGCCAAATTAATGAATTGGAAAATGGGAAAAAAATATCCAAATTTCCCACATGGGGAAATAAATGGGGATTGCTAGCCCGCTTTGCCATTTCCATTGGCAATTGGTCGTTGCTTTCCCAATTCCCCCTGACAATTAATTCCACTACCCGGGAAGAAGGGAAGTTGGATTAATCCTCATAATTTCCTCCATCAAACTTGTTGGAAAGAGTCATGTGGAGATTTCCAAATTGCTTTAATATTTGTATCACATCCCTCAAACAATACTAGTTTAATGTGAATGCCATTTTGAAGGAGAAATACAAGGAGGAAAGTCCAAACAAAAGCTAGAACAGTCCAAAGAATTAATCTCTGCGCAGCACAAGGGAGATAAAACAATATTGCAGAAGTATTTGAAAGCAAACAAGGAGGATCCCACACATTCATTAAAGCAAGGCTACACATTCATAGAAATCTCCAGGCATAGTCAAGGGAGTGCAACAAAGTGAAAGCACAAGCCACGTGGGAAAGAACAAGAATACTTAGGCAGGTTTCACATGAGACAAAAAGACAACAAAAGGTAATAAAAATAAATTTCAATGCATTGGTGTGGAAAAGGAATAATAAGGAAATACACACATGCAACAATAAAGAAAACCAGTTTCAACGTTGGATTTTGAAGGGAGAGGCAACAAACAGTTATTCAAATGCATTACTCAGCCCACATGAGAATAATACCAATGCATGCTAAAACAAAGAATTACCACACATTCATCTCTGATTGGGCAGATTTTTAGAATAAAATCCAAAACAGGCCACACGTGGGAAAGAGGATAAGAAATTAGTGCACAATTAAATCAGTTTTTAACGCGTTTTGAAGAATAGGTTGTCCACACGTTTTGAAAGAAAACTTGTCCTCACCCATTTGAAAGGAGGAAATGCATTCCCATATTGTTTTTTGATGCACCAGTCAAAGAGCATTCCACACATTGGAAAAGATTTGCCACACATTTGTAAGAGAGGCATGTCCACACAGGTTTAAGAAAACAAAAAACCGGATTGAATAGATCACACAATTGTTTCTACGGAGGTCAAAGGATTCATCACTCCCAAAGCAAGGTCCACGCATTCATCAGGCAGTCCAAGCACAACCACGCAGTTGAATGGAGGAAATAGCAAAATCCTTGTCCACATATTTGCCGAAGGATAATAAGAAGATCCACACGCTTTCACCAGGCAGACTAAAGAAAAGATTTTCAACGTAAGGCAAAGATTATTTTCCACATAACAGTCCAAAACACATTACCGATATATATGAGCGCAAAAAAAATAAATTAATGAAGAAAAACAATACATGCGGAACAAAGATTGCCGCGAGTTGTATCTGTCAAAGTAATCAACTTTGGAGCTTGATATCTCGAAGCTAGATGATTTGCGTGAAAAACCAATTATTGCCCGCAATTTTACTCATGTTAAGGTGATTCCATACTCATTTGAAAAATACACATTTCATCATTTGGTATTTTTCATGAACCCAACTAAAACACAGTTTGTTTGAGTTTCACCGCGCACACTGTTTCAGCTTGTGAAAATGCCTACTTTTAGCCTCCGTATTTTGGGCCTGAGTGATTATCAAGAAGAGCGGTTTGTTTCTTTGAATTATCCCCACCTTTATGTCCCTATTTTCCAAGTTTTAAATGCACAACACCTCGTTTGATATTTTTCATGGAGCCAAATAAAACATAATTTGTTTGATTTCGCAACGCACACAATTTTCAGCCTATAAAGGAGACTGACTTTGAGAGGCGATATTTAGAAATCTAATAATCATCAAGAGAAGAGGATTATTTGTTTGAATTCTGTTCACATTCATATCCTCCATTTCCAAGTTGTAGATACCCAGGGTGACGTTTGGTATTTTTTCCAGGATAAAACCAAACGGGATTTTTGCAGTTTTACACCTACATTTTCCTAGTAGTTTCAGAAGAGTCAACTTTGACCTTTAATATTTGATTGAAAAATTTTATTTGAAAAAAAATCCTCGACACACAGACTTGTGGTAACTTAATAGACTCCCTCAACGAGTGGGAGATTCTTAGAACAATATTTTCTATTTTTCGTAAGGCAGTTTCAAAGACGATTTGTTCAGTTTTGAATTCTGGAAGTAATAGCTAGAAATCAAGATTTTGTCACATCTTCACAATCATGTAATCTCCAAACAAAGAAGTGTTACGATATGAGTTCCAGGGCATTCTACCCATCTCGGCGCTCCATTCAGAGTACGAGAACATCATCGATACCAACTTGGGACACGTCCAGGTAAGATGGTTTTGCGATCGCATATCAACCAAAGGTGAGTTAGAATTTTCCCAGTGCTTGTTCCGAAGTGGTATCTCACGTGCGGTAGCCTTCCCAGTGTCCCTACAAAGTCCTGAATTGGTCATCACTTGCATGTATGCACCATGAAACCTGTATAGTGTGGCGATTCAACTCCAACGGCTCCGAAGCGGAAGCAACCTCTAACTTCCTCATTATGCGGTATAAGTCGTAGCTATTGGAAATGGTCTCTTCGGAGTTAAAAGCCATTGTTATTGGCAGAGATCGATAATGGGAGAATCTTTCCCACAAAAAAATGTTTTCACTTGATCGTTGTACGGAACTACTCATCGAAAAACAAAGACCAATGATAGGTACAATTGTGCGGATCATCAAGCAAGGCCACATCATTCAAGCGTGTCCATGTCAGCTCTCAAATATTAGTGTGTGTAATACTTCATCAGCCAGTCTTAAAGAAGGAGTGTTCTCGAATTGGATGATTGTGAAGGAATCAGAATGCCAACACTTCGGGATGGTGATAAAGTCAAAATACATAACTCCAAGAAGTGAATTACAATTTTGGCTCTTGGAATATCTTCTCAATGGTGAAATATTAAAAGTTTGATTCTGACAAGCCAAGGTGGCATAATGACTACAGTCTCGTGACAAATGAATGATTCATCATAGAAGGCTATTTGGAGCATGTGGAGAATTGTGTGTAATTATGAATGTGAATACGAATGAAGATGAACTTGCTCACACCAGGATGTTGCTCAAATGGAGGGATGGATGAATTGCTCAAGTTTCAAGATTGGCTCTCTTATCACCTGGAGGATTGCGGAGGACAGTCAATGAGTTCATTCCCATTCAATTGGTATAGGAGGAATCTTGGCCCAATGGATAAGGCACCGATCCTAGGTTTCTTGATCTAGGTGACGCATTGCTGAGTAGGATGTCTACGTGTGCATCCAAGTCATTTAAGTGGGTCCACATGTACCTATTTCTTTTATTTATCTATTTTTCCTTAAATGAATTTTTGACTTAAGTGGTTTCTGTTTTTAGTTGTTTTTAATAAAGTTGGTTAGAAAAGGTCACTTAAGTGCCTTATTTAATGATCGTGTAAAACTCTAACTACTTTGTAACCAACTTTTGGGTTATAAAAGGAAGTCAGGGGCTCATATGTAAGGGTGACTTTGAGAGAGGAGAAGAAAATAATTTTGTATGCAAGCTTTACTTCAAAGAAATAAACTTTGTGTTCTTTTGAGAAGACATTTTGGAGTTAATGAAATATGAACTTTGTGTCCCATTCATTGTCTCTTATAGCATTTGATGTTCTTATGTTCATTATATGTTAGTGTTTGAATATTGCATGTAAATATTGTCTTTGATATTATTGTCAACATTATTAATCTGTTGTTCTAGTTCACAGAGATCAAGCTTTGATTATCTACTTGCTCACATGTGTTCCCTTTTACATATTCTTGTTTAGATAACTAAAACTCTGTTTTATTTGTGTTAGTTATTCATCTTTCCTCTTCGTGCAATACTAGGCTCTGTTTTTACCTAACTCTTGCATGTTCTTTCAATTCATTCCATTCCACTCCTTTTCTTTGTTCCATTCCATATCTCTCATTCAATTTTCTTTCCATTGATGTTCTAAAACACCCCCCACATACAATTTTGAATGTACAAATGTAAATACAGTTTTGATTTTCAATAAAGGCAACCTCACCTTCATTGAGGAGGGACTTCGTTCCCACACTATTGCATGTAATTTGCATGCGTACAAATGCATATGCTAATAGTTTTTAGAGACTCTACTGGGGATTCAGAAATCATTAGCCAATGCTTGGTTAAATCTTTATGACTACCCCCTCTGTACAAGCTTCAGTTCTTCAACCAACCTTGTGCCCGACGAAGATTTTCAAGGAGACATTGTTGCCAACCTTCGAACAATAGCTTGGGAAAACTGTGAAAGTTTACAACAATTTTTAGCTTTTGATAGAGCCATTAACAGAGAAATCTACTTTGGAGACCTTAGAAGAAGAGCACCTGCACTTGTGGCCAGGAGACCTCCTGGACACGTGTTGATCGTTGTTCACCGACGCGGTCCTCTTCCACCAAGGAAATAATCTGTATGACTATTACAGGTAACCCACCTATCTTTTAACCAAATCTTGTTTTTGTAGACATTAAAGAAGACATATCATCAGATTTGAGGCACGATATTTGGGAAAAGCGCACGAATAACTATCATTTTCATCTCGCCGCATTAGTACTAGATAATGAAGAAGAGAAATCCATGAGAGTTTCTAGAGTTATTCAGGCACAAATATCTTGAGAAAGAGAGCGAAGACAAAAGGCTAGAGCTGATCAGAACATGCCAGTGATCCCTTCACATTAAAGATTTCAAACTGGAAGGAAAGAGGTTTACGCGAGGATAAAAAGATAAAGGTTGATCTAATCCCATTTTTGAATTTCAAGGAAATTTTGGTTTCAAGTTATCTCCTCCAAAGAAGAACACACGTCATAGATCTTCAAGCCTTGCATCAAGTCTTGAAAGAGCAAGCAAGGAAGGAATCACTACTAGTCAAGCACTTGTCCTTGCTCATGTTGTTTTACCTTCGTATACCACCTTTCCCAAAATGGCAGTCAACGTACCATGGGGAAATGCCATAGGCCCATTAGCGTTACCAACTCGACATGAACTCCCACAAGGATCGAGGAAGATTCTTTCCAAGTTTGACGGAGATGGGAAGACATCACCAGTTGACCATATTTCTTCCTTCTTCACTGCATGTGTAGTTTTGTTAGTGGAATATGAAGATGATGCTATTCGCCACTTTGTTGAAACATTGCATGATGTTGTTGTAGATTGGTTTCATCATCTTCCCAATGGATGCATTACGAATTAGAATGATATGAAAACTAAGTTTGAAGATCGATTCAAAATGGTAGAAGATGAACATGCTCTTCTTGCCTAACTATCTTAGGTGAAGAAAGAGCCAATAGAACCCATGAGGAATTTCGTGGCTAAATTCAACAAAATGGTGAATAAAGTTCCTGCCGGGATTTGCCTGAATCCTAATGGACAAAACTGTTTCTTTACTAATGCACAACAACCAGAAGTATGCTATCAGCTGAGAAGGGCTAGAGTGGCTACTTTGGAACTTGCTCAATCCTTGGCCATAGAAATTGAGGATGACTTAATCATAGCAAGAAAATTCTAGAAAACTTCCCTCAAGGGAAAGAGTCAAGAAACTCCCAATGCTTCAGAAGCTATACTTACTAAGTTAGCTAAAGATGTGCTAGCGTTGAAAAAGCAAGTTGCTAAGAGTAGTAAACCATCTCCTTACAAAGACATTCCAAGGAAAGGCTACGTTCCCAACAAAGCTAGGATTACAGGTCCTCCGATGAGGCTTGCTATTGAAGGTATATATGTAAATAGAGTTTTGGTTTTCAATAAAGGTTGCCTCACCTTCATTGATGAGGGACTTTGTTCCCACACTGTTGCATGTCATTTGCATGCGTACAAATCTGTATGTTAACACGTGTATAAATAGAGAAACAATAATTCACCTCCACATGGTTTCTGCAAGTCGTGTCACTCAAAAGATCTCTCAATAACCAAATCTTCTTGCACATACAATTCTGAGCACGGGTTCCAGGATCAATAACTATTTAAACACAGAAGCACCTCGTGTATACATGGCACAACACTCTACAACTCTAACAATTTTCATGGCACTGTATCACTTAAAACGTGAAGCTCTTCATCAATTTGATGGGGATAGAAGTATGGATGTTGTGATTGGCACAATATGACAACTATTTCTTTTTGCATAGACACCAATAAATCTCGAGTGAAATTACTATTAAGACTTCAAGCTTGTATGGCCCGTATTTTCACAAAAAAAACAAAGTATTTATGTTTATGGTATGGTTTCATTGACATGTTATAGTCATAAGTAGTTGAGTCATGAATAGTTAAAAAGTTCTATAAATTCTTTAGTGTCATAAAGTGTCATTTCATGTCTTTAGTCATTAAAGGGTTATCAAAGTTTTAGTATGGTTTTTCATGTCTCAAGTTTTTATAGTCGATAGTTTTTTTTATTAGATTGGGTAAAAAAATAGGGATCGGCTCCCAGAGGCCAGTACATAAAGATAACAATGTGAAAGTTCATAGTTCAGAACAAAAAGAGGTATAAGACCAAAAAGAGTTAAACAAACTTAACTCCAGGCAGTAGATAGTTTTTTGAATTACTATTCAAAGAGTCAATTAATAAGTCTCATAGTGTCATTTTTTTAAAGTGTCTTCACAGTCCTTTTGCCATTGTAGTTTCATTTGAATCGTAAAAGAGTCAAGTAGGTGATTTTAGGGTAATTATTATTATCCTTTTGTTAGAGTTAAAATTAATTGTCAACTTGTCAATAAAGTGTGTCGAGAGTGATAAAGAAAAACATCTCTCTTGTACGGATTGATTTTTAGGTGAACCTGACATTCAATAAATATGTCAAAATTATGGGAGATATTTTCTTCTAAAATTGGCACGCAAAGTTTGAGCCTCAAATTCCAAATCTGTTGAGTTAAACAACATACTAGAGGATGGAGGCACAATAGGATGGAGGAAAAGCAACATCCTCTCTTCAGTCACCAATGAAAAGGCTGCATAGTAGATGTGGTGGCACATATATAGTGTGAGTATATGGTTTTCAGTGTACTTCATTTTTTTATGTTCTTGTTGCTTTGTGTTGTGCTTGGTGGATATTGGAAAATAGTTATGTTGGAGTGTTGATGACCGTTAGTGATCTTATGACTGAAATGATCCTCTGACTACCATAATTCATTGAAAGATGGTCCACTTTTGAATACATTCACTTGCAATAGTGACTGTACAAAAAGATATAACTAGCAAAATCCGTTCAGTAGTATGTACTTCGATACGATTTTCTTCTCAGTGTTCGTGTATGGAAATTTCACATTGTGTGGGGGAACATGACACCAATGTTCCATTTCCATTCTGAGCCCAAAATGACTAAAGTCAAGGGTAATTTCCGGTGGTAGTGAAATTTTCCTTTTTTGTTTGAGATTGAGTGGAAGCGATCGATGACAGTGGATACAATTAAGAACATTGCAATTCTTATAGGATGAAATGTAATATTTTCCAGTATGTGTTATATTGTTCAATTTGGTGAGTTTTGTTTCTTATGTTACTCCTTGGAGTGAGATATTGATGAGGCCTAAAAATAGTACTTGGCACATCTTGATGTGGTTTGTGGTAAACCACTTGAAAACCACTAGTATCGGTTTGTGGTCAACCATTGTAAAACCATCCGTCGGGTTGTGATTGTCCTATGAAAATAACCTAATCATGAAAGTAGGTGCAAATACAAAGATATGTTTTCCCCATGTTCACATTAAGGGGGAATGTTAGGAATATATAAAGTAGTGATTCATATATAAGTTGTTTTATGGTTGGGTAATTGTAGAGTTATATTGGGTTGTATATGTGAAGTTGTTTGGGTGTTATAATAACTCACGTAATTGACATATAACCACCCTATTATTTAGGAGATGAATATCTTATATAAGTGTATAATAGTGTGAATAATATCATGATGTGTGATATTGTTTCACAAATCTACTGTGTCATTTTTCAGATCTCTATCTTTCTAATATTTGGATTAAGTTAGAAAGTTCATCATTTATTTTGTTAAGGGAATGATTCTTTTACAAAACATTATAATGGTAATTTTATTTAAGTTTTCAATTTTTCTATCTAGTTGGATCAATTGTTGTGTATGCTCTTCTCTTGCATCCTTGGATGATCTTGAGAGTCAAAACCAAGCTTGGTTCACTTTTTATAAGAAAAATTGTAAATATTTTGTGTGCAGGATCTAATGATTTTCAAAGACTCAATCAAAACAATACTAACAACATTTTTTATAGGTTTCAATGGTGTACAAAACCAAATTTTAAATAAAAGATAAAAAACAAACCACTTCAATAAAAAAACTGTATTTTTTAGGTTCAGATAAGGGCTTAAACCCATCCACTTTAACTTGTGGTAAGTATCTTTGCATAAGCCATAAAAATCATTATGAGGATTACCACAGGAACCCCGAAGTAGTCCAAACCTTGAGGGAACTAGCAGACAAAACATGAAGTTCCCCACTACTTGTTTGACTAGAAATACACATAAGGAATGCTTCAAGTTATCTGTATGAGGCCCCATTCATTAATTTGATTGTGAGGTAATGGTCCTTCATCTAGGAGCTATCTAGCGAAGCGTATCTCTTTTAGGAAAGTATGGGCAAGTGTTGAGAACATAATCCTAGGAAACCATTTGGAATTGGGGCTAACTTGACCTTATCCATTGTGTTCTAAATAAATTTCACAAAGAAATAAATTCTTCAAACTCAAAACCTTGTTAGTCGAGTAAGAGGAGAGTTCATTGAATTTTGTGCCGTGTTTCATTCATCATGAAACTTGCAAAGCATAACTTTGTTTTAGTTTCTACCTTGTTATAAAACAAGGAGAAAGTCTACCAAAGTTTAGCCGACTATTTTTCATCACCACTTTTTCTATCTCCTTTGTTTTCTTGTTGAATTTTTTAGTGAAAAGAAAGCAACCTTGAGGTATTGCCAAAATAATTGTTTACAAAACTTTTGTATTCAAATACATAGCCATGTTGCAATAGGGATGATAAGTGTTGAACGTTTGTTGGCATGTCCTCATTTTTTGGTAACCTTGTCTTGATACCCACATCGAGATATCTCATTATATTTAGGTGATCCTACCTTGATTTACCCTTTACATCATTACACTGCTTGCATTATAGCAATACATTTGTAATACTTACATCTTGTTTTTCTAAACTTGATATAAGTGTCTTGATTATCTTGTTACGCTGATCACATTATGTAGATTCATTAATATACTTGGACCTATTTTTTTATTATAAATTTTCCTTAAGTCTTAGAAGGTGCTATCATTATGCTATTCACATTGTCTCAATCCTATTTTGATACTAACATCTTGTTTTTCCTGAAAATTTGACTAAAATTATCCAAGTAGTATTATTACCCTACCCACATTTGTAACCTCCATTTCCAACACTTATACTTTGTTTATACTAAACTAAGTTTATAGTATATACTTTACATTGTTACGTTGGTCATAACACCTCAACTCATTTTTAGTATTTAAATCTTGTTTTTCCAAAAGTTGATTTAAATACTGAAATTATGTTGTTATCTTGTTAGAAAAATCTTTGAGATATGTTTTTAGACATAGGGGGTAGACTCTTTTCATAATTGATCCCTTGTTTGAGATTTTTCTAGATATTCATTCATTGGAGGTATTTGGTCATATATTCTTTATCCCTTTGGGACATTCTTTGTAGTAGATTAGGAAATTATTTAGGATATTACTTGTGACATTATTTGTGACTATTTGTGGCTTTCACACTGCGAGGTTTTGTCTAGATTATTTATGATACTTGTACACATTTTTGAGAACTTAGCAAAACATTTCGTATGCCTCTTATTACTAGAATGAGACATACAAGATTAAAATCTAATCCTTTTGTCAATGTGTTATCCACTCAAAATTCCCTTGCTTTTGAGAGGTTGAAAATTAATTTTTTTTTGAAGTCAAATGCCTTTTGGTTGTCCTTGTAATGTGAAAAGTCAAAAAATTGGAAAAATCTACGTTTTTGGGTCATTTTGTGTAATTTCCGGGCCTATCGGACATTTTTGTCCCAAGTGTCCGAGGTTCATTCGGGCTCTCGATTCCCCGATCGGCCACTTTACCTGGAGTCCGTTCTTTTCGGGCCCGTCGGGACTTTTTGTCCCAACTGTCCCAAGTTCACCCAGACCCATTGTTCCCTTTTCGTTCGATTCGGCTAATTCATGTATCCCACGTACTTTCGTCCCTCATGTCCCAGAAGCATTTGTGCATACTTTTCCCGCATCACCCATCTCGGCCGAATCACACTTTCGCGTCCCTCGTGTCCCAAATGAACCAAAATCCATTCAAGTTAATTTTTCCCACTCTTCACAAATATCTAACTTTCCAAGTTGGTAGGTGTGTATTTAATACGCATTAATTATATTTCTCTCTCCCAAAACGGCTATATAATGAACTATCCATTTTACATTTTGCACACTGCTTTCTTGCCATCCTTTGCTCATACCTTCCCGATCAAGATTTCTGCACGCATATTCATTCCCCCTATAATTTTATCTCGAGTCTAGATTGCAGCCTTGAATTTTCAAATTGCTATCAAAATGAAGATTAAATTCCAAGGCCAAGAGCAAGTCTCACCGCTCGAGTCTACCGTTCCTGATATCGGGGACAATGAGGTTCGTCACCTTGAATTTGGAGATTTTTGGGCAAGAAATGAACCCTTCACCTATGGCACAGGCGATTCATGACATTGGTTTAGCATTCGCCGGTGGTTTCCCTATCTTGGTGCAATGCGCAGATACAGTGCTTTCCTACGGCACTCATTACAACCCTGATTTGAATGAGATGATGAATGTGCATGGGGAAATCATCACCAAACTTGACGCTGCCACCGTTGGTGTTGCCCTAAGAATTCCAGAGATGGACAATGCTATAGTAATTTCCCAGAACCAGGTGCAAGCCCTCTTCGATTAGGACAGTGAGAAATAAAAGGCGCGGGTGGTGAAGTCCTGGCTTAAAAACCCTAAAAAGGGGGTGTCTCGTCTGTCCAAGATTATTTTCCGTGCATACTTCAATGAGGAGTTGTCTGATTTTATAATCCTACTGGCTCAGGTCATGGGCTTACCCTCTACCAATGAGTTTCATTTCTGGATGTGCCCACTCATCAATATGGTGTGCGAAGGGACTCAAAATATCAACTGGGCAGAGATCATCAATATGAACCTAGCGGAGCA
This sequence comes from Taxus chinensis, assembly GCA_019776745.2. Lineage (NCBI taxonomy): Eukaryota > Viridiplantae > Streptophyta > Pinopsida > Cupressales > Taxaceae > Taxus > Taxus chinensis. The sequence goes on along the minus strand of CM034156.1, from coordinate 514,128,485 downwards.
GCTGTCTAATGTATATCAAACAAAGAAATTCTATATGACTTCATACTTGATGTATACTTTGGCAGCATCAAGGCAATGGTTTGGTTTCTCATATATCGATGCTCACAAGGGTGACCCCGATTATTCCTACTGCCCTCAGTTCACCTTGGAAACTAGCAACCGCAACTTCAGAAGGGTGAATGATGCCTTCACCATGTACATTGTTAGGCTTCTTGAGAATGACATAGCGAGGAGATTTTCTAATGAAGCTATGAGTCTGATATCGCACTATGGTGCTTACTTCATCCAATTTAGAAAATTTTCCTATATAAGGCTTACAGGCTATGAGAGCACTCCTCTCAAGCTCCCCATGTTCTGTAATGATAAAATGGCCTTGATAGAAGTGTGCAGGAAATTGGAAAAGTTGCATAGAACCTGAAGAGATAAGAAAATTACAGGCTTGCACTTTCCCATCTCTTTGGGAAATTACACCTGTAAAATGGCTCTAGATGCTCAAAACATAGAAAGAGCCCTGGCTCAAATCACTGTCCATTTCTTCAGGCCAAGAACCTATTTTGACTTGAAGAAATTTATTGAGAAGAACATTAAGATAACTTATCATCATAGGGCAGACACAGAAGATTATTGGGCTGACTGTGTTGATGATTTTGAAGCAAGGAGGCATTATGGCAGATTTTCTCTTCAACTAATTCAAGAGCTTAACCTGTACCAGGTCCCTGAAGGGCTCCAAGATGATAATTCTGACCTGTACTCATATGAGTATGACAATGTGGTCAAACACACTCCCTTGGAGGATTTGGATTGGTTAAAAAAGGAGAATGATGATCTGGTAGAAATCCTAGCTCCCGTCTTGGTAAGAACCAAAATATGGCTTGACAGGAGAGTTCGTGAACTCATAAGACATTCAGGTGAGTTCTCCAAAGACACCTCAGCATCAAGAAAAGAGGCATTGTCACCTGATTCAAGAGCACATATGCAGACCTCTCCTGCCTCATCAACTCAGGGTCCCACAGTCTCCACTCCTTCCTCATCCACACAGGTATATCAAAATAAAGTCAGAGAAGTCAAGAAGGAGCCTGTGGAGGAAGATCCCCTAAGGAAGCATACGGAGTTGCCCTCAGGCCTAGAGAACATCATTGTTCTTAGTGAAAGTGAGTAGAGTGAAGTGCCAGTCTCTACAAGTGCTCCAGAAGCCCCCATAGATAAAGAAAAGGAGGTCCAAAGCACTGAGCTTCCGGGTGCCAGTGACTCCTCTGTACCAGAAGCCCCAAGCGCTACACTTATATCTCAACTAGAGGCAACATCAGTGCAAACCTTGGGTGCTATGAGTTCTCTATCTCTTGATCCCCTTGCCTCACCTGCTTCTTCTTCCTCCTCTTTTGCATGGGTACAGCCTCTTGTCGACAGTAGGAACAGAAAGTCTTCCTCTAGAATCTCAGGACCCAATTTTGATGTTGTGGCGGCCTTATTAGGTACTACTCCTCCTACTCACGCCAAAAACACTATAAGTACCTCCAGGATAGTGTTTGATGCTCAGGGCCAACAATTCTTGGAGATAGCCAAGCCTAAGGTAGACAATCCAGAGTAAGATTTGCAAGAATCCGACCTTGAGCTCTCAAGAATTCCCATGGGAGAGTCTACCCCTGAAGGAGAGATCCACAATCTTCAGGAAATAGTCACTAGAGTCATTGGGAGGGTAGAGAAAGGACAACAAACCGTAGAGATGTTGGAGCAGACCCAAATTCTCACCAGTTTCGTCAAGTCACTGCTATCTAAAGATAAAGTTCTAGACCCTACCCCATTGACTACTCTTCCACCACCTGTGATCCTGAGCCAAGTTGAGGTGCAGAGCATCAAAGATATGCACAAGTATTCCATCTATGGAAGAGCTATGGAGGCCATGGTGGATGATATGCTTGTTGCGGGATTGAATTTTATTGATGAAGCCTTCAAACTCCACGAGAAGGTGAATAATTTGCATCAGAAGCTCTCCTCCACTATTGGGAGCATAGATAAAGAACTTAAACTTTGGAGTAGTTTCATAGTAGACCTTCGCCTCATGGGACAAACAGATGAAAAAATTTTAATGTCAAGTAAGGTCTTCGATGATGCAAAGGATAACTTGTCAAAGTCTTGGGTCTACAGCGTGGAATGGAAAATCAAGGTGCTGGAGGAGGATTTGGGAGAGTTAAGAAATAGCTGGCAGAAGGGTGAGGCCTTCAAGACTCTAGTTGTATCTTCCTTCAAGGATATATATTGCCATCTTCATGATGAGACTTCTGGTGTGCCTCTCTCTTTACAAGAAATCAAATCTCAATTTCGAGCTTTTGTCAAAGGTAATCTATTCAAGGAGAGTTCCATTTCCAAGGGGAAGATGAAAGAGATCTTCTCTCTTCAATCTGCTATAGAAGAAGTGAATAAATATTATCATACTCATGTTGAATTCGAAAAAGAAATGGAGAAGTGCCTCGGATTTTGGACTCAGTCTACTGCCAACACATTGGTCCCACGAGGCAGAGACATAGCAGAGGCATTGAAAAGATTCAGGAAACGGATCCTAAAGTCAGTGGGACCCTTCCATTCACTAACACCTGTCTTTTCTCCTAATTCTTCTCTTTTCTTCTTTCCTTTCTTCTCAAATTTATCGTAATTATTTGGGGTATTGCAATTAGCAACCCTCTAACTAAACATTAGTTAAAAGAAGTAGTTACCAAAGAGTAACTAATTTGTAAACTATATAATGGCCTCTCTTTGCCATTTTAAAAAAAAGAAAGGGGGAACTTTGCTTATCTATAAAAGTGAAAAGAAATCACAAAGAAATCAATACAGAAGGATTTCCATTCTTTGTCTATCTGATTCCTTTTATTCATAAGCTGTCCATTAAATATTGTTAGATCATTTGTTTACATTATGCTAAGAAGCTTTGTATTCTTGTAGATGTTATTTATAGAACTGTGTGTCTATTCAAATTTCATCTTATTAACGTAAGTACAAATGATCTTATTCCAATCCACTGTAATCTTGCATGCATAAGGAATTATTCTGTCATCTATAATTCTGGATGGTGCCTTTCTACTTATTTTCACATTTTCATTCCTCTGTCTTTTTGTAATTGGTAACCTATTTAGGAAACACTTTTATGATATCCAAGTTCCATAGTGAAACCATGCTTTGTATATGTGTAAATAGGTTCATTTCTGAATAAGGGAACCTATCCCATTAAAGAGGAGGGACTTCTTGTCCCCTGACTGTTACTCTTCTCGAAGTTCCTTTTTGACGACCAACAGTTTTTGGCGACTCCGCTGGGGGATCGTATTCCAGTTCCATAATTATTTATCGATCATCTTTTGATTTGGTGACTCCACATTTTACTCGAGGGAGAAGGGCCCTTGGTATTAAAGATTCTCAGTTTCAGCTTTTGGAACAATAGGGTTTTCCTTTCCCTTTAGTAAAAATAAATATAAGAGCTCGTTTAACAAGCACTCCTCCTGTCAAAGATAGAACCCCTATAGGCAGTATTTCTTCAAAGCAAATCGGTCCTAATCTCTGAGCTCTGATTCTTGCCGGTGTTTCAGTTCCTCTTCAAGCCATTTTTCTAAGAATGGCGGTACCATTGCCGTGGGGCCATCATGTTGGACCTCTCGCCCTTCCTCAGCCTTTGCATGAGTTACCCAGAGGTAGCCGGAAGAACTTTCCTAAATTCAAGGGTGATGGCAAGGCACATCTTGATGAACACATCGCGGCCTTCATAGTTGCATGTGGAGTTCTGGGAGTAGAACATGAAGACGTCTCCGTAAGGCTTTTTGTTGAGACTTTATAAGATAATGTTGCTGATTGGTTCTATCACCTTCCGACCGGATCTATCACTAGCTGGAACACAATGAGAGCTAGGTTTGAGAATCGTTTCAAACTAGCGGAAGACGTGCATGCTTTGCTAGCCAAAATTTCTCAAATAAAGAAGGAATCACAAGATCCCATGAGAGAATTTGTGGCTTGATTCAACAGGTTAATTAAAAAAATTCCACCAGACACTCAACCTATAGATCAAATTCAAAAATGCTTCTTCTTGAATGCCCAATTACCTGAAGTTAGTTATGGATTGAGAAGAGCTAATCTGGCAACATTGGCCGAGGATCAAAATATTTCTGTTAGTGTTGAAGATGATTTAATCATGTCAGGGAAGTTGAGAAGGGATCCATCTAAATCTAGGTCGTCTCCTTCTTCCTCTTCCGCTCCTGAACCTAATACTGATCCGTTGGTACAAAAAATTGCAAATGATCTCATCGCCATTAAGAAACAATTGGCTCAGCATGCTCCATATGCAAACATTCCAAGGAGGAATTTTCAGCCCAAAAATCATTTTCCCGCTTCTCAAACAAGGCTAGCGCTTGAAGGACCTCCTATTAAAGTCCCTGTCAATGCAACCTATGAAGTTGAAGAACTAGAGGATGAGGAGGTTAATGAAGATTGCAAAGAATTTGTTGAAGAAGTTGATGATGGAACGGAAGAAATTGAGGGATCTCAAGTTAATTTATTTACCACTGAAGGTGTTGATGAAGAAGATGATTATGATGAAGTAGTAGCAGATATGAATAGCGAATCATATGCTGTCATAACTTGGGAGCAGAAAAATTAGAGGGAGAAAGTGACGTAGCCCACAAAAAAATCTCAGGAGCAGCCAACGACTATCCCTATAATTACAAAAAGAGGATCTCCTATCCCTGTTTCATCCACACCAAAGGTGAGTCCTGTCAATTCTGCTACTAAAGTTACTTCTTTTTCAAATCCCAAGATTGATAATCCTAAGGTTCCAAGTGAGGATAGCTCATCCACTTCTGGATCTTTTGATATTATTGATCACCTGAAAAAGACCAAGGTTCAAATCTCAGAGGCTGAATATTATCAAACCCATCCCAAGGATTTTGCTAAAATGATCCATTTTGTCAATTCCCACTCCAAAACTACCTCTAAAGGAATTTTACCCACTCCATCTTCTATACCACGACCCAATCTGGTAGCTGTTGTCACCTCACCCAATGACAAGATCAAACCATTCTATGTGACACTCCTTATAGCCGGCCATAGACTCAATAATTGCGTCATAGAATCGGGGGCATCAGAAAATGTAATGCCTACAAAAGTAGCCCATGCCTTAGGCCTAACTCTAACACGCACTTACGGGTCTTGTTATTCTATTGAGAGTAAGGAAGTACCCCTGGTCGGAAGAATTAAAGATGCACAAGTAGCCTTTGCTACCTTGCCTGAGAAGAGAGTTTTGGCTACTATCCTAGTAGCAGACATTCCTCCTTCGTATGGGATGCTGCTAAGTAGGAACTTCTGTAAGCATGTGGGTGGAGAAATTCAAATGGATTGGTCACACGCTCTCATACCTGTTAATGGGGAAATGAAGAAGTTGCTGCCAGAGAAGTAGTCTGAGTATATTGTACAAAAGACAGATGATCCCAAAGCACAAATACTTTATGAGGATATGGAGCATGGAAACTATATGATTATGTCTCCTGAATAAATCCAACTCCCCAAAATATCACCCGAGGATCCTAATGGTGTTTGGATATTAGAGTTTGATGGAAGTTTTTCTTCAGTTGGTTCTGGAGCAGGTGTAATATTGGTATCTCCTGACGGTAGGATTCATTCTTTCTCATTCAAATTGCAATTTAAAAATACCAATAATACAAAAGAATAAAAATATCTCATTCTCGGGCTTCAGGTGGTAAGAGAAATGGGAGTAAAGAATCTTCTAGCTCGTGGAGATGTAGAGCTGATTGTCAAGCAAGTTAGAAACCTTTTCCAGGTAAAGAATAGAACGTTGAAACATTACAGGAATCAGGTTTGGGATTCCATTGAACTTCTTGATGCCTTCTCCATCGAAGCTGTGCCTAGGGAGGAAAACACCAGGGTTGATTCACTAGCAGTCTCAAGGTCATTGCTTATACCTCATCCTGACTTCTCTCAAGATAAGTTTACCATTGAAATGATCAATAGGCCCAATGTACCTGATAATGCAAGTAACTGGAAAGTTTTCAATGATGATCAGCATTTGCTTTCTTTCTTATAACTCAAGGATAATTTTGAACAATTGTACTTTGAAGGAAGCGATAATTTGCCTCGTGAAAGTGTGCCCATCAACAAAGAAGCCGTTAAGGAAACAGAGGAAGATCAAGATGGATGTATCAAATTCAAAGGGAACAAGATTCCTAAGGGACTGGTGAGTTTGGAAGAGTTGTTTGACAAACATGACAGGTATGTGAATTTTAAAGCTTCTACTGGACCTCAACAATCAGCTGAATATGATAAAATTAATATTGGGAATTCTACTGACCGTAAACTCGTGAACATTGGAAAATGTTACACACCAGAGGAAAAAAAGAAAGTAATTAATCTTTTAAGGAAATATAAAGATGTTCTTGCTTATTCCTATGAGGATTTAAAAGCTTTTCAACCAAAGGAGATGCATCATTTTATCCCTCTCAAACCTGGGATTAAGCCTTTTAGACAGAAATAGAGGCAATACAATCCTAAGATAGCTGACACCATATTTCAGGAAATACAGAAGTTATTAAAAGCTAAAATCATTTTTCCTATCCATCATTCAACATGGATTGCCAATATCATGCCTGTTAGAAAGAAAAATGGTGAGATCCGTATCTGTGTCGACTTTAGGAATCTGAATCAAGCTTCTTTAAAAGACAACTATCCTTTACCCATGATGGATCAAGTCTTGCAAGCCGTGACGGGATCTGAAATGTTGTCTATGCTCGATGGCTTCTCAGGGTATAATCAAGTAGAAGTTAATACCACAAATCAACACAAAACAACTTTCACTACCCCTTGGGGTACCTTTGCTTACAAAAGGATGCCTTTTGGGCTAATTAATGCTGGTGCCACTTTTCAGAGAGCTATGGATTTGGCTTTTGGAAGTTTGAAAGGAAAGTGTATTGTTATATACCTTGATGACTTGACTATATTTTCTAAAACAAGGGCAGATCATTTTCAGCATCTAGAAACAATTCTGTTAAAATGTAGAGAACATGGGATCTCTTTAAATCCTAAAAAATCTATCTTTTGTGTCACATAGGGAAAATTATTGGGGCATGTTGTTTCCAAATATGGTATAAAAATTGATCTTGAATGAGTTCAAGCTATCCAACAAATTCCTCTTCCAACCAACAAGAAGGGAGTGCACTCTTTCTTTGGTAAGATTAACTTTTTGAGAAGATTCATTCCTGATTTCACAGAGCTGACCTTGAATATCTCTCAAATGATGAAATACAAACAAAAATTTGGCTGGTCTCCTGAGGGGAAAAAGGCCTTTGAAGGTATTAAAAGGGCCATTGCTAAAACTCCTATTTTAGTGTGTCCAGATTTCAGCAAAGATTTTATTATCTATTGTTACGCCACGGATAACACCATGGCTGATGTTTTGACTTAGGAAGATTCTAATGAGCATGAAATCCCAATTGCATTTATGAGCTACATTCTAAAAAATCATGAGTTAAAATAAACCATGATGGAAAAAAATGCTTTTGCAGTGGTTAAAGCTGTCAAGCAGTTTCGTTTTTACATTCTTAACTCTCACTCCACAGTGTTGGTACCCGATACAACTATCAAGTCAATTCTCACACAGCAGGAATTTGGGTCCAAGAGAGGGAACTGGGTGGCCAAGGTTCAAGAATATGACATTAACATCAAACCGACCAAGCTCATCTGTGGAAAAGGTCTATGTGAACTCATCGCTGAAGGAGCTAAACATGAGTTACTTGAAGACAAAGTTGGTCTTCCTACCGTTCTGTTTCTTAGCTCAGTTGATGAATGGTATGCTGATATCACACACTTCCTCACATATGGAGAATGTCCCTCTCATTTGACTGCTAAAGAGAAGAGAGATGTTAAATTAAGATCAGCCCAATATGTTTTGTGGGAAAATGCCTTGTTTAAGCGTGGATTGGATGGGAGATTTTTGAAATGTGTGGACAAGGAACAAAAGAAGAAGCTACTTTCATCTTTTCATGATCAGGAATGTGGAGGGAACTACTCATCAACTGTCACTGCCCATAAAATACTTCGTGGAGGATATTACTGGCCTACCTTATTCAAAGATGCACCAAAGTGGGTTGATAAATGTGAAGCATGTCAGACTTTCGTGGGTAGACCCAAGCTGGACTCTTTGCCCCTTAAACCAGTTGTAATCGAAGAACCTTTTCAACAATGGGGTTTAGATTTCATTAGAACACTTAATCCCTCTTCTAGTGCTGGTCATACCCATGTATTAACCACCACAGATTATTTCACCAAGTGGGTAGAAGCCATTCTGGTAAAGAGTACTACTTTTGAAGTAGTATGCAATTTTATCAAAGAAAACATCTTGGTAAGGTATGGTGTGCCAAACAAGATCGTGACAGATAATGCTTCAAATTTTTCTTCAACCAAGATGATGGATTTTTGCTATGGATATGGAATATCCCTGGCTCACTCCTCAGATTATTATCCTCAGGGGAATGGACAAGTAGAATCAACAAATAAAAATCTAGTGGCTATAATAAGGAAATTAGTTAATGAGTCCCAACGGAACTGGCACAAGAAACTCTATGATGCTCTTTGGGCAGATAGGATCACACCCAAGAGAGCCATTGGGATGTCTCCTTTTCAGTTAGTATATGGAGTGGAAGCTCAATTGCTAGTCACAGTGGAGCTAACAGCCTTGCATCTAATGAAGGCCATTGAAGACACCAGTTTCAATGATTCTCTGGATAATAGGATCATGTACCTCTACAAATTGAATGAAGAAAGATTAAAAGTTGCTGATAGGATATCTGCCCACCAACAGAAAGTAAAGGTTTTATTTGATAAAAAGGCCAGGTTCAGAGATTTCAAAGTTGGAGACATTGTTTTATTATGGGATAAAAGGCATGAACCTCGTGGCAGCCATGGTAAGTTTGATTCCATTTGGCTTGGACCTTTCAAGATCAGGCACTTTGCTGGTAAGAATTCTTTTTACCTTGATTATATGGACGGTTCTTCTCTCCCACTTCCTTATAGTGGGCAGTACCTGAAATTGTTTAAGTCATAGGTGATTAGGAGGTCCTTTTGTATATTTTGTATAGTGTTTGCTTTTCCCCTTCCTTCTCTTTGTTTGGTGTGTTGTCTTCTGTATTTATTTGATTTAATGACTCCTTGGCCCAATGGATAAGGTACTGGTTTACTTCCCCTAGTTTTTCTAAATTCTTTCCTTGTCTCGTTCTTTGAACTTATGCCAAGTCATCCCAAGAAGGAGCCAGCTGTTATCCACTCAAAATTCCCCTACTTTTAAGAGGTTGAAAATTAATTTTTTTTTGAAGTCAAATGCCTTTTGGTTGTCCTGTGAAAAGTCAAAAAATTGGAAAACTCTACGTTTTTGGGTCATTTTGTGTAATTTCCAGGCATGTCGGACATTTTTGTCCCAAGTGTCCTAGGTTCATTCGGGCTCTCCGTTCCCCGATCGGCCGCTTTACCCGAAGTCCGTTCTTTTCGGGCACGTCGGGACTTTTTGTCCCAAGTGTCCCAAGTTCGCCCAGACCCATTGTTCCCTTTTCTTCGGATTCAGCCGAATCACGTATCCCACGTACTTTCGTCCCTCATGTCCCAGAAGCATTTGTGCATACTTTTCCCGCATCGCCTGTCTCGGCCGAATCGCGCTTTCGCGTCCCTTGTGTCCCAAATGAACCAAAATCCATTTGAGTTAATTTTTCCTGCTCTTCACAAATATCTCGCTTTCCAAGTTGGTAGGTGTGTATTTAATATGCATTAATTGTCTTTCTCTCTCCCAAAATAGCTATATAATGAACTGCCCCTTGTACGTTTTGCACACTGCTTTCTTGCCATCCTTTTCTCATACCTTCCCGATCAAGATTTCTGCATGCATATTCATTCCCCCTGCAATTTTATCCCGAGTCTAGATTGCAGCCTTGACTTTTTAAATTACTATCAAAATGAAGATTAAATTCCAAGGCTAGGAGCAAGTCTCACTGCTCGAGTCTGTCATTCCTGATATCAGGGACAGTGAGGCTCGTCACCTCGAATTTGGATATTTTTGGGCAAGAATGATAGACACGAACCCTTCACCTATGGCACAGGTGATTCATGACAGTGGTTTGGAATTCACCGGTGGTTTCCCTATCTTGGTGCAATGTGCAGATACAGTACTTTCCTATGGCGCTCATTACAACCCTGATTCGAATGAGCTGACGAATGTGCATGGGGAACTCATCGCCAAACTTAACGCTACCACCATTGGTGCTGCCCTAAGAATTCCAGAGATGGAAAATGCTATAGTAATTTCCCAGAACTAGGCGCAAGCCCTCTTCGATCAGGACAGTGAGAAATACAAGGTGCGGGTGGTGAATTCCTGGCTTAAAAACCCTAAAAAGGGGGCGTATCGTCTGTGCAAGATTATTTTCCGTGCAAACTTCAATGAGGAGTTGTCAGATTTTATAATCCTACTGGCTCGAGTCATGGGCTTACCCTCTACCAATAAGTTTCATTTCTGGATGTGCCCACTCATCAATATGGTGTGCGAAGGGACTCAAAATATCAACTGGGCAGAGATCATCAGTATGAACTTAGCGGAGCAGCTGTCTAATGTACAGAAAATAATAAAATTCTATATGACTTCATACCTGATGTATACTTTTTCAACATCAAGGTAATGGTTTGGTTTCTCATTTATCGATGCTCACAAGGGTGACCCCGTATATGCCTACTACCCTCAGTTCACCTTGGAAACTAGCAACCGTAACTTCAGAAGGGTGAATGATGCCTTCACCATGTACATTGTCAGGCTTCTTGAGAGCGACACAGTGAGGAGATTTTCTGATGAAGCTATGAGTCTGATATCACACTACGGTGCTTACTTCATCCAATTTAGAAAATTTTCCTATATAAGGCTTGCAGGCTATGAGAGCACTCCTCTCAAGCTCCCCATGTTCTGCAATGATAAAATGGCCTTGATAGAAGTGTGCAAGCAATTGGACAAGTTGCATAGAACCTGCAGAGATAAGAAAATTACTGGCTTGCACTTTCCCATCTCTTTGGGAAATTACACCTGCAAAACGGCTCTAGATGCTCAAAACATAGAAAGAGCCCTGGCTCCCATCACTGTCCATTTCTTCAGGCCAAGAACCTATTTTTACTTGAAGAAATTTATTGAGCAGAACATTAAGATCACTTATCATCATAGGGCAGACACAGAAGATTATTGGGCTGACTGTGTTGATGATTTTGAAGCAAGGAGGCATTATGGCATATTTTCTCTTCAACTAATTCAAGAGCTTAACCTGTACCAAGTTCTTGAAGGGCTCCAAGATGATAATTCTGACATGTACTCATATGAGTATGACAATGTGGTCAAACACACTCCCTTGGAGGATTTGGATTGGTTCAAAAAGGAGAATGATGATCTGGCGGAAATCCTAGCTCCCGTCTTGGTAAGAACCAAAATATGGTTTGACAGGAGAGTTCGTGAACTCAGAAGACATTCAGGTGAGTCCTCCAAAGACACCTCAGCATCAAGAAAAGAGGCATTGTCACCTGATTCGAGAGCACATATGCATACCCCTCCTGCCTCATCAACTCAGGGTCACATAGTCTCCACTCCTTCCTCATCCACACAGGTATATCAAAAGAAAGTCAGAGAAGTCAAGAAGGAGCATGTGGAGGAATATCCCCTAAGGAAGCATACAAAGTTTCCCTCAGGCCCAGAGAACATTATTGTTCTCAATGAAAGTTAGGAGAGTAAAGTTCTAGTCTCTACAAGCGCTCTAGAAGCCCCCATGGATAAAGAAAAGGAGGTCCAAAGCACTGAGCTTCCGGGTGCCAGTGACTCCTCTGTACCAGAAGCCCCAAGCGCTCCACCTATATCTCAACAAGAGGCAACAACAGTGCAAACCTTGGGTGCCATGAGTTCTCTGTCTCTTGGTCCCCTTGCCTCACCTGCTTCTTCTTCCTCCTCTTTTACATGGGTGCAGCCTCTTGTTGATAGTAGGAAGAGAAAGTCTTCCTCTTGAATCTCAGGACCCAATTTTGATGCTGTGGCGGCCTTATTAGGTACTACTCCTCCTACTCACACCAAAAAAGCTAGAAGTACCTCCAGGATAGTGTCTGATGCTCTGGGCCAACAATTCCTGGAGATAGCCAAGCCTAAGGTAGACAATCCAGAGCAAGATTTGCAAGCATCTGACCTTGAGCTCTCAAGAATTCCCATGGGAGAGTCTACCCCTAAAGGAGAGATCCAAAATCTTCAGGAAACAGTCACTAGAGTCATTGGTAGGGTCGAGAAAGGACAAAAAACCATAGAGCAGTTGGAGGAGCAGACCCAGATTCTCACAGGTTTCATCAAGTCACTGCTATCTAAAGATAAAGTTCTAGACCCTACCCCATTGACTACACTTCCACCACCTGTGATCCTGAGCCAAGATGAGGTGCAAAGCATCAAAGATATGCAGAAGTATTCCATTTATGGAAGAGCTATAGAGGCCATGGTGGATGATATGCTTGTTACGGGATTGAATTTCATTGATGAAGCCTTCAAACTCCACGAGAAGGTGAAAAATTTGCAACAAAATCTCTTTTCCACTATTGGGAGCATAGATAAAGAACTTAAACTTTGGAGCAGTTGCATAGTAGACCTTCACCTCATGGGACAAACAGATGAAGACATTTTAATGGCAAGTAAGGTCTTCGATGATGCAAAGGATAACTTGTCAAATTCTTGGGTCTACAGCGTGGAATGGAAAATCAAGGTGCTGGAGGAGGCTTTGGGAGAGTTAAGAAATAGCTGGCAGAAGGGTGAGGCCTTCAAGACTCTAGTTGTATCTTCCTTCAAGGATATACACTGCCATCTTCATGATGAGACTTCTGGTGTGCCTCTCTCTTTACAAGAAATCAAATCTCAATTCCAAGCTTTTGTCAAAGGTAATCTATTCAAGGAGAGTTCCATTTCCAAGGAGAAGATGAAAGAGATCTGCTCTCTTCAATCTACTATAGAAGAAGTGAATAAATATTATCATACTCATGTCGAATTCAACAAAGAAATGGAGAAGTGCCTCGGATTTTGGACTCAGTCTACTGCCAACACATTGGTCCCACGAGGCAGAGACATAGTGGAGGCATTGAAAAGATTCAGGAAATGGATCCTAAAGTTAGTGGGCCCCTCCCATTCATGAACAACTGTCTTTTCTCCTAATTCTTCTCTTTTCTTCTTTCCTTTCTTCTTGAATTTATTGTAATTAGTTGGGGTATTGCAATTAGCAGCCCTCTAACTAAACATTAGTTAAAAGAAGTAGTTACCAAAGAGTAAATAATTTGTAAACTATATAATGGCCTCTCCTCGCCATTTTTTAAAAAAAGAAAGGGGGAACTTGGCTTATCTAGAAAAGTGAAAAGAAATCACAAAGAAATCAATACAGAAGGATTTCCATTCTTTGTCTGTCCGATTCCTTTTATTCATAAGCTGTCCATTAAATATTGTTAGATCATTTGTTTACATTATGCTAAGAAGCTTTGTATTCTTGTAGATGTTATTTATAGAAATATGTGTCTATTCAAATTTCATCTTATTAACGTAAGTACAAATGATCTTATTCCAATCCACTGTAATCTTGCATGCATAAGGAATTATTCTGTCATCTATAATTCTAGATGGTGCCTTTCTACTTATTTTCACGTTTTCATTCCTCTGTCCTTTTGTAATTGGTAACCTATTTAGGAAACACTTTTATGATATCCAAGTTCCATAGTGAAACCATGCTTTGTATATGTGTAAATAGGTTCGTTTCTGAATAAGGGAACCTCTCCCATTAAAGAGGAGGGACTTCTTGTCCCCTGACTGTTGCTCTTCTTGAAGTTCCTTTTTGACATCCAACACAATGAAAATTAAAACCCCTTACATGAAGAGGAAACCATGATACACCATAGTGGTGACAAGGACGATTCTACTCGAGACAATTATGAGTTTAATCTATCTCGTATAGATAATTTTGTTTTTCACAATCGAGATCAAGTTCTTGCACAAGTAGTGGAATTAGGGGCTAGAATGCCACTTAAATTTTACCGTACTCTTCTTATGAACATGATCCATGGAGAGGAAGAAATATAACATCCCAATCCCACTATTGATGGAATATTAAACTGAGCAGATGCTTCTACTTCTAGGTAAGGAAACAAAATGAAAAATTACCTCCTAGAAACACTTATGGCTATTGGCTACCACCCCTTCAGATAAATCGTGAAGCTATGAGAGAGGAAGAAACTTTTCAAAAAAATCCTCCACATGAAAATCAAGATGAACCATATAATGATGAGGTCACTATACAACATAAAATTGAAGCCCTTATTCGTCAAATGGAAAATCTAGACTCTAATGTCCATAAAGATATGAGTAGGGTTGTGCATCAGGAGAAACCTAAGGTTATGTACAATGATATTTACACAAAAACCCATGTAGGTGAGACTTCAAATTCTAACTACATATATATTCCAGCCTCCCCTTTATGTGGCCAAATATTTGATCAGGAGTGGTAATATATGAAGAATGCCCTTATGAGCCTATAACAAAACAATGTAGGACATAATAAAAAGTACCAATTCAAAAAACTATGTCCCTATCCGTTTGATCAGAAAATGATATGCACATCCTTATCTCATCACCTCAAATTACCTAAATTTGATAAATATAGGGCTAAAGGTGATCTGTGTGATCATGTTAAGGAATTATTCATGGTTTGCCAAGAAATTGTGTACAATGATAACTATCTCATTCGCTTGTTTCCACAAAGTCTTGCAGGACAAGCTCTTGAGTGGTTTCTTCACGTTCCTAAAGGAAGTATTTTTACGTTCACCAAGTTAGCAGAAAATTTGGTGTTCCATTTTTCATTCAATATGAAAAGTGACATTACCATGTTAGATTTGTGTAATGCCAAATAAAAAAACAATGAAAACTTCACTAGTTTCCTCTAACAATGGAGAGGGTTAGCTAGTCACTTCTCCTGATCTATCCCCAAGAAATTGCTAGTTATTATCTTTGTACGAAACCTATATCCTGAAATAGATTTCAAATTGTAGATACATTGTGTGAGTACATTCAAGGAATTCATAGAAAAAGGAAGCCAAATTGAGAAGGATTTGTTGGCTAAAGGGAATCTAAATCCATTTCAAAGAGATCATGATGACTCCAAACCTAATGAAAAACCTAAATTTTTCAATAAAAATAAGAATTTTGTAGGTGATGGAATCAAAAATTCCAAACATGTGCAAGTCATCCAAAATAATGCTCCTTTGAAACTTTGCAAAGGGACAACTGCATCGAAAATAAAACATCGAGTGTTCACTCCCCTTTCAGAATATTTGTCATTGATCTTAAAATAGTTAGACACAGTGAACATGGTTACGTTCCGAACTAATATGCCTTTTGCTGATGGTACAATAAATCTGTCATGGTTTAAAGACCATGAATATTACAACTTTCATCATGTTAAGGGTCATATTATAGAAAAATTCTTGAAGTTAAAACACTTCATTTAAGAACTTATAAATAGTGGGGATGTTCAAATGGACTCACCTAGACATAGTAAAAATTATAAAATTTTTTTGGGGATGTACAAAGAGCCATTTCCTAAACATAAAGATGGGGATAAAAAGTCAGATAAATGCCAATCATCCTAGAATAAAAATGCTATTTATGTTGTTGGTGAAACAAATAATCCTTTTCATTATATTATTGGTTTTGTTCACCCTATTATTGATCAAGTGAACACTATTAAAATTAAGACACAAGTGTGTGACGTGGAAACATGACACGCTCATCTTATTATACCAAAACCTTCTTTGCCTACTCCTCAGAATACTCACTATGATATCCTTGAATAGATAGAGAATACTACTGCCAAGAATTCTATCTTAAATCTTCTTAAAATATCAAACATTCATAAGGACATCCTTTACAAAACCCTCCATGGGTCAGGAGCTTCTACATGCTTCCAAGCCTTAGTCATGTAACTTGTTCCTTCTGAGAGCATTACTTTCAGTCAGCATGATATTCCAATGGATGATCATACACACAACCTCCATTTATAAATTGACGTGATCGTGATTCATAAAATGATTAAGAGAGTTCTTATGGAAAATGTATCTGGCTTGAATATTTGTAGCTTGAAACTAGTCAGATAGTTGGGACGCATTGATGCAAAATTTAATCCTAATATCATTACCATCAAGTCCTATGATAATACGGAGTGAAATTCAGTTGGTACCATAAATTTTCCCATGGAAGTTGGGCCTACTATTAACGATACTTGGTTCCATGTCCTACACTTGGAACAACCCTTCAATATGCTCCTCGGTTGCCCATGGATTCATGGCATGTAGGTCGTTTCTTCCACTTTCCATCAATGTATAAAGTTATACCATGAAGGAAAAAAACTTACCATTCTGGGGGACCAACAACCCTTTGCACACTATAGATAATTATCTAGTTATTTCCCCACTCTATATGACTATCCTACAGAGATAGCTATACAAGTTTAGTCTGAGGACCTTTCCTCCTGTATTGATCCTGATACACTGTGCCTATGGAATAATGGTGTTTCCATTTCTATTTCCCCATTTTCTACATGGGACATGAAGGTCCTCCCTAATGGATGCGGATAATACAACCTCTAACATTCCTTCCTTATCTCAAATCTACCCCTATCACCTTAAACACATGGTAGACCTAGTTATCAGCCTCAATGGTCTCGGTAACATTGAAACATACACTTTTCTTCCTGGTAGTATTTTGGAAGATGAGAAAATGTTGGATACTTCCATATCCCAGTATCTTGACAATGCGATGGCCTCTTGCTATCAAGCTCCCAAGTACACTATCCATAATAATATTATGTATGCTATGGGATATCAGGGATATGGATGTGGTGTTGATGAACAATGTGTACTGGAACCTCTTCCAACACTACATAAAAATATACAAAAATATGGCATCAAAATTCAATTGTATGGCTCCCATCCTCCGGAAGTAAAAGCTAGTTCTTCTAAGCATGATGATAGTTCTTCCAATTATGACAGTGAAACAAATTCCCACTGTAGTCTCTACGAAGACCTTTCCTCTACTAACATGTTTCCTGCAACATCTATCTTCACTATATCCCCTACTATTCCCACATTAGACCTTTTCTAACCATTCGTTGTGAATTGGGACTAAAAACAACATGTACCAATTGAGTTCTTCTAGAACGATTGAGTAATTGGAGAATTTATGGGTTTACGAGATAATATTCCTATTGGCAATCACAAGAAAGGCTACTCTATTGATCTGGACACATACACGTACTTTAGGAGGAGGTTGAATTCTATGGTCAGATAAATCAGATCGAGACTAAGGGAAAGATAAATTCTAAAATCCTGATCAAAATAAAAAATCCAAGTCTCATAGTGAACACCTCTTTGAGGTACTATCATATTTGAAAATTGAAAAATATAAAATGGATACAAAAAGTGACCACTCTAAGGGTGAAAATATCATCGAGACGCCCTTAGAAAAATACCTCAACCTCCCTCTGATCCTATGTGTAAGGAAGATGGATCCAAAATGTTGGTAGAGAAGACTATTTATGTAAATATTGGCACTGAAGAAGAGCCCAAAATAGTTAAGCTAAGAGCTTCCCTCTCAGTACAAGAAAATTTTTTTTTGTCAGAATTCTTCTAGAATTATCAAATATATTTGCTTGGTCATATGCTGACATGCCTATATTGGATCCTTCACTAGTAGTGCATAACTTGGCTGTGCACAAATATTCTAAACCAATTAAGAAGAAATTAAGGAAAATGCATCCTCGCATGACCGTCTTGGTCAAATAAGAGCTTGAAAAATCATTAGCAGTAGGGTTCATTAGACTTATTGACTACTTAGAGTGGATATCCAACATAGTACCCATACAAAATAAACCCATTTGTATCTAGATTTGTACAGATTTCAGAGACATAAATAAAGTGTGTCCAAAAGATGACATTCCTCTTCCTAACATTGAAATTATTATAAATTCAACTATAGGTTACGAGATTCTATCTCTTATGGATGGATTTTCAAGTAATAATCAAATCAATATTGCAGAAGAGGATCAACATAAGATTTCTTTTACTACCCCATTGGGGACATTCTATTACCAATTCATTCCCTTCGACATCAAGAATGTAGGTGCAACCTATCAAGGGGCCATAAATGTAATATTCCATGACATGTTACATGACATAATGGAAGATAATGTTGATTCCATCTTGGGTAAGTACAAGACCAGATCAGAGAATCTAGAGATCCTATGGAGTATCTTTCAACATCTTAGATATTACAAGATCAGGCTCAATCCAGAGTAGTATGCATTTGGTGTAATTTCAAGGAAGCTTCTAGGATTCATTGTTTTAAGAAGAGGAATTGAAGTGGACCCATCAAAGGTCACAACTATCATAGATATGCCTCCCCCCAATCATCTCAAGAAACTATGTAGATTACAAGGTAATATCCAAACAATCCGCAAATTTATATCCTAACTTGCTGATAAATGTCATTCCTTCACACATCTTCTCAACAAATATGTTGATTTCCATTGGGGTCCTAAACAACATGAAGTGTTCACCTTACTCAAGAAGTATTTGGCCAAATTGCCTGTTCTTATGCCACCTAGTCTAGGTAAACCCTTGCTACTGTATATTTTATCCACTCAATTTGTAATTTTCATGCTTTTAGATCAATATGATTTTAATAAAAACAAAATCTATCTATTATCTTATCTACACGTTGATCTCTTACAAGATCAACTATCCACAAATTAAAAAGGCCTACTTGACAATTATTTTGGCTTTCCAAAAACTTCATCATTACCTTTTAAAAAATAAAACTAAGCTAATGTCCAGAGTTTACCCACTTAAATATATCTTATCTAAACCCATGTTTACTGGGAGGATGGCCAATTAGAGAATCTTATTAAGTGAGTTTGATACAGAGTATGTCAATCAAAAACCAGTTAAGGGATAGGTGCTTGCGGATCAACTAGCTGAAGTCGCTTTACCTAGAATGGAACCATTGAGTTCAAATTTTTGAATTCTTTTGTGATGTATATTGAGGAATATATTGTATAGAATATGTATTTTAATGTATATTTCAATTTGAATGGCTCTGGAGCAGGAATTATTATTATAACCCCTATAGGTGATTTAATCCCTAAGGCTTTTAAACTTGGCTTTCCATGTACTAATAATATAACCGAGTATGAATCCCTCATTGCAAGACTGAAATTTTCCATTAAATATAATATTACACACATCAAATTTGTAGGTGACTCACATTTGATCATCAAGCAAGTCACAAATTATTATGAATTCAAGGATGAGAAGATCATCCCAAATAAAAAAATTGTTGAAAATCTAAAAGAATACTTTGTGCAGATTACCTTTAAACACGTACTCGGAGCACACAATCATTTGGAAGATTCCATGGAAACTATTTGATCTTTTCTACAAATTCCATTAGGGAACAATCACATTCCTTTCTTTGTCGAACATCTAACAATACCTGCATATGACATACTAGAACTATTTTTTATATGTGAAGTTGTTGGTCCCTTTTCCCTTGTGTACATTGACATGTTTAACTACCTCCAAGATGGAACCTTCCCTCTCGACATTACTCATTCTACAAAATATATTCTCATCCAACGCATTTCCCGTTCTACTCTACTTGGGGGCATCGTGTATCAAATAGGCTATGATGAGAATTTTTAACGTTGTTTAAACTATTAAGAGTCTGTCCTTGCAATCAAATAGGTACCCGAAGGAATATGGGGTACATACGAGTAGAACGGTTATTGCTAAGATTTTTTTTAGAGTAGGCTATTATCGGCCTACTATGGAAACTGATTACTGTCAGTATGTGTGCAAATGTTTACTATGTTAAAAACATGGAAATCTAATACATTCTCGAGCAAAATCTTTACAACCAATTACGACACCATGACCATTCTCTAAATGGGGGCTAGATCTCATATGTAAGGTCACTTCAACTTCCTCAGATGACTATAATCATATCATAACCACCGACGAGTATTTTAACAAATGGGTAGAGGATTTTCCTCTCACTTATGTTACTGGTGTGTAAATTTCCATGTTTATATTTAATCACATCATCTGTCATTATGACATCCCTTCTGCCATTGTATCTAACAATGAAAAATATTTCACGAATAAACAAGTGAAGGAAATGTGTCAACGCTTCCAAATCCAATAGAAATGGTCAACCCCCTATTATCCTTAAGGTAATGGACATGAAGAAGCCTCAAATAAGTTTCTTGTTCATATAATGGAGAAAATGGTAAGCAAAACTTGTCGTAACTTTCATCTTCAGATCCATCCTGCCATCTAGGCTTATAGGACATCCATCTGCACACCAATAGGTGTGACACCATATTCTCTTGTCTTTAGAACTGAAGTCATTTTACCCCTGGAGATTGAAATTCCTTCATTATGGATATCCTTAAGAGATTATTTAGACAAAGATGAAGATTATAGAGTAGCTAGGCTATCCAAGCTATAGTTACCTGATGAAAGATGCCTTCATGCACTAGATCACCTCAAAGTGTATAAGAATTGAGTGTGTCGAAGCTACAAAAAATATATCACACCTTGTCAGTTCAAGGTATGATATCTATTTCTTAAGGAGAATCAATTTAACACCATGAAATATCGTGAGAATAAAGGTAAGTGTGAACCTAACTGGTGAGGACCATATGTTGCGGTTGCGAAGTTTGGTTGAGGGGCATTAAAAATTTCCTATCCTGATGGAGATGAGATTTTAGAACCCATGAACACCATAGATCTCAAGAATTTATATGCCTAAGCATGGGTACCTTTCAAAAATAAACAAATTATAAAAATTAGAAAAAGAAACAGAAAAGTAAAGAGAAATAAATTCGCCCAAGAGTGAAAACTACGCAATGGTGGCACTTTGGACAAGTCCTATGGTGAAAACTAGTTTCCAGCACCATAGGAGGATTCATTGTTCACAAGAATCTCATACCTAATGGCATGATATCTTCTTCATAAGCTAGTGTTTTTCCTATGTTTGAGATCCTTTGAGCCTATCCTTTGTGGCTTTGATCTGGATGATCCTATTCTTGTACATACGTGTGGAGTTTTCCTTTGTACATTCCCATATATCACTAGGGGCATCGACGCATCTTTGTTCTCTTATCCATAGTTACAAAAAACTTTCAGAAACATAAAAAACATTCAAATAAGTATCATCATAAAACAAATAATATAACATTGTCTCAGGAAAATGCAAAAACAGTGCAAAATGTTCTAAAATGTACCACAAAAACAAAGTAACATTTGCTTACTTAGTTTTTCATTTATACATAGTTTTGTTGGTTTGTTTCTACATATTGTGTGTTGTCTTGCATGATTTTTAGATTATTATGTTCTTTACTTGATTAGATTAAGTCTTACTTTGGATTGTTGTATTGTTTTGTTTTTTTAAACTGTTCTTTGTGCTTGTGTTATTTTCTTGTATATTGTGTATTTTTCATTGCATCATTCACATTCATATCATCACATATATAACATCATAAAATGTAAATAAAATTCTAAGATAAATCATCTTAAAATGAAATCAAACATGTATGCGAAGCTAGCATCATATAATATTATCAATAGGGCAATAGGGATTATTTTTATCCCTCCCACCGTATAACATAATAAAAACATGGGCTAAACATGTGTTAGATCACATTTAAAAAAATAAGATTAATATCAAAGTTCATCATCATATCCATTTCAAAATAATCAATGTCCATATAAAAAATGTGTCTTAATATAGTCAGATACAAAACAAGCCACTATGGGCATGGATCAAAAATGTGTGCCTTCATCTCGAGGCATAAGAAAAAAAATACATATACATTGTGTCAAAACTATGTGCTTTCATCATGAGGCATATACCAAAAATAAATACATAGAAGAGTCGACCATGACTCTCTCATACACCAAGACTGCCTATCTTGTGGCTTGGTGGAGGTACCTAGCCAGGTGGAGGCATCTGAACTGATCTAACAGACCTAGATGGTCTATGTGATCTAAACCTTGATCGGTTGCCCAAAATATGACTATAAGGTACTACCATCTGTGCCTCTAGAATTAAAACATGATAGATATATCTATAATATCTAGTCTCACCTGTAGCTAATGCAAAGTAATACACTAAATCCGTGGCTCCCACTGCTACTAATTCATGGTGAAGCACATCACGCTCTTCTGTAAGCCTAGCTATGTCTTCATGTAAGTGAGTCCTCACGAATTCCAACTATGTCCTCTCTATCATGAGCTTGTCTCACATATCTATCGCCTAATCTATATCTATCATGGTTTGTTGTAACTGCTGCCTAAGGGCAGCCTGATTTATGGAGCCCTGCTCTACCTATCACTACATGATCTGAAATGTGATAACAAATACATTGCATTACATCATAGCCATATTCCTACGTAATTAAAAATTGACCACTAATGGCCCACCTGCTCCTGGAATCACTATGTATCCTACGACTAGTATTTGTATCTACGGTGGCCCCTGTGCAGCCCCCACTTAATCTCCATCTCCATCACCCCACCTACTGCAATATGTGGACTCACTAGTCTAAGGGTTGATGGTAGAACCTGTATCACTAGCACCTGCTATGCCAAAACTTGATGTAATAATGGCCTATGAGCCATCTACTGCTGTAATTACTTCTCTAAGACCTATACATGTACGTGTTGAATAATTGGAACATGATGTTCATATAGCTGGGGATACAGTTGTAGCGTGTGTTGTACCTATACTTGGGGTTGCACATATGGAGCCTATTAAACTAGATCATGTCCCTGTGTCTCTCCCTATCCCTAGGCTACCTGTAAATCAGCTTTAGCCTTTAGCAGGCCTAATCAGGTCATATCTTGTAGTGCTTAGCCCTGGAGTCCTGCTACTATTGCATCTATACTGATTGCTATCACCAGTGTTGAAATAGTGATGTATCAAGGCACCACTATTGCATAACATGCTCCATAATCTGTAGTGGTCCTTGAGTTCAATATTTGTGCTCATCCATCCCATACATATGGAATGACACCTTGATAACACTCTAGTGCTCTCCATGGTTTGATGTTAGGCCAAAAATATAATTTCTCACATGCTACATGTGTGTACCATCTCTCATGGCCTAGAATATCCTAGATGACATCAAGATCCCATTGTACTCTATCTACATAATACCACTCTAGAATATGTCAGTGTATTCTTATAGAAAAGTGTTCAACCTCGACAATGCTCAGCTGAACAACATCCCTGTGCCACTGATATAAATGGTATAGTCGTCAGGTCACCATTCGTAATTGTAAGTCATCAAAGGCTTACCTGTAGTAAGAAGTATCTCCCAGATAATATCTAATGTCATATTCTATTAGTTTCCATCCCATGCAAGATGGATCATCTGGCCCTCTAACTTGGAGCACTCTAAGTGGGCATCCAATGGAAATGTGATCCCATGCCCAAATTTGTAGGACTCGGGATCCTCATGCCTATGTAGTCATTGAATGTAAATATATATATATATATATATATATATATATATATATATATGGGACAGTATGCACTAACCTGAAGAGAAAAACTCCCCATCCATCATTCAGTTCACAACTCAGGAAATAAGTATCAACTAATAAGAGCCATGAGGTATACTGGAATTCATACAAGACCTCTACTCTCAAAACATTTATATAGGTGCACTACCATACGTATTGGGGTATATCCTCTTGCTGAAACATATCCCATATATGTCCTAAAATCTAGCCATGGTTCCCATTATATCAGTGTTAGCAGTATTTGATAAATATCCGCGAGAGTCACAATCATTTCTCTCATGGGAAATCATAAAATATGAATCTCACTATGTTATCTCACTACTAAGGAAGTTATTAGGCTATGATCTAGCATAATGTGTGGAATATGTGTAATTTATGATAAATCTATAACATCAAGCATGGAAATCAACCCCCTTTGCTCGTGACGTGAGAAAGTATGCTCATAAGCTTGCAAGCATCCATGATGCTCCCATACATTCAGAGTCAATAGTATCTCCTACAGATCACCCAAGACAAAAATAATTAACATCATTTCTTCTAAGAACATTTTCTAAGGTATTCTAATCACTCCTATATTCCTCTAATCACTTCTTATAATCTTCAAAATTCTTCTAAAAACCTTCTAAAGGTCAGATTCTGTGCTAGCACATCTCCTTTCACGCTAGCACATGTCTTTCCACACTAGTGCATTTCACGCTAGAGCCTGCATTTTCACACTCATGCTCTCATTAGCACGCTAGCACATGTCATGATAGCACATGTGTTTTCACACTCATGCTCCTATTTTCATGCTAGTGCATCCACTAACCTAATTCAAATATAGTTTAATGCTCATGGTTTTGTTTTAACACTAGCATGTGGCGTTTATGCTAGTGTATTCGAGTGTAGTCACTAAATCATGCGCTTTGAGTCAATATTAGTACTAGTCTCATACTATGATACATATGGATCTTGGGTGAAAAGAGTAATAATTAACCCATGTCTTTGGCCATTTTTTACATTGCTTGCTATTGTATTTTTGATCTTACACTTTCATTTGCCTAGTCTATTTTTGTCAATCTATACTTTTCTACTTCTAACTGGGATGCCCATCCTAGGACCGGGGCACCCTAATCCTCTTTACACTTTATTTATACATTTTGGGAAATTTTTAGCCATATGAGATTTCTATATTTTTGTTGGTCAGCCTTTTAAGGGTTAGTTAATAAATAAGAACAAGATAACCATATAAATATAAAGCTATATGACCATAATGAGGGACCAAGCACTGCACTTACTATCACCATCTAGAGTTACATCCATCAAAGGAACTTAAAGCTACAATTACATCCATCTAGCTCCGTCGAAAGGAACACAAGGATGGTTCATCTGCATCACACTTCATAAGAGGGGAGTCTATTGTTTCCATGCACAAATTTATTACATTCTACATCTAGTTATTGCTTGCTACTTCACAAAGCGTGACTCAAACAAGAACAACTTAGGGAACGATTTACACACATATAGATATAATTACATTGGGTTTGAGATGTAGTGCAACACTCAGTTAGTAAATCCACCATTGTCACCGTTGAGAAAATTCTGACCCCTTCATTTGCATTTTTCTTTTTTAGGGGCTTGATGCTTTTCTTGGGGTTTTGCAGGTCTATCCTTCATCTCTAGTTTATAGTGACATCCATAATAGTTCAACAAAGTTAGTGTGATAGGAAGCAACTATAGATGAGCATCTAATGACACCTCAGAGTTGAATATCAGAATATTTCCATAGACCATGGTGCCCACAGGTGCCCCTGTCCCTCTCTAGGTGCCCCAGTCTAGTCAGGGAGCTGGGATATATTTTTTTGAGGTTTCTTTGTGGTCATTTCCTCCTCCTATTCACCTATTTTTCTCTGTGACATTGTACCACACCTTTGTCAAATCAGCTAAGGAATTTTTAACCCTTGCACATTAGGGTTTTACACTTCTATTTACTTAGTTTCTTGGGTTAGTTCCTTTATTTTATTTAGCAGTTATTTACTTATTTTCATAGCCTTATATTATACTACTATGTTCCATTTTAGTATAATCATTTTGGTGAACCCGAACGCTTTCATGATAAGGATCCTCATTTTTTCCTCTATCATGGATCCAAAATTTGTGCAAGTTTATTTATCTAATTTTCTTGAGGTTCATCCCAATTGCAACACCGCTCTTTAAAAATTTCTAGACACCACATATCTTCATAAAGATACCCCTCAACACCAAATAAGTCCTACGTTGGATCACTTATTTGAAGATCCTAGTCCTCATGATCCTCCATTTAATCAATCCATATTAGACTCAATTCATAATTTATATGATTTATTTCAAGACAAATTTAAGGCTATGGAATCCATGATTACATCCCTCAAATCTAAAATCCAATGTATTAAGGACACTTCTTAGGCTCATGTTTGTTCTCCTTCTACATCTCCTTCTATGTCTTCTACATGTGCTTATAGTGAGCCTCAAGTCATATCATTGCTAGAGCTTCTCACATTTGATTGTAATACTAAGCAACATGAAATTCTTATTGAGCTCTTAGGTCATCAATTGATCACTTTACCACCTACTTATAACTATCCTCCTTATCGGTTAGCAAAATATCACAGTCATCCATATTGCAATTATCATCAAAACAATGGACATAATAAACACGATTGCTATGATTTACAATGTAGAATCAAACATCTTGAGTGTCAAGGGTTTATTTCTTTCACTTCATAACTTCATGTTAAATCATCATCTCCAATTGTTACATCTCAATGGGCTACTAAATCTCCCCCTTCTATGTCTAATGAGCATTTGGCCACCACTTCTACTATGCCTTTTTCAGTCAGTTAGGAGTTACCTATTCAACCCATCCTAGGTAAGAAATCACCTCTCAAGGTTCTTCTTCCATTTCTTCCTCCTACTATGCCATCTATAAAATTACCTAATCAAACTAAGAAAACCCCTATTAAAGTTAATCCCACTCCTCCATCAAAGGTATCTGTGACATCACACGGTCATGCTCAACAGCCACCTCCTATAGTTAAAATTTTAATTCTGTTATCTTTTATAGACCATACCTATGTTGATGACTGAGACCTGAATGAATCTTACTATGATGATGAACCAGTTGATTGTCACACTTTTTTATGACCTCAACGTTCCATCACTTTTGTTAAGGCAGTTACTCCTTACGTTGATCCACTTACTATCTTTTGACTAGACCTTCATCGCATACACACTTGATGGGTAGTGACATCATGCAATATCTTACTCTCTCATCACTTCTTCCACATATTTACACATACACCTTAGCATACACATATACATCATCATTACCTAATGACACACTCTTGTGCTTTAGTTCACACTTGACTGTTGAAGGAATTCTACACACATGGACCCCACACACTACACATTAGGCACCACATATCATCTAACGTCATCTACACATTATACACTGCATCCAAAGATATAGATATTTTGTGTTCTACACCCACTGCACATTAATTATCACATGTTGCACATTCTTCACACATTATACATATCATCTTACATAATATCACATGTTACATCTTACATCTTACATTCACTCTGCTATACATCTTAGGGAATTGGCACATCTAACATTTACATCCTCTTTTATCACATACATGACACATTTTGCATATTCACCTCTACGCGCTACACTCACCACCCTATGACGCACTCTCATCCTTTGGCTCACACTTAATTGTTGAGGGAATACTACACATGAACCTCACACACTACATAATAGGTCCTACACATAACGTCTATTCAAACATCTTATAGTACATCTCACATTTTTCATACTATATTTCAAAATTTATGCATCTACACATCTTACCAGTGTTCATTACATATGTATCGTGTATAAGTCTAACAAAAAATAACATTCATCATACATACTACATAGCATTCCTTTCACACTATTAGGTTGTCTATACATCTTACATTGTATTATATACATCACCTATTCAGACATTTAGCTCATGGTCATCTCTTCTCACTACACATACTACATCTTTTTATATGCGTTTTATTCACTACCCAATGACACACTCTAGTCTCATGTTCCATACTAGACTGTTGAGGGTATACAATAAAAATGGACCAAAGGACATTCACACGTTCATCATTCGATCTTCTCATGCGACATTCCTAGGTTTAGTGATAAATGCCTTAGGCTATAAGGTCATTTCTCCTAGCATCATCTTATGATTGTTTACATTATCATTTTCTCTTACATTGTTTAGTGGTATAGTATTTAGGCTAAATCACCACCTCCTTTTTGTCGTGATATATGATTACCCTATAGGGTCACACACAACTCATCTATGTCACATCTCATCACCACACAATCATCGAAACATGCTACATGAATCGCATAGTTTGACCATTTCCTGATGACACACTCTCATTTTTGGTTTATTATTAACTACTGAGGTGACATACTAAATGAACCCCACTACATAAAAATCCATTCACTCAAGGGGCACATGGTTCCTATCATCCATAGTACATTCCATTCCATCCATCCATGACATACTACATTTTATAGCTGCATTTTCTTGCTTACACTTGTCTTTACATGTTCACTTTATTACATATGTTAGATAGATCTCTTGTATGTCATTATATTTACCATACACACATGCACGTTCACGTCCTTTTCTAGTTGTGATCATATATATAAATATTATACACAAAACACCAATGCTTCATACACCACATACTTGGGACATCCACATTTAAACATCATAGGTTCTATTGTTTCATTTTGTATTTAGCACTTTCTATTATTAGGTTATACATGCTTTCACATACTTGTTATTTTCTAACATGCTAACGGGTACTTCATGTGCAACATTTGTTATGTAGGGATATTTTCTTCCTTACTTGTCTATTTGTTTACTATTTCCTGTTATTTTTTGTGGCCTTTTCCATTTTTTATGTGAACACACTTGCTTTCTTGTTGCCATGATGGCCCAAAGTGTCTTGTGATACCGTGAGTGGTGTTCCATGTTTGCAACCCAATTTGCATGGTCTATGATTGTATCTTTGAGTGTTTACATTGTCAGCATATATTCTAACTTACACATTATTTTTTTGGCTTATACTTATTTCTAGCCATTTGTTTAAATGTTCCTTGGTCTCTACCAAGAACTTTCCCTTCCCCCCATAGGGAAAAGTTTCAGTTACACGGTTGTTCCTCTTTTACTACCTCATTCTTCCATCTGCAATGTTGCATACGCCCCCAAAGAGGGGGGCATCATTTTAGGTCCACATATGATACAAATACAGTCTATAGTCTATAGTTCGGTCTACATTGAGCCTAAAATTTACGAGTGGGTTTAGAATAGTCTACGAACCCCATACACATAG
This sequence comes from Taxus chinensis, assembly GCA_019776745.2. Classification (NCBI taxonomy): domain Eukaryota; kingdom Viridiplantae; phylum Streptophyta; class Pinopsida; order Cupressales; family Taxaceae; genus Taxus; species Taxus chinensis. The sequence goes on along the minus strand of CM034156.1, from coordinate 514,099,361 downwards.
GATTTTAGAGGGTAGATTTTCCTTAGCATTCTAGGTTGCAGTTGCAAGTTGGAGGATACAATAGAATTTCCTCCATACACTGCTTCAACCAGTGGCATCGGATTGCCAATAAAACTAGAAATTACAAAGATCTCTTCACCAATCTCACGGAAGTAGTTATTGGCTGAAGAATAGCACAACTTTCTCCCTACACTAATTCGGACATAGTGGTGTGAAATCACCCAAAAAATTCACACTTCACTGATAGTTACATGATATCCTCTATACACCCTTTTTCTCATCACACATCAGATACACATGTTCCTTTCTTCATTTTCAATTTTTTACTATCTCTACATGTTTCTTTACATAATATTTTTACACATATACATGCGTAATTGACTACTTGATCATATTCTCTTTTACAGGTCCGTCCGTATGGGAAGCAAGCATTCAATAACAACAAAAAACACATAGTGAGTACAAACATGATACTAACCATGCAGGTACACTACACACATTGAAATCTACACACGTGCTTCCACCTTAGGTTCACTCTCATCACTTTTTTACACTTTTTGAATCTTTAGTCTCCATGCTCCATCTTTTTGTCACTCCACGCATTGTCTAGTCCTTCAACGCATTTCTACATCACTATATATGGATTATAAAGTACACATCTCTATCTACTTTATGTTCCTTAGATTTCTACTCACTAACATAAAGTGGTGGAAAATGTAGTCACTAAATCATGCACTTTGAGTCAATATTTAGTCCCGGTCTCATACTATGATTCATATGGTTCTTGAGTGAAAAGAGTAATAATTAACCCATGTTTTTGGCCATTTTTTTCTATCATATTTTTGATCTTACTCCTTCACTTTCCCAATCTATTTGGGTCATTCTATACTTTTTAAATTTTCACTGGGGTTCCCAACCTAGGATTAGGGTGCCATGGTCTCATTTTGGGCACCTTGACCCTCTTTAAACTTTACTTGAACTTTTTGGGAACTTTTTAGTTGTTTGAGGTTTCTATATTTTTGGTGGTCAGCCTTTTTGGGGTTAATTATGAAATTAGAACAAGAGAACCATATAAATATAAATTTATGTGACCATAATGAGGGATCATTAACTAAGAAATTACTATCACCATCTAGAGTTTCATCCATCAAAGGCATCTAAACCTATAATTGCATCTATCTAGCTTCATCACAAGGCACACAAGGATGGTTCATCTACACCAAACTTCATAGGAGGGGATTCTATTATTTCCATGCAGACATTTATTACATTCTACATATAGTTATTGCTCGCTACATCACAAAGTGAAAATGACACAAGATAAACATATGGAACAATTTGTATACACACACATAGAACTACATTGGGTATGAGATATAGTGCAATGCTCATTTAGTAAGTCCACCATTATGTCCACTGAGGAAAGTCTGATCCCTTCAATGACATTTTTTAGGGTTTGATGTTTGTCCTGGGGTTTTTCAGGTATCTCCTTCATCTCTGGTTTGCAGTGACATCCACCACAATTCAACAAAGTTAGTGTGATAGGAAGAAACTATAGGTGAACATCCATTGACACCTTTGATGAGGGTTTCAAAATATTTCCATAAAACAGGGTGCCCAGATCTCAGACGAGGGTGCCCATAGGCACCTCTGTCCCTCTCCAGGTTCCCTAGTCTACTCAGGGAGCTTATATCTATTCTTTTGAGGTTTATGTGTGGTTATTTCCTCCTCCTACTCACCTTTTTTTCTATGTGACACAGTCTTGCACCTTCATTGAATCCACTAAAGAATTTCTAACCCCTCTTACACATTAGAGTTTTACACTTCTATTTACTTAGTTGCATGGGTAACTTTCTTTATTTTATTTAGCTATTATTTACTTTTTTTCTTAGCATTAGATTAGGCTAGGATTTTCTATTTTAGCCTAATTAGTGAGGATATGCTAGCACACCTTAAATCCTACACTAGCATTAACCCACTAGCTTCTCTCAGCTAAAAAGAGCATTAAATGCACTTAAATTCAATTTATTTGAATTAATTACAAGGGAACTGTTTGTAGGAAGCCTCCTAAAATATCAAAATTAGTTAGCATGTTGTGTGTGGTTCTAGATTCAAGCCATCTCTCTCAAAATTAAGAGAAAAATCTCTCACAAAAGCAATAGAATAAACTAGCACAAATGGGTCACGATGGATTTTACCGCTTCCACCTTGTTATTTATTCCCTCATAGTCCTATTTCTTCATTTTTCCTTTCCTCCTAGGGGAAAAATTACTAACTTTTTCCTCTATTTTATTCCTTTCACATACACGTGTTCCATCATGATGATTGTTTTATTAAGTGCTCATTTTTACTAATGTTTTCGCCTTGCAAGGACATATTTTTGCTTCTCGGTGAACTTTTCCTCTCCCCGGGGCATATTTTTGCTTCTTGGTGATTTTTATCAGTGTACCACACACATTTTCATTCTTCTATATCACGTTCTTATCAAAATTTTAAAAATCCAAAAAAATTAGTAAACTTTGAAAAAAAAAAATAAAAAAAATCAAAAAATCCAAAACATTGGTCAACTATCAAAAAAAAAAAAAATTGGTAAAAAGCATTCAAACATCTAAATAATTTATAGTATACAATGTCCTCAAACATCAAAAATTATCCTACAAAACATGTTTCTTTGGTCCTTGCTTGTTCTCACGCATGACTTGCAGATCATTTTGATCTACCCTCTATTAACAAGAGATGGTTTTCTTTCTATGTCTGTATTCCCTTGCGTAATAAGTTACTTGGGGTGGTTTCATAAATCACGATTGTTTTTTCATAGGACTCGTGTGTCCTCGATTTATTCACCTTGTGTGTATCCTTTCTTAGGGTGCCATTTTTTATCCTTATCGTATAACTCGAACATGTGGGAACTACAACTAGATAACACAAACATTGGTACAAATATCTTGAACATTGTTTGTTTGAGTGTGTTTGTTTTTACTTGTTTCTTTGTTATTATTCTTGTTTACTTTCTCGTAATGCATTGCTTCATGCATTTTGTTTTGAGTCAGTCTTGTGGGTGATGAAAAAAAATAGTATTATGGATTTTCATGTCGTTTTATGCTTTTGGTACATGCCTGTATTAAATAAAAAGTTACTCCTAATCCAGATGGGTTCATTCATCACATTGAGAAATGATGATAACAAATGACTCTTGAGACATCTAGGTTGAAAGCTATCTCCATTTTTATTCATCATCATTTTCTTCAACACCACCTAGGGCAATAGGGATTGTATTTATCCCCCCTCCCCTTTCGTTTCTTCCACCCGTTGAAACCTGAGATTTATTTTCTAATCAATCAATTTGAAAAATGGCCAACCAAGCCACGTTCAAACTCTCCATTCCTATAGTATGCTTCTGTTATGCTACCTTTTCATCCTTCTTTTTGATTGTCGATCGACCTCTTCTATCACACCATCGGCACTCGAGGAGGCATCCTTCATTCTACTCATTTTACTTCAAATATTTAATTACCTGTAATTGTATACTATATTGTAAGTGACATCTCTTGAGATACACCACACCAAAGAGGGGTAAATGTAGACACCCAAATCTAACTACGCAATTTTATTATTAAAATTGCACCAATTATCATCTTTCCCATCAATTTTGTTATAATTAGTGATTTCAGCTAATTAGCTAACATTCCCCTTCATCTCAGTCAATTAACAAAACTTCACTAATTAACTAGAATTTCCCTTCATTCTGGATGATAATTAATGAAACTTCATTAGTTATAATCCTCTTTTAATTAACTATCATTAGTTAATCAAGCCTTTTTAATCCTCTATTTAATCAATAAACCCTCCAATTGGTTAAATATCTCTTACAAATCCTCCAAATTATATCAAATTCCTCCTGAATCACCTCCAAATAGATTTCTAATTTTATTTTGGCCTATTAATTAATCCTAGTTGATTAATTAAATAATCTCCAACTCCCATGAGTCACTAATTCTACTTGATTCTTTTTAATCATGCTTATCACTTCTAATTCTACTTTATCTTTTATCCCACATTCACTATGATTGTAGCTTCCCCAAAATTGGAAAGCTATATATAGAACCTAGTATCACCCTCTCAAACTTACACCACACTTTTTCTAGTGTTATTATATGAACATGATAAGAGCATTCTCTAACATTAAAGAAGCTTATTGATCTTGCACGCATTTATCCTCTCTTTGCAAAGAGTAGTAAAGGAATATCCATATATAGTAATTTATCCATATTGGAGAGATCCTTTCCTCTTTTGGGAGATATCCATCCTTTGATCTCATTATAATCATGGGAGAAACTATAATCTAGAAAGAATATCTTAATTAGTAAAGAACGACTTAATGTTTTCAAGTTTAATTTGGATGTATTAATTAACTTTTGTTCTTGCATAGCTTTATCATGACGTTTTTGGTAGATTAACTAGGTTAGGATTATACTTGGTGTTAGTTTCCTTTCATTAACTTAGTTTGATTTATTCACATGCACATAATAGATTTGGGGTGCATGCTAAGATAGTTGCTGATAATTGTTAGGATAAAATATTATTATTATCCTAATTAATTATGCATTGCATATTAATAAATTTATTATTTATTAATTGTATGGTTATATTTAATTATAACCATCTATTTGTTTGTATTTGAACAATACGGGATGTTGTTATATTGTTTTAACAATATAATTGTTTGGTTGTATTTTTATGCTTCCCAGATGTAATATTGGAAGCAGTTGTGAGTATTGTTTTACCTGTGCAACATATTTATTTTGTCTACACATGACTGTAGAATACCTATAAGTATTGCAGTCCTGCTATTGTAAATTGGTTGATTCTAATTAATATAATTTTCAGGCTTCCGTCCCTATTTACATTTGGTACCGAAGCGAGATTGTGGACCTGTGAAGTTGTGGAGGAGTGGAAAGAGAGATCAGCTGAGATAGAGGAGTTTTGGAGAAGTGTTTGCAGCATCAGAGAGCCTGTGTAGCCTCTTGTAACCTCCCAGTCCCATCCCTACCTCCTCACATCCTCCTGTTCCTTCTAGGTGTTTGGAAGGATTTTTTTTACACTGGTGCACCAAGCACCAGGAAAAAATTGCTATAGGTATTGAAAGTTTTTTGAAGAGTTCTACACCGAGTTGCTTTCACATATTCATAGCTCTCTTGACTGAGCTTTTTGCTTTTGATAGGGTGAGCTTTGCATTGAAAGGAAAGTTACATTGTTTGAAAAAACCAGGTTCTTGGACGTGTTGACAGTTAAAAAAAAAGAACTAGCCCCTATATTGGGCATATTGGAGAATCAGGCTACGTCATCTAGTCAAGCCCTACCTCTCACCATGTCCTTCCTTCACCCACTCAGAGTTTGAAGCCCTGCAAAAAAAGGGAAATCCCTAGACGTGTTGATCAGGAAACAAACAACGCAAATCGGTCCCATTGAAAGCTACCCAGCCGTGTTTGAAATTGGTCGAGCCCTCAAGTGATTCATAATAGTGGCCAACAATGCAAGGAGACCCTGTAAATATAACAAAAAATACAAACCCTATAAAGCGGTCGGGCTCCTGTTTGCATGGTGGCGAGTTATATTGGAGGCAGACCCACTGAGCAACGACCTCCACATGCTAGAAACGAACCTGCATCACAAGCAAATCAAAAACTAAGGGCATGATTTTTAACGCTCCAACTTGTGCAAAGAAATGTCAAATGAGATTAATAAACAATGGATAAATAAAAAAAGAGGTAGTTCATCAAATCAACAATACAAAGCAGCGGAAGTTTCATATCCGGTTTTCTTGCATGGGAAACCATAAACCACACATGCACCTCTAAGTGGACTCCATCTATACCAGGTCGCATCTTCTTTAAAAGGTTAGTTCGAATTTGTATACATTAAATATCAAATTCTTCATTTCCTAGCATAAGTGCTCATAGAGCCTAGTTGGATAAGGAGAAAGCTTTGGAGTTGGGAGGTGCATGGCTCAAATCCCACTAAAAATACAAGTTTTTTTTTTTTAAATTTGAGTTTAGCGGCCAAAACAGAGAAACTACCAAATCTGGAGGCATATTTAGCCAAAAAACCTTGACTAAACTGTTTAGTCGTAACTAAACAGGCATCTAAAAATTTAGTGAGAAAAACCCTAAATTTAGGGTAATTTTTTTTTCTCACTAAGCCTATTTTTTCATTTCGGGCATTTTTTGCAAAAGGAAGACCATCCAAAAACTTCATCTTCGGCCTCTTTTTGATGGTTTTAGGCATTTTGGGTCATTTAGGGCTCTAGAGGCCACCAGGGCCCGCAAAACAAATTTTTGTTGCCTGCCGTTCAATTTTTCTAGATTTTTAAATGTAATTTGTATATTGCATTATATTGTACTAATTTTCAGGTTGCCATAGTCAAACTACAAATTTTGTAACTGCTTAGAAACTGGTAGAATAGTGTAATCACAAAAAGTAAAAAAAATTGGTTCTGTAACACTCACGAGATCCTAGATCTCATTCGCAGTGTTCGGTATATACAGTGCCTCTGGGGAGTGCTTACGGGTAAAGCCATCATGACTACTACTGCACTTAATGCCTAATATAGCTGAAACAATGTCGTTTGGGCATCGATCCCTTTAAATCGATGGGGAGTAATAAGGTCACAGTGCACACACTATGAGCCATCCCATCCATCTGTGAATGATTACATGACATAAATATGGATTAATAAATTATCCAAGTATATAGTGAAGTTACGCACGTGTATGAGGATATTTCTTTGAGACGGTGTCAATAATCACACAGACCCCTTTCAGTACTATCTTGGTACCACGTATTGAATTCTTTCACGTACGTTAATGCCTCTTTCATGTACCACTGGGTATATAGAAAGGGTGAGCTTCTTCCACGTACTGCTGGGTATATCGGAAGGGCACATATATAGAAAGGTTTGGTATATCAGACTGACAATATATAGATTGGGAGACCTTATACCTGGAGTGATAAGAGCCAAACCCTGTCAGTGATCTCTGTAAAATGGGCACCAATGCCCCCAAATTTTTTCTTCCAAATTCACAACTACTCAGAGGAAACAACTATGCTGCATGGAAGACAAAAATCAAGACACAACTTGAGTTTGAAGAAATCTAGCCTGCTGTGAATGGTACTCTGACCAGATCAACTACTGATACAACACAACAATGAAATTTGATAAAGCAGATCAGAAGGCCAAACTCATCATCTTGTTTGGAGTGTCTGATGATGTGCAACCCCACATTCGAGATGCCAAAACAACCAAAGAAGCATGGGATAATTTACACATAGTATATGAGTCCAAGAACAAGAATGTTATACTGAATTTGCAGAGCCAGTTACACACATTGAAGTTCAAGCAAAATGAAAAAATAGAATATTTCCTAAGAAGAGTTGCAAAATTGAGGGCTTCACTTCTAGCCCTGGGAGAAGTGGTCACATATGATGCTCTCATTCCCATTGTTCTGAGAGCACTCCCCTCTTCTTACCATATTTTTGTCACAACACTAAACTTGTCAGATACGACAGTTAGTTTTGACAAGCTGGTAAACCTACTGCAACAAGAGGAAGCAATGCACAATAAGGATGATGAAGAGGAGAAGGCACTGTCTTCACATCAAAAATGGAAAGGAAAAGGTAAAGGAAAACCTAATTCCTATCAAAAATCCCAAAATCAAAATCAGTATCAAGGGGATAGACAACAGAAGAAGCAATGTCCAATCTGCAAAAGAGGACATAACCTACAAGATTGTTGGTATAATACTTACAAGAAAGGTTCATCAAGAAACTCTGGACCTCCACAACAATCTCACAAGGGAAATTCTAACTAAAATCAAGGGCAGAAAAAGGGGAACTAGAAAAGAAGACCCCATCAGCAAGGTAATATTGTTGAGCAACAAGAACAATTAGACAATGAAGACTACTTGTTCACTTCTCGATCAAGTGAACCATCCACGTCATCTAGTGATGTCTGGTATGTTGATTTGGGCACCACTCGACACATGACTGGCCATAGAGATTGGTTTATTTCAATGAGGGACATGCCATCAAAAAATCATGTTTCATTGGGAGATAATTCTTCATATATAGTTCAGGGGATTGGGAACATTTCTCTACCCGTTGGTTCATGCAAATGAAGACTATCGATGTCCTATATGTCCCTGGGTTGACTAAGAATCTTCTTTCAGTCAGTCAACTCCTAGATCACAACCTAAAAATTGACTTTGATAGTCAATCTGACAAGAAAATGTGTTTGATTCGAGACAAATCAAGAGGCTCAAAAATAATTGCAAAAGCCTCCAATGTGGGATGCATGTTCCAACTTGATTTTGTTCACAGAGACAATCAAGCACTTGTGGCTAAGAACTCCACCTCAGCATAGTTGTGGCATCAAAGATTTGGTCATGTAAGTTTCAAATATCTCGAAACACTTCACCGGCATAATATGGTACATGGGCTACCATCTCTTCAGAAGGATACATACAAGTGTCCTCACTACCTAGCAGGAAAACAACACAGAGCTTCATTACAGAGGAGTACATTTTGAGCTCATGGTAAACTTGACCTGGTTCATATTGATCTTTGCAGTCTGATGTAACCAAGTCATTCTGGGTTCTAGTACTTCATGCTTTGTGTTGACGACTATTCGAGAAAAATGTGGATTTTCTATCTTCGCAAGAAAAGTGAAGCGTTTGAAACCTTCAAAAAGTTCAAAGTAGCAGTTGAGAACAAAACTAGTCATCACATAGAACTCTCTACTCAGATCAAGGGGGGGAATTCACCAGTGATGAGTTTAGAGACTACCTACAAAATCATGGGATTCATCGACAAATGCCTCCTCCACACACACTACAGCAAAATGGTGTTGTTGAGAGAATAAATTGTACTATCATGGAAATGGTGTGATGCATGATCAATGATTCTAGACTTGCAAAGACATTCTGGGTAGAAGTAGTAAAGAAAATAGTGTATTTATTGACCAGAGTGCCCACTATTGCTCTTGACGGAGTAACACCATAAGAAGCATGGTCAAAATGGAAACCATCTATTGCACACCTTAGAGTATTCAGGTGCAAAGAAAGCATGCACATACCCAAACAAAATAGAAAGAAATTAGACATGAAGTCACAAAAACTCATCTTCATTGGGTACAGTGAAGAGAATCTTGGGTATAGATTGATGGATCCTAAGACCATAAAAGTCTACACTAGTAGAGATGTTGAGTTTTTTGAGAAGAAGGAAGCAGAGACTCCTCCTCCAGACTCACAAGAAGTAGATTTTTCACCAGTTATAAAAATTGAAGCTGATGTTCCCTTTGAAGATGAAAGTGATGATGGGGATGATGGTGTTGATCAGATAGAACCATGACCCATGGGAACAGTTCAACGTATGCCTAAATGGTATACAAGTACATTAAGAGATGCAAGAATGGATGCTCCACTGGATACATCCACCCTTGGACCACAGACTCATAGTAAAGCAAGAGAAGAAGTTAACTTTACCTTGATGAGTAGAGTTATTGAATCAGATGAGCCCTCAACAGTCTAGGAAGCCCTACAGTCAAAATCTTGGAAATATGCCATGGATTCTGAATATCAATCAGTGATGAAAAATAACACTTGGCAACTTGTTGATCTTCCACTAGGGAAGAAACCCATTGGATGCAGATGGATATTTAAAACAAAGTACAAAGCAGATGGGACAGTGGACAAGTATAAAGCAAGACTTGTAGCAAAGGGGTATGCACAAAAAGAAGGATATTGACTATGAGGAGACATTTTCTCCCATAGCTAAGATCAAAATGATCAGGATGATCTTTTTCTAGCTACTCAGTTTGGATGGAAAGTCCACCAAATGGACATAAAAAGTGCCTTCCTAAATGAAGATTTACAAGAAGAACTCTACATGACTCAACCTGAGGGATATGTAGTACCTGGTCAAGAAGCAAAGGTATGTAGACTCAGGAAATCTCTGTATGGCCTTAAACAGGCACCCCGGGCATGGTACATCAAGATTGATGAGCATCTCATACAACATGGATTTGTTAGAAATCCATATGATCCCAATATCTACCTCAAAAAGTAAGGGGGGAGATGGTGATTGTTGTTTTCTATGTCAATGATCTAGTCATCACTGTCAGTTAAGTGAGGATGATTGATGCAATGAAGAAAGATCTTAGTCGATCATTTCGACATGACAGATCTCGAGCTGATGCACTATTGTCTTGGATTGCAAGTGTGGCAGAAAGAGAGTCATATTTTTGTTTCTTAGATGAAATATACCAAGACTATGCTCGAGAATTTAGGATGATGGATTGCACACCAATTTCTATACCCATGGAGAATAGATTACAGTTATCTCATTTAGATCCATCTCTTGAGGTAAGTGCCAGTCTCTATCGGCAGTTGATCGGGAGTCTCATTTACCTGACTTACACTAGACTAGATATCAGCTTTGCAGTGAGCTATCTATCCAGGTTCATGCGGGAACCCAAAGTTTTTCATTAGAAAGAAGCAAGGCACATTTTGAGATATCTCAAAGGATCAATGGATCTTGGTCTAGAATACAAGAAGAATGACAACTTCTTCTTGACTGGATATTCAGATTCAGATCATGCAGGTAACATTGATGATAGAAAATCCACTTCTGGATTTGTATTCTTTATGGGATCTGGACCAATATCATGGGGAAGCAAGAAACAACACTTTGTTTCTCGCTCTTCCACAGAAGTCGAGTATCATTCTGCAGGAGAAGCTGTCTGTGAAGTGATTTGGCTACGTCACATACTAGAAGGACTTGGAATACCATAGGACAAACTGACCACCATGTATGTTGACAATGAAGGTGTTCTCAAACTTGTTCGCAATCCAGTTTTTCATGAGAGAACAAAGCACATTGAGGTACAAGTTCATTTCATACGTGAACATGTGTTGAAACACAACATCCAGCTTCAATTTTTTCCAACAGCTGAACAACGAGCAGATATCTTCACAAAGTCACTTGCACGTGACAAGTTCAAGTTGTTTAGGGAGTTCCTCTCCTCATCCCTTGAGGCAATGCAAAATTAAGGGGGGGAATGTTAGGATAAAATATTATTATTATCCTAATTAATTATGCATTGCATATTAATAAATTTATTATTTATTAATTGTATGGTTATATTTAATTATAACCATCTATTTGTTTATATTTGAACAATACGGGATGTTGTTATATTGTTTTAACAATATAATTGTTTGGTTGTATTTTTATGCTTCCCAGATGTAATATTGAAAGCAGTTGTGAGTATTGTTTTACCTGTGGAACATATTTATTTTGTCTACACATGACTGTACAATACCTATAAGTATTGTAGTCATGCTATTATAAATTGGTTGATTCTGATTAATATAATTTTCAGGCTTCTGTCCCCGTTTACAATAATTCCATGAGCTTCAGTGATAAAACATTAGAAATAATGTGCCATGAATATGGTATTACTTTGGATTATGCATCAAATTATAACACCCAAGGAAATGAAAAATAATAATCAAACAATAAGATTCTTCTTAAAATCCTAAGAAGAACATTAGAGACAAACAAGAAGAAATGAGGTGAATAACTCAAGTTTGCATTATGGGTAGAAAGAGTTACTACCAAGAGGTTTACTAAAAAGAGCCCATTTTAATTATTCTATGGATTTCAATCTCTTTTTCCCCTACACTTACAAATTTCCACCTATTAGTTCATACAAATATTTGAAGATGGGGGAGAGGTGATTTTAGATGAAACTAGGATCAATGAAATTATGGAGTTGGATGAGGAAAGAAGAGTGTCCCACTAAAGACATGTCAAGTTCTGAGAAAAAATAAAGAATACATTTGACAAGAAGGTCACTCCAAGAGTTTCAAATGTTAGAGATCTAGTCCTGTTTTGGGACAGTAAACTTGAAGACAAGGGAAAACCTAGAAAATTTGATGCCCTATGGATACGACCCTATTTTATTGACATCAGGATTGGAGAAAATAACATATTTTTGAAGGAATTGAAAGGAAATTTTCTAGAGTTACCTATTAATGGGAGGAGTCTCAAAAACTTGTTGGACTGATCGAAATGATCAGGTATGCTTTTTTTACAGTGTACATTTTTTTGGCTGTTTTTCTTTGTTTGTCTTGTTTTTGTTTCCCCTTTTTTGATCTGGTCTACAGTGACCAATTTTCTTTGGTTGTGAGCTTACCCATGACTTGTTGTGTATATATTTAAGTGACCATATGTGTTTTTCCTCATGAATCCTTACCCAATGGATTAGGCAACTAGTCTATCTATTGATATATTTTCTAGTTCTTATGGCACCCACAAGGGTTTCCCATCCCCAAGTTGGAGCTGATGTTGGTGCTCATTTTGATCCCTTTTTCTTAACCAAGTTGAGTCTCTCAAGAAATTTACCTATACCAGCTAAGGACTCAGATTTACATATATTAGTTCAACACCAGATATTTCTGAGTATCTATGATTAGTCTTTCCCATGGATTTGAAAAAATCAAATATTGACATGACCATTCAAATCTAAGGAGATCCTAGTGCATTAATTTGGTAATCCACGGAGTGAAGAAATTAATGTTCCAAGGGTTTCTCCAAACTATGAAAGGATAAAAATTAAATCATGACCAAAGTGGATTTCTAGAATGTTTAATAATACTTCAAATTGATTTTTGTCACAAGTTAAAGAAAGAAAAAATTATGCAAAATGACTAGTAGCAAGCAATGAGAGAGTTTGGTTTTATATAAAAAGTAGTGGAACACTAGTCTAGTGTTTTGTCAATTTTTCAAAAAGTTTGGCACCCCACGGGTTTCAGAAAAGGGTTATGGCACACTGATCTAGTGTTTAGAAGATATGTCAGGATGATGGAACTCATTGGGTTTCATAATCTGCGGGACACTCAGAAATCCACCATAAGCTGCACAACATAAAAAATAACTAAAAATCCCGTGAGTAAAATTGAAATGCAAGTAGAAGCCACGGAACAAGTATAAAAACATTTATCATCAACACCTTTCATTATGGGCATCCAAGTCATGCAAAGTGGATTGAGAGACAATTTCTCTATCTAAAGGTACATTCATTTGAGAAGAATAGTAGTTAAATTGACAGAAAAGATGAAAATAAACATATGTATATACTACAAACAAAATGGAGATTATATAGGGGCCTCAGCCCTTGATATTTACATATCTTCTAGTCTGCATACAAAAAAGGGGATTTTCTTGTAAAAAGGATACATTGTCAATTTATGGTTACAAATTCATTCGCAAAGGAAAGGATCTTGTTCAAAAAATTATTCATCCTAAAATCTAGATCTTTAGGATCCTGAGCACCATAAAAATATTGGATATCCCTTACAAGATCATAGGACATTCCCATCTTCATGAGTTCCTTAATGTCTACTTTTGGGCCTTCTAAGATCTTTATCAAATCTAATTATCTCCTATAAGAGGATACCCATTCAAGGTGATTAGAACCACATTTGAGGTAATCCTTGGGACCCCTATAGGTAACAATTTTTTAAGTTACATATGGCCCAGGAGCATTAGGTGGTGCCACAGGGGAAGATTCAGGTACGCTGGGTTCATTGACATAAATTGTCTTGGTTGCATTTATTGAATTAAGTAAACTACTTCTGTCTCTTCAATAAATGTAGCACCACTTCATGGCTACTCTCAGAATAATATTTCACTTGGAATTTCTCAAGAAGGGTGAGTCTTTTCTTTATTGTGGTTAATTTTTGGGAAATTGAAGATATGTATTCCAGAGGATCATCATTAGGCACTACATAAACATAAATTGGAATTTTCTTATTCACCAATTACTCATTAAAAAATATTGGGGATATGTTAATGATGTTCTTGGTAATAACAGGGATGCAGTGGAGCAAAAATTTCTTCAACAACTCAAGATATTTGTGATCATCCATGGGGAACAAGTGATGATACATAATCTGAAAAAAGAGAAGAAGAGAGTCATCTTGATAATCATTCACATTAGTTCCAACAAAACTATACATGGTGTTAATTTTCCCATGGGTTTTGCTTGATCTTTAATCGCGAATAACATCCTCACAAAAGCTTAATCTGGGATTGAAGTATAAACATTGGCTACAAGGTTTACAAAGAAAGCTCCTTCAGATTGGTTGCTAATTCCACATCCACCATTTCTTGAGAAGGATTAAGACAAGATATTTTTCACTCAAAATGCTCAAAGGAAGATGTATTATTATGAAGGATAAATGATATTTTATAAAATGATGGACTTTTAGAATTATTTTGTGAATTATCATATATGGATTGAATGTAAAATAAATTCTGGATACTCACACGGGTGTGAAAAATGGAAACAGATTGATATGTGTCAAAATATGGTTTTTGGATTGATTCGGAAACTCATATAGGGGAAGCATCAATTTGAAGTGGGTGTCAATGATTATTCATTTCCCAAAATATATCCTTCAAAAGGTAGGTGTCAAATTAGTTAAGATAAAATTTGTTGACAATTTTTTGCACTTGTGCAAAAAAAGGGAAACTCAAAACTTCGTCATTACGATGAAAGTAATGGGTGAAGTATACCTAATCTAAGGAAGTTCAGATCTTATTATTTACTGATGAATTAATTAATGATTAAGTGAAATCTGCAGTTATGTCTGCTCTCACAAAACATGACAGATCACATAGTCTACAAATTCATGCCATCTTCAACAAAAGAACAAAAAGCCCCAAAGGAAAACTGTGTTGTCTTGATGAAGATGAAATATTACAGAGTAGGTGAAGTGTTGAGTTTTGAAGCAACAAACAGAAATACAGATATTAGAAAATCAGGGTTCATTACTGAATGTTACAAGTTCTCATCAATGTTTCTTTCCTTCATGATTAAGACATTCAATTATGTTACTGAGTTGTTTAGTTCATTATATAATCCATATAGAGAAGCTAGAATGCAAAAGGGAATACACAACTCATTTTTAGAATTCAATGTTTTATTCACAAGGAAGGTCAAATGTTTCCCACACAAGCCGTGGGATGTGACTGAAAAGTAAAGTACATCTACTGAAGTAAGAGGTACACGTGCATGAAATGGAAAGCAAAGGAGTATGATTTAACCCATCATTTCCTTGTATATTCTTCATTGTGAAAAGCATCTCCTTCCCAAATTCTTTCATCTTTGTCTCCACAATTCAAAGCATGGTACCTGAAAAGTAAAAGAAAAGAAACATCAATAAAGAGCTCAGGATTAATCCATATTCCTACACTATCCTAATTCGTGCATATGAATCTCTAAACAATAGGTGATAAAGAGTAATTGAAGATCAAACTACATAGCTCACTCAAAAAGAAGAGAAAGAAAAGAGGAAGAAGAAACATGGACATAAGAGAGGTCAAGAACCTAATTATTTTCTAACTATTTTCATAAGTATACAGGTACATGTTGTAGCCAAGAAGAAATAAATTATGTCCTATAAAGACAGCATACGACAAGATAAGCCATGAGTACATGCCGGAAAGAAATATTAATGTAACTCAAAATCAAATATTTTCTGCAAATGGAAGAAGTTACAGTATAGAATAGAGAATATACTTGCAGGCTAAGTGCATGTTCTAGATTTTAGTTAAGGAAGAAAAAATTTTGAAAACACATCTATTACGGCTATCAAGAACAAGTATAAAGTAATAAAGCTTTAATCTAGATAATCATATGGAACTCTAGCTGCAAACTAGGCAGTAAACTTATACAAGTTATGAGGTTACAGTGGTTGAAAAGAT
Organism: Taxus chinensis; assembly: GCA_019776745.2. Lineage (NCBI taxonomy): Eukaryota > Viridiplantae > Streptophyta > Pinopsida > Cupressales > Taxaceae > Taxus > Taxus chinensis. The sequence goes on along the minus strand of CM034156.1, from coordinate 514,083,533 downwards.
ACATGATTAAAAATTTCAGTAAGCAGTTATAGGCTCAAGATCTGAATATCAGAGTGTATATAGTACAAACAAATGATAAAAACCAAGCCTACTACATCTAACTGGAGGATACTCAGTTTCCAAACAATCATACTTCCAGGGGTAGAATCAATCAAAGAAGAAATTTCACTACATATATAAGATATGATGATGATATTACCAAAGTCATAAGTTTCAAGTGGTGAATCTAAGAGAAAATTATAGTTTCAGGCTCCAGTCAGAGAACCCATTAAGGGCTAGCAAAATCAGAGTAAGAAATAGGGTCATCTAGTTCAGAACTAAAGAAACCAAACTCAGAAACAAGTTTCAACTTGAAATGGCCGAGGTCGAACCATGGGGTCGCATGAAATGCAAGAAAGAAATGAATGTCAAATACTCCAAAAAAAAGGTCCTAAGGAAAAACCGAACTCTATACTTAGAAAAGATCCAAAGTTTTAGAACCCTTTTAAAAGTGGTGTTTCAACACAAATTTGGAAGGTTATACAACACAAATCATAGCCAGTAAACAAGACCCATTCATAGGTAGCAAAAATCAAAGTAAGAAAGAGAACTAAATCATAATGAAATAATTTTCATGTTCGAAGAGAAAGAAACTCACCCTTTTTGCATTCCCAGGTCAAAGTTGCAGAGGGCTTGAACTAAGGAAGTCAATAAACTCCATGAAAGTTTCTAACAGAGCTCCAATGGTGGCCAAGGAAAAGGTAATGATCTCAAAAACCTAGAGGCTCATTTTCTCAGAAAGAGGTAGAGAACTATCTTGCTCAAAAAAACAATGAACCGAGTCTAAATCCAGAGACCATTTTGAAGAAGTAACCGAGCTCAAAAATCAATAATGGTAGCCATCAAGAGGAACAAAATGGAGCTGAGCTCTTAAATTACCAACGACGGAAAAATATTCACAAACATCCCAAAACGGTTTTCTCAGAAAGCTCAAAATAATTAGATCTTGTGAAGGACGAAATAATAGAGATCAAGAAAACTTGAACAATGGCAGAACCTCTCGAAAAAATTTCTCAGAACGTTTTTAGGGAAAATGCAGATACTCAAGGGCCATTAAAAAATAGTTTGAATCGTTGTAGGAGCTTCAAACAAAGGTATCATGGAAATTTTTTGCCAGGGCTCCGCATGTGAACTTTAAATCTGAAGGAAATGTTTATAGGGACTAAAATGACCTCTTACAATGTAAACTCGAGAGATGAATTAGCAGAATTCAACCACAGTTAAAAGATCAATGATCGAAAATGACAAGTACACAAATCAAAGGCCAAAGATCAAGCTCTGCGATCAATACAAACCATGGTTAAAATTCATTTATGAAATGGAAGAAACCCTAAAGTTATCCCTTGGAGATAAATGGTTGAAAATCAATAAGTATAGTGATCGATGATCATAAACGAGTCGTCAAAATCGAGGAAAAAGTCGTCAGGTTGGAATGGCGGTCGAACTTAGTAAAATTTCAAAAAATTTCAAATTGTAAAACATTCATCCACAGGCCTGCAGGCCTGACAAGCATACGTGTCATCACCACAACAGAAGCAAAAAAGTAGAGGCTGATACTTTAAATCTTAAACTTTTGTGAAAATTAAAAATTTCCAAGCTTTCGTCCGCAGACCCGCAAGCCCCTCAAAGTATACGCGGCATAAAATCAATACAATGGCATAATAATGGAGGTCGGGAGTCACTTAGGTTTTCAAAACTTAAAAATGCAAAAATGTAAAAGTTCCAAAGTTTCCCGCGAAGCCCTAGCCCCACAAGGACAAATTCAATATCACAGTAAAAGTCAATACATCGATTCCACATAGTATCGGCGGAGCGGTGAGCTTTTTTAGGGTTTTGAGACTTTATACAAATAGGCTTAAAAGTCTCAGGTTATTTCATGTGCCCAAATTTCCCCTATGCGGAAGGCCAGAGGAATTTTTTCCTTTAAGGCTCGCAAAAAAAATTTCAAATTCTTACATAAACCCGTAGTCCCGAAAGTTCACCAAAGAACAAGGATAGGAGGAGCGTGCCGCCGGGGATTTTTCCAGTTTTGATATTTTTTCAAAAAAGGGGCAAATTGCTTGTTTTTTAGCTACGCTTCCAATGAAGTGAGATTCAAACACGTGCAGGGCCCAAATTAAAAGTGAATGGGAAGGCCGAATATTTTAAAATGCACAATTTTTATCAGAAACGATAAGTAAAGTTTTTCTAGGCCCATTTTTTGATCAATTTTGTCCTACGTGGATGGTCTTTTTCAAAGTAATTAATTACAGAGTTCTTCAGAAAGCCTTCAGTTGTGCTCGAGGTCTGGAACAATGGTGGAATTTTTTTTCTTGCACAGGAAGCTTGAGCAGTTATTAATGATGTCCACAATTTTTTTTTTACAGAGCTTGGCTAGCTCGAATGGAGCTCAATAATTTATTAGGAAAAAATGACTAAGTGTACAATATTTTTACATCTAAATCTGAGCCCTGAGTTCACCAGATTCAATCATAGTTAGAAAATAATTAATTTTTCTCACTCACAAAGAGTAAAGTTACATACCTTCGCAAAATTTAGAAAAAGGATAGATCAGCATAAGAAGACAGAGTTGCATGCATATGGAGAGAAGACTTGTCCTAGCAAGCAATCTTATTTTTAGCAAATTATTCATTTACTTTCTTAAAAATAGAACAGTCAACTTCAGTTGACTGTATTGTAATTAAGGCTATAATGCCTATTTATAGTTATATGCTCTATTGTTATTCATTTATCCATTTATAAATAAAGGATAAAAATAGGATGCATGGGCGAGTACAAGCCTTAGCTATTTTTAGGAAGGGGGTGAATTTTATTTTTGCTATATATTGTGTGCCTTTGTAAAGCACAAGGGAGAACTTCTGGAGGACTTTTTGGATATAGGAGTACTGAAGAAATTTCTTGCTAGTTTTTCCTTCTGAGTGTGAAGTATTTTCTACCTTACCAATTATTTGCAGTCTTGTGTATGTTTCTATTAGTCTTGTGAATGCAAATTCCATGATCAATCATCTTACCCTATGTGAAAATTCCACGCTAATTTCTAGTCATTCGGCATTTTAATGTGCATGTTAACTTATTAGTATTAGTTGTGATATCTCTATCCCTTAATTTTATCCAAGTGTTTTCCCTTACCATTTTGTAGAAGACTGTTGGAAAATGTGCACACAAAAATGCACTTTCACATTCAATTGTGCATATACTCAGTCAAATCCCTCATAAGAAATTTGGTGTATCACCTTAGTTCTAATTACATTTTTATTCATCTTCTACCTGTTAAAACCTGAATCCATTTAGGATACATCAACAAGGAACCGGCTTTGATACCATTAGAACACCTCAAAATAGGTATACCCATAGACCTGAGGTGTTTCCATTGTATCTATGTCCCAAGAGAGAGATCAAATCCTTCTTCAAGATTAGAAAACCCGCAGCCATCTTTCTACAGGGTGCACTTTCAAGAGATAACAATTTTTGGCATGCTCGATCGGACAATGAATCAGATCTGCATATAAGTTACAACATATCTATAACAGATTTACGACAGTTACGAACCATTTTGATGGGAGCAAGCTGCAGTCAATTTATTCTAAAGATTTTAATCCATCTTTTTTAGATCACTTACATACAAGCTGATCACAAGACAGACTATTGTCATGTTCCATGCCTAAAGTGACTACAAGATCATCTATTAAGAGGAATTCCTCCTACATTTTCTTTCTTTACCCTTGAATTCTGCTAGAAGGAGAAGAGTTGGTAATACTTTGACCTTATAATAGCACCTAGGGAACATTTGATAACCCTCACTCAAGAACTACATATTCCTTCACCATGTATCAATTTCTCTATTATACATCCCAGTTTTTCAAATGGCTATTCAACCACATTAAGGAATTTTGTGACCTTTACTAATGGCACTCCATTAGTAATCCTAGTTTACCATGACATTCCTAATGCTACCATGAAAAAGTTTTCCATCATTCACGGGTGAAAATCAGGTTACACTTGCTGAACATATCAAAGATGTTATAGCCATATGTGTAGTGCGCATAATATCACTCATGAGACTCATGTCCAACTTTAATACTTTTAGCTGCATCTTTTAAAGGGCAGGCCTTGTAATGGTATAGAATCCTAGAAATTGGAAGCATAAGAACTTGGGATAACTTAGGTGAAAAATTGCTGAAACAATTCCAGGATAATTCAGATCATTTGTATCTCATTGAACAGCTTTCTACTATTAAAAGAGCTCGCAATGAGTTTATGTCTAGTTTCAATATCCATTTTACCAGAACCTAGGAAAGAATTCCAGCAAGTGTCAAGCCTCAAGCTGATCATGCTTTCCTTTATTATCTTAGGGCATTGAACAGTGATATCTCAACTATGATTCAGTCAATGGGGGGAGAGACACTCCCAAAGCTGTACAATATCACTATCTGTTAGATGAAAATAGTCTTATTCAAGCTGGAAAATTGGCACCAAGGCCTTCAATGCCCTTTTTAGGTAGATTTAGCACCTATTCCTTAGCCTATTACAATCATAGAACCTATTGTTGTAGCTCCATCAGATGATGTATTTAAAGCTTTGCAAACTATGGAAATAAATTGACTTCAATTGAGAACCATCAATTGCATTAGCTAGCAGACACTATCAGGCTCCTTATCAGTAAAATCAATAGATCAGCAAAACAGACAACCCTATCAACATAATCAAAATTATAGGTAGCCTTACCAGCAAAGGCAATTTGACCCAAAGGCTCCTAGTTCATCTAATGCTTTAGTCCTAGTTAATATGGCTACAAAAGAGTGGTGTCAACCTTACAATCAACCTCATTCAGCTGCAACTTGCCCAAATGATTTTATGAATCTGAATCTTGTTGCACAACCTCGATCTAAAACATATTCATGCCTCAGATGGAGGGTGGGCAATAAGGAACTCATATTCAGAAAGCACCTGAATAAAATTTAGTCATTTTTAATGAGGATGATTTCATTGTAGTCACTACTAGGGCTCAAGGGAAAGCTGTTGAAAGTCAAAAACAACAAAATAGGCCTATCCTACCTACTGTCACTGATAAGACAACATCTACAGTTCCAAATTCAACCAACAACCTTGTTGTTCCTCAAAAAACAAGTGTTCCAGTTGATAAAGACCATCAAAAATGCTACAGCCTGATCCAAGAAGACTATTTATACCTCAGATATCTAAGGTAGCTGAAGTAATCAATTTTCGCTAAGGCCTACTCTAAGACAGTTGAATCTGTTTCTAAAAAAATTACTTCTTTTAACATTGTTGATGTAATGAAAAAGAATAATATTAACATCTCAATGTGGGATGCCCTAAGTATTCCTGGACAACAAAATTTACTCTCTCATGAGCTAGCTAAGATACAAATTTATTCAAATACAACATAAAAGGAAGTTTAGAAGGTAGACTTGGTTCCTTGGAACGTTTGAACAAGACCAATTAAAAAAGTTAAGTGGATGGTTTTGTTCTGAATGCTCATGATATCAATAAAAAACCACCATTTAATTTACATTGATTATTGGGGAACATCTAGTTCATAATTACATGGTGGATAGTGGTGCAAGTAGCACAGTTATGCCAAAAGTGATTGCATAAAAATTGGGTTTACAGTATGAGCCTACAGAAAGGAGTGTCTTACAACTTGATGGAACTGCAACTAATACAATTAGTGAATAAAAAATTTAATAAGTGACGTTACATGCTTGCCCAAATGTTTCTATTCTACAAGATGTTACTGTTGTGGATTTACCTCCATACTTTTCTTTATGCTTATCTAGAGACTTCACAGCAAAAATAGGAGGTTGTCTCTCTTTAGATTGGACTTTTTATTTTTCACTACTTGTTATGGTACCAAAGTTACTATCAATTCAGAGCCATTGGCTAGATTTCACATTGAGCCTCAGATTGAGAAAATGTAGTGGCTAATTATTCAGCCTTAGATCAGTCTGACTTTGATGAGGTAGCTCATGTTTCAACATTAGATGGTGTTTCTAACATGTTTATGGATGAAAATACAGTGGAATAACATGCTCATGATCCTTTTAAGGAAGTTGAAGAACACATGTTTGGTGTGTATTTCTATGCATGAAGAAAATACACCACTTCCCTTGCTGTCCAAAATAGAAGATTCAACAGAAGGGATTTGGAAGCTTCATTTTGATGGAGCTAAGAACAAGAAGGGACAAGGAGTAGGTCTAATGCTCACTTCCCCAACAAACGAAAGGTATTTTTCAGCTTTGAGTCTCCAATTTTCATGTACTTGCAATGTAGCTGAATACGAAGCTTTAATTCATGGCTTACTTTGGGCCAGAAAGAGAGGTATTGGCATGCTACATATTTTTGGTGACTCTGAGTTGGTTATTAATCAAGTAAGAAATTTCAATGTTTGTAAGAATCCATTAATGAAGTCTTACAGACATAGAGTTTCAGACTTAATGGAATATTTTGATGCTATTAATATTCATTCTATTCCTAGATCTGAAAACAAGCATGCAGATGGACTTGCAATAGTTGGGGCTAGTTTTGAAGTGCTGTAACATATTGAAAATAGCAAAATCCATCCTCATATAAAGATGATTGTCAGGTATTCAATACTTGATAATGATTCAAATTGGTAACTTTTTGAAAGTGATGATCAAATCTACAGGTTTTTACAGCAAGAAGCTGACTTTTCTACAGTTAATCAAGATAAATTACAACACTTATATGGTGACCAGATTGTTCAGTTGAAGAAAAATAAACTACCTCGAGGTCTTCGTCACATTGGAAGATATATTTATCACTGATGATTAGTTAAGAAAGGTCAAGACTAAAATGTCAACACACGCTGATAATTATGAAGAGATCTCAGTTGATGAAGGGAAAAAATTTTTCTTCAGAAAGGTATGTTCCTCAACTGAAAAGCATTCATTTATTAATCTTTACAAGGAATTTAAGGATGTTTTTTTCTTGGAAATACCAAGACCTGAAAGGATTTGATCCCATTTTAGCACAACATACAATTGAATTTGCAGCCAAATTCTAAACCTGTTAGGAAGAAACAGAGGCCTGTAAATCCCAAAATAGAACCTCTAATGAGGAAAGAATTATCTAAGTTGATTGAATCAGGTATTATCTTTCTAGTTAAGCATTCAAGTTGGGTAGCCAATCTTGTTCCTGTTAGGAAGAAGAATGGAGAAATCAAATTATGTGTGGATTTTAGATATCTTAATAAAGCTTCATTAAAAGATCATTACCCACTCCCAAATATGGATTAGATTTTAAGAATAGTTTCTAGTTCAGATAGACTATCTCTTCTAGACGGTTATAGTGGATATAATCATATTTTAGTATGAGAAGAAGATAGATATAAAAAAACTTTTACCACTAAGTGGGGTACTTATGCTTACAAAAGAATGCCTTTTGGTCTTTCAAATGCCGGTGCAACATTTCAACGTGCAATGGACATGGGTTTTCGTAGCTTATTAAATAAATGCATCCTTGTTTATTTAGATGATGTTACTGTATTTTCAAAAGATTCAGAAGAACATCTAATGCACTTAAGGCAAACTTTTTTAGTTATGCAAATAATTTGGAATATCTTTGAATCCACTAAAGTCTATCTTTTCAGTACATCAAGGCAAGCTACTTGGTCATATTGTTTCTAAGAAAGGTTTAGAAATTGATCCTTTTAGGATCGAAGCCATATCACAACTATCATTGCCCCATCATAAGAAGGCATTACAAAGTTTTTTGGGAAAAATCAACTTTGTTAGAATATTTGTTCCATATTTTGCAGCATTGGTTAAACCACTCACAGCTATGCTAAAGAAAGAGAAAACTTTCTCTTTGACCAACCAAGGGAGAGAAGGATTTGAATCAATCAAAGAATCCATCTCTCAAGCTCCTACTCTTGCAAATCCAAATTTTGATAAAGATTTTACAATGTATGGACTTACAGGAGCTGAAACAAACTCAGCTATATTAACTCAAGTCAATGATGAAAATATTGAGCAACCTATTGCTTTCTTTGGATAGATCTTGCATGATTATGAAACAAGGTACACATTTCTTAAAAACAAGTACTTTCAGTAGTTAGAGGACTAAATAATTTCAAGTATATGCTTTTGAACAATAAAATCCATGTTCTTGTTTCTCATCCAAGTGTGAAAGCATTCTTACTAAATAAGGAGTTGAATGAGAAAAGAGTAGGTTGGATAACAAAGGTCATGGAGTATGATGTTGATATTCATGTTGTGAAGACGGTTCGAGGGAAAGGTTTATGTGAACATGTAATTGCCAATATGGAAAAATAGTAAGTTACAGAACTAGATGATTCAGAAAAACATGCTGAAATCATGTATCAACAATCAGAAATCATTGTTCAACCAGGAAATTAACAACCTGAACTCACTCATGAGATTCAGGAATCAAGATGGATGAACTGATTTGGTTAATTATCTACAGCATGGCACCTATCTGGAAGGTATGGACAAGAATAAATGAAGGTATTTCAGATTACAAGTTGTACCTTATATCTTCATTGATAATGTGTTGTTCAAAAAAGATATAAATGGAATCTTGCTTTGGTGTGTTGACTATGATAAAATTTAGAAAATATTATCAGAATTCCATGAAGGACCTGCAGGAGGTCACTTTTTAGCACGTACCACAGCCTTAAAAATTATGAAAGCTGGTTACTATTGGCCTAACATATTCAAAGACTATTTTGAATGGATTAGAAAGTGTAAAAAATGTGCTTTCTTTGTTGGAAAAGAACGTTTAGCTTCGCTGCCCTTGCAGCCTATTTCAGCTGATCATCCTTTTATGTAGTGGGGTCTTGATTTTATTGGCATGATAAACCCACCTTCATCACAAGGACACAAGTGGATTTTGAATGCTATAGATTACTTTACACGATGGACTGAAGCAATAGCCTTGAAGGATGCTAATGAAACTTTGATACTATCCTTTTATGAAGGTATAGTTTGCAGATTTGGTGTTCTAGCAACTATCATATCAGATAATGCTTTAGCTTTCTCGGTGCTAAGATAACAGATTGGGCTGTCAAACATGGAATTTATTTAAGTGCTTCATCTAATTATTACCCACAAGGTAATGGCTTAGCTGAAAGTACTAACAAGAATCTGTTAAGGATCATTAGAAGAACACTTAAAGATAACCAAAGAGCTTGGCATCTGATGTTGAATTCAACACTTTGGGCTGATAGAGTGACTCCTAAAATATCAGTTGGAAATTCACATACAAACTTGTGTATGGAAAAGAAGTAAGAATGCCTATTTCAGTAGAGTTACCAGCATTGGATTTGCTACATCAAATGGAGCTACTTGAAAATTAACCATTGCAGGTTCGTTATGTAGAGTTAATGGAATTACAAGAGCTAAGAGATCAAGCTCATTTAAATATGGAAAAGAATCAGAAACAAATGAAGAAGACTTTTGATAAGAAAGCCAAATTTAGAGTCTTCAATGAAGGAGATATTGTGTTAAAGTGGGATGTTGATCGTGCAAAGCCAAGAAGACACTCAAAGTTTGATACAATCTGGAGTGGTCCTTACATGATTTCAGCTTGTAAATAACACAATGATTTTCAGCTTTTGAAGCTGAATGGAGAGGAACTTCCCATTCCTGTGAATGGTATGTTTCTCAAACATTGTTATTGAAAATCTTACAGTGATTGTTAGAGTAGGATTTCCCTTCAATAAGTGCAGTTTATGCACATTTCATTATTTTTAAATTCAATAAGTGCATTCGTGCACGTGATCTAGTTTACAAGATACTTTCCTAGTTTTAGTTTTCATTTTGGAAGGGTTGGACCTTTCATAAAAGGAAGATTTTGGTTACATGCTTTATACTCCATGCCCAATGGATAAGAGCAAGGCACTAGTCTTTAAAGCTAGTAGGTATCATTCCCCGCAGGATCACCAGAAATGTTGACAATTTTTGCACTTGTGTAAAAATGGGTAACTCGAAACTTCGTCATTACGATGAAAGTCATGGGTGAAGTATACCTAAGCTAAGGAAGTTCTGATGTTATTATTTACTGCTGAATTAATTAATGATTAAGTGAAATTTGCAGTTATGTGTGTTGTTATAAAACATGTAATAGATCACATAGTCTGTAATTTCATGATATCTTTAGCAAAAGAACACAAAGCCCCGAAGGAATAGCTATGTTTGTCTTGATGAAGATATAAATTATAGAGTAGGTGAAGTGTTGAGTTTTGGGACAACAAACATAATTACAGATTGCAAAAAATCAAGGGTTCATTACTGAATGTTACAGGTTCTCATGAATGTTTCTTTCCTTTATGATTAAGACATTCAATTATGTTACTGAGTTGTTTAGTTCATCATACAATCCATACAAAAAGCTAAATTTAGAAAGGAATACACAACTCAATTTTAGAATTCAATTTTTTATTCACAAGGAAGGTCAAATGTTTCCCAAACAAGTCGTGGGATGTGATTGAAAAAGTAAAGTACATCTACTAAAGTAAGAGGTACACATGCATGAAATAGAAAGAAAAGGAGTATGAGTGAACCCATCATTGCCTTTGTATATTCCTAGTTGTGCAAAGCATCTCCTTCCCAGCTTCTTTCATCTTTGTCTCCACAATTCAAAGCATGGTACCTGAAAAGTAAAAGAAAAGAAACTATCAATAAAGAGCTCAGGGTTAATCCATATTCCTAAACTGTCCTAATTCATGCATATGTATCTCTAACAAGTAGGAGATATAGACTACTTGAAGATCAAACTTCATAGCTCACTCAGAAAGAAGAGAAAGAAAAGAGAATAAGAAACATGGACACAAGAGAGGTCAAAAATCCTAATTATTTCTAACTATTTTCTTAAAACGTACAGGTTGCAACCAACAAGAAATAAATTGTCCTATAAAGACAATATGATAAGAAAGATAAGCCATGAGTACATGTTGAAAAAGAAGGATTAATGTAACTAAAACTCAGATATTGTCTATGCAAATGAAATAGGGCTACATTATAGAATAGAGAAAATACTTGTAAGAAAAATACATGTTTCAGATTGAAGCTAAGGAAGAAAGAATTTTGAAAACAAATTTATTATAGGGCTATCGGGCACAAGTATAAAGTGGAAATTTTCAATCCAGATAATCCATATGGAACTCTGGCTTTAAACTATAGTAAATGCTTCTACAAGTTATCAGTACAATGGTTGAAAAGATACATTGATACAAAAATTTAAGTAACCGAGTATAGATCAAATAACAGGTTACGGAATATCAGAGTGTATATAGTACCAACAAATGATAAAAAATGAGCCTATTACATCTAACTGGAGGATACTTAGTTTTCAAACAATCATACTTCCAGGGGTAGAATCAATCAAAGAAGAAATTTCACTACATATATCAGATATGATGATGATATTACTAAAGTCTTAAGTTTAAAGTGGTGAATCCAAGAGAAAATTATAGTTTTAGGCTCCAGTCGGAGAACCCATTAAGGGGTATCAAAATTAGAGTAAGAAATAGGGTCATCTAGTTTAGAACTAAAGAAACCAAACTCAGAAACAAGTTTCAACTTGAAATGGCCGAGGTCGAACCAAGGGGTCACATGAAATGCAAGAAAGAAATGAATGTCAAATACTCCAAAACAAAGGTCCTAAGGAAAAACCAAACTCTATACTCAAAAAAGATCCAAAGTTTAAGAACCCTTTTAAAATTGGTGTTTTAACACAGCTTTGGAAAGTTATATAGCACAAATCATAACCAATAAACAAGACCCATTCATGGGTAGCAAAAATCAAAGTAATAAAGAGAACTCAGTGATAATGAAATAGTTTCCATGTTTGAAGAGAAATAAACTCACCCTTTTAACATTCCTAGGTAAAATTTGCAGAGGGATTGAACTAAGGAAGTCAACAAACTCCATGAAATTTTCTAACAGAGCTCCAATGGTGGCCAAGGAAAAGGTAACAATCTCAAAAAGCCAAAGGCTCATTTTCTCAGAAGGATGCAGAGAACTATCTTGCTCAAAAGACAATGAACCGAGTCTAGATCCAGTGACCATTTTGAAGAAGTAGCCGAGCTCGAAAATCAATAATGGCAGCCATCAAGAGGAAAAAAATGGACTCGAGCTCTAAAATTACCAATGGCGGAAAAATATTCACAAACATCCCAAAACAGTTTGCTCAGAAAGCTCAAAATAACTAGATCTTACGAAGGACGAACTAACAGAACTCAGGAAAACTTCAATAATGGCGGAACCTCTCGGAAAATTTTCTCAAAAGGTTCTAAGGGAAAATGCAGATGCTCAAGGGCCATTAAAAAATAGTTTGAATTGAGTTGCAGGAGCTTCAAACAAAGGTATCGTGGAATTTTTTTTGTAGGGCTCCACCTACAAACTGAAAATCCAAATGAAATGTTTATCAAGACCAAATCGAACTCTTACAATGCAAACTTGAGAGATGAATTAGCAGAATTAAACCATAATTAAAAGATCAACGATCGAAAATGACAAGTACACAGATCAAAGGCCAAAGATCAAGCTCTGCGATTAATACAAACCATGGTTAAAATGCATTGATGACATGGTAGAAACCCTAAAATTATCCCTTGGAGATCAATAGTTGAAATCAATAAGTACAGAGATCGACAATCACAAACGTGTTGTCAAAATCGAGGCAAAAGTCATCATGTTGGAATGGTAGTCGAACTTAGTCAAATTTCCAAAATTTTCAAATTGTAAAACTTTCATCCACAGGCCCGACAAGAATACGTGTCATCACCACAACAAAAGCGGAAAAGTGGAGACCAGTACTATAAATCTTAAAATTTTGCGAAAAGTTAAAATTTCCAAGCTTTCATCCATATAAGCGCAAGCCCCTCAAAAGTATACATGGCATGAAATCAATACAATGGTGGAATAATGGAGGTTAGGAGTCACTTAGGTTTTCAAACTTTAAAAATGCAAAAAATTAAAAGTTCCAGAGTTTCCTGGGAAGCCCTAGCCCCGAAAGGACAAAGTCAATATTAAATGAATATTCAATACATCAATTCCACATAGTATCGGCGGAGTGGCAGGATTTCTCAGGGTTTTGAGACTTTATACAAATAGGCTTAAAAGTCTCAGGTTATTCCATGTGCCCGCATTTCCCCTGCGTGGAAGGATGGAGGAATTTTTTCCTTTAAGGCTCGCAAACAAAATTTCAAATTCTTACATAAACCCGTAGTCCCGAAAGTTCACCAAAATGGAATTAAATCTCTGATCTGACCCGTAGTCCCGAAAGACCAAAAAACAAAGGATCCGTGGGCCAGGGGATTTTTCTAGCTGTGATATTTTTTCAAAAAAGGGGCAAATTGCTTGTTTTTTTAGCCGCGCTTCCACTGAAGTGAGATTCGAACACGTGTAGGGCCCAGATTAAAAGCGAATGGGTAGGCCAAATATTTTAAAATGCACAATTTTTATCAAAAACGATAAGGAAAGTTTTTCCAGGCTCGTTTTTGGATCAATTTTGTCCTACATGGATGGTCTTTTTTGAAGTAATGAATTACAGAGTTCTTCAGAAAGCCTTCAGTTGATCTCGAGGTCTACAATAATGGTGGAATTTATTTTCTCACACAGGAAGCTTGAGCAGTTATTAATGGTGGCCACAAAATTTTTTTTACAGAGCTTGGCTAGCTCGAATGGAGCTCAATAATTTATTAACCAAAAAATGACTAAGTCTACAATATTTTTGCATCTAAATCCGAGCCTTGAGTTCACCAGATTCAATCATGGTCAGAAAATAATTAATTTTTCTCACTCACAAAGAGTAAAGTTGCATGCCTTCATAAAATTCAGAAAAGAATAGATCAGCAAAAAGACAGAGTTTGCATGCATATGGAAGAAGACTTTCCTAGCAAGCAAATCTTATTTTAGAAAATTATTCACTCCTTGCTTTCTTAAAAATAGAATCAGTCAACTTCAGTTTGACTGCATTTGTAATTGTACCGGCTATAATGCCTATTTGTAATTGCATGCTCTATTTTTATTCACTTTATCTATTATTAAATAAAGGATAAAAATAGGATGCATGGGCGAGTATAAGCCATAGGATATTTTTATGAAGGGGGTGAATTTTATTTTTTTCTATATATTGTGTGCCTTTGTAAAGCACAAGGGAGAACTTCTGGAGGATTTTTTGGATATAGGAGTACTGAAGAAATTTCTTGCTAGTTTTTCCTTCGGAGTGTGAAGAATTTTTGGCTTACCAATTATTTGCAGTCTTGTGTATATTTCTATTAGTCTTGTGAATGAAAATTCCCTGATCAATCATCTTACCCTGTTGCAAAATTCAGTAATTTTCTGCATAATGTTAATGTGCATGTTAGCTTAGCAGTATTGTTGTGATAATCTCCCTCAGTACAACCAAGTGTTTTCCCTTAAATTTTGTACAAGAATGTTGGTTTGTGCACCAAAAAATCCTTCACATATCAATTGTGCATATACTCAGTCAAAGCCCTCATACAACTTTGGTGTATCACCTTAATTTTAATTACTTTATAGTAATCTTTTACCTTTAAAACCTTAGAATCAATTTAGGATACATCAACAAGGAACCAGCCTTGATACCGGAGACTCACCTCAAAATAGGTATACCCACAGACCAAAGGTGTTTCCATTGTATCTACGAAAGAGAGAGATCAAATTTTTTACAAGATTAGAAAACCTACACCCATCTCTCTACAGGGTGCACTTTCGAGAGATAACAACAACCTAAGGTAACAAATGGTTTGTGATTAGGCACATGAATGATGGTGACAACATAGATAGGACAAAAACGGATTATGCAATAAAATTAAAAATATTACATACATCCATGTTGGCAATAGAAATAGGATCAAATTAAGAATGAAAAAGGAATCTTTATGATTATAAGATATTTTCCGAAATTGGAGTTCATTTTCCGTGTCTTCTAGGATGGCTCATTACGGTTTTTGGGGTGCAAAATGAAGGGAATTTCATAGCCAATTTTTATAAATATGATGATTTGTCCTCATAGAAAAGAAATAGGGTTATTTATTTTATTTTATTTTGAAAAAGGTTGAAAGATAAGACTGTAATGTTGGATATTTCCCTTAGTGAAATACATATGAGTTTTGATTTCTCAGCCTCTTGTGTCAAGGTGGTTACAATGTATATCTACTGACAAACATTTAGTGAATTTTATTTATATTCCCCTATCAAGAGATTGAAGATTTAAGTGAAAATATGTCTACTTACGAGTTTAATTTCTATGTTCTAGTTTTTGTATGTTAGGTTCTTGATTAATGAGTTACAGTTCTTGTTACAATTTTGTGATTATTTCTTCTCTATGTAGTACACTAGATCATTCCTCAATGGTTGTGCTTTGGTCATTAATTCAATATTGATCTGTAAGCATTTACATTACAATATTGAACATAATTCTAAAATCCTTACTATAATAATTTTGTTGAGTGATTTTTGTTAGCCTTCGAGTGGATCTTAGGCATTTGAGAATTGAGGCAATAAATACTTTGCTAGAATACTTACATGAGAGTTTGTGTTAAATATTTTGGAGATTGTGTTGAAACCTAGCATCTATTGGGTATCAATGAATAACAGGTTATCTTAGTAAGTGTCAAATGTTTTGTTACATGGAGTCTTTCATCCTATAATTCACCTCTTTGTGAAGTTAAAATATATCCAAGTAAATACCACCCCATCACACTAACTTCCATTTACTACTTTGTTGCTCTCTCTCTAAATATCAATAAAGGTTCCTTCTAACCAAAATTTTCCAATCAAAAAAATGTAAGCGTAACTTAACTTTACTGTCTATAGTAACACGTGTTTGGTATAATAATAATATTTAAATTATTGTGTGACAACTTGTGAGAATCAATGTTGTATTCATGGTCATGATTATCCTAGATTGATCCATCATTGAAACATATCAAGAGGAAAAAATAATTTATGTCCCCCTCTACATTTAGGCTACCCTATGGGTTCTCTCATCCTGGTTTAAGGTAGGACCAAATGTAGTAGGATAGGGTAACCCCCTTTGTACGTTCCCCTCAATCACCTCAAGTATTTATCCCAAAGAAGTTATAGACCCCTCCCCAACTGCAAATGACTCATAACACACAAACTACCACTATATAAGCATCCCCTTCCTACAAAATGTTGTCACGACACTAAAGTATATAGAATGAAGGACCAACAAGTATGACTCCACATTTTCATCTTTCTTTTTAGGTTTGATGTGGTTTTTTGGCTTGTGCAAGTAAATCTCTCTTTTGGTGGTTACCAGAGATCATAGTGCGACTATCAAGTGATTAATATGAAATAATTATGAAAATCTTGCGAAATAACAAAAATCACATTCTAAAAATTTGCACAGTCAATGGTGCCCAGTAGTAGTCTCCAATACCCGGACGCCCCTGTACTTTCATGGAAGCCTATCTCCAGACTCAATCCTGCATTCTGGATTTTATTGTGAGTAGTAACAACACTCTTCCTGACTTGTTCAACACTTCTCCTAGTCGAGATAAATTCCAAATCAAGCATAAATAAGCTAAGTCGTCTCTCCATCCTATTTTCTTAGGGTTTCATATTTTTAATCTTATTTTCTTATTTTTAATCTTAGAGCCAATTCAAGATTTACACTCTTTGTTTCAAGATAAAATTCATGCTATGATCAAATCCATGATTGGATCTCTTAAAGCTGAAATCCAAGATCTCAAGGATGCTTCTCAAGCCCATGCTTGTTCTTCTTCTACATCACATCCCACTTCTATGTCTTCTACATGTTCTCATGTCCGTGAACCTCAAGTCTTACCATTACTAGTACCTCTCAAGCTGGATTTCAATACCAAGAAACATGATATTATTACTGATCTCTTTACTCACCAATTTATTAATTCTCCATCTACTCATTGCTATCCTCTTTATCAATTTGTAAAATACCAAGGTCACCCATATTAAAATTATCATTAAATTAATGGACATAATGAAAATGATTGTTATGCTCTAAAAGAACAAATTAGACACCTTAAGCATTATGATATCATTTCATTTGCTACACAAAATGTTGTTACATGTTCATCTCTAATTGCTAAATCCCACTGGGTTCCTAAAGCTGATGTATCTATGTCTAGTGAGCATCATTCCATAATCACTAATGTTCCTACTCCTGTAAGTGAAGAGCCACCTATTCAACCCATTCCAACTAAGAAAATTCCTCTCAAAATAAGTCCATCCCCTCCTCCTCTCAAGTATTTGACTGCATCACCAAATCCAACTAAGAAACTTCCTCTCAAAATCAATCCAACCCCTCCTTCTCTCAAGTCTTCTACAAAATTATCAATTTCACATAAGATACCACCATTCAAGATCCCTCCTCACCCTACTCCGCTTCCACATTAAATTATATTTGTCAAAAAAACTCATCCTTACATTGATGACTAAGACTCATTTCAATCTCCACCACCATGACATGGTCCTTCTAACAACACCGCATAGAAATCTATCACTCACATACTTGGGGGATATTGCACTTCTCTCCCCTTCATCACTGTCAGTTGTCTCTAGTGTTTACTAACACACTTCATGCTCTGTGATTCATATCTATATATATCTAAGCATGCCTACACTCCTTGGTACAAACATTATATCATCATTACCATATGATGCACTCTAGTTCCACGGTTCATACTCAATTGCTGAGGGATTAAATATAAAATGAACCTCACCGCATTCTCTTTTAATTCTCTATGCTTCATGATCTATCTTTCTAGCACAAATTTTCAAACCATTTCTTGATGGAACATTATTGTTCTATGGTTCATTCTTGACATCTAAGGGGGAATTTATAAATGAACCTCAACTCATACACATCCACTGGGGGGCACACTGCTCCTATCATCTTCATACTTTTCATAGCATTCCATCACACTCATACATCGCATTTTCATATCTTGGTTGCATTTACTCTTTCTCTATTTTCTACTTATATGTTTCATTTTGCTTACTATGTTATCAGAATAGCTAGTATGCGATTATTTTTATCATATACACATACACGTTCACTTGGTCTCTAGTTGTGAATGCAGATATCTTACATGTTTTTACATTCTGAAATGATTCTTGACATTATACAATTTACCAGTCCCACTGAGGATCTTAGGGGCATCTAATTTCTCTACTATCACATACTACACAAGTTCTATTGCTACATTTTTCACTAATTCTCATTACAATTGCTTTACCTTTGACGAATTCATACATTCTCATGACATGTTATTTATCATTCTAACATGCTAACAGGTGCTTCATGTGTAGCATTTTCCTTGCAGGAACTATATGCCACCATGGATTTCTAATACATTTTGCTTGTCATTATTTGTTTTTGTATGCCATTGTTTACAAGCTATGCCCTATGTCTTGTTTGAACATTGTTTTCTTGCTTATAGATGCTTCGGACCTAATTATGTTGTGACATTGTCAGTGGCGTACCATGTTTGAAACCTACTTATTGGGGTCTATCTTGTATGCATACCTGCTTGTTACATTATTTTTCTATGACATGCTTGCTACTAACACATGTATCTAACCACTTTGTTTTCTTGTTCCTTAGTTTCTACAATGTGAATCCCCTTCCCCTTGCTAGGTTACAATTCAATATAACATCAGGTTATCTCATTTGGGCCGTATTCTCCTATTAGTGATGCATACAGCCCAAAATACGGGGGAATACATTAGGTGAAGAAATCACCCTTACAATAGCTTAGAGCTATAATACAACATAGTATAACACTGAATTGGAACAGGTTACAGTTACAAAACTGACTCAGAACCAGACTTGGGTCATAATCACAACACAGGCACCAGTGCCTAGACTCAGATAGGAGTGCATAGGTGCATGTGTTCTCCCTTGGGAACTAATATCCTTTGGGCACCTGCAGTTAGTATATTAGATCAACATAGTTCACAAATACTCCCTTAGAGTAGTTTCAAAGTTATAGGCATATTATTTCTATTATAACTTGCATGTAATCTCCAACAATCCATTTCAATTGGAACAAATAATACTATTGGAACCAATTCTAGACAACAGGAATGAGTCAGGGATGCACCATCTATAGTTGTACTTATCAAGAAGACTTATGGAAGGAGAGTAACACTAGACCTCTCTCCCTAACACCTGCTCTTTAGCATGAGATCAACCAAAAAACTCACTCTTGGTGTGATATATAAAAAAACTCGCTCTTTCTATGAGATCACCCAAAAAACTCACACTTGGTGTGAGATCACCCAAAAAACTCATACTTGGCATGAGATTTCCCAAAAAACTTGCTTTTGGTGGGATATTTCCAAAATAACTTGCTCTTCACAGTTTTTTCAAGAAACTTCTCTATCCTTTTATACTCTTTTACACCAAGTCTATCCTAACAAGAAGAAAAAACCACAAGCACAGTAATAGGTACAATACAATGCATGTGCTTCACCCCATAGGGTCACTTTGCTTTTCTAGTTTCCATGCTTCACTTTGCATCATTCCACACTTCACTTGTCTACTTCGAACACATTTTGTTGCATGATCTACATGGTTATCATGTATGAATATCTTATCTACTTTATGTTATCAAGTATTCACTATAAAACATAAAGTGGGGGAAAATGTAGACACAACATCATGCACTCAGGTACATTTCTAGGTCCTAAAAGCTACTTGCATTTACATGATTCGTAATTAAAAAACTAGTGGTTGACGACTATTTTTGGCCTATTTTATTTTTTATTTTTATTTTCTATTTGGTCTTACACACCCTACAAACCAGTTGGGATTTTATTGATTTATTTGTTATGGCTTCAAACACTAGTGCAAAACTAGGATAAAAGTGCCCAGGTGCTCGTTTCCCCTCTGGGCACCCCTAACCCTCTTCTATCTTACTCACTCCTTTTGGATCTCTTTTATCTTTTGGGAATATTTTTCACTTATGGGTCTGCCTTTTAGTTGTCAATTATGAAATTCAAATAAGGGTATAATATAAATACATAGTCACGTTTTCAAAATAAAGGAAAAAACACTAAACATTACTACTATAACCTAAGATTGCATCCAAAAGGTAACTAAAGCACTCCAAAGCATTCATATAAAATCCATTCAAGGGATAAGAGAAGACATACTTTGCATACAATACATAGAAAGGGGAAGTTCATTTTATTCCATCCACACATTATACTACATTACTACATTCTAGCTACAACCCGCTATCAAGTGCAACTTGTACAAGGGCATCATATGGCATAATTTCTACACACACTAACAAAAAATACATGGAGTTTGAGATGTAGTGCAATGCTTAGTCATATATTCAATCTTGAGGTGACCTTTGGGGTCAGTCAGACTCCCTATTTTGCATATTTCATTTTGGGTTTGATGTGGTTTGTGAGTTTGTGTAGGTAAATATATCTTTTGTAGGTTACAGGTACCCTCAATGATAATTGTGAGACTATCATATGATTAATAGAAAATAATTGTATCACTTCTGTGAAATAGTAAAAATTTGATTCTGACCATTTTCAGTCATGGGTTCCTAGTAGCAGTCTCCAATGCTGAGATGCCTCTATCCTTTTGTGGGAACCCATGTTCAGCCTCATTCTTGCATTCCAAAATTTATTGTGATTAGTACCAAAACTCTTCCCAACTTGTTCAACACTTCTCCCGGTCTAGATCATTTCCATATTGATCATAACTTAGATAAGTCCTCTCTCCTTCCTCTTTGCTTAGGGTTTCATATTGTAAATATTAGTTTCTTATGTCATTTCTATATTTTACTGCTTATTTCAATAAGTGAATCTATAATAATTAGATTTAATTAATTCAAATTAAATTAAATCAGCAGTGAATAATGTTGGAAACTTGGACATTGAGAGGGGGATGAATCAATGTCTTATTAAACTTTTTATATATTTCTACTTCACAAAACTTATTAAGAAAATCATATGAAATCATACACAAACAAATGTAAGAGAGACAATGTTAGCATAATTTAGCATAGGCATATTTATTGCATTTTATTGCATTTTCTTTTATTTAAAAATGTGTAACATGTGCACTCTAGTCTAGTGACTTGCATTCAATATTTTTATGTTGGATAACATTCAATATTGGTATTAGTAGTAATTACATGTGCATGTAAGATGGGTATTATCATCTCGTAGTTGGTGTCTGCTAGGGTGTCATGTTTATCCATATGAGGCTGTCTAATATCTATAAATATTACAACTCTTGCATTGTTATGTAATCTGATTTCATGATCAATAATATTTGTGAGGCTTCCGTCCCTTTTTGGTCATTGCAATCTTATTCTATTCTATCATTTGGTATCTAAGCTATACCATTATTATCATTTGGTATTAGAGTAAGGTTCTATCCAAGCAAGGTTGAAGAGGAGCACTATTGGAGAGGATCCATTGGAGAAGAAGATTTGTATCAAAGGAGAGCCATTGAAGCATCCCGCAGCCTCCATTCCTTCCAAGCATCCCTCAACTAAAATTTGACATATCCACTTATTTGGAAGGTAAATTTTTTTTTGATTAGTCATTGGCATAGCCAATTTATCCAACATATTGGCGGAATATTTCAGATTTGGAGATCTTTAAAAAAAAAAAAGGATCTTGAAAAAAAAAAAAAGATTTGTGAAAAAAAAAGAGATCTTAAAAAAAAGGAGAAAGATCTTGAAAAAAATTGTAGATCTAAAAAAAGAGTGAAAAAAAATCATATCTAATAAAAGAAAAAAAAAATCAGATCTGAAAGTGGAGGTGTGAAGAATTCAGGAGCAAAGGTTGAAGCAGTCCCATCAACAAAATTCCAGCAGATAACTCTTAGAAAAGAGGACATAATTTTTTCATACAATGTCAGATTGATGTGCCATTTTTTTTCTGGAAAGATAAGAAGGAGGCACATAACTTTGTAGTTTACATTATCTTCAGATTCAGCCTCTACATGTGACAAAAAGTCTGTACAAGTCGGATCATTTTTTCTGAATAAAAAATCAGATCTAGCTGGTAAATTGGTAAGATCTCAAAAAAATAAGATTCCAATTCTTCTGAAATTTTTTGGGTTTCAAGAAAATATTGTATGATGCTACTGTCAAAATTTTAGAAGAACCCAGATTACAGTTTATGAGAAAAGGTGAAAACAATATTTAGATTGTTTGTTTGGATCTTGGGAACAAACAGGTTAGCGGTTTAGTTCCCACTCTCTCCATATTTTTTATTAAATTATTTTTTTTTGGAAAATTTGGAGAAATTACTAAATTTTGGGAGATTTCTAAATTTAGAAGCTCACCAAACACATTTAGAGCCATCGTTAAATTTAGTGGAAAAACACCTATTGGGGGGTAAAAAATATTTTTGGCCTAAATTGTGGTATTTTGTGATTCTAGACCCTTTTTTCTAAAGAGGGGGGACACAAAAACTTCATTTTTATGTACTTTTAGAGTATGTCGTACTAATCTTGGTGCATAAAGTGAAAAAAAAAGAAAAAAAAAGTACAATTTTTTTATTTTATGTTTGGTTCTATCACACGAGATCTTTGATCTCATAGTAGCATTCGGTATATAACTTGATTGTGATCTTAAATTAGCAACTGAAATTTATCATTTCACCTCCAATTTCCTCAAAACTTCAAATATTTTTCCACCTAGTGTCTGATTATTTGAAGCACTCACTCACTGTTCTTGGTTTACCAACTCAAGTCCTATTTATTTTTCAACATTCAACATTCAATACAGTCAACTAAATGTCACTAAAATTAAATTCTATCTTCAACACCTTTAAGCCTCCTGTCTCAGTTTAAACACCATGCATATCTCTGCCATTTTCACTTTGCCAATTAGACTAGATAGTTCATTTCACACTTTTACACTAATTTCATACTCACACTATTTCATAAATCATGGTTATGTTTCACTATATTTCATTTTACCTACAATGCATATTAATGATTCTTCAACATTTATCTTATTCACCTTCTCACTAACCTATATACTTTTCTTATCAATCATACATAACACATTAACATTTCTCCTTCTAATTACTTTGTTCAACAACACCTATCTTTTATGAACTCTTTCCTAGAATTCAAAACTCAAGCTTCATCTATGTAACATATCCCTTTTATCTCACTAACATCTTACTTAAATTCCATTCAATTTACTCGATCTCAATCAATAGCTAAACTAATTCATCAATTCAAGAGTTTTTTTTTATTCGACCTTTTGACTTCTTCTTGTCAACTAACCACACTTTGCCTCTTCATATTATGATTTGAATTTAGAGGGAGAATTCTTGAATTTATAATTGACTATAGCTTCTTAGATTATTCAAGAGCTCAACCAATTTGAGCAAGGAGATATTTCACTATCTCAGACCTTTCATTTTCTAAATAGGACTAAAACAGAGTCTTATTCCATGTTTTAGAGTTGGCACTAAATGACACTAGTTACTAAGAAGCACTTTAAACACTTATATACTCTAACAAGATTCCTTCAAGCACAAACTAGGCAAACAACATTGTTCATGAACTTTAGTTAAGTAACATCACACTTTGACAGTCAAATATGACAAGATACAAAGTTACATACCTTCAACCTTCTCATTGTTACGTGTTTTTTGCATTTCCAAGACAAAATAAACTCATTATTATGTTTAATTAACTATACCACAATGTCTAAAACATTTGTAGGAAAATATATTTAAAATTAACAATAAATAAATTGCATCAAAACACTCATTTCTACCTCTGTACAAGTGAAACACAGTTTTGGAGAAAACCGTCACTAAATTCTCTCTTGAATCAAAATGAAACACTCTGATTTTTTTGCAAAGCCTTTGTATTTCCCATATAGAGGTACCCTCATAATATAATGAATTTTCACTAGATGGTTTGTGAGTTTTGAAGATTTTTCTCTTTCTAACCCTAGAGCTAGGGTTTTGTGCACTATGCTAGCCCGAAACACTTCAAAATATGATTTCTTACTCAATTCTTAGTGAAATTATAAAATTTCAATTTTTTTATCTTTGTTAAGGATCCATACAACTCTTCTAATCATTCAAACACGTTGAAACATATCAATTTATGATCAAACCAAAAAGAAAACATTTCACAACGTGTAAGGTTAGTGACAGGGTATTTCTTAGCAAGCAAGAATAACATTCAGGTTGATAGTACATCTTTTATCACCCCACGTGATCCAATTGAAGGATTTTTCATTCTATACCAATGTCAAATGAGTCCCTTTCATATCAAAAATTCATGACCACTTGTCAATCTTACACAAGAATAGTGAAAAATTGTTTGTACTATGTCTATGAATGGACTCACCACCTTCATTTTAATATTCTACACAACACCATTATCTTGAGAAAATTAATAGAAAACATTAGATCACATAAAACCTCTCAATTCTATGAAAAACATGTATGTATGAGGTGAGACTAACCTCTTATCACTTAGAGAGAGCATTTCACGAGGTTGGCATAATAAGTAAGACATGGACATGAAGAATGTTTTTCTTCATACTACCTATATAACACTCAAATGATCACTTATCATTTACTAGATATTGGAAGAGTGAAACAACTCCCTTTTGTAACACTTGATTCAATGACACCTTCAAGACTGTTTCCACTCATAGCACACTTGTAGACACATACCTTGCATACCCAGAAGAAACCTTGCACTAATTATGACTAGCCCGAAGACCTTGATAATAAAAGGTACATGGAGACACTATTAATACACCTTGGAATTTTTTAAATAATATTATAAAAGTTATTTGAAGACAAAAAACAACTTTTTCCATCACTAACTCAAGTAGATCCTCAGGGGAGAGACAAACATAGCTAGAAGAATGCTCATAATTTATCTGATACTTATCCATTTTACTTATTAATTTTAAAATACCTCAAGCTTGGAGATATATACTAAAATTAATTCCATAATTTATATGATTAATGCTCCATATTTTTTCTTGGGTGATAAGAAGACACGAAGCTCATTTTGCACTTCTTAAGAAACCTATTTTAGAAAAACTTACACAACTTTCACATACCTCTTTAGAAATTGATGAAATTTGGTATGAAGCACAAAATATAACCCCTATACATTATCCATGAGTTTATTTTTCATAAATATTCCCATACTATTCAAACCGATCTCATTTGCATCAGTCTGCATTGCTAGTCCTAAAGGCCAACTTTGGTGAACTTTTGAAATCTACCTCCAGGAGCCAAAGTAAACCTTATTGTTTCTCATACATGCCATATAAAATATTACTAGGATCCTACCATTCTTACAAGATCATATTTTCATGATTTGTACCAAAATTCCACACCTCATTAAGATCTAGAAATAGGCCTAAATGAGCAAGTTCCAACTCAGACTTCCACCAACTGACCTGTAATTCATTGTAAGAGATTATTCCCATACTGACACCATCATATATGACTTGTTGAACATCCGATCCATCCATACCAACTATGGCCATGCTCCCAATGAGTACCTGCCTCACAAATCAAGCCTATAAAACACTAAAATTATCCTGAAACCATCCTGAATACTAACCATTCACTCCTTTGCCATCAATTCCAATTGACTTTTATGATAACACAAATGACCAGGGTTCAAAAAATAATGCATCCCAAATGTAGTATTTATTTTTCTCCTTTTTCCCAAGTACTAGATAGAAAGTAATAACCCAATTTCCCCTTGTAATAGGTAATAGGTTTTTTTTATATGATTCCTTTTTTTACATTGTAAAACAAGAAAAACTAGAAGATGACCCAAAGTGATGAATACCTAATTAGAAAATATAAACATGTGATGGGTGATTTTTGAAATATAATAACCAAACGAAGGGATAGGAACCCACAGGAGAAATTAGTGTCAGCTGATACTACCATTTACAAGGGTCTGGAAAACTCAAAAGATAAATCAGGAAGCATTCACCTGAGTAACACATTGTGTGATTTCTAAAAGTAAAGGGATAATTCTAGAAAACGTAGAGGAAGAAAGCATGGAAAGATAAAAATTTCAAACTAAATAAAAATAAGTGTGATTAATGTCTAGTTTTCTTGCTCAGAATGTGTAGGCCAAAATGTGTTCTTTAATATAAATGGCTCTTCCATGTTCATACGTTGGAAACTATCTCAAATATATTCCAGTAGGTCATACTGGAATCCTAGGATAGTTACTAGAAAATGGAACATTCCCAACGAAGTGATAAACATGGATGTTGGATGTTGAAGGGTACATGGTTAAAATTACAAAATTCTCTCTCCCCTATTGGGACATTTTCAACATAGTATGTAAGTTAAGCATTACGTCGCACTAGAATGAATGGTTCACTCCTTCATGTTCCAGTAATATTAATATCCATAGATTTCATGTTTTAATTCTGCTCCAGAGCTCCAAGAGATGTTTTTTAAATAAGATGTGTAAGGAAAATGTAAGGGCAAGAAACATAGATAGAGTCTCAGGAAAATGGGCAAGGCTCTATTCTTTCTTGAATAAAATGCACACACTTAAAAAGATGCAATACACATCTCAGTGCCATTGTGGGAGTTTATTCTCCAAGGTTTCCTTTTCACCACATATTTTTGGAAAAATATTATATTGGGAATATCCCAAGACAAAAGGAGAGTGGATGTTAATGATTTATAAGAGGACATTTCCTGGTTCCTTCATAGGACCTAGAGGGAATTTTTGTGAGAGTACATGATGGTTAAATGATGGGGAACAAACTTTAAAATATAAGTAGGAATGCACATGATCCTATTGACCCAATAATTTATTACGTGCATGGTAAATTACTAGTGTGAAAGGTTATGTGTAATGAGTATTTACCATAATCATCAAACAATTAGTAATGAAATTGATTCCAGGATTTAGTCTTAAACTAAAAAATTTATACAAAAGGAAGAAATAGGAGAAGGGTAGGGAAGAAAAAAAATGGATTTGATGGTGTGGTAGAGACCCCTCTTTGGTTAGTAAAGGTAGATCAAAGAAACCATGTTCAATTCTAGATCAACAATCACTCGATCAAGACATGAGAAGGTGCAAGAGTTTGAGGAACTTATTGTAGAGAAAGGAGGAATGTAACATTGTTAGACACACATAAAGTGGAGGCTATATGTACACAACAATAATGAAAGATACATCTTTTAAGAACATGGAGATATACTTCAAATTTGTAGAAAGAGTACAAACACATTGATATTGAGGGTCAAAATACAAGTAGAAACAAGTGAACCACGCCAAATGCATTAAGACAATCAAATATTCTTTTATAATGATCCAATAAAAATAAATCCTTTCACATGGGTATGTATTGGGAGATATAATTATTAATTGGGGAACCTTTACATACATTATAATTAATTGCCTCAATCTTCTACGTAGTTTAAATATGACAAGGTATAGACATGGGTGTCCCTATAGACCAATCAAATTGAATGCATGCCTAGGAGATCTAGAAGAATGTTACATTAGATGTTCAATATGGTTTATGTAACATCCATTGTGATATGGCACATAGGTATGGCATGAAGTAAAATTTAATCTCTTTTTGAATATGTGTGGTGCCTGATTTCTAATATGGCATGATTAATGAGATCTTCTTGACATTCTTTCCTTGAAAAATTAAGCAAGATTATATTTACTAATAGAATGTCAATTTTGTGTACTATGGATGTCTTAATAAGTGGTTCAAATTTGGAGTGCATTTTTTCTTCTAGTGGTAGAGTATCAAACTCATAGTGTAATGTTCCGAACTTCAACATGTGGCATGCATTGAATTTAACACTATTGAGAATATATTTGAGGTCAAGATCGGGTTTCCATACTTTGTAATGCACCGATTTGAAAACTTTTGTATTAATAGGTTTAAGTACATCCCGTAAGGTTTCAAGCCTTGGGGATTCCATACTTTGCAATGTGCCGATTTGAAAAAATGTTGCATTAATAAGTATAATTACATCCTGTATATTTTCAAGCTTTGGTATTTTTTTTCTTCTTACTAATCATTGACACATGTCACAGATTAGTGTGCCAAGAATTTCTAACTTTCTTATGCACTCCTTTATAGGGAAATTTGTTTGATCATGCCTTTAATTCCTACAAGGTAAAATAAGAGTGCATAATTAGTCATATAAAATGAGGAACAAAAAAAAATAAAAAAATTCTTGAAAATTACACCCACATGCTTCTTTAGATATTTATGGTACAAAAGGATTTAATGTGCATGATTTCATTGTTTGTGAAATATAAGGATTTTGCATCAAATTATGTGACCTGATCTATTCCTTAGAAGAATATATAATAATTCCTCTTGTGTAGCCTTTAAAGTATTGTAAGTACACTTGTATTACCCACACAACATAAATCCTAAGAGAAACCAAATGTTACGTATAATATTTACCCAAGAGGGTCATAACTTACTCAATTAAAGAACTGTGAGATAGAGTTATGGGCTGAGTGATTGTGCATCATGTATGACGAGACCCTTGGTGGGTGAATGGGTTTCATGAAGCATTTAGGAGGATGCAAGACTCATGGTTTGGCCATGCGAGAATTGCACAAAGATTTTTTGAATGTGATGGAATTGTACAAAGTTGTGGTAACCTAGTGTATAAAAGGCCAATCATGTAGGATGTGCAGGACTGAAGATATTATGTCAAGGGAATTGCATATGGTGAAAACAAGATGTGTGGTAGAAAGTAGAATGGGCATGCCACAAGATGTGATGGTATCCTTATGCAAGAATTTTGAGCGAAGTAAGAAGGTGAATAAATATTATGCAGTTGAAAGGATCTCTCACAATGTTATTGTGCAAATTTCTTATAAAGGTGTGAATATAAGGGTACCAATTACAAAATGGAGATTGTGATAAGTAAATTTGAGCAATTGCATGATATGTGAAGAACTTAGAAAAATGTGGCTAGGTAAGATTAAGGGAAGAGGCCCAAGGTTAGAAAGAAGGATTGCATAGGAGATGAGAAATTAGTGCATGCAAGAATCTAACTTTTAGAAAAATAAAAACAACAAAAGGTTTCATCATTTCCCTATGGGCAAATAGGGGTGTGTTTTGTGGACACATCAACAAAATATATGTAATTGTAAAAGGGTGAAGATGAAGGAGGAAGATCCAGAAATGAAGATGGACCCTCAATGGTCTTAAAAGGATCAGAAAGAAGAAAATAAAATATTATAAATATTACAAAGATAGGAGAGAAACACAATAGATGGAGAGGTACTGGTACTATGGTGGGAAATTCTAAGACAACTACAAGTAGGAGTAAGATAGGTAGAGAAATCAAGGAAGAGGAAAAGAGTCTTCAGAAAGGATGGGGGAGGAAACAGATGATGATAATTGAAGCAACCAAGAGGGCACACAAGGAGACACAAAATTTGATATAAGGATAGAGGAAAGGATAGAAGTGGAAAAGGGAAACGAAAAAGAAAAGAATGATAGGAAATCGGGAGTAGTTAGGAGTAGATTTAGAATGCACTTGATAATGAATACATTAAAATCCTCCTAGAGACCTTTGTATTGCATAGATAGGGAAGGGGAAATCTATCGTAGGGAGATAATGTTGAATCAATATAGGCATAGAGAAGATGAGAGTACCCCTCTTCTAGGATATATATCCCTAGAGCTAGATAGAGAATTGGTTGTACTTGGGATTGTTTAAGAGGATCTTAAAAAAATGGAATTTTACAAAATATTAGAATTTAAGGAATGTTGAGATAAATATGATAAAAAATGAATAGAGTATGCATTTAGCAAATAAAATTGGCTTGAGCAATTGCAGATATAGATATAGAAGAACTCTTAAAGGAGCCAATATTTACCCTTGGTATGTGGTCATTGTGCATTTGTTTCCCCAGTGCTTGTGTGAGAAGAAATGAAGAGTGTATTAATAATAACTTAGTGCGTCTGAATGCAACGTATGTTTCCTCAAGTCTCGCACTAAATCTAGTAACAATTCCTCTAATTTTGAGAATTTGAAGTGCATGTCCAATTGCAAAAGTATGAGTACATATGCAAGTAGTAATTGTTGGAATGTGCAATCTAAATAGAATCCAAGTAGCAACCCTACTCTACAAGGAAGAAGTCAACTAATTGTAGAAGGTAGAATGCCACATGTTGGTAGCTCCTATGTGACCATGTAACTATATGATTGGTCAATTGAACCCTTATTTTCATATTGAAAAGGATTTGGTTTTAAAAAATTTTAAAAATGAAATGAGTTTAGAAATTTAATTGTTTCATAGTATAGTAGTAATTGTGGATGTTATCGAGTTACTCTAAAATTTTATCACCATCAAAAAATTGTTTTTTACACTCCTTTTATTCTTCATTAGTAAAATTCAATTAATAGGTATACTTTGCATTTACTTTTAAAAATGAAACTAAGATTTTGAATATTTTGACATCTTAAAAAATATGAAGTGTAAAGAGTTAGTATAATGATACTTACCATGAAGCAAGGGATTAAGCCTAGATTAGACAATTTAAAAAAATAATAATAATAATTAAAAACAGATTTAGTTAATAAATTACATAAAATAAATGTTGTTAATTATCAGTTCACTCTCAATGTCAATCGAAACTTATTTGTGTCAATAAAAATTATGAAATTGTTAGTTACAAATTTCTTTGCATATTGTTTTATCTATCTAAATATTTTCATCCAATATGCCATAGTCTTAAAAACAAAAGGCAAGGAGAAATAGATTGACCTTGACTCATGTCAACTTTTTTTGGCAAGAAGAAAATGGTATTGAAAATTTATCATAGGTATTGAGCCATTTCTATCATACGTGGAGGTCACAACAATTATTTTCTGATTTTTTCGAAGAGATGTATGATAATGCTGTCCATCAAGTGGAAGCACTTTCTACTCAACCCTTTTGTAAAACATAACACTCCAATAACAAGAGAAAACCCGAATCCATAGCTCAGTCCCACACCCACTGCCCACCATGTATCATCCTCTTCTTCTTCCTCATAATTTTTCTGAACATTTTTCTTTATGGGAAGCTTTGCTGGACAGGTTTAATTGAGGTGAAGATCGCAAAAGTTTATATTGAGTTGAAAGCTGCACAAACCTGAATTATTTGAGGACGAGGCTTCAAATGTTGAGAATTGCTTTCCTTGTGGTATATTTCCTGCAAGATTGTTGTAGGACTATTGAAAAAAATGTTTATTCCTTTCACTCAACTGTACCACCGTCAGTCTCTCCCAACAGTCCCATTCTAGAAAAATCTTTTCTAGATTTTTCTCTCTTTCACCTCCAGACTTCTCTAGAACACTCTTTCCAGATTTTTCCCTCTTCTCAACTCCAATTCTTTCCAGAACATTCACGGGCACTTCTAGACTTCTCCAACTTTCTATATATACAACATCTCACTCCTCCATTAATCAATTAATCCCTACAGCTCATACAAAGCTGTTTGTATTTATTTCTCTCGTTAATAAATTTCTGCTATTTTTCCTCCCATGATTTTCTTCATGGCATCAGAGCAGAGGTTCTTCTCAAGCATGTGTTGAGGAGCCAAGGGGCTGAGGAGCCACTGATATATTGCAGATTTGTATGTACCTATTTGAGGCTTCCACCAAGTTATTTTTTTCTCTTCTACCAGCAGCAAATCTGCAGCAGATCTGTAAGTGAACAGTAAAAAATTGAAGGGAAAAATTCCCAAATTACATTTGATTTCTTCTCATTGTTTTGGCAGCAAAAATTATGTTTTTTGTAGGGGGAAAAATTAAAAGTGTATGAGCAGACTATTGATATCAATTTTTTTTGGTGTGTTGAAGATAAGTGTTTTTATTTCAATTTGTGAGGGAATTTATTCATAATGGAGTCTAATAGTACTCCTTTGCGAGAATTTAAATTAAATGGGAAAAATTATTATGATTGGGTATCTCATATGGAGATGTTTTTAACCCTGAAGAATTGTTATGAGCTTGTTATTGGTGTGGAAAAAAGGCCTACAAATCCTGGAAAAGATCAAGAAAATTGGGATAGAAGAGACAAAATGGTAGCGGCATGGATAAAGCTCACTCTTTCAAATGACGTATTTCTAGAAGTACGTAATGAGAGAAGCGGAGTAAACGTATGGGCTACCTTAAAGAGCACATATGAAAATTCAGGTGATGTGTGGATTCTAACTCTTACTACAGAATTATATAACATGAGACTATCAGATACATAAGAGTTAGAGCCTCACCTAACAAAAATAAAATAAAAGAATAATGAACTTGACTCTCTTGGAAGAAAAAATAAATGATAATGATTTTGTGCAAATCATATTACAAAGTCTTCCTGCATCTTATCAATCTTTCATAAGAGGTCTAGATACAACTGATAAATTAGCTATCATCAAATCCAAAGAACTATGTGCCAAGTTAGTGTAAGAAGAAAAGCGTCAAATCAAGGAAAGGGAGACTTGCAATGATGATTCCTGGGCATTCATGACAAAGGGAAAACATAACTTCAAGATGTTTCAAGACAATCAACATAAGCCAAGAGAGAATAATTGGAAGCATGATAACAGGTATAATTCATTTAAACATCATGATGGTTATGGAAATAGGCCAAAGTGGAAATGTAACTATTGCGGTAAGATAGGTCACAAAGCTAATGCATGTTATAAAAGGATCAATGATACACAAAAGAGAAATGGTACAAAAAGGAAAATAAGTAAGTTTTCAAGAAATTATGAATCAAAAAGTAATGCTCTATGTATGGCTCTTAAGGCAAATAGTTCTTACAAAGATGATTGGGTTATTGATTCTGGTGCAACACAACATATGTCTAATAATCAAGAGCAATTTGAATATGTAACCAATAATGACACTAAAGAGAAAATATTTTTGGGCAATAATAGTGCTATAGAAGTTAAGGGGACATGAAATGTTAAAGTTGACAATGGTGTATTGAAGAATGTGAAATTAGTTCCAGACTTAAAGACAAATCTTCTTTCAGTATTCCAAATTGCAAATCAAGGATGCAAAGTAGAGTTTTACAATGATAAATGTCTAATCAAAGATGTGAATGATAAGCAAAAAGACACCGCAGTTGATAAATTTGAAAATGGATTATATAAATTTCAAGAGTTCACCTCTAAGTGTGAAGATAGGAATATGTGTGCTATTGCAAAGCAAATTGACATGAACATGTTATGGCATGAGCGACTGGGGCACATCAATTATCAAAGTCTCAGGGTTATGAAGAAACGGGACATGGTTTATGGGCTTCCCAAAATCTGTCAAAGACATGGTATTTGTGAAGGGTGTGCTATGGGAAAGCAACATGTTGAAAGATCCCCACAAGGAAAGTCACGGAGAGCAAAATTTCCCTTGCATCTAGTTCATAGCGATGTCATGGGTCCATTTAAAACACCCTCACTTTCGGGATCAAGGTATGTACTCACTTTTATAGATGATTACAGTAGACAAATATGGGTGTATTTTCTAAAAAGTAAGAGTGAGGTTTTAGCAGAAAAACAAAGTGGAATGTCATTAAGAATACTAAGGACAGATAGGGGTACAAAATATATAAATCAAGCCCTCCTAAACTTTTGCAAACAAACTGGTATAAAGAAAGAATCTACTGTTTCTTGCACACCTCAACAAAATGGGGTTGTAGAATGAAAGAATAGAACTATGATGGAAATGGCTAGATGTCTGTTACATTCTAGAAACATAGAACTCAAATTGTGGGCTTAAGTAATTCATACAGCTGCATATATTCTCAATAGGATCCCCACTAGGGCTGTTATAAATATAATTCCAGAAGAGGTTTGGAGTAGAAAAAAGCCCACTATCTCTCACTTCTGAGCCTTTAGAAGTATTGCATATGCTCAGGTTCCTGATCAGAAAAATGATAAATACATTATGATTGGGTATAGTGAGGAGTAAAAAGCATACAGGTTATACAATCCTAAGACTGAAGAAATTCATATTAAAAGAAATGTATTGTTTGATGAAGACATCATTGATAATAGCGAAGATTCCACTAACACATCTTCTCTTCCAATTTTGATTGAAGAAGATAAAAATATTGATATTAATGATTCAAATGAAGGTGTAACGTCTTTAGAAAGAGAAGAAGGAATTCAAATTGAAGCATCAAGTGAAAGTGACAGTGAAAGTACAGGAAAAACAAGAAGCATCCAAAATATCTACCAAGAAGGTCCTAAGAATCTTGTTGCTAACTATGCTCTTATGACTAGAGTGATGCAGGTTGATGATCCGAACACATATAAGGAAGCAAAAGGAAAAGTTGAATGGGAATATGCTATGCAAGATGAGTACAACTCTCTAATAAAAAATGACACTAGGAAATTATCAACCCTTCTGCAAGGAAAGAATTTGGTTGGTTGCAAATGGACATACAAGACGAAATTCAGATCCGATGGAGCTTTGGAAAAGCACAAAGCAAGGTTAGTGGCCAAGGGTCTCTCACAAAAAGAAGGTATTGATTATACTAAAAATTTTGCTCCAGTTGCTAAAATGACTTCCATTGGTACGATAGTTTCCTTAGCTGCAAAATATGGATGGAAAATTTATCAGATGGATGTTAAGAGTGCTTTTTTACATGGTGATTTAAAGGAAGAAATTTACATGCAACAACCACTAGGGTTTGTTAAGCCTGGAGAAGAACATCTAGTTTGTGGATTGAAAAAATCAATATGTGGTCTTAAACAATCTCCAAGGGCATGGTACTCCAAAATAAATGAGTACTTCCTAGAAGCAGAATTCAAAACAAGCAAAGCTGATCCAAATATGTGTGTAAAGTATAATGATGGTCAAATTGTTATTTTTGTATTGTATGTTGATGATTTAATCATTATAGGGGATCATATGCAATACATCGACGATACTAAGGAACAACTCAAAAAGGCCTTTGAGATAAGGGACTTATGGCTAATGCACTACTTTTTGGGTATGCAAGTATGGCAAGAAGAAGGAAGAATCTTGCTTTCTCAAACAATATATGCTCTTGATATATTAAGAAAATTTAGAATGGTTGAATGCAAGCCAGCTAGTACACCATGTGAAGTTGGATTAAAATTAAGTGCTAACTCTAATCTATAGGAAGTAGATGAAACATTGTATAGACAACTTGTTGGCAATCTCTTGTATCTCACTATCACTAGACTAGATATTGCATATGCAGTTAGCATTGTTTCTAGGTACATGGAAAATCCTCATGTAGACCATTGGAAAGAAAGCAAAAGAATATTGAAGTACATCAGAGGTACATATCAACTTGGAATTGAATATAAGCATGAAGGAAAACCTACTCTAGTGGGCTATACAGATTCAGACTATGCAGGAGACATAGATGATAGAAAATCAACTTCAGGATATGTTTTTCATCTTGGTTCAGGTCCAATATCATGGAGCAGTAAGAAGCAGGCTACCGTGTCACTCTCATCTACAAAAGCATAATACATTGGTTCTTCCAAGGCGTCTCAAGAAGCTATATGGCTAAGAACGTTGCTCGAGGAAGTTCATCTACCACAAGATCATCCAACTACTATATTTTGTGACAATCAAAGCACTATCAAGCTAGTGAAAAATCTTGTCTACCATGCTAGATCTAAACATATTGAAGTGCATCATCACTTTGTTTGTGACTATTTCTTCATTAATTAAGTTCTGCTATTTTGCCTCCCCTGTTTTTCTTCAGATCTCGAAAATTCCGGAGTGTGAGATTTAACAGCTCTACAGGAATATTTGCAGAGAGTTGGTTTCGTGAAAGGTCAAGTGACTCCAAAGCCACCATCTTTCCAATGGACTCTAGGATAACACCAGTGATATTGTTTCTTGAAATGTTAAGAACAATGAAATCCACGTGAAATCCCATGCCTTGACGAATAAGACCAGCTATATTATTGGTTGATAAATCAAGACATTTTACTAAACTCAAAGATCTCACATACTACCAATCCAATCCTTTGCTCCTCATGATAATTTTCTCTACATAGGTTGAACCTGTTATCATTCCAAATTCAAAACCTCTTGCATCCATTGAGTCGTTCGCCATGGCCTTCAACTCTGAAATGCTGCGTGGGATTGCTCCTGACAAACGGTTCATGGCAAGATCTAATATTTGAAGAAATGGCAATTTGGTTACTTGAGTTGGAATTCTACCTTCAAATCTGTTTGATCTTAAGACCAAAATCTTAAGATTAGGAAGCTCCAAAATCCAATTTGAAACGTTTCATGTCATGTTGTTATGCCCCACATCGAATATCTGCAAACCAGTACTATTTATAAGGTTTGGGACAAACCCGTTTAGACGGTTTCGACTGACTTGCAATGTTTCAAGCGAAGTCATGTTCCCAAACTCCTCTCGTAATTCACCTTCTAAATAGTTATTTTCCAAATTCAAGACCTCGAGATTAGAACACCTTCCAAAACCTGGAGGAATCTTACCTGTAAGACCATTATTTGACAAATCCAGAATCTGCAGAGAAGTGTATTGTTCACAGATAGAAGGTGGAATGCTACCGTTGAGATTAATGCTAGAGATAGACAGATAGCTGAGACCACACTTGCCAATTTCAGCTGGAATGGATGCACGAAATTGATTATGTGACAGGTCCAACACAAGCAGTGGAGGAGGAGGGAGAGGAAGCAGACGTTGTAACTTATTGCGATGCAAATCTAGAACCGTCAAATATCGTGAACGTAAATCCCTCAGCTTCGAAGGTAAATCCCCTGCAAATAGATTACATGAAAGGTTGATATTTATGAGGCAGGGAAATTCCCATATCCATATCCGCAACCGTCATGTTATGACACATGGACTTCCCACTAAACTTAGCTTACATTTACCGTATTCAAAGTTCATATATCGCATGAAACGCGGTAGCGACCGAGCCGTGAACCAGACGCAACCACAAAGTAATTTATTTCTTATTGTTTATATACTTACCATTTAACCTTTGAGAAAGCATGTGGACAGAATTCTTAGCGTTACCAAACCATTAAATCATCTTCTTTTACGTGTCAAAAGAATTACGAACGTTATAAATCCGTTACAAGTTATTTGAGATCCCATCTTTTAGTCAAGTTTGTTTGAGAGATGCTTACAAAATAATATTGAAATATTTATTTGATACGTAATGCCAAATTATTTTGGGACACAATGTGAAAAGTTTTCTTAGTCTAGATTGTCTCCATTTGACCAATGAGACGAGAACATTCGTTGGTCTCAGGGGTTAAATTTGACGTTCACTTATGCCTGTCAGACAATTTTTGGGTGATGGTAGTTTTTCAATACCAACCTTCAAAAATAAGAAATAATGTTATTTTTACTAATTATTTTATATTTATTATATCTTTTATAATATAAATTTACATTTTTTTTTATAATATTTATGCAAATCTATATAAAAAATGATGGTCACCTTTTAAATATGCAAGTTGTGTGTGACGGTTAGATCATATATTTACAAGTATTTTACGTCCAAAATCACAAAAAACATCTAAACGACTGTCAAATTTAACCCCTGGTTGGTCTTAACGCGTATCCATCGCCATCCTTAGTCTCCACCTCTCAAGTCTCACATAATTTAACTTAGGTTACAAACAATTAAGAACATGCCATCAAAATGAGGTTAGAAATTTATTATCAATGTTATAGATGTGAAAGGAGGTTTTCAATAAACATTACACCTATTCTTAACTTAAAATTTATCTCGTATCAATTTTATCTTTTATTTCAACTTCTTTCTTAGTAAATTAAAATATTTTTTATATTCGATTCATATTTAAAAATATGCCTATAATTTTAATATTTTTTATACTCAATTCATATTTAAAAATATGAATATAATTTTAATTTGGTAAATAGATCAATATTTTTAAAAAATTTTAAGTTGTAACATTAAAAATAGAATATAGACCATAAATTTCTACATTTATATTACACACATACTTAATTACATATTTCATATTTTTTACTGAGACTGCCCTTTATATTAATATAAAAATAAAGAGAATTACATAGTAAGGGGCGATCGGAAACTCACAAACCCACAAAATGCCACAAGGGAATCAACAAACATTAAACACCACGTGAGAAACAATGCCACAAAGGAAACAAAGAACGCTTAGAGGGCACAACAAAAAAAAGAAACACGATGAAGGCAAAGCTAAAAATGCTTGGGCCTAGGAAAAGCCGCATAGCCAAAAGTAAACGACGAAGCTGACACCATAGCTGGCTGAGTAACAGGAGTCTCAAAGCGCCCTTTGTTTTCCTTAGACCTCATGAAAAATGTCCAATTCTTGGGCTGGGGAGTCAAAGCTATCAAAGAATCAATGCGAGGACGATCCTGCTTTTGGTCTGAATAAGAAGATTCAGACACATGAGATCTCTTAACACAACCACTAGCAGGGGAGTCTCATCTCTCATAGCCTCTGAACTTCCAAGAAGAGGATTTTCTACAGTTCCATGCACTGTGGATGGTTTCCAGCCTTTAAGTCGCGAAGAAGCCATTTTTTTTTTAGACTTATTGAGAAAACAAGCCTCTTGAAGGTGTCGAGTTTGATGACATAACTTACACCGGAATGCCGCAATCTCATAATCTAGAACCTGTATCCACTTGAAATCATCATGAATTAATTCCATCTTATTTGGAAGAACTTTGCAAAGGTCTACCTCAATGCAATTACGTGCATATGTGAACAATCTGTGCTTAGACCGCTCATCATACATCTTGATGAAACAACCAACAAAGTTACCAATAGTCGCACAAATCGTAGGGTGCCAAAAGGGGAGATGAAGATTAGGGAGGCGAACCTCAACTGACATTTTGGAGACTACCAAAGTAGAAGGATTGAATTTAAATAAATATAACCAAAAAATCCATATATAACTGTCAAAATAAAATACTTTTGGGAAAAAGGTGAAAGCATTTAAGTATGTCCTACGTTTCTGCATTTTTTTGTAGATTTATAAACATGAGTTTTCAACTTCATTGAAATTATACAGAAATCGCCACAAAACTGTACACATTCATGAAATGCCATAAAATAAAGAAATGTTGTGTTTAGAGTTTAGAATGCATATAAATTTAGTATTAAAAAAATTGGTCTTTTTCTTAATTTTTTTCAAAGGTTGTTTCTTATTTTTCTTATTTTGTAGTTGAAAATTATTTTTTCACTGTGAAATTTGACATATATGTTCTAGAGTTGAATATTGAGTCAATGATTAATTTTTTGT
The DNA here is from genome assembly GCA_019776745.2 of Taxus chinensis. Lineage (NCBI taxonomy): Eukaryota > Viridiplantae > Streptophyta > Pinopsida > Cupressales > Taxaceae > Taxus > Taxus chinensis. The sequence continues at coordinate 514,044,171 of CM034156.1, read as the reverse complement.
ATTTTTTGATATATATATATATATATATATATGTAATATTTTTTTAATTATTGGCAAATAGTTTGTTGAAAGGGACTATACCCTTGTACAAGAAAGCTCAAACAACCTGAAATTAACAATTGAAACACAAAAAATGATCAAAATCAAGATAAAGCATGAACGGCTAGCAACAGAAAAAAGTTTGGTCACAAAAATACCAAAAACCAATAACTTATTAGCATAAAAAAAACTGATGCACAACAAACAAATTGTAGTTGCAAAATAACACCATAGTAGTATATCAAACTCATGTCCGAAAAAGACACATCTCAAGAATAGTAGAGAACATAATCATCTAGGCAGGGAAGCGGTATTTTTAGAAATAAAATTTTCTTTTTACGTGTCATTACCCATCCTACTAAAACATCCGCAATTGGAAGATTGGACAAAGGAGGAGTATTTTCCTTATCCACTATGATTCCAAATGGGACAACAACGTTATTAGCCTCACATATATATTTTGTATTTTCCTTGCTGCCAACAACTGGATGGGATAAATCTTTTGCATTTTCTTTGTTGTCAACAACTGGAAATTCTGATAGAGGAGTTTCTATAGTAGGAGTTATCGGAACTGATTTGGCTCCAATGTCTGAATCAGCATTTGAGTCACCTTAGTGTCAAAAACCAAATGCTCAGGAAGGGAATTTTTGTATTAATTATTTCTCTAAGTATTGCACTTCACCATCCCGCTTTCTGAGGTAGTTTGACTAAGAGCGAAACACCTTCTACGCCTGAAGGGAAAACCTTCATAATCAATTGGCTGCATCCATGTTCGATTTTGTACTTTAAGCTCAATGTTTGCAGGAAGGTTTTTGGAATTTTCAAGTTTAACAAGGATCCTGGTAAATATTGTGTGCATGTAATTGGTTGTTTAGGAATCAATGAAAAGAGTAACACAGAAAACATTTCCAATGGAGGTCAAGTAATCATGACTCCAAAAATTGAATGGGCCGATGAGGTAATCTGATCCAAATAGGTTAGTAGGAAAAGGATTTTATGAGTGGATTAAATGAGGGAAACTAGGGTTTTAATATGAGGTATTGTGATTTACATTCGCATAATTTATTTTCTATATCATCTTTATCATTTTTTGTCTAAAAAATTGCAATCAAAATTCCTTTAACACACTATTGGTGAGAAAATTTTTCAGGTGGAAAACCTTGTGGATTTCTTGCCAAAGCTCTTGGAATCTAAGTCCCTCTACTTAACTGGTGCAACTGCCGTATATGCATGCATGAGTAAAGGTGGATTTTAGTGGTGATCTTTCGATCGGGGATCCAATAGGGACACTCCACTGACCCTGTAAAAAAGCTATCAATCTCTTGCTAGGGAAAACTTTGTCTGAAGAGTGGGAAATGGGAGTGAGAACAGAGGTAGGAGAATTAATGTTGCAGGTAGGAAATTAGATTCTTGCACATACTAGTTAGAAAATTCAACACATGTATTTATGAGAAGAAACAACCCTGCAAATGGTAACAAGATGAAATAAGATTGCGAACTCATAGTTTCTAAAATATCCTCATCAAAAAGGCTACAAAATCCTTCTTCTTGTATTGATGCTTAAATAGAAGTTGTACTTAGTGTGGGAATGGAAGAAATTTGAGAGTGGAGGAAAGTAGAAGAAAATTTATATCTCCTTTTCTTTCTCTAAGTGCAATGCACTCTTGAGTTTACAAGATCAATTGCCAACCTTTTGAAATAGGAACAAATTTACAATTTATAGAGTGAGATATGAATCTTCATCTTCCCCCCAATGCCTTTTCATATGTCCTCGCATAACTTAAAACTTTTCAACTTCCTTGGAAAATTTTAAGTCTCTTTTTATAACATAAAGGAGACTTATTACATCAGGAACATTAATACATATGAAAAAGTGAAATCCCAATACAAAATTAGAACATTGAGAAGAGAGAGAAAGTTGGGGGGAAGAGGAGAGAAAAAGAGAGAGAAGAAGAAGAGGAGATGTCATTCCCAATGAAATCCATTAATCCTTGTTGATTAAAAAATCAAGTGTAGTGAGACTCTAAATCTTTGAACTCCTTGCACCCTAAGAAACTCTTTCAAATCAACTCATGTATGCTTTCCAAGTTGACTGAACTGTTCCACTGATGACCTCAACTCCTAGCATGTGTATGATATACATGTGACCCAAAATATGTAGTGAGTGTCAAAAAACATTTTCCAGTTCCCTAAGATGATCTTCCCTCTCTGTCCCATTGTGCCAAACTTTCCCTTTGAGAACAACCTACTATTTTTATAATAAGAGCTCATACTCTACCATCCTCATATCAACTGTCTTGCTCTAGTTTCACCTTCTGAATCGTATACCATATTCCAACCTCCTCTGTTCCTGAGATATTTTTATTTTTATCAGGTTTTTATTTAGGGACCTGCTATTTTGGAAGAAGTAATTTTTGTTCTTACTTTCCATTTTACCCCTTTTCTGATTGTCCTGAGTGATCAAAATTACAATTCAGTGGGGCTCGCCATTTATATCATGTGAGGATCTATGACATATGCTAATTTTAGTAAATGGTAAAAATGACCTCTATTTGCGACAGGGACAACTATTTTGGATTCGACTCTTCGTCACGAACTCGTGCTCCAATTTTCATCACGATTTGCTTTCCAAAAAGCTTAGAAATGAAAAATGAAAATTTATGCTTGGTAAGAGCTTTGGGTATAGAGCTACAAGGGCAGAATACTAATAAAAAATCAGTCCTTCATATCTCGAGAAACTATAAACTTTATCATGCAAAAACTAGTTTAAGAAAAACTATATTTTTTTAAGGCTCTTCCCTCTGAATTTCAGATGATTTCACTTGCCGAATCTTTGGGAATTTGAAAATTTATTCGGAGAGGGAAAAAAGGTGATAAAAAAACACAACCCTCCACATCCCTAAAAAATATGGACTTCATGGCACAAAAACTAGTTCATGTGAAACTAGATTTTTTAGCAATCGTTCCCTCCAAGTTTCGTGTGATTTCGCCAACTAGAACCCTGATAACTGGAGAGGTAGAATGGCGATTTCTTCCACTACTGTATCATGGTCGCCATTAATGGATCTTGAAATTTTTAGGTTTTGTTTTTGTCTCCATTCTTTACAAAATAAACTCCATTGTTGTAGGCTTTTACTTTTGGTGCTTCACGTGAAATTTTACTTCAATCCGACAATCGGTTTGATGGGAATTTGAAATTTGTTCTCCGTGGAGCTAGAAGTGAAATTTATTCATTGTGAGCATTCCTTGCTACAAATTGGAGGTTTGAATATGAGTTTTTAATGGAATTCTATTAGGAAATAAGGGATAAAATATGTAGAATAATCCCTCACAAAATTGGAACAGTAGAAACTAATATGCAGAAAATATTACAGATCTCAAATAAAATTACAAAATAAAATAACACAACACAAAGAGACAATATTTACTGTGGATCACCCAATTTGGGCTATGTCCACCAAGAATAACTTTCTCATATTTTATTTCAAGCCATCAATCTTTCAATACAATACCCAAATCTATTTATAGCTATTCTCAACAAACTCTATAGAATTCACACCCGAATTCAAAACACATCTACAATGTTACATGATACATACCATATGCATAAAACTATATAAGTAGACAACCACTTAAGTAGTTTTACAAAACCGTGGGTATCAAAACCTTGGGCCAAAACCATCCCATAAACCTATGGGTCAAAAATCCTACCCATATGAGAAAAGCATGTTTCTCATAATATCAGGCACATTTTTAAGGCTAATTTGTTTTTCGAGGGCTGTGCCCCCAAAATCCTACTATTGGGGGTTGCCGTCCCCAGACCCCCACTCGTGGCCCGGCCCATCCTTGAACCCCAGCGAAACAACTATGGAAACTATACAATACTCTTAGTGTACAATGTTTAGTACTTTCACACATAAAAGCAGGCTCCACAACCTAACAATCTCCCACTTGGAGACTAGTTTTCCTCTGAGCATGCTTCGCAAACCTTCACTAGTTTCCATTAAGACCAACCAAAGCTGAACACAACTTCAATTTTTCTGTTGTGACCATCTTGGTTATCATGTCTATAGGATTTTGACTGGCATGAATTTTGTCTAGCTTCAACTTCTCTTCCTCCAAAGCTATTGTAATGAAATAGTACCTTAACTATATATGCTTCATCTTGGAGTGGAAAGAAGAGTTTTTAGCTAGGTGTATAACACTCTGACTATCACTATGCAACTTTTCTTCCTCATGCTTATGCCCCAACTCCTCAAGAAATTGTTGTAACCAAAAAAATTCTTTTCTTGCCTCTATGTTAGCAACATACTCAGCCTTCGTGGTTGACAAAGCCACCAAATTTTGTAGTTGTGAAATCCAGTTTACTGTTGTCCTACCTACAGTGTAAACCTAACATGTTGTGCTCCTCCTACTATCTACATCTCCAGCCATATATGAATCTAGATAACCACACAAAGTGGTGTCTAATCCACTGTAGGACAAAACTGTCCCCGTGGTCCCTCTCAAATACCGAAGGATCCACTTTACTGCCTACCAATGATCTCTTCCTGGATCACTCATAAATCTACTCAAAGCTCACACTGCATGGGAAATATCAGGCATGGTGCACACCATGGCATACATCAAAATTCCAACCCTTGATGAGTAAGGTACCTTGGACATCTAGTTTCTCTCCTGCTTTGTTTTGATACACTACTCTTTTGATAACTTGAAATAGCCTGTCAGAGGAGTCCCAACCAGTTTAACATTGTACATATTAAACCTCTCCAAGACCTTATTAATGTACTATTCCTGAGATCAAGTTATCCTCTGTTCCTTCCTATCCTGAGATATCCTTCATAGCAAAGGATTCACTTAGCTGCTTCTTGAGTACTTTTATTTCCTGCATGTTTTTAGCTGCAACCAACATGTCATCCACATATAGATACAGGATAATACAACTGCCATCCTAAAATTTCTTTGTATACATGCAATGGTCAGAATGGCATCTAATATAACCTTGCTCCATCATGAAGCTATCTAATTTCTTATACCATTGACGTGGATCTTGATTCAGGCTATACAAGCTCTTCTTCAGTTTGCACACCATCTCCTCTTTAACTTTGACCTCATAGCCCTCTAGTTACAGGATATATAGTTCCTCCTCGAAATCACCATGGAGAAATGTAGTCTTTACATCAAGTTGTTCTAACTGCAAGTCTTCTGCTATAACTATTCCTAGAACAGTTATAATAGAACTCATTTTTACTACAAGAGAAAAACTCTCATTAAAACTTATACCTTTTTTCTATGCAAACCCCTTTACCACCAAATGGGTCTTGTATCTTATCTTGCCTCTTTCTTCCTCTTTGACTTTGAGCACCCACTTGTTCTGTAATGCTCTTTTTCCTTCGAGTAGCTTTACCAAATCCCATGTCTGGTTCTCCATGAGATCCTGATGCTCCTCATTAATGGCTTGCTCCCACTTCTTCTTGGCATCTACCTACATTGCTTCATTAAAGCTCTCTAGCTTTCCACTATCAGTGAGTAATAAATAATAAAGAGAAGGAGAAAAACATTCAGGTTCTCTTCTTACCCTAGAAGACCTCATCAATATAGGAGTTTAGGGTTCTTGTTGAGGAGGTTCTTGAATTAATTCATGTGTCACTTTCCTGTCTGGAAGATCCTCTACTGCTGAATATTCTTTCTTGGATTCTTCCTTGTTTTTCTGCAACTGCTTCTTATGCATGACTTTCTCATTAAAGATCACATCCCTAGATTGAATAATTTTCTTGTCCGTAATACTCCGATATTTATATCCAAAGTCATCACCACCATAAATAATGAAAGTACAATTTTCTGATTTAGCCTCTAGCTTGGTCTTATAATCCTTGTCTATATGGACAAACACCTCACATCCAAAGAGTCTAAGAAATGAATAATAAAATTTCTTACAATACAAAGCCTCCTCATGTATGCCTCCATCCATGACACTTGAAGGTCCTATGTTTATCAAGTGCATAGTTGTGCTCACTGCTTTTGCCCAAAAAAAAGAGGCAGTCCTGCATGTAACCTCATGCTCGTAGCACGTTCCATTATTGTTCTGGTCATCCTTTCTGACACCCCATTTTTCTACGAAGTTCCTAGAATCATATTTTTCCTATAGATTCCATTATTAGAAAACTAATCATCCAATTCATTTCTACAATACTCCCCTCTATTATTTGAGCTGAGACATTTTAGCTTAAGACCTATTTCATTCTCTACCAAGGCTTTCTATTTAACAAAAGTTTCAAATACATCAGATTTGTTTCTAATACAATAATCTCAAACTTTCCTTGTTGCATTATCAATAAAAGTAACATAATAACTTGAACCCCCAAGAGATGATACTTGAGCCAGCCCCCACACATAAAAATGCACCAGCTCTAACTTACTCTCTTTCTTTGTATGTCCAACCTTGAGAAACCTTACTCGCTTTTGTTTCCCATATATATGCACTCCTCACAGAAATCCAAACTTGTTTTTTTATATCCGAGAAAATCCTTCTTTATTATCTCCATGCCCTTATGGCTCATATGACCAAGCCTATAGTGCCACAATGTTGTATCTACTTCTAAAGCCATAAGATTACAAACATTAGTGCTATAAGTGGTCAAATATAAGGTTCCAACCTTCTTACCTCTTTCCAGCACAAGAGCACCCTTAGTAACCTTCTAAGAGTCTGCTATAAATATCATATTACAACCATCACTTCCGAACTACGCCGCCGATATCAAATTATGTCTTAATGAAGGCACATGTCTTACATCCTTCAATAGCCAAGTATTCCCATTCTGCATCTTAACCTGAATAGAACCTTTTCCAAATATGCTGTAAGGCTCATCATCACCAAGAAAAACATGCCCAAAATCTCCTTGAACATAATCAACAAAATAATGCCTATGTGGAGTAGCATGGAAAGAAGCCCCCAAATCTAAAATCTAAGATTCAGTAATATTGTGCAAAGAAAGAATCAAAGCATCCTGACATACATTACCCGTCTCCACATTTATCTCCTTTTTCTCTTCCTGTTGTTTCTTCTTGTCCCAAATCTCCAAACAACCCTTCTTTGCATACCTAGACTTTCCATAGAGCCAACATACTATCTTGCTTTTGGAGTTTGACCTTTCCTGATCATTTGATTTTCCACGGCTTCCTCTATTCTTATGTCTCCCTCTAGTTTCCATTGTCAAAGCATTCCCTAAAGTAGAATATTCCCTAGAGATTTTTCTTTACATTTCCTCACTTAGAATCACCCCTACAATATCCTCAAACTTCAACTTTGAGTTAGCTGGAACCGAGTTGCTTACCGCCATTACCAAGCTATTCCAACTCTCAGGTAAAGAGCACATAACTAATAAAGCCCTAACTTCTTCATCAAATTCTATTGAAATCGAAGCTAACATATTTACAACTGTATTAAAATTATTTAAATGATCTGCTACTGAACCATTCTCAGAAATATTCATATTAAACAAATTTTTCATTAAAAATATCTTATTTGATGCATAGGTTTTTTCATACAACTTCCCTAATGCATCCATCAATTATTTTGTAGTCTTTTCCTATGATACATTAAATAATGCCGAAGATGTAAGACACGGCTGGATTGTCCCAAGTGCCTTTCTATCAAGCAAATCCTATTCCACATCTATCATTCTCGAGGGTTTGCTCACCTTCTCAGACATTGGAATATAAAGATGCTTCTAATAAAGGAAATCTTCCATCTACATCTTTCAAAGACTGAAATTATCCCCATTGAATTTATAAACCCTTGATCTTACATTATCTGCTATAGCTCCCACTCAAGATAAAAATTTCCCTGCAATTCAACACTTTAGCAAACCAAACTAGGCTCTGATACCAATTGTTAGGAAATAAGGGATAAATAATACGTAATAATCCCTCATAGAATCGAAATAGTAGAAACTCATATGCAGAAAATATTACAGATCTCAAATAAAATTGCAAAATAAAATAACACAACACAAAGAGACAATATTTAACATGGTTCATCCAATTTGGGCTACATCCACCCAGAATCAATTTCTCATATTTTATTACAAGCCACCGCTCTCTTAATACAATACCTAGATTTGTTTGGAGCTATGCTCAACAAATTCTATAGAATTCACACCCGAATTCAAAACACATATGCAATGTTACATAATACATACCATATACATAAAATAATATAAGTAGATAACTTCTTAAGTAGTTTTATAAAACCGTGGGTATTAAAACCATGGGTCAAAAATCCCACCCATATGAGAAAAGCACGTTACTCGGTATATCAGGCATGTTTTAAGGCCAATTTTATTTTTTCGGGGGCTGCACCACCGAACCGTTAATACTGGGGGCTTCCGCCCTTGGACCCTTACTCGGGGCTCAGCCTGGCCCCATACCCCAGTGAGACAATTATGGAAAGTGTACAATACTATTAGTGTACAATATTCAACACTTTCTCACATGAAAACAAGCTCCACAACCTAACAATCTCCCACTTGGAGACTAGTTTTCCTTTGAGCAAGCTTCTTAACCCTTCAATAGTTTCTGGGAAGACCAACCAAAGATAAACACAACTTCAGTTCTTCCCTTATGACCACATTAGTCATCATGTTTGCACGATTCTGACTAGTATGAATCTTCTCCAGATTCAACTTCACTTCCTCCAAAGTTGTCCTGATTAAATGGTACCTTAATTGTATATGTTTCATCCTAGAGTGGAAAGTAGAGTTCTTAGCAAGGTGTTTAACACTCTGACTGTCACTATGCATCTTTCCTTCCTCCCGCATATGCCCCAACTACTCAAGAAATTGTTGTAACCAAATAATTTCTTTTCTTGCCTTTGTGGCAACAACATACTCAACCTTTGTTGTTGACAAAGCCACCAACTTCTGTAGTTGTGAAATTTAGCTCACTATTGTCCTACCTATAGTGTAAACTTAACATGTCTCGCTCCTCCTGCTATCTACATCTCCAGCCATATCTGAATCTACATAACCACACAAAGTGGTGTCTGATCCACTGTAGTACAAAATTTTCCCCATGGTCCGTTTCAAATATCGAAGGATCCACTTTACTGCCTATCAGTGATCTCTACCTAAATCAATCATAAATCTACTCATTGCTCCCACTACATGGGCAATATGAGGCTTGGTGCATAGCATGGAATACATCAAACTACCAAGTGGTGATGAGTAAGGTACCTTAGGCATTTGGTTTCTCTCTTGCTCTGTCTTGGGACACTACTCTTTTGATAACTTGAAATGGCCTACCAAAGGCATCCCAACTGGTTTAACATCCTACATATTAAACCTCTCCAAGACTCTCTTAATGTACTCTTCCTCAGATAAATTCAGCTTTCATTCCTTCCTATCCTGATATTTCCTCATGCCAAGGATTTTATTTGGCTGCCCCCAAATCCTTCATGGAAAAGGATTCACTTGGCTGCTTCTTGAGTACTTTTATTTCATGCATGTTTTTATCTGCAACCAACATATCATGCACATACAAACACAGGATAATATAACTTCCATCCTCAAATTTCTTTATATACACGCAATGGTTATAATGGCATCTAATATAGCCTTGCTCCATCATGAAACTATCAATTTTCTTATACCATTGACATGGAGCTTGTTTTAAGCTATACAATCTCTTCTTCAGTTTGCACACCATCTCCTCTTTACCTTTGACCTCGTAGCCCTATGATTGCTGCATATATAGACCCTCCTCCAAATCACCATGGAGAAATGAAGTCTTTACAACAAGTTGTTCTAAATTCAAGTCTTATGTTGACATTATTCCTAGAATAGTTCTAGTAGAAGTCATTTTTACTACAGGAGAAAAAATCTCTTCAAAATTTATACCTTTTTTCTATGTAAACCCCTTGAACACGAATCGGGCCTTGTATCTTATCTTGCCTCCTTCTTCCTCTTTGAATTTGAACACCAACTTGTTTTGTAATGATATTTTTCCTTCGAGTAGCTTCACCAAATCCCATGTATTGTTCTCCATGAGATCCTGATGCTCCTCATCCATGGCTTGCTCCCACTTCTTCCTCGCATCTACCTGCATTGATTCATCAAAGCTCTCTGGATCTCCACTGTTAGTGAGTAATAAATAATAAAGAGAAGGAGAAAAATGTTTAGCTTCTCTTCTTACCCTAAAATACCTCCTCAATATAGGAGTTCAAGGTTCCTATTGAGGATGTTCCTGAACTGATTAATGTGTCACTTTTCCATCCGGAAGATCCTCTACTGCTGCATATTCTTTTTTAGATTCTTCCCTATTTTCTTGCAACTACTAGTTTTACATGACTTTCTCATTAAAGACCACATCCCTAGATTGAATGAATTTATTTTCCTTAATACTCCAACATTTATATCCAAAGTCATCACCACCATAACCAATGAAAGTACATTTTTTTGATTTAGCCTCTAGTTTGGTCCTACCATCCTTGTCTATATGGAAAAATACCTCACATCCAAAGACTCTAAGAAATGAATAATCAACTTTCTTACCATACCATGTCTCCTTAGGTATTCCCCCATCCAAGGAACTTGAGAGTCATTTGTTTATCAAGTACACAACTGTATTCACTACTTCTACCTAAAAAGAAAGAGGTAGTCCTGCATGTAACCTCATGCTCTTAGCACATTCTATTATTGTTATGTTCATCCATTCTAACACCTCATTATGTTGCGGAGTTCTTGGAATCATATTTTTCCTACGGATTCCATTCTTAGAATAGTAATAATCAAATTCATTGCTGCAATACTCCCCTCCATTATCTAACTTGAGACATTTTAGCTTAAGACCTGTTTCATTCTCTACCAAGGATTTCGATTTAACAAAAGTGTCAAATACATCAGATTTGTTTCTAATACAATAAACCCAAACTTTCCTTGTTTCATCATCAATAAAAGTAACATAATAACTTTAACCCCTAAGAGTTGATACATGAGCCGGTCCCCACACATCAGAATGCACTAGATTTAACTTACTCTCTTTCTTTGTAGGTCAAACCTTGAAAAACTTAACTCATTTTTATTTCTGATATATGCAGTCCTCACAGAACTCTAAACCTATTTCTGTATATCTAGGAAAATCATTCTTTATGATCTTCATGCCCTTATGGCTCAAATGACCGAGCCTATAGTGCCACAATGGTGTATCTACTTTTGAAGCCATAAGATTACAAACATTAGTGATATAAGTGGTTAACTACAAGGTTCCAATCTTCTTACCTCTTGCCACCATAAGAGCACCCTTGGTAACCTTCCAAAAGTTCACCATAAATATCATAGTACAACCATCACTTCCCAACTGCCCCACCGATATCAAATTTCATCTTAATGCAGGAACATGTCTGACATCCTTCAATAGCCAAGTATTCCCATTCTGCATCTTAACCTAAACATAACCTTTTCTAGCTATGCTGGAAAGCTCATCATCACGAAGAAAAAAATCCAAAAAGTATAATAAGAAAGGCCCCAGGCCAAGTACTCTTACAGGAAAGCCCAGCTCAAAGTACACCAAGGAAACACTAGACCACATACACACATCAACAAGTCAGACTCTTCCGATAATGATAGGAGTTACATTGAATAATCCGCCTCCCTAGATCTTGACCACTCTCTTTCTGATATCACCCAACTTCACAAGATCTACAGAACCACAAGGACTATACACTTGTTACTTTTCACAGGATTCTACATGAGAGCTATTTTTCACAAGATTCCACCTGAGTGGTAGTTTAATGGGATTCCACCCGTTAAATTTATCAACCCTAGATATTCCATCATCTACCGTAGCTCCCACTTAAGATAAAACTTTCCCTATGATTCAACACTTTAGCAAACCAAACCAAGCTCTGATACCAATTGTTAGGAAATAAGAGATAAAATATATGGAATAATCCCTCAAAGAATCGCAATAGTAGAAACTAATATGCAAAAAATATTACAGATCTCAAATAAAAGTGCAGAATAAAATAACACAACACAAAGAGACAATATTTAACATGGTTCACCCAATTTGGGCTACGTCCACCAAGAATCACTTTATCATATTTTATTACAAGCCACCACTCTCTCAATACAATACCCAGATCTATTTGGAGCCATGCTAAAAAAACTCTACAGAATTCACACCCGAATTCAAAACACATCTACAATGATACATAATACCTACCATATGGATAAAAACATATAAGTAGAAAACTATTTAAGTAGTTTTACAAAATGGTGGGTATCAAAACCATGGGCCAAAACCATCCCATAAACCTCTGGGTCAAAAATCCTGCCCATATGAGAAAAAAACATTTCCCGACCTAGCCCCGAACCCCAACGAGACAACTGTGGAAAGTGTACAATACTCTTAGTGTATAGTCTTCAACACTTTCTCACATGAAAACAAGCTCCACAACCTAATATTTTAAAGGAAAATTTATTTTTTGGGAGCTGTGCCCCCGAACCCCTACTATCGGGAACTGTTGCCCCTAGACCCTTGCTCGGGGCTTGGCCCATTTCCAAACCCTGACGAGACAACTGTGGAAAGTGTATAGTACTCTTAGTGTATAGTATTAAACTCTTTCACACATGAAAACAAGCTCCAACACCTAACACCTTCAAGAGAGAAGAACTCAGAAATATATGGTTTATCAATCTGTGCACCATTTTGGAAGATTTCATCAAATTCTGATTTCATGACAATGGGGATTTCCACTGTTCTTCTTCTCTGTTCTTCGTTTCCTCTTCTTATTTTGGTGAAATATTCTTATAATACCTTTGTATCACAATGGGATAGAGGATTTCATTGTTGTGGTGAATCTAGTTTGAGATTTGACAATGGCGGAGCAGTGGAATGAGGTGTTATCTGCAACTTTCTTTTGGTAATGGAGAAATAGTTAGAAGCAGTAAGACACATCTAGGAGTTATAAAATATTAAAATTTTGGAGTTGAAGTTGGGTGAATTTTTTTTTCCTGATGTCCCTCACCTCAAAGGGATGTGAGGGACAAAAATTTCCATGATGAGCAAGATGGTGATACATGGCATTGATCTAACGACAGGGAATGAGTACTCTTAGGCCAACGTTAAAGCACTGAGGGGTTGGAAGCAAGTCACATGGGTGACCAAAAATATATCCTAGAGGGATGGGAACATTTTAAAAGGTTTATGTACCTAACCTATTGTGGACATGAAATTCCACGACAGTCCTAAAGCTTACACGTGGCAGAGATATGACGGCAGGGGATTTGAGCTCCAAATTACACCCGGGGGCTGAACTGGTAATCTTGATGGTCACATGGGAGCTGGGTGAATTTTTCCAAGGTTTATATACTTGATCCTCAGGGATGTCGAGGAAATAAAATCCCACTAGGATCCTGCAGCTGACACGTGTCCTCCCAAAATTTGGCTAAGTCCTAAACTTGCTCCAAGAGGACAACTTGCGATGATGATAACTTGAGCTCCCGATGAAATTTTTTAGAAAATTTTTATATGATACTAATTGGAAATGGAATTTTTAATCCAATTCTAGGGATATCATTTCTTGATTATTCCTTTTGGTCCTTGAAAAAGTAGAGTTATGATTTGGTACTCCATCTATGCTTGAGAAAAAATGCCTACAGACCTATTTCGCCAAGATGTTGTGTAATATCGGATCTAACCATAATGTAGGGATTGGAATTCCATTTTAGAAGATATTTTTTTAGCTCCTAAATCCATATAGAGCTCCCGGAATCACCCTCCGAAGCTTTGCAGCTTATTTTGGCCTATGCACTACATAGGCCTATGAATCCCCAACTTTGATGAAACTGCCCCAACTACTCCAAATCTTCCCTGAACCTTCCAAAATCACCTTCACGATTTTCCTAGGCCTTTTAATCACTTCCATGTCCATTTTGGATTTTCTACTTTTCTCCATGGAGTTGCTCTAATCCTAGGAAGGCTAGTGAAAGCCCTTCCCGTGACCGTCCAAAGTTTTGTTTTAAAGAACTCCTAAAATAACCTAATGGGAATGAATGGAATTTCCAAAATCACATAGGGGTATGAGATAACATTAATTGGGAGGTCACTTGTACTTACTGGAGAGACTCAGGATGTCTTGGAATGATAAGACTTGAAAAATTAACACAAGGGTATAGTTGTCGTGCTTGGAAATTATTTATTTCCCTGTTAATTTGCATGAAAAAACACAAGGATACAGATCAAGCCTACCTATTAGAAGTGGGATCCAATGTTTAGTGATCTAGTCATGCATAACTGATAAGCTTGGCCATAAACCACTGAAGTGACAAATCAAAGGATGTTCCTAGTAAAATCGTTCAGATTCCAGAACTTCTTCTCTTAATGAGATGTTTGGGGTAGTGGCTGCAGGGGCCATGGATCTGCAACCTTGCACAATATTTTTGAAGGAAATGCTAGAGTTTCATTGAATAGGGGAACTAACAGTGATAGAAGTAGCAGAGCCATCCAAGACTCCCCTATCATTATTATCCAAACCAGAATCTGGTTTTAGAAGCACAAAATGGTTTCCCGCTATGGTGTGGGTGGCTATGGCTTGGCTTAGGGCTCAAAGGAGGGATTAGTCTATATTTGGAAAAATCCAGATTGGTCTAGGGTATTTCTTCTTCTAATTATTCTATATTGAGGCCAACTTCTAAAGATCCTATTTTACGAGTAAATCCAACTTCCTACACAGCCTAAGAGGATGCATCCTTACATGCGGCGTGGTGCTTGGAGAGTTGAGCAGTACCATTGCCACCACCCTAGTCAGGGATATTTTCTGCCTTAAATGTTTTTGAAGAAGGGGGCAGAGGAACCATCTCATTTTTTTATCATATTAATATATATAATATATATATTAAAGATATTTCTAGATTCAGGTGTGGACACCAATTTTTGGTATCCCTTAACCTTAATCTCGTATGTGCTCCCTTTTATCATATTTATTCACATACATACCTCTCTTCTCGTTTAAATCACCCTTTCCCTCCTAAAATATATTTACCCCTTTAAATTGTTATTTTCTACCTTAATTTTATCCTTATGACATCATTAATCTCTCTTCCATAAATATCCCTAACTGCCCTTAATTATACTTAAGTATCTTCATTAATCATTTTTATTCTCCCTAAATCCTTACTTTCTCATCCCTAGGCATTCATTTAATAATTTCATCTTCCCTTTTCCTTTAATTAATATTTTCTACCTCTCACCTACCCTTTTATTCTTTCTAAGAAACCGTAGCTCACATTTATTAGCTAAAACCCTAATCCCATCTCATAAGGCCTATTTGTCTTGAACTTCTCAATCTTCCACCACCTAAATGGATGGATTGCCACAGACACCAACAACCTATCTGTTTCTTCATAGACCCTATAAATAGGACCATATCCCCCATTTTTTCAGGATGTATCTTTAGAGAATTTAAGCTTTCTTGTGACCTTGCCTTCATTTCTTACTCGTGTGGTAGCTACTATCACTATATTAGAGCTACTTTAGAGATTTTTTCCCTCACCTTTGGATATTTGAAGTTATCTGTCTCTCTCTCTCTCTTACATTCTTGGGTCCACCATTTCCATTTCCATTTCCATTTCCATTTCATCACTCCTCATCTATTTTACAGGTTAATCAACCGTCTCAGAGCCTTGTCTCTCTGCATTTTATTATCTTAATTTTCTTTTGTAGATCTTCATTTACATCCATTTATGTCTGTCAAACCCATATAACTGCTAGTCACCATTGACCCTGCCCAATATCCTTCGACCCAGTTCTCATTTTCTTAGTTTTCTGTCATCCATTTTTCCAGTTATCTTTCTTTTGACCTCAAAGCTTTTTAGATCCCCCAATCTTTCTATTCTAAACAATTGAAATTTCAGATCCCAACTCCATCATATTTAGTGATCGTCGATCAGGACCAGTCACTGTTAACCAAGTTAGCAGATCTCTTTTTCTTTAATTTTCTTGTATCTTTTTTGTTCTCATTCAAATCTATATTTTTTGCCTCATCTCAGCATCATTTCCAATTTTAGGTCAGCTTCAATTATTTTAGATCTATCTTTTCTGCATATACTTTTGGCCTACTCTATACCATTAGCTGTCGATTATTCCTAGAAATCTTGGTTCTTCATTGACCCACTCAAGTTTTATTTAGACTAGTATTTTCTACAATCATTTATGTATCTTATCACATTTATTACATTTCAATTTTTTATTTTATCTCAGATTTAGTTGCATCCTAATAGATCCATTCACTTACTTTATCTATCTTTATAATAAAGTGGGTTGATATCCATCCTTGGAAGTTTTCACTTCTCGAGACCAACTTTTTTGGGAAACCCATTGTTAGGAAATTAGGGATAAATAATGCAGAATAATCCCTTACAGAATCACAATAGTAGAAATTAATATGCAGAAAATATTACATATCTCAAATAAAATTACAGAATAAAATAACACAACACAAAGAGACAATATTTAACGTGGTTCACCCAATTTGGGCTATGTCCACCAAGAATCACTTGCTCAGATTTTATTACAAGCCACCACTCTCTCAATACAATACCAAGATATGTTTAGAGCTATGCTCAACAAACTCTACAAAATTCACACCCAAATTCAAAACACATCTGTAATGTTACATTATCCCTACCATATGCATAAAACCATATAAGTAGACAACTGCTTAAGCAATTTTACAAAACTGTGGGTATCAAAACCATGGGGCCAAAACCGTCCCATACACCTATGGGTCAAAAATATTGCCCATATGAGAAAATCACATTTCCCGATATATCAGGCACGTTTTAAGGCCAAATTTTTTTTCCGGGGCTGCGCCCCCAAACCCATGCTATCAGGGGATGCCACCCCCACTTGGGGCCTGGCCCGGCCCCAAACCTCGGCGAGACAACTATGGATAGTGTATAGTACTCTTAGTGTATAGTATTCAACACTTTCTCACATGAAAATAGGCTCCACAACCTAACACCCACCATCCTTTCTAATAATCCTTTCTCGTGCTGAGTTTCTCTTTGTTGTACAGGTTACAAGCTCATTGCGAGGTGGATCTTTTGCGTATGTATTCATCACAATCTCATTTAGAGGTATCCTTAAACCATCTCATATTATATTTTCCCATTTTCTTGTTACCATTTAACTAATTTGAAACATAAGTGAAATAATTGGTCTAATATTTTGGCATGCATGGTGGGAACCACCCCTATTTGATGAGTTTTTTTGTATTGTTTTCCATTTCCATTTTCCATTCCTCTTTTTCTAATAACCGTGCATGTAAAATATTTTCTTTCATCTGTGGTGGATTACATTTCTTGGATAAACTTGCTTTCTTTAAAAATAAAAAAAATAAAAAAGGGAAATTGTGTTATCCAGGTATTCTTCATTTTTCTCTATTTTACCCTTTTGTATTGTTTTTTCCTTCTTTATTTGAGTGTCTTCATCAAATATAACACTTCATTTTGGAATTAAAAAGAACCTTCATATTTACTTGGCAATCTAGTCTAATTAGGAGGTTAACACTTTGCATTCACTTCCTCACACACATCCAAAAAACACACATCAAAACTACACATCTTAAACATTTTCTTCCAAGTGGAACTAATGGGATTTCATCCTCAATAAGAAATCCACCATGGTGTTTGGGTGGTGTAACATTTTTTTCTATTATTGGTATAAATTATAAGTACCTGACACCCTTATCGCTACAATGTTTGAAGTGAGGGGGTAGGCCCCAATACTAGGCCACGTAATGATAATCATCACTGAATCAGTCCTCACATACATTTGGGTATTGTTATCTAATTTTTCCCCTTGGGAAAAATTGATCAAACAAAATCTTAGACATGAGAGTGGGAGCGGTTGGTTTGGTCATACAAACTCACACTCGATTTAAAAAATAAGGTTGCAAGAAAGATCGTCAATGAAATGTAGGGTCAGAAATTAAATGGCCAATGGGAATGGTGAAGGATATCAGAGCTCAAGACAAAGAAGAATGAAGAAAGGCTCAAAGTTTTCAGACCTTGAATTTACTTGGCACTTCGGAGGAAGACATGGTAGAACAATGGTTAGCAATGTCCAAAATCCTGAAGTCTAAAAATCCAAAATTATGGACTTTCGGGTTTCGGGGTTTCAAAAACTCTCAGGCGCGAAGTTGGAAAATCGGCCCCAAAAGTTTGAAATCCTGAAGTTTGAAATTTTAGACTTTTGAAATTTTGGGATTTGGAGACCTCAAGAAGAATGCCAAAAATGGAGCAGCAATGTCTAAAATCTTGAAGTTTGAAATTCCAAAATTTTAGACATTCAAGGTTTTGGGAATTTTGGGAATCATGCCAGAAAAGAAGCATGCAAAAATCCCAAAAGTCCGAAGTCCAAAATTTCATACTTTGGAGTTTCAGAAGTCTCAAACCCCAAAACATGAAATTCCCCCTCAATTTCTGAAACTCTGAAACCTGAAAGTCCAAAATTTTAGACTTTCAGGCTTTCAGGTTTCAGACTTTTAGAAATCTCAGGTCATTTTTCATAGAACGACAGCTCAACGTTCAGATGGCCATATCTTTCGACTGGAAGCCCGGATTTGAGAAAGAGAGGAATTTTTGAAAATCTTATAGTCTCTTCTACGTAACTACTAC
Organism: Taxus chinensis; assembly: GCA_019776745.2. Lineage (NCBI taxonomy): Eukaryota > Viridiplantae > Streptophyta > Pinopsida > Cupressales > Taxaceae > Taxus > Taxus chinensis. The sequence goes on along the minus strand of CM034156.1, from coordinate 514,025,452 downwards.
TGGATATCTTTAAATTAGTGGGACTAAGTTCTTAAAAATGAAAAATATAGTTTGCCATTTTTTGAGGTGTCCCAGGTTGGTCACCTACGACCATAATGAAGGTATGGGATTCCTTCTTTCCTAGCAAGGCACAATACACAGGGGTATAGGTTTTTTCATGGAACCCATCATTTTTCAGGTGAATTCAATGCATTTTGGGGTGGTTGAAGAAAGAATTTGAATTCTTCTCTCCTTTCTCTCTCATTTTTCCTATATATTGTAAGGAGGGGAATTTGTCTAAAGGTTAGACAATTTTTGCCTTGTATGTTCACTTCTTCTCTTCTCTACAAGTGAATTTGTGGAGTTTAAACCTCCCATTTCAAACTGTAATGAAAGTTTGTGCCTCTTGGCCATTGTAATGGACTATATCAAATTCTTGGAGCAATAAAAATAAGTTTGTGGATGATTTCAACCCTCTCTTATGTTCATTATATCTTCTTGATATTTCATTGCAATCTTGGTTATCTATGCATGGTGGTTGTATTACATTTTTATTGGTTTGTGTTTAATTACAAATCAGGTGTTCAAAATTCCTTTGGTGCATCACCTCTATGAATTTAGGTTTGTTTTCTTGCATCTTCTTAACCCTGTCTCCGTGGCAAGTTAGAGTAGGTTTTAGAGTGGATTCTCTACAAATTGTATGTGTGCACCTGAACAAAGGAATAGGATTTGACCTTCATTTGGAGAGCTTTCCCAATTGCAAAGTCCCACACTTAAGGAAAAGCTCCATGTTATGAAATCACACTGAGAGTCTCAACCCATCGAGTTGCAGACATTTAGGGGTGTTGTGATTACACATCAACATGTATATCAAGGAATCCATTCAAAACAAACTGAAACCATCCATAGATTCGCCATACCCTAGGCTACTTTCAAGCCCAATTTTATTTCTCTGTCACATTTTCCTAATAATCAAGATAATTAAAATTCTATTGCATGACTTGTTTGAAGTAATTAAAATTCAACATAGTTTTTTTATTTATTGTTTTTTTATGCCCATTATTACATGTTCTCAAGAGAGAAAACCGGAGCAAACCATGACATCTAATAACATTCCAAATTCTACTATTGTCTCCCAACAAACTTCAGCTCTTTGTATCATTACTTCCACCCCTTTGGTCACCTCTTCCATGGTTACTCAACATATTTCCTCCATTCCCCTATTCAAGAGTATCAAGTTATTTACTCTAACACTCATGTTAAAACCAACCCCTTACTTTATCACCACTCAGTCCATCTAGACTGGATAATCCACCATCCGTCACTTCTATGGAAATTTTTGGACCTCCCACTATCCCTTGTGGGTGCATGGATTTCCAAGAGATCCTTGATGCTAACCCCGTAGCTCTCTATGATTACCTTGATAAAAGGGCTACCCAAATCCCCATCGATGGTCCTTCTCTCTAGAAAATTTATCCTTACCATCCTCACTCAGAGTCCACAGAGGTTATTACCTAGTAGCTCATTGTTTTATTCCCAAGATACATGAATGGGTTAGATGTATATAAATAAAAACATGGCCCCCATGATCATAAAACCAATCAATTTGGTGGTTCCTGTAACCCCTAATCTATCTTGTATTAAAAATACTATCACCTCTTCCATCCCTATTACATCTTCATCCACTATGGTTATTAGTGCCCCTATCTTATAATGACATGAATTTCATTTGCTTCCTCCTCCATCTGAAAAACATAAAAAAATTTACCCCTTATGTCCACCTCCTATATCAATGCAAACATTATCACCTCACAACCGCATCCTTATGAATAAAATCAAATCCATCAACCTCCTCTTCAAAGTGTGTTTCATGACATACTTCCCAATCAATGAACTCAAACATCTCAATCATGTCATATCTATATCCCAAATCATCCTATATAAAATTAATCTAATATCCCCATCATTGAATAAACAACACAATACCATCAATTTCACTACATCCCCATCTCCCAAAAAAAACCTATATCCCAACATATTGAACCACAACCTTTCACTAATATCCCCCCTTATTAACCATTTACAAAAACACCTACTCATCCTCAAACATATCAACCTAATCCCCAACATAACCGATCTAATCCATATATTCTATAACCTCATCCTTATATTTCCCATCCTTATACATCTAAAGATCCGATGCATGTGTTATTAAGTAGAATGGCCAATTTTGAAGCTACCACTCTAGGATCCAAAACCACATTCTCCTATAAAAAGATCTACAATGAACCCATAATCCATCAGTCCCCATAAATACTTATCCCCCGCATTGGGAGCTCCTAAAATTCTCTAAGTTCAATAGTAAGGAGTATCCACAAAAAACACCTTCATGCCTTTAGCCATGCATGCTACCTCATTTCTAAGACCAAGATCTTATGGTTCGTACCTTCCCTATGTCATTGGCTAGTCCCACGTTGGATTGGTACAACAACATTCCACAACATTCCCTATTATTTTCACCCAACTCACACAACTATTCCTAGAGAATTTTTCTATTAACATTTCATGTAAAATCAGTATCACAAACCTCTACGCCATTAGAAAATTTGATTACGAATCTATTTTAGCTTTTCTCACTAGATGACATGGCATAATTAACCAACTATAACTCCCAAGATCTAATAAATTTGGTTCAAGTTACGTAGTAAATTTCAAATATTAAACACTCAATAACACTCTAATTGATTCATACATGATATATAACTCCTATAAATAAGTATTTTAAACCAAATACAACAATCTTCCCTATTTTATCTCAACTACAAAACTATCCATATTTCCTAAATATGTGAATTATTTTAGAAAATCAAAAACTCACATTATTATATAAAAAAAAATGTAAGAACTAGTAAAATATGAATTCACAACATTCCTCCCATTAGTGAGAATATGGGGAGAAACCATATCTTAAGAATTGGAAACAGAATCATATGCCTTCACATACTTTTAGGTCTGCATACTATTGTCTTCGATATTTCTGCACATGGCCTATCTACTTCACCATAGCGAATCCCTTAATGGATGATCACCCTTCCACCAATACACCTACATATGCAAACTCAATAGTTGCTACATCACTACCAGTGAATGCTCTTTCACCGACCGATTGATGAAGAAGTCTGACAATCAAATAATCTTAGCAGTTAGAGGATCACTCTATTTAAACTATCCTCCTATAAAACTATTATCATATTCATAAATACAAATCCTCCTCATTTCAATCATAATAGGGGAAGGAAAGAACACACAATCTTATTCTACACATATCACACAACAAAAAAAGAGATGGCACCATACAAAAATGCGCCCCCATCATTGGTGACTAATGAGAGGTTTTGATTTTCCTCCATCCTTCATTACCCCTGACCTCCAATAACATTTCTTAGCTCAATGGAATTTCAATTTGAGGCTTCAATTTTAAATGTCACCCCTTAATTTTAAATTGGATATCGGGTTACACCAAAAATGTGTCTAGTCAATATGCAGGAATTTTATTTTTTTTAAAAACATTTTCACAATTTGTCGATTTGATGATGATGATACTTTAGGACTAGACAATTTTTACAATGACAAGACCGACTATCAAAATATATATATAATGTATATTTTTTACCAGTTAAAAAAGAGAATAAAATAAAACTTGTAAAAGAAAGCTAATAAAATTATTTACTAACCACTCATAAGGTGACAAAAGGATTAACTAATAAATTGAATCTTCTTTCCATTTCTGTGACTATTTAATTTGTAGAATGTGGAGGACAACGTGTGCTATTAAAATTTTATCATGATCAACATGTTATCCCCGAATCACATCACCCTCCAATTTGTATAAGTGTGTATGCTCGAGCTCATGGTTTGACTAGATAACATGTATACTATATCCAAATGGGGGACTTGCTACTTGAGATAGACCTCCATAGAAAGTTAGTTCTTGCTCCTAAACTACCTGCCATAATATACTACTAATGCAGGAAAATCTATCTAATCCTAATATAAATTTCCAACGGAGCAAGGAGAGAGAGTGTATGAAATAAAAACCTACACTAAGAGAAGTGATACACGAGAAAAGGAGGGAATGATAATAGCTTTCCAATGTGTGAAAAATTGAAGCAAAGCACATACTAGAGAGGGTGATAAAAATTCTCCATAGTCTAGCAACTACATTCACAACAATATTTCATACACATAGAATGATAATGAATCCTTTTAAGAGCATAAAATAGACACAATATATTTGTAATGAGGTTGGAAGGGTGAGAAGAAATGTTATGTTTGTGGAGCCTATTTCCATGTTAGAGTATGGTACACCTTCCATGTGTTACACTCGGGTATTTTTACGGTGGTTCATTAACCCATGGGTAATCGGTAACCGTTATGGGCTGTTTTTGGGCCCATGTTTTTTCCGGTCTTTTGCCCATTGTTTTGATACCCATGGTTTTTTGCCCTTGGTTTTGATACCCACGGTTTTGTATCAAACTGCTTGAGCAGTTGTCTATTTATATGGTCTTATGCATATGATAGATGTACAAGCAAATGTATTACAGATGTGTTTTGAATTCGGGTTTGAATTCTGTAGAGTTTGTTGAGCATAGCTCCAAACGGATCTGGGTATTGTATTGAGAGAGTGAAGGCTTGTAATAAAATCTGAGCAAGTGATTCTTGGTGGATGTAGCCCAAATTGGGTGAACCACGTTAAATATTGTCTCTCTGTGTTGTGTTATTTATTCTGCACTTTTATTTGAGATCTGTAATAATTTCTGCATATTAGTTTCTACTGTTGCGATTCTGTGAGGGATTATTCCGCATATTTTATCTCTTATTTCCTAACAATTGGTATCAGAGCCTGGTTTGGTTTGCTGAAGTGTTGAATCGTAGGGAAAGTTTTTAGCTTGAGTGGGAGCTATGGCAGATGAAGGAAGATCTAGGGTTGATAAATTCAACGGGCAGAATTTCAGTCTTTGGAAGATGCAGATGGAAGATTACCTTTATCAAAAGGATCTTTATACTCTGTTGTCTGAGAAGCTGAACAAACCCTCAAGTATGACAGATGTGGAATGGGATTTTTTGGATAGGAAGGAACTTAGAACAATCCGGTTGAGTCTTACATCTTCGGTATTATTTAATGTTTCAAAGGAAAAGAGTACAAAAGATCTAATGGATACATTAGGGAAGTTGTATGAAAAACCATCTGCCTCTAATAAGATATTTTTAATGAAAAATTTGTTTAATATGAAGATGTCTGAGAATAGTTCAGTAGCAGATCATTTAAATGATTTCTATATGGTTGCGAATATGCTAGCTTCGGTTACAATATAATTTCATGAAGAAGTTAGGGATTTATTAATTCTATTCTCTTTACCTGAGAGTTGGAATAACTTGGGAATGGTGGTAAGCAACTCGGTTCCAGCTAACTCAAAGTTGAAGTTTGAGGATGTTGTAGGGGTGGTTCTAAGTGGGGAAATGCGTAGAAAAAGCTCTGGGGAATCTTCTACTTCAAGGAATTCTTTGACAATGGAAACTAGAGGGAGACATAAGAATAGAGGAAACTGTGGAAAATCGAAAGATTGGGCAAGGTCAAAATCCAAGAGCAAGATTGTATGTTGGAACTGTGGAAAGTCTGGGCATGCAAAGAAGGACTGTTGGGAGCTTTGGGACAAGAAGAAACAACATGAAGAAAACAAGGAGGAAAATGTGGCATCGGGTAATGTATGTCAGGATGCTTTGATTCTTTCTTTGCATAATATTATTGAATCTTGGGTTTTAGATTCAGGGGCTTCTTTTCATGGTACTCCACATAGGCATTATTTTGTTGATTATGTTCAAGGGGATTTTGGGCATGTTTTTCTTCGTGATGATGAGCCTTGCAGTATAGTTGGAAAAGGTTCTATTCAAGTTAAGATGCAGAATGGGAATACATGGCTATTGAAGGATGTCAAACATGTTCCTACACTAAGGAGAAATTTGATATTGGCGGGGAAATTAGGAAGTGATGGTTGTACTGTGATATTTATAGCTAGACTCTTGGAAGGTTACCAAGGGTGCTCTTATGGTGGCAAGAGGTAAGAAGGTTGGAACCTTGTATTTAACTACTGATAATACTAAAGATTGTAATCTTATGGCTTCAGATGCAGATACAACATTATGGCACTATAGGCTCGGTCATATGAGCCATAAGGGCATGAACATCATAAAGAAGAATTTGCCTAGATATACAAAAACATGTTTGGATTTCTGTGAGAACTGCATATATGGGAAACAAAAGCGAGTAAGGTTTCTCAAGGTTGGACCTACAAAGAAAGAGAGTAAGTTAGAGCTGGTACATTCTGATGTGTGGGGGCCGGCTCAAGTATCATCTCTTGGGGGTTCAAGTTATTATGTTACTTTTATTAATGATGCAACGAGGAAAGTTTGGGTTTATTGTATTAGACACAAATCTGATGTATTTGACACTTTTGTTAAATGGAAAGCCTTGGTAGAGAATGAAACAGGTCTTAAGCTAAAATGTCTCAGGTCAGATAATGGAGGGGAGTATTGCAGCAATGAATTTAATGATTACTGTTCTAAGAATGGAATCCACAGGCAAAAGACAGTTCCAGGAACTCCACAGCAGAATGGGGTATCAGAAAGGATGAACAAAACTATTAATGGAACGTGCTAGGAGCATGAGGTTACATGCAGGAATGCCTCTTTCTTTTTGGGTAGAAGAGATAAGCACAACTGTGTCACTTGATAAATAGAGGACCCTCAAGTGCCTTGGATAGAGGCATACCTAAGGAGGCATTGTATGGTAAGAAAGTTGATTATTCATTTCTTAGAGTCTTTGGATGTGAGGTGTTTTTTCATATAGACAAGGATGATAGGACCAAGCTAGAGGCTAAATCACAAAAATGTACTTTCATTGGTTATGGTGGTGATGACTTTGGATTTAAATGTTGGAGTCTTAAGGACAAGAAAATCATTCGGTCTAGGGATGTGGTCTTTAATGAGAAAGTCATGTATAAGAAACAGTTGCAGGAAAACAAGGAAGAATCCAAGAAAGAATATGTAGTGGTAGATGATCTTCCAGATGGGACAGTGACCCATGAATCAGTTTAGGAACCGATGTAACAGGAACCCTAAAATCTACAGTGAGGAGGTCTTCTAGAGTAAGAAAAGAACCTGAACGTTTTTCTCCTTCTCTTTATTATTTATTACTCACTGATAGTGGAGAGCCAGAGAGCTTTGATGAAGCAATGCAGGTAGATGCCAGTAAGAAGTGGGAGCAAGCCATGGATGAGGAGCATAAGTCTCTCATGGAGAACCAGACTTGGGATTTGGTGAAGCTACCAAAAGGTAAAAGAGCATTGCCGAACAAGTGGGTGTACAAAGTTAAAGATGAAGAAGGAGGAAAGAAAAGATATAAGGCCCGGTTGGTGGTCAAGGGGTTTGCACAGAAACAAGGTATAGATTTTGATGAGATTTTTTCTCCTGTAGTAAAAATGACTTCTATCAGAACTATTCTTGGAATAGTGGCAGCAGAAGACTTGCACTTAGAACAGTTATATGTAAAGACTTGCATTTCTCCATGGTGATTTGGAGGAGGAGTTATATATGCAGCATAGCCAGAAGGATATGAATTCAAAGGTAAAGAGGAGATGGTGTGCAAACTGAAGAAGAGCTTGTATGGCCTGAAACAAGCTCCACGTCAATGGTATAAGAAGTTTGATAGTTTCATGATGGAGCAAGGTTATATTAGATGTCATTCTAACCATTGCGTGTATACAAAGAAATTTGAGGATGGAAGTTATATTATCCTGTGTTTGTATGTTGATGACATATTGGTTGCAGGTAAAAACATGTAGGAAATAAAAGTACTCAAGAAATAGCTAAGTGAATCCTTTGATATGAAGGATTTGGGGGCAGCTAGACAAATCCTTGGTATGAGGATAACTCGGGATAGGAAGGAATGGAAGTTGACTTTATCTTAGAAAGAGTACATTAAGAAGGTATTGGATAGGTTTAACATGCAGGATGCTAAACCAGTTGGGACTCCTTTGGCAGGACATTTTAAGTTATCAAAAGAGTAGTGTCCCATGATAGAGCAGGAAAGAAACCAGATGTCCAAGGTACCTTACTCATCAGCAGTTGGTAGTTTGATGTATGCTATGGTGTGCACTAGGCCTAATATTGCCCATGCAGTGGGAGCTGTGAGTAGATTTATGAGTGATCCAGGTAAAGATCATTGGCAAGCAGTAAAGTGGAACCTTCGATACTTGAGAGGGACCATGGGGATAGTTTTGTGCTACAATGTATCAGACACCAGTTTGTGTGGTTATGTATATTCAAACATGGCTGGAGATGTAGACAGTAGGAGGAGCATGACATGTTATATTTATACTGTAGGTGGGACAGTAGTGAGCTGGATTTCATGACTACAGAAGCTGGTGGCTTTTTCAACCACGGAGGTTGAGTATGTTGCTGCCACAGAGGCAAGAAAAGAGATGATTTGGTTACAATAATTGCTTGAGGAGTTGGGGCATAAGTAGAAGGAATGTAAGCTGGATAGTGATAGTTAGAGTGCTATACACCTAGCTAAGAACTCTGCTTTCCACTCTAGGATGAAGCATATATAGTTGAGATATCAATTCATCAGGAAAAGCTTTGGAGGAAGGTAAGTTGAAGTTGGATAAGATTCATACCAGTCAGAATCCTGCAAACATGATGACCAAGGTGGTCACAAGGGATAAACTAAAGCTATGTTCAGCTTTGGTTGGCCTTCGCGGATGATAGTGAAGGGTTGAGAAGCTTGCTCAGTGGAAACTAGTCTCCAAGTGGGAGATTGTTATGTTTGTGGAGCCTATTTCCATGTTAGAGTATGGTACACCTTCCATGTGTTACACTCGGGTATTTTTACGGCGGTCCATTAACCCATGGGTAATCGGTAACCGTTATGGGCTGTTTTTGGGCCCATGGTTTTTCCGGTCTTTTTCCCATTGTTTTGATACCCACGGTTTTTTGCCCTTGGTTTTGATACCCACGGTTTTGTATCAAACTGCTTAAGCAGTTGTCTATTTATATGGTCTTATGCATATGATAGATGTACAAGCAAATGTATTACAGATGTGTTTTGAATTCGGGTTTGAATTCTGTAGAGTTTGTTGAGCATAGCTCCAAACGGATCTGGGTATTGTATTGAGAGAGTGAAGGCTTGTAATAAAATCTGAGCAAGTGATTCTTGGTGGATGTAGCCCAAATTGGGTGAACCACGTTAAATATTGTCTCTCTGTGTTGTGTTATTTATTCTGCACTTTTATTTGAGATCTGTAATAATTTCTGCATATTAGTTTCTACTGTTGCGATTCTGTGAGGGATTATTCCGCATATTTTATCTCTTATTTCCTAACAAGAAATGCAAACAGTTACAACAAGGGAAGATACATCCACAAACTAGCATCTATTGCTTCATGATATGCATAGTTCAATCTATTACAAGATAAAGGCACAGATAACCATGCAAGGAGTCCACTACAAGGGCATGTAACACATTGGCTTTACAAAACAAAAATGACATAGTTTTTCTACTCAAAAACTATCCCCCTTTTATAATGAGCCCACACTTCAATTTATAGAATTTGGAAGAGAGATGATTGAAATCCTGAAATGTGCCTTTCCACTTACAAGAGGTAATAAATGAAGTGAAATGATGGTATGTTACTTACAGAAGGCTCCCCATGCCATCCCATAACCTGCAGCTGGATAAAATGATGACCATGCTTCTTAATTGCTCTCCCAACTACCAATTAAAACATTGATAAAAACCTGTAAGGTTTTTCTTAAAATAACCATTAAATATTCTTCAATTACAAATTTATTTTTTTGTGTGTGTGGTGCTCGGAGTAATGAATCCCAAGAGACCAAATTTATTAAAATCCACCAAAAATTGGAAATATTTATGGCCTTCTTAGTGTGGGCATCTATTTTGAGTTTGTCAGGGATTTCTTACATTTTATGGGAATGAACATTTATATTTTTTAGAGCTAGATATTTTTATTTCCTTTTCACCTACATACCATTATTAAAACTAAGACATCCATTTTTTGCTGTAGAGGATTTTGTACCCTTTCAAAAAAGTCAAATTATGTGAAAATCATAGTTTTGAGTCAAAATTTATACTTGTTTGAAGTTTGGGGGGTCGAGCATTCCAATTTCCTTTTGGGTTGTAGGTATTGCCAATTTTCAAGGAACTCACTTCCCTGCAGTACTTGGACCATGTGGACTTCTTTTCTGTGCATCGTCTGACTTTGGCTCTTCTTTCCTCACGCATCTGCCATTGACTAAGCTAGGTGGGTCATTGAGCTCTGACATATCTGCAATGCTTGCCCGCTAGTATTTTGGCTATTTTGGGTCAATGTGTCCCAGATGTATGGGAAATTTTTCTCAGTATTCTCTATACTTTATTGGTTGTGGCTATTTCATATTTTTGGGGTCTATGCGTACTTTTTTACCAACTGTCCCGCAGACTGCGTGGGACAAAATATTCCACTTTTACTATAATGTATTGAGCTCCTTCATTAATCGATGACTTTGGCGATGTAGGGAACTGGTGGCTTGAATGAACCTGTGTGGCCTAGGATGCCGAGAGCTAACTTAGCCATAATACATTGGCTCATTTGTAAATTGGACCTGAACTAGGTACGGTGAACCCCAATATAATCTGCATTGGTTCTATCTGCAACCCCCAAACCCGATTTGCACTAAAATAGTCCCTTAACTTCATTTTTATTTTATTTTTGTAATTTTACATTAACTCCTTGGATTTTTCATTGGATAAGGAAGTTAGAGAAAAGCCAAGGGATCCCTTAAAACCTGATTTTGGGCCTCAAACCATTTTTGCTTGCTCAACATTGAAGAAATTGTGCAAGTTATCAAAATTACCCCGAGGGGTGAATTTTGGATAACACAACATCCAAACACCAATAACCCTCCTTTTTCTTAGCACATGGGACATGTATTACATGGAAGGATATCAATAAGACATTTAAATTATAGCCGTAACCTCCTTTTTATGGAGAAATCACAACACCCCCTGAATGGCCAATTTGTGGAATTGAGGCATTTAATGTGATTACCAAACATGGAGCTATCCTAAGTGGGGGACCTTGTGAAATGGGATAGATCTCTAGAGAATGCCATTTCCTATTCCTAATCCTACCTACCAAAACTACTCCTAATGTAAGAAAAACCTATATAAACCTAATCTAAACTTCCCCATAGATAGGGAGAGAGATGCACGGAAAGTAAAAACTACACTAAGAGTGGTGACACACCAAGAAAAGGAGTTTCTAGATAGATTCCCAACCCTACAAAATAGATAATAATGCAATTATAGAGGGTGGTCAAGAACCGCAAACAAAATTTCACACATGACACCATTTCCAAAAAGACACAACAACTCCAAAACCCTGCAATGGAAAAATTAGTTGCATAAAATACCTGATAGAAATGAGAGGCAAGAAAGAACAATGAAACAATGAAAGGCTAGGAGATCAACAAAAACATGATTTTATTTCTCCATATGAACTTACACAGTACATTGTAGTAGGGAAAGGAAAGAGTGCCATTAAAAATTTTGTGTGAAGGCCTTAAGCCCCAAATTTGAGAAGAAGAGGGGTGTAAGGGAAGAGAAAAATGAATAACTTTTTGTTTTATGAAACCTAATTACAATTTATAGAATAAATTTTAAGGATAGAGAGAGGAAATATGAAATCCATTCCAACCATCTGTAAAATCTATCATATCTCCTGTAAGAGTGATGGGAAAGTTGGCCAAGCCCATACTCCATGTACTTTGCCTTGTTGAAGAAGAAAACATGCCCATACCATAATTGATGATTTCTCACCTACCACAACACTACACACTATTCCTAGATTTTGTAAGTCCAAAAAATTTAAAAATATGATTTTGATGTTACCATTTTGTATATTGTTTCCCCATTATTCCAATGACTATTTTGTTGTGAAAATATGACATCCGGTGTTCAAGTTATGCCATTTCAGGTTTTGGGGAACCATGAAATTTTAGGGTTTCAAAAACCTCTGAAAAACTAATTTTTTTGTCTCCATTGTAATGGTCTCGTTTTCATGATTGTAACAATTGTGAGTTTTTGAAAATGTGGCATTTCTAGCTCAAGATATGGCACCTTTTGTGAGGGGTTTTTGTGTTCATTCTAGGCACTGCAATGCTTTGTTAGTGAGTTATGTATCATGCCTTGGCTCATGGACAGTGAACCTAAACATTTTCCCACCGAGCCCTCATTAGTTCCCCCAATCCATGCTAGTTTGCATTGGATTCTCAGGCCTAAGAATAACTCAGAGGGCTCTGAAGATTCCCACCCACAAACTCTCCATTAGTTTAGCACATTGTTTCCACGTGGTGCTTGGATATGTCTCTGAGTTCTCCCTATAACGTTAACTCTCCACTAACTATGTTTACTTCCATAGATTTCCCTAGCTTAACTCCCAAGCCCTTTTCGTAATTTCAGAAATTTTCCCCACTTTCGGGCATTTTGACTTTGGGGGACTCATAACTGTTCATCATCAAGCTGACACGAGAGTTTCAAAATGCTGAAATCTTGAAGTCTGAAATTTAGACTTCGGGTTTCAGACTATCTTCCATTTTACCCTAAGACTATTGATGAGGCCATAAATTGGCCATAAATTACCATTATTTTGTCCATCCAAGTTACCTTTGAAAGTTCATTTTAATGTAATCTAGGAAATCATAGTTTTCTTAAGATAGAATATAGGATATATATCTTGTTCATTCTTTAGAAATCTTTTGTTATCTATTTTATTGACTAATCCTATTGATTATTTGGGAAAAGATGTAATGTCTTATGTATGCAGGCCATAAAGGAAAGATAATGCTAGTATTGAGAAAAGTGGAATTGATCATGTATGGTATATCTAAAATTAAAAATGATTTCATATTCTGATTTTTCTCAAAAACTTATGCAAGTTCAAAAAAATAATCATCTCAATCCGAGATCGTATGCAAAAGTTATAGCTATTTTAAGTTCGCTCTGGAACTCGTAGGCTTAGTTCTGGAACTAAGTAGATTTTGACAGTTTTTGAGGATTTGTGAAATATCAAAGAATCCAATGGAAAATCAAAGAGAGGTTTTTTGTTCATAGTAATGTGATTAGCAAAAATCTCATTCATATTTGTTACAAGTATAACAATAAAGAGAGATCTAACTTTTAGTGAGCTATAGTCTGAGGAAAAATGTATCAGAAGAGCACTAAAAGTTCCATAAATAGAAAAAAAAAATCAAATGGAAAATATGAGAGGGTTTTTTTTCATAGCAATGTGTTTAACAAAAACCTCATTCAGATTTGCTACAGGTTTTACCAATAAAGAAAGATCTAACTTTTAGTGACCTGTAGTACGAGGAAAAGTGTATTAGATGAGCACTAAAAGTTCTATAAATAGAAACAGAAAAGTCAAATAGAAAATATGAGAGAGATTTTTGTTCAAGAAATTTGTTTTAAAAAAACCTCATTTATATTTTCTACAGGTCTTATCAATGAAGATAAATCTAACTTTTAGTGAACTGCAGAAGAGGAAAAAATGTATTAGACAAGCGTCAAAAGTTCCACAGTAAATAAAAACAAAGTTAAATGAAAAATCCAAGAAAGGTATTTGGTGAAAATCATATTTTGAGAAAAATCCTCTTTCTAATAATGTAAAATAATAAAATAATTATGATTATTGTTACCGAAAAACAAGGAGAAGATTTGGCATTAAATCTTCCTAAAATAAGTAAGATAAGATTTGACCCCAATAATATCTCTCTCTCCATATTTTGTGGAGCTGGAGATCTTAGTTGTTAGGATTGTAATAAAGATAAGATCAGATTATATTTCCTAAAATAAGGAGTTGGTTGGATGCATGAATTATAAAATCAACCTTCCACACGAAGATATGTAATGCTTTTCTCCCAAGAAATAAAGATATGTTATTTCCTCTCAAATATTCTATAGTTTTAAGATCTCAGAAGTATGATTTAAATCCTCTTCTAAGGAATTAGCTGGCCACTCATTCCAAGGAAGATGGATCTATATATTTATGTTTATGTTTATTCATTTTTCTGTAATTCATTCTGTTGTATTGTTTTTATCCTTGTATTGTGAAAATGCAGTTTGTTGTGAACCTGCAGGTGTTTTGTTCAATTATGCCTATTTCTAATTCAATAATTTCAATTTATGTAAGTGTGTCTTTCAATTCATGCAAGTGTGTTTCTTTCATGCAAACTTTATTTCTGCAAGTGTGCCTTTTAATTTCCGTAAGTTTGATTTATTTTATGTAAAATTGGTTTATGTTTAAAGGAGTTGATTTCCAATATTTTCTTCTCTTAATGCATACATCCTTCGACACCAACCTAGATTGAAATTATTAATGGTGAGGATTGATGACCCTCATTATTTTGGCATCGTTGCCGAAGTCACGGTGTTATTAAGAGATTCAGAGTTCTCTAAAAGAATATTCTAGTGACAGTAGAATACCTTTTAGCAAATTCTGTGACAGGAAGTATTTGATAAGTAGTTTCTTTAGAAATTTATTTCCTGTAAGTATATTAAAATTTCATTTCTACAATTAGGAATATTAGATTGTAAATATTTATCTCCCCACAAACTAACTCTTTGTATAAGAAAATGACTGTGATGTTTGATCAATAAGGTACATTGGTATGAACAAAGAATTCAAATCTGAAAATGGTAGAATATGATATTGAATCTGGAAGTAGATCCAGTTGATGAAATATCATATGTCATCCTTGATAACCACCACCATTTCCCCTTGTATCAACTAACAGCTCAGTGATATTATTACACATAAGCTTGGTAAAAAATTGGCTTATCAAGATTGTAATAATGAAGTGGTAGAATTTCTAGTTAATTCCATCCATATTCAGGGATTTCATTAGAGCTAAAATAAAAACTCACTCATAATAAATCCACCCATCAAAATTATTTTTCATCCCATAATAAAATTCAATCCCTGAACCATATCCATTAGAAAAATTTGTTTTCATATCTTTCAATTTCTTCATTTTTGTATATGCTTGTATAACATTAAGAAGCAATTATGATGAATATCAAGGAAATAAATTTTTGCATACTAACATCTGAGGACTAAATCTATAGGAATTTCCAGAGTTGTTCTTAATACCAACATGCAGATTTTGGAGCACCAATAGTATCAACCAAGGAGCATGCATATTTTGAAGGGACGCATAGATACCTTCACTCTCTCTTTTAACAACTATCCGTCTCCTGAGATCACTAGTCTGGGATTTTAAGATTACTATGGTGATTCCAATAATGCACAATTCAAGATGGGCCTTGAAGACCTAAAAATTTTCTAAACAATTTTTGGAAATATTCTTAGATTTACCAAGTATGCAAAAATGTTGTTATAAGATCTCAGACATTGCTTCCTATTTTATACAAGTTATACTTTGATGAATATAGTATGATGATGGATCAAATTTTTCTCTAATCCTTCTCATTCTATCATTTCAGCCAAAAGAAAGGAAAAAAATAAATAAAAAATGATTGGAAAACCAGCTTGCTGGTCAATTTAAGGTAAAAAAAAGAAAAAAATATCAAAACGCATTTATTGACAAACTAGCTTGCTAGCCAATTAAAAACAAAAAAGGGTGGCTCTTCTTAAAAAGCAATCAACTGTTACATGGTTGATTCTTTCTTGATACTATTTGACTATGTTAACAATAGGATGACAAGGATAACTAGAGGTATGATCAAGTTACTTTGGTCTACTATTTTATTTTTAAGCTTTATTGTAAGTATTTTTAGTACAACTAGATCCACTTTTAAAATCTCCAAGGAAGACAAGATAAAATTCATATCTCCCCTACTTATATAAAAAATATGTGCACCTCTTTACAATAAAAATTTTAGAATCTAATTTATGGGCAGCCATGAATAAAAAACATGCATGAGCTTAAGTGTGGGAGAGAAGGATAAGCACGAGGTATACATTTTGATTTTAGATATGAGACACAGCAGAAGGAGATTCATACAAGAACCTACTGTATAATAAAGGAAATCAAAAGTAGCAGAAGGATCTCCACACAAGAACCTGTTGCAAAAGAAAGAAAATTAAAAATAGCATAAGGAGATCCACCCAAGAACCTGTTGTACAAGAAATAAAATTAAAAACAACAGAAGGATCTCTACACAAGAACCTGCTACAAAAGAAATAAAATCAAAAATAGCAGAAGGAGATCCACACAGGAACCTGCTGTAAAAGAAAGAAAATAAAAAACAACAGAAGGAGATCCACACAAGAACCTACTACAAAAGAAAGGAAATTAAAAATAGCATAAGGATATCCACATAAGAACCTGCTGTATAAGAAAGAAAATAAAAAACAGCAGAAAGAGATCCACACAAGAACCTGCTACAATAAAAAGGAAATTAAAAATAGCAGAAAGAGATCCACAAGAACCTGTGTTTGAACTATATATGGAATGCATACATGCATAAGATCAATGCAGAGAAGACTCTAAGAAGATTATATAATAATATAATTCATGAGGACATGCATAAGATTAAGTATGGAGAAATGATGAGGCCATAAATTGGCCATACATTACCATTATTTTGTCCTTTTAAGCTACCTTTGAAAGTGGATTTAAATGTAATTTAGGAACTTATAGTTTTCTTAATATAGAATATAAGATATATATCTTTTTCATTCTTTATAACTCTTTTGTTATCTATTTTGTTGACTAATCCTATTGATTATTTGGGAAAAGATGTAATATCTTATGTATGCAGGCCGTAAAGGAAAGATAATGCTAGTATTGAGAAAAGTGGAAATGATCATGGATGGTATATCTAAACTCATATATGATTTCATACTCAGATTCCTTGTGAAAAATTATGCAAGTTCAAAAAAAGAATCATCTCAATCTGAGATCGTATGCAAAAGTTATAGCTATTTTAAGTTCACTTCGGAACTCGCAGGCTTAGTTTCGGAACTCGCAGGCTTAGTTACAGAACTAAGCATATGTTGATATTTTTTGAGGAATTTTGAAATATCAGATAATCTAGTGGAAAATATGAGAGAGGGTTCTTTTCATAGAAATTTGATTAACAAAAACCTCATTCATATTTTCTACAGGTATTACCAATAAAGAGAGATCTACCTTTTAGTGAGCTGCGGTCTGAGAAAAAGTGTATCAGATGAGCACTAAAAGTTCCATAAACATAAAAAAAAAATTAAAATATAAAATATGAGAGAGGTTTTTGTTCATATAAATGTGTTTAACAAAAACCTCATTCATAATTTCTACAAGTTTTATAAATAAAGAGAGATCTAACTTTTAGTGAGCTGTAGTCTGACGAAAAGTGTATCAGACGAGTGCTAAAAGTTCTATAAACAGAAACAAAAAATTCAAATAGAAAATTTGATATAGGTTGTTGTTTGTAGAAATGTGTTTAAGAAAAACCTCCTTCATATTTTCTACAAGTTTTACCATTGATGATAAACCACATTTAGACCTTGTGACTCACTTTACACACGAGCTGAGTTCCTTGGTCCTCCACCACACATGCTTCTTTGCACAGTGAACTTCTGAGCTATGTTGAGTTATCCCCTAGATTATTTTCATCTAACTTGTCTCATCTAGACCTCACTGTATTGTTTGAAATCTAATTTCATCCTTTCTAATTATCTACTCCATGATCTCTCTACGATGTGTGGTCCTTATATTTACAACGAGCTTCCTCCAATGAGCTTACAGAGATAGAAAAATAGCTCCCTGAGATCTCCAGTGTTGGTGTCTCCAATGTTCTACATTTTCTATTTGAGCTCCCTAGGTTTGTGTTCAACCAAATGGATAACCTTCCCCTACAATGCCAAGTAGCTCGACTCCTAAGCTGATTCCTCCCACCTGCAAGATCAATGTCGAGATCCTATCTTCCAGACTCACAATGATATATTTCGGTCTTCTCTTTGTATCAAAAACCAAACAAGCTCCTTGTGGGGAAATACCTACTAGCTTTGGATATTCTTATTGAGTTCTGAGCTCCCTGAAACCCTTGGTTCCATGACTAATCGTGGTTGTGTAAACCTTGACTTGCTGAGCCATCCATGAACTTGTCAATCTGCCAAAAGAACTTTCCTCCCATACACTGAGGAACTCACCCATTCCCCCTGAGTTCCATGAAGCTCACCTCACATGGAATTGTGTCAACTCACCGAGTAGCTTACCGAGATGATCGATGAGTATAGTCACTTTTATACCCATAAAACAACAATCTAATCCCATATGTGTCGGCCTATCACCTAGTGGGCACTGGGCGCTCACCCAAGGCATGTCTGGGTGTTGAGATACTCCTTAATGAAAGTCTTGTGAGAATACATCATCTTAGGACATGCATTCCAGTCAGATTCAGAGGTAGAAAAATCATTGAGTTACTATAGGATTATCAAGAATTATTCCCTCGAGGATATCATGAACTGAAAGGTGTGCATGAATCACTTGGAGAAATGAAGATCAAACTTAAGGATGGTGCACGACCAGTTAGGAAGGGGCCTTATAAGATGAATCCTAGTTTGCGGGAAAATTTAAAAGAGGAAATTGATAAAATGTTGAAATCTAGAATTATCAGGCCCCTTGATGAGTCTGAATGGGTTAACCCAATGGTGATTAGTATCAAGGAGGACAGAAGGATTAGGATATGTGTGGACTACAGGGAGCTGAATGCTACATGCACAAGAGATTATTTCCCTATGCCATTTACTAAGGAAATACTAGAAGGAGTTGTAGCGTGTGAAATATTCTTTCACGGATGGATTTTCTAGGTATCATCAGGTTAGGATCATTCAGGAGGATCAAGAAAAGACAAAATTTACTACTGAATGGGGTAGTTTTGTCTATATTGTGATGCCATTTGGATTGAAAAATGTGCATGTTTTATTCTTGCGCATAGTTGTTCAGGAATTCAAAGATTTTATCCATAACTTCTTACAGGTATACCTAGATGATTGGATAGTATATGGGCTTGTGAACAATCATGGTGACAATTTGCGCTTAATGTTTGAACGATGCAGACAATGAGTATCTCTTTGAATATCAAGAAGTGCATATTTGCTACACCATTTGGGATATTGTTAGGACATATAATCTGCAAGGAAGGTTTGCTAGTTGATCCAGTGAAGGTTGCGGTCATTTTAGGCCTGGAAGTGCCTACCGGCCAAAGTGAGGTGCAAAGATATTTAGGTCATATAGGATATTATAGAAAATTCATAAAAGGGTATGCCAAAATTGTTGCACCCTTGGAAGAATTGCTGAAGGGGAAAGGTACATTTTATTGGGGAGAACCGCAACAGCGTGTGTTTGAGGTACTAAAAGAGAAACTTACTACCGCACCCATTTTGCGCTTTCCATCATGGGCTAAGCCATTTCATGTGCATGTGAATGCTTCTAGTATGGCCATTGGCACTGTGTTAGCTCAACCTGGCAAAGGTATTATAGATCATCCAATATTTTTTGCTAGTAGGAAGTTGAATCCTACTGAAAGAAATTATACAACTATAGAGTGCGAAGCTTTGTCAATTATCTACGCATTGTCCAAGTTTTGACAATACTTTTTAGCGACACCATTTTTGTTTTATACAAATCACATAGCATTGAAGTACTTGGTAAACAAGCCCGTCTTATAGGGGTGCATACACAGATGGGTGCTCCTATTTCAAGAGTTTGACTTTACAGTTGTGGTGAAGTCAGGGAAAAGTAATTCTGGACCAGACCATTTATGTAGAATAAATTTAGGAGAGGATGCACATATAATTGAAGAAACAATGTCAGATGCACAATTATATAGGTTACAATGCGCACCCATGGAACTAGAATAAATTGATGTCTTTATATGAACAGGTATGACACTAAAAGAAATGAAAGCATTAGAAAATAAGCAGCTTGCTATATGCACGGAACCATTTATGATAATCAGTGGTGACCAGTACAAGCTAGGCAGAGATTAAATATTATGTTGCTATGTGTTAGAGCATGAGCGCAAGGATATCATGGAAGAGGCTCATGGTGGTATTGTAAGAGGACATTATACAGGTGATGTGACTGCCCAGAAGATCTTAATTGTTGGATTATGGTGGGAGACCCTATATAAAGACTGTAAAGATTATTATAAGGCGCGTGATCATTGTCAGTGCCTAGGAAAACCAGGGCAATGAAATGAGATGCATTTGAGACAAATTACTAGTGAAAAACCATTTGACAAATGGGCCATTGATTTTGTAGGACCTATTTCGCCAGCCTCGTACAAGACTGGATCATGCTATATCATTACTTGCACATATTATCTTACACTGTGGGTGGAAGTAGCACCTACGAAAGACTATACGACAACTACAATAGCTAGGTTTCTATGGGAGAATGTTCTTACATGATATGGATGTCCTTTAAGCTTGAAAAGTGATAGAGGTACACACTTTTTGAATGAGACAGTCAGGATCCTATTAGATGAGTTTATGGTTACACACCATAAAACTAGACCTTATCATCCTCAAGAAAATGGAACTGCTAAGGCTTTCAACAAGATTTTGGGCTAGACTTTGACAAAAATATGTGATGTTAGAAGAAAGGATTAGCATGAAAAAGTGTCAGTTGTGCTTTAGGCATATAGAACAACTTACAATATATTGAACAAAGCCACACCATTTCAATTGGTATTTGGCGCAGAAGCTGTTCTTCCTATATAATTTATGTTAACTTCTTTACGCATTACATGTGCTGGAGGTCTAGCTAATGAACAAGATTTAGAAGAACGTATTAAAAATATGATTCAATTGGATGAGTACCAAGCCATAGCATGATGGATTCAAAATAAGGAAAAGGCCAAGTAGAAGGCATGGCATGACAGAAACATAAGGGATAAGAAGTTTGAAATTAGACAAAATGTACTTCTTTATGACTCAAAGTTCTTGTGCCACCCAGGAAAGATCAAAGTACATTAGTTAGGGTTGTATGTTATCACTTCTATACTTGAATCAGGTGCATTCTAGTTCAAAGCACTTGATAGAACACATCTACTCGGTTAATTTAACGGAAGTAGGCTGAAGCCCTACTATAAATAACTCTTCTTGGTGTTTATAATAAGACAGTGTTGCCATTTAGTTTAGGGTTTTCAATTCAGTATTTCCTTAATGTATTTCCTTCATTGTCGCTATGCTTTGTCAATTTAGTTGTTGTTTTTGTAATAAGTGCACTTGCGCGCATGAAGCTAATTATTGTATGAAGAATGTTTATACGTAGAGGACTACACATACTTTTAGTGTGGGGTGGTTGTCGTTATCCAAGAAAAAGACTGTGGGATTTGAAAGATGAAAGGAATAAGCTGCTACGGGTGTGCTTTATGTAAAAAGAAGATTGCTTCGCAAAAGTGACCAAGGATGGAGATGAATTAAAGAACAACATAACATGAGGTAAGCGGAGGCCATGTTAGCTACCAGGAGAAGGTGCAGTGATGAGGTACTTGGGTGTAGGAACGCGCATTGAAGAGAAGTATGTGACCAGAGGGTAGGAAGGCATGCTAGAAGGTTATTACTAGGCATGAAGATGTACCACACGGAATGAAAGGATTTGGTCAATAAATGAAGGGATATTTGGTCAGTGAGGAGTAATAAATGCATCAAAATTTGAAAAAAATTATAAGGAAGGGATACGGATTCATTTTTACCATTGCAACTAAGAGTATTCACAGGAAGAGCAAAGTGCAAAGATTTGATTGATCAATTTAAGGTACGAAGGGTGCGAAACCAAGAGTAACAACCAAATATATGCTATAAGAAGCTTGTGCCCCCGGTGATGAAGGGTTTGAGTAAAGTAGGGAGATAGAAAAGAGTTAGGTTAGGAAGTTTTCACCTAGGGCATAATTGAATCAAGATAGAGTTTCATTCACGGAGTGGCAGGGGTGAAGAAGAGACATTTGTAAGGTATAAATGACACCAAAGAAGGCATCTACAGCACCAACAAAAGAAAAGAAAAAGGTGGTCATTGAGGAAGAAGAGATGGCACCCGAAAGTAATTTTTTAGAGATGCAATACCTAGGAGTCATTGTCGGCCAAGAGTGGGATTCACCCATTAGAAAAATCAAAGTAATTGAATATAATCACAGGACCTCTGAGAAAAAAAAGGAGCTCGATTCCTTGCTCACTTATAGAAAAAACAAATGCACGACATATGACATGTCAGTGTATGATGATGTGGGTGAGAAACTTTTTAAGAGAATTGGGGTATATCAGCTGTATGATCTACCATATTTTGGGAAGTATGAGCCCTTATACTAGTGTCTTATGAGCAGGGTACACGAAAGCTTCTTCTACTTTACAGGACGCATAGTTAGAATTTTGTCTGCGCTTGTCTCATCAGTGATAGGTCTGAAGGCCACAGGGGAAGACATAAAAAAGTGACCTTGTAGATAAAGCCACAATTTTGAAGACCAAATAGGAGTTGGGATACCTGAAGGGTCCGCGCAGAATGAACATATAAAAATTTAAGAACTATCCAGTGGTACAAGCTACAACACACCTTCTTACCAAGTTAAAAGATCAGGAGTGGTGTTTGCATTTAAACACTATGTGGTTGCATGTGGCGTGAAAAATTTCAGAAAGGACAATCTACAATGTTGTAGGCTATATTACAGAGAAAATCATCGAAGAAGCACACACAGGAGGGAAGATTAGCTTTGGGGCTATCCTACTATCACTAGTGTTCATGGAGATTGGGGTACCAAATGGACCAAAGGAGAAAATATGGGAATACCCCATGGAGAAAATACCCCTAGCTGAAATATTCAAAAAATACCTATGTAAGGGGGTCATGACAGACAAAGTAAAGAAAAGGGAGAAGAAGTGGTACGATAGGCTCTGCGCAGAAATTAGGGAAGAGTGGTACATCCCAAAGGACCTACCAGAAGTGGTAGGAAAACAAGTTTAGTTTGCTGTATACTAGCATTTCTGCATCGCATGTTTTCCAATAAAGGATGGATTCTGGAGCCCTTGGTGCAAGTTACCCTATGCATTCACTACAAGGTATTTTCAGGAATCTGTTCATAGATTTACTGACATGTGCAGATTGATATTCAATGCAGATAAGTTAGACTGTGACTACCATACATTAGGGAAGAAGTATATATATCTTGGTAGAAGTGCTTATACAATGAAGATCATTTCTGAGGTGCTTAATATCAAGCCAATAAGTTTGGCTGTAGAATATTTGGAGGCAAAATTGGTTTATCTCCAGTTAAAGCCAAAGATGGAGAACAAGAAATATGTGGAAGGTGAGTTCACACGTCCAGCACTGCCCAAAGGGAGGCATACAATGGAGAAAATTCCAACGCTTAAGCCCATAGAGCAAATCGAAGTGTAGGATGAGGAGGAAGAGTGCAAAGATAGTGGTGGTTTAGAGCATAGGGTTAGGAGACATCCTATAAGTCAGAGTGAAGCTGAGCATGTTGTTACACCACCTCAGCCACAAGAGGGGGAGGAAGAGGACTTGGATGTGGTCCAAGGGGAGCATAGATTAAAAAGAGTATTCAAGAGAACAAGGACCCAAGGTGCTACTCCAACCACTGTGCGTAAATCACCCCAACTCTCCCCACAAAAGGAAGCGACTGCACAGAGAAGAAGGAAGTTGAATTTGAATGAGGAGGTGGAGGAATCAGAGGAGAGTACACCTACATCTCCTACACTTCCAAAAACCCCAGAAGAATAGAATGAGGCATAAAAGGAAGGAGAATAAGATAAATAACTAGAGGAAACAATGGTAGAAGATACTATGGTCATGGAGATGCAAGTCCCAAATTTGGAGGCTAAAGTTCTTAAGCAGCAAAGGTCTAGGAGGAAAAGTGGGGAGAACATTCCACTAGCCATGGGGTATGCATAGAATGTAGGAAAGATTATCCGCACCTACTTCCAGAGCATAATAGCGTAAAAGGATGTATTTGGGTGGGAGTTGATGGATGAGTATATGGTGACTGTGTGCACACAAAAGTAACTATCATGATCGATGCACACCCATATGGATGAGCCTAATTTTCATGTGTGTGAAGATTCATGAGTTTTAAGGTTATTGAGGAAGGCACCTCAAGCTAGACACATGACAATAAAGCCTACTATCATGTCAGATGAATAGATCAACAATGCACTGGTGAAAGTTTCTGCAGAGGTGGTTAGAAGAAACATGGACAAATCTGCCATAATCAAAGCACTGCACGAAGAGTTGAAGACAAATGAAGCTGAGATAGCGTGTATAACACAAGAAAAGGAATTCACACAGAAGAAGAATGGAGTGTTCATAAGAATCACAGAGGAGATTGGGGACACTGTAATCAAAGCAAGGTCACACTTGGAACCCAAGGTACCGTAAACATTTCTTTCAGCGATACACTATGTGGGAAGTTTTTTGGACTTGGTGCTCGAAGATGAAACTCTGCTTGTGCAAGCACCAGAAATATCAGAAAAATATTTTAAATGGGAGAAAGCGTATGTGATGAGGAAAATCACATCTTATGAAGGGATGTTGCAGGCATTACAATAAGTGTTGAATAAAGTAGACCAAACTTTAAATATATGTATAGCTCCAGAGGTGCTCATCAACATTAAGACCTTGGAGGAGAACAATGAGGTCTAGAAAGCCATGAAAGATGAGACATTAGGCCACATAGAAAGGGTTACAATGGTTAAACAGAAGCGTGAGCCCCTAGCAACAGCACGAGAGCCGCACAAGACTTGGTTGGAAGAGCTTGGAAAGATGATTGCACAGAAGATGGAACTTTTGGAAGGAAGGATAACATCCATGTTTAGTGTTGTGTTGGTTCTGAAAAATGAGAAAGGGTAAATTACACGGGATGAGTTGGAATCCATTGCTGTGGACATTCCAGAGAAGTCAGAGTAGGCACTCACTGAATGGTAGGTTTTGGAGGCCGCAATAAAAGAGGTGTATCTAGAGCTGATATTACAAACTGATACAAAGGAGGTTTTCGGTTAGCCTCATAAGAATTATTTTTTTATTCTTTCCATTCTTCTATTCTTTACTTCAATTTTTGAATATGCCCATTATCAGGATGACAATGAGATTAGTGTGGGGTAATGTTGATCAAAGAATACTTGTTATAGATCACACAAGGAGTCCGCATGGGATAGAAGGCTAAGATCAAAGGCGTGGAACGACAGGAGGGACCTGCACACAGAAGGCAAGTTTAGAATTGAGACTTAGCCAATTTTGAGCTTGAAGATATATTTTTAGGATATGGCATGCATAACACACCAACGAGGAAGAGACACGTGTGCTATTCATTATCTATATTCGGAGATGTGGTTAAAAGCGTCTATACATTGAGATGAGCTAAGAATAGAATTGACACTTCAGTGTACTGCAAGAGAACTATAGATAGCGCACTTACATGTGTGGCTATAAATGTAAATGACATATGGCTATTAATAACATGTGACCTATTTCTGGAATAGATTTGTGGTGAAGGGAAATTCCCCACCCTATATATATGATGTGAGGTGTATAGTAGAGAATAATTACATGCATCACAGAGAATGGTGTATGTGTGTATAAGATACATACACGCCTTGATATAAATTGACAGTACTGTAAGGAGCTTCTATATTTATTAATAGATGGAAGATATCAGCTGAATCTAAGTGTCATTATATGTAATTGAGTATTGTATGTTATTAATTCAATGATTATTACTATTTAAGCTTATTATTTCATATATCTTTGTGTAGCATGCACTGTAGAATGATGGATTAGTTAAGAATCTATATGTTCCTGTCTTCATCATGCTAACATCCTGTTATAACAACCCTAAAGAGGGACCTGGTACCTTTGTGTACTTCAGGTGAGTGCTCAGTCTATTTTGAGTGATGTGCCAGTGCGATTAGGGTGTTATCTTGCAAATTCTAGGCTACATCATTCTCTAATCCCAACCCACAAGATACTCCATTATATTTCTACAGAGCTACACCTCTCTTCATCCACCTCTAATATTCTTCTGCTACCCTCCTTCTCTATTATATATTCTTATTTTATCCACACACCTAGATATATATATAGATTTTCTATCTTCACCTCTATTCTTTCTGAGGTAACAGATCGGCTGCCAAGTGTCCAAGTGGTCCTACAATGGAGCATTCCTCCTTTGATCTGAGCTCTCCATTTTGTACAATGATGTTCCTATGGAACATTCCATCACATGCATGGAATATTCTATTCTTGGTACTATGGATTCCAGGCTGACACCTTATCCACTCCACATGCTAGACGGGTCACACTTTTCTCGTGTGCTTCCGGAATGCTGAACATGGATAAGCCCTAAAATTTATCTCTCCTTGTGCACATGTCATGTGTTCTACAAAGCCCCACTAGAACCCTTCCCTACATGCCTTAAACCCACACACTCTTCTTCAAATAGGTCCCACACACCCACCCACCTTCTTGTACTTAGCCAATATTCTAGGTCCTTAGAAATATTTTTCAATAAAATAAGGAATGGTGGGCTCTTAAATTGGTTGGAAAGAAATAATAAAGGAATGGGGACTTGGGAGAAAGAATGGGGAACTTGTTTATTGTTGCAGGAGAGGAAAATGTTTCCCTATTTCTACCTCTAGCTTCTCCCAAGCATCAATCTCATTTTGTGCTTGCTGATAGAGGTCTTTGACTAAGGCACTCACCTCAAAACTTTTGTTCCTCCTCTTTGGTGCTCATGGTCTTAAGAATAATTTCCAACTATTTTCCCAAGTCCTCAAACACATCCATCCTACTGGTGATCTGCGGGTATAATTCCTTTAGTTGGCTCTTGATGAAGCCTCGCAGAGTCTCAATTGCTTCTGACTTCTTCTCCACCTCGGCCAAGATCTTATCTCTTTTTTCTCTATTCCTCTTATTTTTCTCTTAGAACTCCTTGAGTTATGTTTCATGGGTGGCAACCAAGATGCTTTTCACTCTATCCCTATCAGCGTAGTTTTCATAAGCAGCTTCAATGACTTGCGTGGCAACCTTCACGTCTGCCAGATGTTTAGTGTATCAAGCCAAAATCTTGACAATCTTAATATTTTTCTCTTTCTCTTGGTGCGCCTGTGCTTCTCATGAAAAATATAAAGTGAGTGGTCACCTCTCCATTGTGAGAATGTGAGTCAAATATTCTAGACATTGCAAGGATGACTCATAATATTTATCGGGTGGCACTAAGTCAGGATGATCCAAGAAAATGACATCTGTAATCATCTCCACCTTCTTGGAGACTTCGCACACCTTTGTCTTTTTTTCCTTCAGGTCATGCCTCAACTAAGCACTGATAAGATCCTTTTACTTTAGGTCCTTTCTATTTTCCACGAGCTCCTTCTTTTTCTTATCTAATTTCTCATCCAGGAACCCCACTCTATAATTTCTTCTAAACAATTTTGCCTCAACTTTGATTGAAACCTTGTTGAGTGCATTGTAAAACTATTCATCTGATAGTTACTGAGCATCCACCAAGGGATTTATTCCTTTTTTTTCCAGCACCTTCATCAGCGCTCTCTAATTTACTTTGAACTCGAGTTGATCTACGGGAGACTCGAATGCCCAAGATAACATCTTCTAGGTTCAGGGATATGCGCGTTCTTCATCAAACAATGACATAACCAAGAGTTTCTCTGTTGGTATGGTACTTTCAAAGCCTACAAGTAACAACTTGCTAGGATAATTTATATATCCCATTCCCTTCTTTTGTGCTACCACCATGCCTTTCCCACCTATTTGTATAACTTTTGGGAAGCTTACTACTAATTTGGGATCCCCACCCATGTTGCCATACACCTTCTTAATGCTTACTTCTTCCATCTCCTTCAAAATTTCATCCGTGCTCCACACCAACTCCTGTTCCACCAACTCCTTCAAGATACCTGCCACTTCTCTCTCCGTGTATTTCTCCACTTGCTCCTTGGTGAGGCTTGGGGTTCCTTGTTTTTTGGTGGTCACTTCTTCTCTCACCCCCTTTCCTTGATCCTCTACTTCCTTGTTGTCATTATTAACCTCTTCTCCCTCCTCTTCATAATCATGTATATCATACACTGGATGGTATTCTCCTCCCTCAGACTCATTTTCATCCTTGTCACTAATGTAGGCATCTAAATTTTTTGTCTCCTCTGAGTCGGCCTCTTCTATCACCTTCTGCTTCTTCCTAACTGGTGATTCCAGTATAGTAGATTCTTCCTTCTCCTTCTCCTTGACAAACGACCTCTCCATTGGTGATTATTCATGGGTGAGGGGCTCTTCATGCTCCAATGACTCTACTTCTGGGGTCCTTTCCTTGGTTGGGGATTTCTTTTAGTGTATGTAAGTTCTACACTTCGCGACTGCTTCTAGCGCGCCCACCGATTGTGTTGTTTTCACACTTTGTGCCTTTTTCTCTTGTACTTATTCTCTTTCTTTCTTCTTTGATGTGACCTTTATCTGACCTACAGGGTCTTCTAGAATGGATACCTCACTCTCCAGATAGGTTCCTTTTTCAAAATTCGGCCTTATGCACAGATGTACCCTTGCTGCAGCCTTTCTGGAAATTGGAAGAATTATGGGCTTCATCATTTGAACTTCGTGGGAGACATAATTCTCCATGTACACGTGCTTCTTAGGGTAGATGAGATTTCAGCGAAGCTCATGGTGGTCTTAGTCAACTTCACTAAGGTCAAACCTTAGTCTTTTGGCCTCTTTGAACCTGTTGACCACTGCCTGGTAGTATTGTGTGGTGAAGGAGAAGGGAATATTGCACCATAGGATCTTAGTACCATTTGTCAAAGTGAACTTGCCAATGTAGAAGTGTCGGTAAAATATGAATTCTACCTCTCCATCCATGAGCATGGGAAACTTCTATGGGATCCTCCACTCTTCCCCAACTGTGTCACACATTTGTTTATACCACTTCTCTAGGTGTGCCTTGTGAGATGATGTCATGGTTTCACAAGTGTACTTTTCAAACCTTTTTGCTGGCAAGGAGTTTTCTTCTAGATACTATAATCTTTGAAAAGACAAAGGTGAGGAGGATGTTACCGAATAATACCTTCTCTCCTTCTTGTATGCTACTTATGATTTTATCTGCAATGAAAGCAAACAAGTTCTATATCATTCCCTTTGATATCCTCCGACATATATTTAGCCATGCCTTTTTAAATTACGTGCATCATTATTGATAATTAAGCTTGGTCACCAAATGCGTGGCCATCCTCATGATAGGGTCTATAATTTCTGCAATGTCAAAGTATCACAAACTCTTCTTGTAGTCATATGATGCTACTATTTCCTTGATAGCATCCTTATTACTCAAATCATCATCTATGTATTCCTCTTCACAATTCAGGCCAGTTAATGTAGACATCAACTGCAGTGTTATGCACATCTTGCGTCCTACAAAGTAGAAATGGTCTTCATGCACGCATGACATCAACCATTGATAAAGGCACTCAGTCTTAACGAAGCAAGGAAACTCATACAGTTACAATAACCCTACTTTCTCTAATTCCAATTTCACCTTGTCACTGTACATAGGCATCCCATCTGGTGTCCTTTTATTAATTGGACGGACCAAATCTAACGTGATTTCCTTCTCAGTTGTGCTCATGTCATGGTTATAATTACTCACGGCCGTTTGTCTTAAGTGTGACACCTGATCCTTTTGTAGCAATACCCCATCTGGGTACTACATTTATGTGTACCATTCTTCATTGTAGCTTGTGACGGTAGTGGTTTGTTTTCCTTTTCAATTGCCCTTCTATTTCTCTGGTGAAACAATTTCCTTATTTGGTACCATTATTTCTGTCAGTTTAAAATTTAAAGCTCTTTTCTCTATTCTACTACTTTGTTTAACTCCAACTCAACTCCAAATCTCAACTCCTAGAATAAATCCTTCTATCTCCGTGCCCTAGCTACCAAAACCTAACTAGAAAATCCTTCCACAAGACATGGCACTTCAAACAACCTTTTCTCACGCCCATGTACTCCTTTCTCCTATTTTGCATATCATCTCTAGTCACACACTTAGATTTCTAGGATTATTCTTCCTTCACACAAATTTTTTTTGATTCCCTAGTTCAAAAAATTGCTTCAACTTCGTAATAGCAATGTAGAATAATGACTTTCCCGACCTCATATTTATAGTAATTTCTTTCCTCCAGTAATAAATTATATACCACTTACCGAAATACTTAACATTCAATGCAAATTTTTCCACTAAGCCGATGTTAAGTGCTCTCACACACGCACCCAGTCCTACGCGAAAAACCTTCTACAACCTTCTGGCACACAAAAATCCAATCTAAACGAAGACTCTTACGCATGCGTCTACAATGCCGAAGGAACTTCTTATATCCTTTACCTAATTTTTCCCTCACCTACCTCATGTTGTTCCTGCACTTCTTCATCCCTTGTACATGGTCTTTGTTATAGCCTTCTTGACACCATAATTCATTATCCACCATTTCACCATGCACTTTCTCAACCTTACGCGCTTCCTTCTACTGGGCCACTCAACTTGTATTATTGGCCTATAATAATGTTTGTATTACTCCACCCCATACTAAAATAGATGCGCGATCATTTGCGTATACACAAATTTGGAAAATAATGCAGTTATCGGTGCACAAGGTACAAAATGAAATAAAAGAGAGAAACAAGCAACAAGAAAGGGAAACAGAAGAAAAGAAAAAGTAAATAAAGGGAAATTTTAAGCTAATTGGAAATACTGCCTTATTTAAATACACCAAGAAGACTTATTTATAGTAGGGATTCAACCTAATTCCATTGAAATGACCTAATAATCTTGTCCCATATAGCACTTGTAACTGGAAAAAACCTGAATCAATGATGTACGAGATGATGTAAGGTCCCAACCTATGGAATTTCAACTTCCCAGGATGGTGTAGATACTTGGAATCATACAACAACACCATCTTCCCAACCTCAAACAACTTGTTCTTGATATGATGATCATGCCATGCCTTTTGCCTTGATTTTTCTATCTTATGACTCAATCTAGCAAGTGATTTCCTTTCATCTAACTGCATCAACTTATCAATCCTCTCTTTCAGCATCTGTTCATCATCCAATCCTCCTACGCGAGCTATACACAATGATGGTAACATGAATTCAAATGGAAAAACATCCTCCATGCCAAACACCAATTAAAATGGTGTGGCCTTGTTCAACCTCTTGTAGGTTGTTCTATTTGACCATAGAATGGATGATACCTTGTCATCCTAATCTTGTCTTCATACATCACAGATCTTAGTTAACGTATGACTTATTATTTTGTTAAATGCCTCAATGGTTCCATTTTCTTAAGGGTGATAAGGGGTAGTCTTGTGATGGACTACCATAAGTTTTTCTAACATAATCCTAACCATTTTGTTGAGAAAATGTGTACCTCTATCACTTGTTAAGCTTAAAGGACAACTATACATGTTAATTATGTTCTCCCATAAAAATATAGAAGTTGTTGTTGTGGTGTAATCCTTCGTAGGTGCTACCTTTTCCCAATGTGTCAAGTAATAAGTGCAAGTAATGATATACTAGGAACCAGTCCTTCACGTGGCTAGCTAAATTAACCCTACAAAGTCGATTGCCCATTTTTCAAATGATTCAGCATTGGTAATTGGTCGAAAGGGCACTTCATCCCTCTTCCCAGGTTTTCCAAGGTGATGGCAATGGTCGTGGGCCTTGCAAAACTCAATACAATCTTGGTAGATGGTTTTCCAAAAAATCCCTACTAGTAAAATCTTTCACATGATATCATTTCCTATATAGTTTCCCCTTACAACCCCACCATGCGCTTCCTCCACAATTTTCACATGCTTATGTTCCAATACGCATCGGCATAGAACATCATCACGACCTAACTTATGAACATCTCCACTAATTAACATGTAGGGTGTGACGCGTATTGCTAACTGTTTTTTCTCTAGAGCCATCATCCCTTAGTGCCACACCTATTTTCAAGAACACTGCGATATCTTCCAAGTTTGAAAAACTCAAATGATGATCAACAATACCTTCATCAAGTTGTGCTAATACTACTCCCATAGTTGTCCCTGAGCCATCAACATGCACATGGAAAGGCTTATCCCAAGAACAAAAATTTAGTATGGGTGCCATGACAAGCCTATCCTTCAAATTATCAAACACCTACTATTATGTGTCTCCTCAATGAAAGGAACTCTTGTGTCTTAGCAATTCCTCCAAGGGCATAGTGATCTTTGCATACCCCTTGATGAATTTTGCTCTGCTGGTGTCAAATTTCTACTAGAAAAATACAAATGATGATCAACAATCCCTTCATCAGGTTGTGCTGATACTAATCCCATAGTTGTCCCTAAGGAATCAACATGCACATGGAAAGGCTTATCCCAAGAAATAAAATATAGTATGGGTGCCATGAGAATCCTATCCTTCAAATTGTCAAACACCTTCTGTTGTGCATCTCCCTAATATAATATAATATGTCCTAACAAGGTTCCAAATGGAGTAGCAAAGACACATTTCTTAATGTTGTGGGATATCCTCAACTGCCAACATCTCTCAAACATCAGCCTCAAATTGTCGCATTGGTATTTTACCAATCCATACATTATCTAGCAATCTAGGTAAACTTAAAGAAAATTATGGATGATGTCTTGAAATGCTTTTACAATGATGCACAAGAACATAATAGCCACATTTTTTAATCCAAAAGGCATAACAATGTAGGAAAAACTTCCCCATTCAGTGGAAAAAGTTATATTTTTTTGGTCTTCCTCTTATCTGAATTTTTCCCCTAGAAAAATTGATCAAACACGCCCCTGCACAAGAGAAAATCAAAGGGTCGGTTCAGTCATGCGAGCCCACATTTCAAATCTGACAACCGATCCCAAATATGAGGGGCACGTGGGATCTATAATGGAGGATTAGGGTCGGTGAAGGATTAAACAATGTCAAAGGAAGCCAGAGGCTCTTAGGAGGAAAAAAGGGAAGGGCTCAAAGTTTTTGGGCTTCACATACGATTAAGGGTGGGCCCAAATTGGTTAAGTATAAAAGGATAGGTGAAAGATGCCATGTGTCTCAAAGGCACACCTTCAAGGGTTGAAGCAAAGGGTAACTCCCCAAACAAGTGTGGAGCTTCCATATGTCCCAGATCCTAACGAGGTAGTGTTCATATGTGGCGTTAAATCAGCTAAGTCTAAGACAGTCAGCAGAAGGTGCCATGTGTCTCAAAGGCACACCTTCAAGGGCCGAAGCCAAGGGTGGTTTCCCAAACAAGCACGGAGCTTCCACATGTCCCCAAACCCAATGAGGCAGTGTTAAATTTAGGCCTTAAATCGGCTAAGTATAAGAGAGTCAGCAGAAGTTTCCACATGCCTCATCGGTGCATCTCCAAAGGCCAAGCACAAAAAATAATCCCTAAAAAAGCGTTGACCCTCCACATGTCTACAACCCTAAAAGTTGCACCAGCTATTGAAAGCTCTAGAAGCCAGTGGAAGATGCTACCTATCTCTTCGGTGCAACTTCAAAGGTAAATCCGAAAGTGGGTCTCCAAGTGAGCACAAAGCTAGCACGTGTCCCAGGTCTGAAAAAGGGACAAAGCATGCCATTTAATCAGCTAAGTATAAAGAACTGGTGAAATCCTCCACGTGTCTCAATGGCATAAATACAAGAGGTGCTACCCAAAGAAGGACCCTGAACTAGCGCTACCCTGCCATGTGGTTAGAGCCAAAAATTTTAACTGTCCCGAATTGGCTAAGTATCAAAGGATTAGTGGAACCCTCCACGTGTTGGCTCGGTGCAACTTTAAAGAGAAAATTTGGAGGGAGGTCCCAAATGTTCATTGAGCCTCCATGTGTCACAGGTTAGACACAAAACCTCCGCTAAATAGAGGGACTTAGCCAAAATAAAATAAAATAGGGCATGGCAAACAAAAGGAGACATGTGTCAACTCGGTGTAACTTCAAAGATCAACTCTGAAGGCGGTCCCCCAAACTGGTGCAGGCCCTCCATGTGTCCAAAAGTCAAAAAGGAGATAGAGCCAACTGTTTAAATCAACTAATTATATAAGTCTCAGTGGAAGCCTCCACGTGTCTTGTCCGTACAACTTGAAAGGTAAAATCTCGGGGGTAGGTCCCAAATGTATGTTAAGCCTCCATGTGTCTAGGGTAAGACATATGACCCCGCCAAACAAAAGGGACACGTGGCCTTGTTTAAGGTCAAATCAAGTCTGTGGGGCCATAGAGGAAATTTTCCCCAAGTGGAAAATGCGGGCCAGTGGGCCCGAGATGATTTTATTTTGTGAAGCAGGTATGCGGGGCCACCGAGGAAATTTTACCAAAAGTTAATTTCGAGCTTACGGGGTGTTTTTTACACTTTTATAATTTTTGTATAAAAGGTGCAAAGTAAATTTCAGACCCACGGAAAAGTTTTGCAAAACTGGATTTCCTCCCTTTTTACATGTTTTTGATCTAAGTATTCAAATGGGCATATCTATCTTAGTTAACGTATGACTTAGTATTTTGTTAAATGCCTCAATGATTCCATTTTCTTAAGGGTGATAAGGGGTAGTCTTGTGATGGACTACCATAAGTTTTGCTAACATAATCCTAACCATTTTGTTGAGAAAATGTGTACCTCTATCACTTGTTAAGCTTAAAGGACAACTATACATGTTAGTTATGTTATCCCATAAAAATATAGAAGTTGTTGTTGTGGTGTAATCCTTCGTAGGTGCTACCTTTTCCCAATGTGTCAAGTAATAAGTGCAAGTAATGATATACTAGGAACCAGTCCTTCACGTGGCTAGCTAAATTAGCCCTACAAAGTCGATTGCCCAGTTTTCAAATGATTCAGCATTGGTAATTGGTCGAAAGGGCACTTCATCACTCTTCCCAGGTTTTCCAAGGTGATGGCAATGGTCATGGGCCTTGCAAAACTCAATACAATCTTGGTAGATGGTTTTCCACAAAATCCCTACTAGTAAAATCTTTCGCACGATATCATTTCCTATATAGTTTCCCCTTACAATCCCACCATGCGCTTCCTCCACAATTTTCACATGCTTATGTTCCAATACGCATCGGCATAGAACCTCATCACGACCTAACTTATGAACATCTCCACTAATTAACATGTAGGGTGTGACGCGTATTGCTAACTGATTTTTCTCTAGAGCCATCATCCCTTAGTGCCACACCTATTTTCAAGAACACTGCGATATCTTCCAAGTTTGAAAAACACAAATGATGATCAACAATCCCTTCATCAAGTTGTGCTAATACTACTCCCATAGTTGTCCCTGAGCCATCAACATGCACATGGAAAGGCTTATCCCAAGAACAAAAATTTAGAATATGTGCCATGACAAGCCTATCCTTCAAATTATCAAACACCTACTGTTATGTGTCTCCTCAATGAAAGGAACGCTTGTGTCTTAGTAATTCCTCCAAGGGCACAGTGATCTTTGCATACCCCTTGATGAATTTTTCTCTACTGGTGTCAAATTTCTACTAGAAAAATACAAATGATGATCAAAAATCCCTTCATCAGGTTGTGCTGATACTAATCCCATAGTTGTCCCTAAGGAATCAACATGCACATGGAAAGGCTTATCCCAAGAAATAAAATATAGTATGGGTGTCATGAGAATCCTATCCTTCAAATTGTCAAACACGTTCTGTTGTGCATCTCCCTAATATAATATAATATGTCCTAACAAGGTTCCAAATGGAGTAGCAAAGACACATTTCTTAATGTTGTGGGATATCCTCAACTGCCAACATCTCTCAAACATCAGCCTCAAATTGTCGCATTGGTATTTTACCAATCCATACATTGTCTAGCAATCTAGGTAAACTTAAAGAAAATTATGGATGAAGTCTTGAAATGCTTTTACAACGATGCACAAGAACACAATAGCCACATTTTTTAATCCAAAAGGCATAACAATGTAGGAAAAACTTCCCCATTCAGTGGAAAAAGTTATATTTTTTTGGTCTTCCTCTTATCTGAATTTTTCCCCTAGAAAAATTGATCAAACACGCCCCTGCACAAGAGAAAATCAAAGGGTCGGTTCAGTCATGCGAGCCCACATTTCAAATCTGACAACCGATCCCAAATATGAGGGGCACGTGGGATCTATAATGGAGGATTAGGGTCGGTGAAGGATCAAACAATGTTAAAGGAAGCCAGAGGCTCTTAGGAGGAAAAAAGGGAAGGGCTCAAAGTTTTTGGGCTTCACATACGATTAAGGGTGGGCCCAAATTGGTTAAGTATAAAAGGATAGGTGAAAGATGCCATGTGTCTCAAAGGCACGCCTTCAAGGGTTGAAGCAAAGGGTAACTCCCCAAACAAGTGTGGAGCTTCCATATGTCCCAGATCCTAACGAGGTAGTGTTCATATGTGGCGTTAAATCAGCTAAGTCTAAGACAGTCAGCAAGAGGTGCCATGTGTCTCAAAGGCACACCTTCAAGGGCCGAAGCCAAGGGTGGTTTCCCAAACAAGCACGGAGCTTCCACATGTCCCCAAACCCAATGAGGCAGTGTTAAATTTAGGCCTTAAATCGGCTAAGTATAAGAGAGTCAGCAGAAGTTTCCACATGCCTCATCGGTGCATCTCCAAAGGCCAAGCACAAAAAATAATCCCTAAACAAGCGTTGACCCTCCACATGTCTAGAGCCCTAAAAGTTGCACCAGCTGTTGAAAACTCTAGAAGCCAGTGGAAGATGCTACCTATCTCTTCCGTGCAACTTCAAAGGTAAATCCGAAAGTGGGTCTCCAAGTGAGCACAAAGCTAGCACGTGTCCCAGGTCTGAAAAAGGGACAAAGCATGCCATTTAATCAACTAAGTATAAAGAACTGGTGAAATCCTCTACGTGTCTCAATGGCATAAATACAAGAGGTGCTACCCAAAGAAGGACCCTGAACTAGCGCTACCCTGCCATGTGGTTAGAGCCCGAAATTTTAACTGTCCCGAATTGGCTAAGTATCAAAGGATTAGTGGAACCCTCCACGTGTTGGCTCGGTGCAACTTTAAAGAGAAAATTTGGAGGGAGGTCCCAAATGTTCGTTGAGCCTCCATGTGTCACAGGTCAGACATAAAACCTCCGCCAAATAGAGGGACTTAGCCAAAATAAAATAAAATAGGGCATGGCCAACAAAAGGAGGTGTTAACTCAGTGTAACTTCAAAGATCAACTCTGAAGGATGTCCCCCAAACTAGTGCAGGCCCTCCATGTGTCCAAGAGTCAAAAAGGAGATAGAGCCAACTGTTTAAATCAACTAATTATATAAGGCTCAGTGGAAGCCTCCACGTGTCTTGTCTGTGCAACTTGAAAGGTAAAATCTCGGGGTAGGTCCCAAATGTATGCTGAGCCTCCATGTGTCTAGGGTAAGACATATGACCCCGCTAAACAAAAGGGACACGTGGCCTTGTTTAAGGTCAAATCAAGTCTGTGGGGCCGTAGAGGAAATTTTCCCCAAGTGGAAAATGCGGGCCGGTGGGCCCGAGATGATTTTATTTTGTGAAGCAGGTATGCGGGGCCACCGAGGAAATTTTACCAAAAGTTAATTTCGAGCTTACAGGGTGTTTTTTGCACTTTTATAATTTTTGTGTAAAAGGTGCAAAGTAAATTTCAGACCCACGGAAAAGTTTTGCAAAACTGGATTTCCTCCCTTTTTACATGGATTTGATCCAAGTATTCAAATGGGCATATCTTTCAATCCATTACTCGAAATTCAAAAAATTTGGTACCATTGGAAAGGTCTCGACCTCTTCCACGCCATGGAAGCTTGAAAGTTTAATTTTGACAAGCTTAGGTGGGTGAAAATAGGTAAAAGTATTTCATGCCTTCAATGTATGATCCGATTGCTTCAACAGCCAGATTATATTTTATTTGATTCGTCACTCTTCCTTCTTCAACACACCAAATAGACATAAAGAGGCAAACTTGACAGATTGTAGGTAGATTTACAGGGGTATTAATGGCTAGTAGCTAAGCTTCTAAATTATATTTCTTGTCTCTTTTCTTTTCCTCTCTTCGCTTCATTTATAAAGGTAAGAGCTTGGCTCATTGTAAGGGTTGAACATTTTTGTTTTGCACCCTCCTTCTTCTCTGGTCTGCAGATGAATTTGTGGAGTTCAAACCTTCTATTAAGACTGTAATGCAAGTTTTTTTTCCTCTTGGCCATTGTAATGTTCTGTATCAATTTGTGAAGCAATAATTTCATGTCTATGGATGATTTCAACCCTCTCTTGTGTCCATTGCCTTTATTTGATATTTCATTGCAATATTGATTATTTGTGCATGGTGGTTATATTAAATTTTTATGGTTTGTGTTTGATAGAAAATATGGTGTTCAACATTCATTTGGTACATCACCTCTGTTAGTTTAGGTTTAATTTCTTACATCTTCTTAACCCTGTCTCGTTGGCAAGTTAGAATAGATCCTCTACAAATTTTATGTGTGCGCCTAAACAGGGGAATAGGAACTAGCCTTCATCTGGAGAGCTCTCTCGATTTCAAAGTCCCACACTTTTAGAGACGCTTCATGTTATGCAATCACATTGAGAGTCTCAACCCATTGAGTTGTAGTCATTTAGGGGTGCTCTGATTTTGCACTAATAGTTTTGGCACACCCGGTGGGAACAAGAGGTCTCCATTTTTATTTCAGCAAGATTAATGTGCACTTGTAAGTTTTTAGCTTGTAAGGAGATTTGAAATTACACACCTGGTGACTCCAAAAGAGATAGAGTCCACATGTTACAACAACCCAGGCTTGACAAATTCATGAGAAGAACTAGAGAATATGGATTGTTTTTCTATTTGCACTTGTTCCCAGATAGAGGGAGAAGGGGAAAAAGAGATCAAAGGTCTCCATCTCCACCAAATAGGACCTTTTCAACACCTCCCCTTAGTAGGCCCTTAATTCAATCAACAAGAGTTCTTAGGCCAATCATAATGACATACACCACCCAATCCCTATGTCAACTTCACTGGCAGAAGCCCACTCGCTTTCAATGCACAAAATAAAGTTCCAGTTGTAACTGTTGTCGCCAAATCACTGCACCCCCCGAATGGCCAGGATGTGAATAGGACGTTCGGTGCGATTGGGACACATGGGATCACCTCTCAAGCTATGGGACTTGGGCTCGAGGTGAATCTCCGGAGAAGGCCGGCTTCCTCTTCCTAAACTAAGTGTTGTACTACTCCTAGTGTAACAAAAATGATTATCTAGTCCTAGGCTAACATTTTCATGGGGTTTCAAGGAAAGAGATTTACAGAAATGAAACTATACTAGGGATGGTGATGCACCAAATAAAGGGTGTCTTCAGATTCAGGAAGGGTTAATTTGAAGAGGGTGTGTGGCACCACAGGTCAACTTCACCCTACTGCAACTTAGAGAGGGTACGTGATACCACAGACTAAGAGACACGCGTTCCCTTTGATAAACTTTATCAGATCGAGGAATATACCAGTTTCCCAGTGAAGAAGGATGAACTCAAGAAGGGTGAACAGATACCACAACTCAACTGCATGCAATACTCCACCACTCGATAAGCATAGAACTCCAAGAACCTGCAATAGAACTTAAACTTGCACAGTGTACCTGCAAGTATGAGAAAGGCACAAAGAAGCACAGAAGGATGAAAGGACCGAGATTAGTCACAAAACACACACTTTTATTGCTTCAATAACATGCACAATCCATCATACATTCAGAAGAGGCAATAGTTGCCATTACAGTCTTGAAGAGGAGGCTTGAAAGTTCTCTCAACACATAAGAACAACTTGCAGAAGAGAGAGGACTCTTGAAAAGTATACAATCACCTGAGATATCTGTTATCCAAAATTCACCCCTCAAGGTAATTTTGATAACATGCATCAAATTCTCTAGTCCCAAGCAATTATATTGATTCAAGGAAAAAGATCATGTTTCTGGGGTCCCCTTGGGTTCTTTCTAACTTTTCTGTCCAAGAAGAAAACCCAGCAAGTTTTAAAATGTGAAAAAATTGCAAAAAAACAAGTTCGGGCCAGGAAAATTCATGAAAAATGGCTAAGTCCTAGTCCTCGCAACAGTCGGGACAGTTGGGACGAAAAGGCACGAACCGGCCGAAAGGCTGCCAGGCGGTCCGAAAGAAAATGGTACATCCAGGCCGAAAGTACGCGAGGGACGTGTGGGACGCAGAAATCCGAACTGGCTGAAAAATGGAAAAAATTGACTAACTGTTGAAACAGGAAGTCTGGGACATCTGGGCAATTAGTACGCGAACCGGCCGGATCGGCCGAATTTGTCCCAGACAGTCCAAAAGCAAATGGGACGCGCGGACCAAAAGTACGCGAACTGGCCGGTTCGGCCGAAATGGGAAATTTCAGCACTATGCCAAGTGGGACAAAGGGACGCGCGGGATGCGAAAAAGTCGAAGCGACCGAAGGCAGAGGAGAAAAGTCAACATTTGACCTGCGAAATTTCAAACGGCCATAACTTTTGACTCCGAGCTCCGATTTTCACAAAATTGGACTTTCTTATTTTTGATGAGGATAGATATATTTAAATAAAAGAAACATATTCGGCTCTAGTCAGTTAATGCTCATTCCCGTCAAATGACAGAAAACGCCTGCCAGACCCAAAATAGCTACCCGTACTCAGAAGGCCATAACTTCTGCATTTCTCAACAAAATCACACAAAATTGGTACCGTTGGAATCGTGGCTCCGAGCCCGACAAACAGAAATCAAGAAATTCTTGATTTGATGAGAGATTGATTGAGTTTTTTAACAAAACGTGGTCGGGTTCAGAATAGTGTTTTATTTGGTAGCTGGGAGTGCAATTAAGAGGCATGGTCATCATTCTTTCTCTGCTGCAGCACATGGGACAGTATGGGGAGCCTTTTGCAAGTAATATAAAATCATTTCACTCAATTTAATGCCTCTTATAGGTGGTTGAATGACAGATTTCGGGATTTCCATTTTCCCTTCTCTTCTCCTTCTCATTTTTTCTATAAATTGGAGTGTTGGGCTCATTGTAAACAGAGAGTTTTTGGGTAGCAAAGCTCTTCCAAAATTGCTTTGTGAAGCCAGTGTGTTGTAGGCCCTTGTAGTGGACTCCTTGCATGGTGATCCAGGCCCTTATCTTGTAATAGACTGAACTGTGCATACCAGGAAGCAATAAAATACAAAGTTTGTGGATGTATCTTCCCCTGCTGTGTTTTCTTTCATTCTTCTTGCCCCTTTTATCTTTCTACAAGAATATTGTGTCTATTATTATGTTCTTGCAGGAATTCACTAACATTGTGTATGCTTGGAGTATTGTTGTGAATGCATTTTGCTAGATTATGGTGAACTGTCATCACCTCTTCTAGTGTGCACTTTGCCTCTGTATTTCACACATTTGGAGATTACTCTCACACCCTCCTTTTCTAGTGTATCACCGCTTTAGTGTAGGCTTCCGTTTTATGTATTCTCTCTCCCTGGTCCCTTGGAAATTTAGAGTAGAACAAGTTAGCTTATCCTGCATTAGAGTAGATTGTGGCAGGTAGTTTAGGAGCAAGAACCAGCTTTCTCTGGATGTCTGTCTCAAGTAGCAAGTCCCACAACTTGGAGATAGTACCCATGTTATCCAATCACACTGGATGTTTAGAGTGATCAAACTAGAAATCTGATTAGTATCCAGGGGTGCTGTGATTCGGTGATAACAATATCTAACTGTCCAACTTGTCTGAACTATTGGAACCCTTTGAAATGAGCTTCCAACTTACATTTATAGAAGAATATTTGAGAAAGAAGAGGAAATGGTCATAATTACATTCCTAAAATGAAGGCCCATGATGTATTTATTACAGTTAGTTGAACCACCTGAGAAGGTTCCATCATGGGTCATTAATTGCCTGATGACCTAGTCTTCTCAATTAATTAAAAGAATATTTAAATAAAATATTTAAATAATAATAATAAATATTATTATTAAAATATTTAAATAAAAATATTAATTTAATTAACATAATGTTGGGACCCCCCTGTTGACCCGTTTGACTTGAAGAGGATGGGGGTCCATGTGGATAGAGTCTGCACAAATCTCAACTCGGTGAGCTTCGAATCCGCTAACTCGGTGTTGCAATTGATTTTGAACCCCACACTAACTCTTTCCTTGCCTTGGCAATCGAGCTCTTTTGCATTGAGTCCTTCGAATGGTGAGCTATCAAACTCGATTCTTATCCTTTTCCTCTGTTAACTCGAGGCCATTTACGCATTCCTCATTCAAACTTCATGAAACATCACCACGAGCTCCCTGCGAAGTCACTGTGCTCTTCATCCAGCAAACGATCCTATCTTTCCTGGGCTCAAACTCACTTGAATACCGAGCTTAACCCGATATCTCTAAAAATAATGGTTTTACCACAATGCTCAAGATTCTTCCTCATCATATAACACTTGTAGTAAGAATGTTTTAGCTTTGCCATAATAAGCACAATTGTACCCTCCAAACAATGAGAAAATGCCATTACCAATAAAGACCTAATGTTGCCATGATGATGACACAAGCTCATGCCCATAACATGTCGATAGACACCCTTGAGACTGATTTATGGTCAAAGAACCCTTCGGTATTTTGGCAGTGCATTCGGCAATCTTGGCTCCAATCAACAATTATGCCACTATTGGGATCTTAGTATGGCATAGGTAGCTGTGAGATTGAGATTGAAAGTGGATGGTATTGGCACTGGCATTGCATTGCAGCATGGGAAATGTCAATTTAGTTGTACCACTATGATAATGAACCACTGTAAGCATCCTCAGAAGTGGTAATATGACTGAGTTCTGAACCTTTCGACTGCTCATTATTCACCTCCACATTGAACGGATCTTTGTTACATTGATCTTCCCCAACCAATTTGCCTATTTACTCGGTCCTTGACTGAGCTTTACTTGTTGAGTCCTTACACATGCACCAGATGGCTTAACCGATAATCCATCTATCTTCATGAGCACGTTCTCGTTTACCATTCCAACGTGTTTTGACCCACTTGATGACTCGCCTGGTATTCCGGAAATAAACTTGAATTCTTCTCTACGCGGAAAACTCACGACGGCTTGTCATTGCAAAGTTTCCACTTGGCGGTGTTGTTCCGAACCTCCCCCGCGCGGAGTGAACAACTTGGAATGCCATCTACTTATTTCCCATTGGCACTGGTCGCCTGAATCTCTGCATAACGGCTTGGCCACATCAATCCACGGGCCCCGGCCTCAACTTTGCCACGCAGCGTGAGGATTTTGATCCGATTTCTCCATTCACGGAAGTCTGACCATGGCTTTCCATCCCAAAATTTCCACTTGGCAGTGCTGCTCCGAATCTCCCCCGCGTGGAATTTCTTCCTTGGCTTGCCATCCACGAAAACCCACTTGGCATTGCTCGCCTTATTTCCCACGTCCGGGATTGGAGTGCGGGGTTTTGTTATCATTTGGCCATATTTCATTTTGGACAGATGGCCACCGACTTCCACCTTTCTGCTCAGCGTGAGGAGATATCATTTTCTTGGTGTAAACATTTCAGCTGTAGCTTGTAAGGTGTGATAATCCCGACAGAATCCTTTGTGCCCGCCAACTTAGTGACTCGCTAAAGATGCTCATATAATTTCAAAGCAAATTATGCTCCATGAATATTTTGCTCAAACGGGCTTCTACTATACTGCAACATCCCTGTGCATCGAATGCTCAGCCGCTTTGAGCGTAGAACTGAAATTCTCCTAGGAAAGTGCCGTGAGGAAGTAATTGGTTATACGCAACAGCTACAGGGTAGAGAAGTAAAACTTATCTCAGAAAATGAGTGGCCTCCAGAGAGAGTTGATTGCGACAGCTACCGCAGGGTGATCCCAAGGAACCGTTGGTGTTGATCCTGATGTTTTGGTTGCATGCGACCACAGTCATGATCAGTTGTTGTAAAATCTTGCCGCTGTAGTAGAAGAACGAGATAAGGTTTTAATTGATTTGTCTCACCTTTTCATTTTGGAAATTCTCTTCCATGGAAGAAGCTCAACCAAATCTTGAGGCAACTATTGTCTCCGTCGAGTCATTAAAACTGAATTCATATTCCAACAAGGAAGCATCAATCTCTCCATGTTGAATTAAACCGAGTCGAGCTCGTCATTTCTCTACCTCAATGAGCCAACCATCGAAACATTATCCGCTCCTATCGGGACTCTTTTATGACAAGCCAAA
Source organism: Taxus chinensis (assembly GCA_019776745.2). NCBI lineage: Eukaryota > Viridiplantae > Streptophyta > Pinopsida > Cupressales > Taxaceae > Taxus > Taxus chinensis. The sequence goes on along the minus strand of CM034156.1, from coordinate 513,981,107 downwards.
GATGGACAACCAAACTTACATTTCCTACTCATGAACTCGTCTAAGGCTTGTGATCTGAGTTATGACCGAGTTAGGACAAGGCACGAACTCCTCTGATGACTCATCTCTTTATTCCCGATTTGACACTGTTTTAGCTCGAACGAGTGAGATAAGCTTTTCGAACTCCTCGATAGCTCGCATTCTTGGAAAAAATGAGCGATCTCACCTAATGACCAAAAGTGGGTCCCTGGGACCAATGTCGTGATTTGATTGTAATAAGGCCCTATTTTCCAATTTTTCCATGTGCGTAAAATTGGATAACATTTTTGGCGACCTCTCGGGGATGATTGCCTGCTAAGCATGATTCCAGTAGCCTTAAGTCATCCATTAGGCATGGAGTCTCTGTTGGAATCCTAAAAGTAGTATGATTTTCTTTGACACATCCTGAAATCCCCTTGAGTATTGTTGATATCCTGGACCTCCCTGGAATGCTAAGCATGAAGTATACTGAATCTGTTGAATGCTTGACATCCATGGAACACTGCAAAAATTTGAATGAAGCATATTTTGAGCTGTTATGGAAACTTGGAACCTTTCTTTTCCTTGACACCTTCCAATGATGAAACAATGTGCAGAACAACACAAAACACAACAACAAGGAAAGAAAAACAACAACACGCAACAATGTGCATAAGCACTTGGAGGAAAACACCTAATTTAACTGTACAGGGGGTGGAACGCTTCTAAAAAACAAGCTTTGAGATGTATCCCATTCACATGAATGGGCAGTTCTTCTCCATTGAGCCTAGATAGACGAAATGAATTTTCCTCTTTGCAAATTGTGATGATGTATGGTCCACTCCAGAGAGCGTCAAACTTGGCATGCTTGCCTGGTTTGGCCCTGTCTTCATCCCATTTGAGAACTAAATCTCCCTCTTGAAAATTTCTGTCGGACGCCTTCTTGTCAAAAGATTTCTTAACTTGAGCCTGATGCTGCTCCAAAGTTTTCATAGCCTTATCTCGTACTTCCTCTAACTCCATGAGTTCAACAAACCTTACTGTCAGAGGATCACTCTCTATAACTTCAGGTTGATGAGCTAACTCCAAAGAAGGTAACTGCAATGAGAGCAGAAGTTTTGACTCTCTTCCATATACAAGAACGAAAGGAGAATTTCCGATGGCCCTTTTAGGTGTGATTCGATCTGCCCATAAGGCGGTCTTAAGCTGTGTATGCCAAGTCCTCTTGTTAGTCTCCATTGTGTGCTTAATAATCCTTATGAGGTTTTTGTTGCTAGACTCAGCCAATCCGTTTCCTTGCGGATAGTAATTGGATGAAGTTTTGAGGTATACCCCATTTTTAACAGCCCATTCACTCAATTTCGTACCAAGAAAAGCTAGCGCGTTGTTTGAAATGATTGTAAATGGAACACCAAACCTCGTCATTATACCCTCCAAAAAATCTAGAAATGCCTTTTCATTGCTCTCTTTTAATTCTACCACCTCTGTCCATCGAGTAAAATAGTCTGTTGTGGTAAGGACCCACTTATGTCCATCACTGGATGGAGGATTAATCATTCCGATGAAGTCCAACCCCCATTGAACAAAGGGTTGATCGACTTGAATTGGATGCAGCGGAAGAGCTACCAGCTTCTGCTTACCTGTGAAAAAGGCACATTCCTTACATTTCCTTACCCAGAGATGGGCATCCTTGAATAAATCCGGCCAATAGTAGCCGGCTCGCATGATCTTGGTAGGTGTTGTTCATGTGGAATAATGTCCTCCAGATAGGCCATTATGAAATTCTTCTAGTATCTTACTTACCTGTTCCAGTCCTATGCACTGAAGGAGAACGCCGTTCAAATCTTTTCGAAAGAGAATGCTATCTACCAAAACATATGGGATAGATTGAAGACGGAAAGTTCGTCTTTGGTTTTTATCCATGTTTGCCGGGTATGCTCCTGAGAAGATGAAATTCTTCATTTTGGATAACTAGTCAGCTTGATCAACATCCTCATCAGTATTTAGGAGTGTCACATCCTCATTACCTTTTGATTCCATGTCTGTAGCAAGTTGCTCACATAAACCCTTACCTCTGACAAGTTTAGTGACTTTGATATGCATGTCATACTCCATTACCTTCGTGATCCATCCAGCACACTTTTCGTTCATTTCTTTGTTCAGCAAAAACTCCTTGACACCTGGATGAGACACCATCAGATGAATCTTGTTGTTGGACAACATGTGCTTGAATTTCTTCAAAGCTTGAATAACCGCAAAGACTTTCTTTTCAATGAATGAGTATTTGAACTCGTAGTCTTTGAGGGATTGATTGAAGAAAGTAATTGGTTTCTCCATCAGGTTATCGTTTTGTTGGGTGAGGATCCCTGAAATGCTCTCTTGACCTGCAAAAGCATAAAGGATAAAATATTTGTCAAACCTGGGGTTCACAAGCGTTGGAGCTTGGGAAATGGCTGTTTTGATGGCTTCGAAGCTTTCTCGTCCTTCCTTTGTCCATGAGAATGACATACTTTTCCTTAGCATGGCTGTCAGTGGTTTAGCCAATGTCGTGAATTGGGGGATGAATCTCCGCACAAAATTTATGGTTCCCAGGAAGCTCTGGAGGCCCTTCTTGTGACTCGGGAGAGATAAGGACATAATTGAATGAATCCTGGCTGGATCGATTGATAATCCTTCCGCTGAAACAACATGCCCTAACAATTTTCCCTCGTGCACTGCGAAAATACATTTCTTGGGGTTAAGTGAAACCCCAAATTCCCTACACCTTTGGAAAAATTTCCTTAGATGTGTGATGTGATCTTCTGCATGCTTAGAGTATACAGTTATATCATCAAGGTAAACCAAAATAATATCGTTGATCAGTCCCTTAAATGCCATGTCCATGGCTCTTTGGAAAGTAGCCCCGGCGTTGGACAATCCGAATGGCATTTTATTGTAGGCATATGTGCCCCACTTGGTAGTGAAAGCCGTTTTGAATTGGTCAGATTCTTGGACTAGGATTTGATTGTAACCTGAATATCCATCGAGCAAAGAAAATATTTGAGCTCTTGCCACCGTTTGAAGGATCTGCTCCATCGATGGAAGAGGATAATGGTCTTTCAATGACGCACGATTCAAATCCCTGAAATATACGCATAACCGGATCTCTCCGTTCTTCTTCCTCATGGGCACCAAATTGGCTACCCATGAGGAATGCTTGATGGGAAAAATTATACAAGCCTCGATGAGCTTGGTTAGCTCCTTTCTCATTAGTGGCTCAATTTTGGGATTAATTGGTCTTTGTTTCTGATGAACTGGCTTAGCATTAGGATCCAATTCGATGGTATGTTGTGCCAGAACTGGATCAAAACCACGCAGATCTTTATAGCTCCATGCAAAGATGTCATGATAATCTTGACAAAGTTTGATGAAAGCTTCTTTCTCCTCAGAAGTACACACTTTTCCGATCTTGAGAAATTTTTCATTTGATACTTCGACTTCCTCAAAATATTCTTCTTTGACCACCATGTTAGGGCTTTGTCTTTTGGCTTGGTCATCTGAATTGAAAATGGATTCCAAAGTGACTAAACCTTTTGGTAACTTGTTGCTTTTCAATTGAATAATTTGTTCACCATATGACTCTTGCAACTTATCTTGATTTTTTGCAGCAAACTCCTCCTCTTCTTGCAGGAAGAGGACAATTTGGTTGTCACTATCGAACACTTGCCAACTACTCACATTATCAGGTACTGCTGGTTGAACCACCATTTTAAAAAATTGCTGCCCTTCTTTCATGATATCAACTGGTATGTTATATTGTGAACCAATTGTAGCAAGCCTATTTGCATCTTGATTTTGATCTCTAGGGATTGCATGGATTCCAAAAGCTTCGAAATATTCAATCAGGTCCTAGACTCGGTTCTTGTATGATCTTAAGAGATCATTTTTAGATGCACTACGTGCCGAAACTTGATGAACAACTAACTCACTGTCTCCAAAAATAGTTAGGGCCTTGATTCCCTTCCTTTGGGCTAGCTGAATTCCTTGCACAAGAGCCTCGTATTCAGCAACATTGTTGGTGCAACTGAACTGCAACTGGAAAGATGAGAAGTACTTATCTCCCTCTGGAGAAATTAACATAACACCAGCACCGGATCCATTCTTACTTCTTGAGCCATTGAAGAACAATTGCCATAGTCTTTTAGAATCATTTGGTGTTTTGACAAGTTGTGGTATGATCGTATCTTCTTTATGGATACAGTAGGTACCTAATCCTGTTTCTTCCAAGACCAGCAAACCAGCTTCTTCTTCTGCCAATACATCAGCGTAAGGATCGTACTGATGATCTCTACTTGCTTCATCTAGCAAAGTTGTAGATCAAGAATTTCGTGCTTGTTACCTGTCCAAGTTAATGCACCAAACTAAACACAAAAACCCTGAAAAACTCCAATGAAATTGATACCTGATGAAGATGTAGACGGATGAGGAAGCTAATGTAGACAAGACAGGCGCACACGAGCAATTTGCACAATAGCTCCGAATAACCTGCAAAACACCGATGCTTGACAGAAAAAGATGGCGTTAGAAGATATTTGGGTGGACTGCCTGAGGAGCGGGTCCGGGAAGTGATAAACTTCCTTGGCGGATGTCAGTCCACGTTTTCAATAAAGAAAAGAAGCATACATGATAAAAGATGTAAATAAAGACTAGATTTTCTGATTGCAGTAATAAAACAGAAACTGAACAGCAGACAGAAAGTACAGAAAACAGGGAACTGCGAAATAATGCTGGATTTGTGTTACCTGTGACCTTTTACCTGTCTGCAGTGAAATCGGCGTCGACTGGGTATAATCGGCGGCGACTGATGTGATCGGCGTCGACTGGGACTGATCGGCGTCGACTGGATAAGATCAGTGTCAACTGAAGGCAGACTGACCAATCAGGGACTGTGCGATGAGATTCGGGGGTTGGAAGATGAATGTAGTCTGCAAGATGTGCCGAAGATGGAGAGACGCTGGAACAAAGTCACCAGATGATAGATGGTAGTGTATGATGTTGATATGATACGGGCAGAGTAACGGTGCTCCTCTCAGGGATTGATTAGGACAGGATCTGCCCTAACTGAGACAATTGATGCTAAAAAGATCTCTCTTTCTTGCAACCTAAATCTTTCTCACTCTCTGTTCGTGCGTAAGTGCTTTCTTTCGCTCGTTAGTCTCTTTTTCGGTCTCTTCGCTCTCTTCGGTCCCCAGAACTGAGTTCTGGGCTTGCTTTTATAATCGGCGCCGCTCCTATAAAATCGGCGCCGACCAAATGGGTCGGCGCCGATCGCGGAGAAGACTCCCGAGATGGCCAAATTGATCGATTCGAGAAAGACAAGGCTTATCCCGACCACGGGAAATATCCCGCTTAGGGAAGATTTAAAAATGGATGTGATACATGGGTAGAATAAATTTGGGGTGGATAAGTGATTAAGATGCATGGGAAGGAGCGTAATTAAATATTTAATTATTTAATTACTCATGGGTAAGATGTGATGTGATGAATTAAATTTAGAGTAAGTGATTAAATCACAAATTGGATAATATCCCAAGGGGATAGTTGGTGACGTGAACGTGCCCCAGGTTACTTAAAACGAATGTGAGGGACACTAAATTGAGAAACCAATTTTAGGTGTCTACATTTTGCCCCTTTTTGTCAAGTAACTTGCGATAAGCAAGGTTATGAGACAAAAACAAGGAGATGGAAGAAGAGAAGAACTTGTGGTGATGTGATCCCCCTCAAACTAGGGATGGGATGGATGATAGAACAGACGATCCCGAGTTTGAAAGAGGTAGATGGAAAATGCAGGATGCCCCAGTCGGATAGCTGGAGTAGAACTGACCATTGAGGACGCATAAAAAAAAAAAACACAAGGGCAGCAACCGAAGGAACTCACATTGGTAGGGAAAACTAGCCGGTCTCCTCATGAGACGACGTTAGTTCCTACAGACCCATGAGTATAAGGAGAACTGCAAAATAGTCAACATCTAAAGAGAGACACATTGGTAGGGAGAACTAGACGGTCGATAAATCAAACGACGTTAGTGCCTACAGACCCGCGTAACTCTAAGCTGCCGAAAGATACGAGTGTCCCATGCAAAGGGAACAAACCTGAAATAGACAAGGATATCTAAAAGATGTGCCAAAAGGCAAGATTCAGCACACAACAATGATCAGATAGATGAGAAAGCCAAGTATCAACACTATGGCAAACAGACATGAAAAATCGGCAGCGACTAAACTAATCGGCGCCGACCAAATCAAGCGGCGTCGACCCAAAAAATCGGCGCCGACCAATGCAGACGCATATAAATATGCGGACGGAAAACGTAAACGATTAATTTGCAACGTGACGATTGATTCAGACAGAGATAGATTTTTGATTTGAACACAATGGAAGCCTCTGGGAGCGGACAGAAGCGCAGGAGGACACGACCTGGGGTAAGTAATCGTTTTCGAACCCTTCTTTGTCGTTATATATTTTTTTTTGTTTGATTTTTCATGCGTATGGGAGGCCAGGGTCTGGTTTACGCCTGGCCTATCAGTCGGCGCCGATTGGTATAATCGGCGTCGATTGGTTTGGATCGTCGTCGATTGATATTAATCGGTGCCGACTAGAATGAATGACGTCGATTTGACCAAATCGACGCCGATTGAAAGATTTTTAGTATTTCCTTCTAGTCTTGGATGTTATTGTTTTGGAAGATGAGATTTATGAAAATAAGAGACTAATTATGCTTTTGATGTCGTGGATGCAGGCACGAGAGGCTCTTCATATGAGGGATGCCATCCCTGAGCTATTAGAGACGATCCTTCCTGATGTGACCGATGCAGACTGGCAGCATCTAGAGCGAGCCGGGCTCGGGGGTTTTAGATATTACAGACGAGTGCCACGGGATGTGGAGCTCATGCGGGCATTAGTGCGACGGTGGGACAGCCACACGTGCACATTTTGGTTTAGGACGGGTGAGATGACTATCACCCATGAGGATGTATACAGGATCCTTCGATTACCGATTACGGGGGACCCGATTGAGATCACACCCCGAGAGCAGCAGCAGAGGGCCCTGGTGCGATTGTACAGAGACAGATCAGATGACTCAGAGATAGTATCTGGGGCAGTGAGGATATCCTCACAGTACAGACAGGATAGTCCTCGGAGCAGGCGGATAGCCCTGATTCAGATGGCTATATCTTATTTTGCCTTGCCAGACTCAGGAGGTGGGAGATTCCCATTGCTACTGCTAGACTGCGTGTGCGACATCTTGCAGTACAGACAGGTTTTTGCCTTCGCTGATGCCCTGATAGCTCAGATTTACTATGAGCTATGGATGTACACCACTGGTCGGAGGACAGGGATTGACGTTAGCTTTGTGCTCCATTGCTGGGCGTATGAGCACATAGCAGTGATTAGGCCATCCGGGCTTCCGTGGATGCCGGCAGCAGTGGGGGGTGTGGACTATGGATTTCGGAGATGGCGGGCTGACATGGCTGCAGGAGACACAGGTAGATCAGCTGAGTGGTACTCGGAGCGTTTTAGGACACTTACACCAGATCAGGTTATCTGGAGACCATATCGGGCATTTCTGATATGGGTTGGTCAGGATGCCCACTTGGTAGCATTGAGACGGAGTCGGGTGGTTAGGGGTCGCAGACCAGATATGTGGGAGCGAGTCCCATTCATGCGGATACTGAGGTAGTTTGGCCTAGTACAGACAGTACCGGCCACATACACGCCATATAGGTGAGATAGCAGAGAGACAGATTTGCCGATTTTGATCCCGGCAGACCCACTGAGAGAGGCTCCACCCTCCATGGACAGCGATGATGATGCGGGGGTAGATGAGGGCTATGCAGCGTGGTATGACACAGAGCTTCCACGACATCTCCCGCCCTCGATAGATGCTGATGAGGAGGACATAGCTGCGACACTAGACAGATTAGAGGGAGAGCATGCCACACTGATACAGACACATCAGGTAGCTCTGGAGGAGATCAGGGCCTTGACGGAGGAGAGGGATGCCCTGATTGCAGAGAGAGACACCGCTCGCCAGGAGCGAGATACAGCGATTCAGTAGAGGGATCGCTATCTTCGGCACAGGGAGGCCCTTAGGGCCAAATACGGAGAGACTGGTGCCACATCAGAGTCTGGGACACAGGGCACGGCTCTAGGAGGGGCACCACCAGCAGCGCCAGCAGCACCAGCAGCACCTTTACGAGCACCGGGTATGGTGAGTCTGAGCACATACCAGTCTCTCTTGGCTGAGGTGAGATATTATGAGGATGCTCTAGCGCAGCATGCCCTAGATGTGCCTCGGTACGGGGCGAGGAGGAGAGGAGCGACAGCTACAGCGAGCGGAGCCTCAGGCGGAGGGAGCACTGGGAGGGACCGAGGTGGGCCGAGACCTCCAGCAGCAGGTGCTTTGAGCTCGATAGGCGGTGGTCAGGAGGGACAGCCGGGTGCAGAGGAGGGTGGAGGAGATAGTGTCCTCCACGCTTCTGATTTCACCATATAGAGACTTGGTAGATTGTGTATTTGTATAGCGATGTAGCCTCGATTGGAAGGCATTGTATAGATGGCTCGATTGGAAGCCACCCATCTTTTTGTAAAAACACACATGTATATATAGATTGATCACATTATTTGTCATATGATTGTACTTCATGCCTTTTTTATTTTGATCTACATGGATAGATAGATATAGAAAAATAGATGTGATTAGAGAGATATAGACTGATATATGATAGAAATAGATGTGATTAGATAGATTGAAATGTGGATAAAATAGATGTGATTGGATAGATATAGACTGATATATGATAGATGTAATGTGATTAGATAGATGGTAATGTGGATAAAATAGATGTGATTGGATAGATATAGACTGATAGATGATGTGATGTAACGTGGATGTACATGTGTTTAAATATTTTGATGGATAGATATACAGATGTACTTGATGTATGGATTAGATATAAATAGATGTCATGTATTTTGGATGTACATATGATGGGTAGATTGATGGATGTGATTGATGTATAGATTAGATATAATGTACCTTAGATGTACATATTCTAAATATTTTGATAGATAGATAGATGTATTTGGTATATAGATAGGTGTAATCTTAATGAGAAATGAATAAAGATAGATGTTTTGATAGATAAGAGGAATTTGGATAGAAGATAAATTGATTGAATTAACATGTGAAATGTCAATTTAACTAAATGCGAGACAAAAAAATGGGGAATACTCGTTGTAAGAGCTAAAGATGTAAATGGAAACAAACGCGACTTAGAAGAGAAGATACTCGGAAAAGAAGGGAAATGGTAAGTCGGACTTCCAACCGACCATAGATAAAATCTAGAAAGGAAACCAAAAGACCAAGCATACAAGGCCCTATATACGATTAAAATGAATCTAACACTAACTAGTCGCAAACCAGATCTAGGATAGAAACGGAAAGAAAAGTAAGTAAGTATCTTATCGGAACCTACAAGGGACAGAATACATGTCCATAGTGGGGAAATAGGATTCTCCATATGATCGACAAAAAGGTCCTAAATCTCAGCTTCATGACTTTGACAGATAGGCAAACTGATCAATGCGGGAAGTTTGCTTGATATGGAAAGACTGATCGATGCGGGAAGTCTTTCAGTGATGCTATAAACTGACTGGAACGCTGATTAATTACAAGAAGCCTTGAATTTTTCTTTGAGAAACAGCCGTCCTTCAAGGGAGCGGTCTGTATTTTGAATTTTAATGATAGCCATCCTTCGAGGGTATGGTCTATTTTCTTTTTGATTCACTTGATAATGTATGGATAGCTGTCCTTCAAGGGATCAGTCTATCTTTTTGGATAGCATCTTTTTTTTTTTTTTTTTTTTTTTGGAGACTTTTTGGAAGAAGCTGAGTTTAGACCTAGATAGATCAGATGGAGGGGAAGAGAACATAGAAGAATATGCACTCATGACCCGAGTAGATCCGATGAGGATAAGTACTTGGGACAGATGAAGTTGTGATTAAGGTATTCCTACCATGAGGAGAAACATATCCAAAAGAAACGTGCAATGAGTAGAGCCGCGATACTCATATTTAAGGTAAGCGAGGCAATAGGCGGAGAACCACACAATTTCAAATCACCATGAAAGTAGATGACTGGTTATTAGGACGGATGGAAGATCTAAGTTGCGACTAGATTTGTATAAGACAGATTTTAACAGTAGAAGGGCCGTAAATGCAAGGCATTAAGAGGTTCCGCTTTAAGGATACCATCCATGGAAGATAAACGATAAGCCCCAGACCCATATTTATGAGTGATAATGTAGGGGCCCATCCAGTTGGGAGCAAACTTACCACGTTGACTTCTTTCGAGTGTAGTGACATTTTGATTTTCCTTAAGAACAAGATCACCAATTTTGAAGTCACAATGTTGCAAGTGCTTGTTATAGGCACGTTTGACACGCTCGAGATAGACCTGATGATGCTCAAGAGCGTTAAGACGTCGCTCATCTAATAATTCCAGTTGTGTCAGACGATTTTGACGATAATCCTCATCGGAGACAAATTCTCTGAGAGAAACACGGAGAGATGGGATTTGGACTTCCAAAGGAAGGACAGCCTCAGACCCATAGACGAGAGAGAAGGGAGTAGCACCAGTAGGAGTACGAATGCTAGTCCGATAAGCCCAAAGAGCAAAAGGGATATGTAGATGCCAATCCCTACCAGCTCGACTAGTTACCTTTGCGAGGATATTACGCAAAGTTTTATTGGAAGCTTCGGCCTGACCATTAGCTTGAGGGTAGTATGGAGAAGAAAAACTGAGCTTGATATTGAAAGCATTGCAGAGATTCTACAAATCAGCGTTTTTGAAAGATTTACCATTATCTGTGATTAGCTTGTGTGGAACGCCAAAGCGACAAATGATGTGTTGATAGACGAAATCAACTATGGGTTTAGCCTTTGTTGAAGAAAGAGGGATAGCTTCTACCCACTTAGTAAAGTACTCAGTGGCGGTAATGATAGAATGATGACGCTGTGAAGAACGAGGATTGATGAGACCAATAAGATCAAGACCCCACTGTGAAAAAGGCCACAAATCTGCCGCAGGTTGCAAAGCCTGACTAGGGATGTGCGTGAGATTGGAATGTTGTTGACACTTGATGCACTTCTTAGTGTATTCACAACAATCTTGATTAAGAGAAGGCCAATAATATCCCAAACGTAAAATGCGCTTGGCTACAGCTAAGCCATTAAAATGTCCACCACAAATACCGTCATGGACCTCCTGAATAGCCTTAGATGATTCATGGGTTTTGAGGCATCGAAGCAAAATACCATCAAAGCCACGCTTGTAAAGAATCCCGCCTAGGATAGTATAGCGGTTGGCGCGTTGGACAAAAGACCTTCTACCATTGGGAGACAAATCTGGAGGAAGGACCGAATGAGATAGATAATCAACTATCTGTTGATACCACTCATCCTGAGTATGGGTTGTGACAGCATTGATTGACGTTAATTGCCCCAGATGAGATGGTTGATCCAATCGTTGCACAGCCACATAAAGACGCGAGTCTTCGGTAAAAGGCAGGATAAGAGAGGCTAAAGAAGCCATGGTATCTGCGAATCAATTTGCAGTACGAGGAATGGCTTGGATAGTGAAGTTATCGAAAGATTGGAGTTGGGCAAGAACGATGTCGCGATATTTTTGAAGGATATCATTCTTGCATTGATAGACACCCGTGACTTGGTTAACGATGAGTTCAGAATCACCAAAGATGTCAATATGACGAGCGCCGAGATTAATGGCATTTTGAAGACCTAAGACAAGAGCTTCGTACTCAGCCATATTATTGGTGCACTCAAAGTTTAATTTGTGTGCGACTGGGATGGGCGTACCCCAAGGAGGAAACATCACAAAACCCGCACCTCCCCCTTGCTGGCATTTGGATCCATCAAAGAAGAGCTTTACTTTAAATGGAGAGAGACCAAAATCGATTTGTTGGATAAATTCATCGGGAAATTGAGCAAGGGGGTCTTGAGTGTCCGGAAGAGGAGCATCAGCTAATTGATCTGCAATAACCTGACCCTTGATAGCCTTTTGTGGGATAAACTCGAGGTCAAACTCAGTCATGAGCATAAGCCAACGAGTGATGCGATCATTATGATAAGGTTTTACATGGATTGTCTTAAGGGGATTGACACTTGTGATAATGTAAGTTTTATGATTAAGGAGATAGTGACGAAGCTTAGAAGTTGCAAAGAAGAGAGCACAACATAGTTTTTCAGCTTCGGAGTAACGTGTCTCATACTCATGGAGGGTGCGACTGATGTAATAGACAGCTTGTTCTTTACCACAAGTGTCCCGATGCGAGATCATGGCTCCCAGAGCATGGTCAGTCACAGAGATATAAAGATAGAAAGGCTCCCCCTCGCGTGGAGGTGTAAGCACAGGTGGAGAAAGAAGATAATCTTTGAGATCATAAAAGGCCTTTTGGCAATGCTCATCCCATTCAAAATGAACATTCTTACGGAGAAGATGGTGAAAAGGCTGACAACGGTCCGACAATTGGGAGATAAAGCGACGCACTGACTGAAGACGTCCTTGGAGACTGCGGAGTTGCTTTAAGTTAGAAGGGGGAGGCATCTCAAGGATGGCTTTTATTTTTGCGGGGTCGACTTCAATGCCCCTAATGGAAATGATAAAACCTAAAAGTTTACCAGTGAGAACGCCAAATACGCATTTAGATGGATTTAGACGAAGACAGAAGCGGATAAGCCTCTCAAAGAGAGGTGCAAGGATGAACAGATGATCCTGACGGCGTTTGGATTTGCCGAGGAGATCGTCAACATAATCCTCTATAGTTTTGTGTAAGAGGTCATGGAAGATGTATGTCATTGCTCGTTGATAGGTTGCTCCTGCGTTCTTAAGGCCAAAAGGCATGACACGATAGCAAAAGGTCCCCCAAGGAGTTATGAAGGAGGTCTTATGTTGGTCTTCTGGTGCGATGAGGATTTGATTATATCCAGAGAAACCATCCATAAGAGAAAGCATCTCATGACCCGCAGTTAAATCTACGAGTTGATCGATATTAGGAAGAGGAAAATCATCCTTTGGACAGGCAAGATTAAGATCCTGGAAGTCGGTACAAATTCGAATCTTCCCAGTAGCCTTAGTTACTGGTACTACATTGGACACCCATTGCGGATAATCGATGGGTTGGATGAAGTTAGCCGAGAGCAAGCGCTGTAACTCTTCTTTGACAAGAAGGGCTACTCTAGGGTGCATTTTACGCAATTTTTGCTTGACTGGTTTGATGTTGGGAAGGGTAACGATATTATGGACCACAATATCAGGATCGAGTCCTGTCATATCCTCATATGACCAAGCAAAGGCTTGACGATGTTTGGAGAGAAAAGCGGTAAAGTCCCCTAATTCCTGTGGATTAAGGGATTGGCCGACCTTAATGATGCGAGGGTCTTCAGAAGTCCCTATATTAAGGTCGACAGTGGCTTCGTTGAGAAGGGTAGACGTGTCAGAAGGAATAGTTTTGGGGAGATAAGAATCCTCTGCCCCCAGATAGGTGAGGACAGAATCATCATCCGCACAGTGGATAGTGTTGATAGTAGGAGAGTCGTCTCCAACTATTTCAGGGAAGATTAAAGGTATGGAAGCGGACCGATTGTTAGTCTCATAGACTAACGGTCCTAAGGAAATGGTATTGATCAAAAAAAAAAGTTAGGTGGGATGGAAATGTCGTCATCTACATCAAGTGATGCTTCTGATTTAGTGGGAGAAGATGGTTCCTCAGTAGGAAGAGGCTCATCAAGAATAGTGACGGTGGCCTCTGAAAGGGGTTTGAATCCTAACCCAAATTTTTGATGTGGCATGAGAGTAGGAATGGATTTGAGGTCATGTATACCTTGTTCATATTTTCCAAGGCCAAAGCCTTTCCACGCGCATCGATATAGATAAGTTTTTGCAAACGTGGGATTCTGTAGATAATCAAACCCTGTTAGGTAAGGTTTGGCTCTAGGAGGAGAATCCGGGTGATAATGAGGTGTATCAAGACCACCGTAGATGAAATTGGTCTGTTGATTGGGCAAACCAATGGTGACGATGCGACCGAGACCTGGTTGATATTCAGGTTGTTTGTCTGGTCTACCATACTCATTAGGTTTGAGATGGGCATCGAAAGAAAGGAGAGGAAGCTCTCCTAGTGAGAAACGCTGCAATGTCTCTTCCAGATTTTGTAAATCCGGTAGTTTGGTTGCAGGCATGGAAGAAGATGAGGCCCCATTTGGAGAAGATGTATTTTCTTTTAAAGGGGCGGACCTAATGGTCATGTCGCATTGTGCAGAAGGAAAAGGATCTCCTGGATGGGTGTATATTTTGCCCTCATATTGATATTTTAGGCATCGATGGAGGGTGGATGGGACACAATGCATTGCGCGAATCCAGGAGCGTCCGAGGATCATGTTATAGTGGAATTTTCCTTCGACGATATAGAAGAGTTCATGGAGCAGCTTCTTACCTACTCGGATGGGTAAGACCACAGTTCCTAGAGTGACTGCTAGCTGATCGTTAAATGATCGAAGGGCGAAGGGTGGAGGTGACACCACATTCTTTGGTAACTTAAGTTGTTCGAATGTGTGGGAGGAGATGACGTTGAGAGCAGCTCCACTATCGATCATAACACGTTTTAAGGCAATGTTATTGACTTGGACTGTGATGAAGAGGGGAGCCTCCAAATCCTCTGAAGAAAGATGAGGAATTTCTGAATCCTCAAAAGAAATGGCGATCGATGGACCATTCAATCCAACAACCAACTCGAAGGGTTGGGGCTCATCGGAATTTACCGCGATGCGACGCAGATTATCGATTAGAGCCTGGCGATGTTGTGGGGAGGATTGGATGAGGTCAAAAAGGGACATTTTGACCGGAGCTTGGGTGAGTTGCTTCATGACACTCTCCTCAACAGATACGGGAACTTGAGTCCGAGGTGGAGCACGAATGGAGACCTTGGGTCGTGGGACCGATGAGGAAGGAGACACGCCTTCAGGGGCTGCGGAAATGACAACCCGTGGTCTAGATGTTGAAGATGAAGATGGGTTATGATAACGTTGGGTTCTAGTGGCGATATGGATCATGTCAATTTGAGAGGGTGGAAGACCAGGCGGCGTGGAACCACTAGAGGTCTGAATGGATGGTTGAGGTTCGGATGAGGCTAGGGTGACAGGAGGTATTTGTTCCTCCTCCTCCAGCAAAAGGTCACTATCTTCTATAAGGTTTTTGATAACGGCTTGGAGAGCTTTACATCCCTCAGTATCATGACCCGGAGTACGGTGGTAGGCACAAATCAAATCAGAGTTAAACCAAGCCGGTTTCACTCCTTTCGGGTTATATGGTTTAATCGGAGGAAGGGTTATAGATGAAGATTGGATAAGTTGATGAAGGATTTCGGTGTAAAATCTGGTAGACGAAGATGAGGATGGAGATGATGAAGATGGTTCTGTTACATTAACCGACTGCCGAGGTAAAAGAACTTGCATGTTAGGTTTAACATTTTTATTAGGGATCCTCTTATTTGTTTGGACATTTGGAGGAGCAGTCTTGGGTGCTTGGGATGGGAGTAAATGAGACATGATTGACTTTGGTGGAGGGGGAGCCCCTAAGATAGATTTTGAGGAGGATGGAGATGTGACAGATTTTGCGGTCTTTGGAGACAAAGGGGGTTGCTTAGTCGGATTTACAGATGATTTGGATAATATTGATTCGGATGAGGAAGAAGTCCTCAAGGTAGGTGTAATAGGAGGAATATAGGGTGCTTTGGTTGTTGGCAACGAAGATGAGGATCTTGATAGAAGAGGTGGCATCTTTTGGGTAGGTAAGTCTACTTTTAGGGGTGTTGATGAAGAAGAAGATGATGACTTTGATGGATGTGTAGAAGAAGATGCCTTCTCAGTGGGCAAATCCAATCGTTTATGAGGCGTGGAGAGAGATTTTTGTGGAAGAGCACCAAGGGTCTTGATGGTTCGAAATATGGGTTTTCCTTTTTCAGGGATGGTGACAACTTCCACGGCATAAGGTGACTATAACCTTTTCGGAGGAAGCAAGTGGGATGGTACTGATGGTGTAGTGTTAGATTTTGGTTGTCACGGTTTAGGTTGAGGAATCGAGTGTGCAGGTGTTGGTGTTACTTCTTTTGATTTTTCCTTAATAGGTGAAGTAACACTATTGATGGGAGAAGGGAGTGATGAAGAAGGAGTGCCTTGCGGAGGGAGAACTTCTGATGTAGTTGGAAAAGAGATAGGAAGGGTCAAGATCGAAGACACTTCCGTCGAAGTCGGCACAATTATGGGTACATTCACCAAAGGCATAGTTGCGGCGGGAATGGGAGCAACGGAAGTAGATGTGTCCGTAGTGGAAACTCGGAGGGATGTGATTGCCTCGAGCATTGAAAGAATATCTGATGATGAGACAGATGAGGATGACACTGTCTCGGGTATGGATGGGAGATCGGACAAAGGAGCGGAGAGAGATGACTCCGTGCTTAGCAATGTAGGAATATTCAAAGGTGGGTTATCTGAAGATGGAGGAATTCCAGTGATTGGTGAAGTGGAAGAAGGTTCTGATTCGATTGTTGCGTTTGTAGATGATGTGGTTTCAGAAGCGGATTCTTGAGTAGAAATGAAGTTGATAGTGTGGGTGTTTGGTTTTTGAGATTCCGAAGAATTATGATTTGGGGCATGATTGGGGAAGGGTTGTTTGAAAACGTCCAGTGCTTGATTTGGGGGAGCATTTGGGTTATCTAGAATAAGCTCGCCTTTATCAATGAATTTTTGGACAAGATTTTTGAAAGTCTGACATCGTTTGATGTCATGACCTTTGGTTCTGTGATAATGGCAGAAATCGTTTTCCCTATACCAGAAAGGACGTTCTCGACTTTCATCAATATCCCTAATGGGTGGAAGTTCGATCATGCGGACTTCCAACATTTTTTCTAAGATAGAGGCATATGATTCCCCCAAGGGAGCAAAGGATCATGATGATGAAGGCCCTTTTCGAGTGGATGAAGGGTCTCTTCGTGATGGTTGGTTAGGAGTACTATCAGTTCTTGGTGTTTTTAATACGATAGCATTTGTGGACCCTTGATTCTTATCTTTAGGAGGGAAAGAATTTGGCTTGGTAAAGCGAGAGAAATCTGGTTTAGATTTGGAGCGAAGTTTTAGCTTCCCTTGTTCAATGGCGCGAGATTCAAGTTTGCGTGCCATTGTAAAGGCCTCTTCAAAGGTATGAAAAGTTTGGATCCTTAGAGTGGAAGAAATGTGATTAGCACAAGATCGGGTGAACAACTCGATTTGTTGGGATTGAGGAAGGGAGAAAGACAATTGGTTGATTATCCCTCTCCAACGAGCGACAAAGTCTGCTATAGACTCATCGTCGAATCGGCGAATGTTATAAAGATCTGTGATCGAGATCTTATGTGCGATATTTATTGAGAAGTTTTCAACAAACATCTGGGCCAATTGAGAGAAAGAAAACAAAGAATGTTGAGGGATGTTATTGTACCAGTCCAAAGCGGGACCCGCTAGAGACATAGGAAAGGTACAGAGCATGAGTTCCTGATCCTGGATGATAAGGTAGCAAGCATGTTTGAATGCTCGCAGATGTTGTTGAGGGTCTTCCCGACTATGAAATTTTGAGAATTTGGGAAGTTCCCATTGGGGAGGATAAGGCTTAAAAGCCACCGAAGGATGAATGGGTTCATTGCACACTTCTTCAAAGGAGTATGAAGGACGGGCTCCTTTTGTGGAGGCTTCCAAGTCTGCAATTTTCTTGAATAGAATTTGAACCACATCAGATTGAGGAGTAGGCACATTGGTATGTCCTATATAAGGAGCAAGTGATGGATGTTGTTGAGGTGTCAATGGGGGATTGATTTGTAGATTGGTGGGATGGTAAGAGGAATAACCAGGTGTTTTGGGTGACGCCTGGTGAGGTATTTGTTGTGAGGTAGCTTGCGTATAGGCAGGCTGTGAGATAATAAGTGGTTGAGAAAATATAGGTTGGGTGATGGATGGAGCCTGTGATTGGTGGACTCCTATGTTTGCTGATTGAATAGGGACAGATTGAGGAATATGGGTGTTGGTTAGATTGGACATGTTGGGGAACAAGACCTGAAAGGGGCCTTCTACCGCCGAATTTGGTACCAAGGGTGCTGATACTAGGGGATGGGCGAAGGTCACAGTTGCTGGAATATTGGAAGAAAGATTGACCGGAGGACGAGAAGTAGGAACCAATTGACTAGCCGAAGGGGGTTGGCTCATGAAGAGGTACTGACCTTGAGACACAATAGAGGGCATATATGAATTAACAGTGATATGCGGGTGCACAGACGCACTCGTTATCGCCAAGGCAGAAGACCTCTCAAAGGTAGGTTGAGGAATAGTTGAGGTAACTGCAGTATTAGGAATAGGTAAGGCAATTTGAGAACTAGTCAACATGGTTGGTGGAAGAGAAAAAGGAGGCACAAGAACCTCCCCCTTTTCCGTGGCTCGAGACGGGAGAGAGGATGAAAACTGTTCTACATAGGCCTGGGATGGATCACGAGGATAATCGTACACTTGTTGGATTGGTGGTCCTTGATCAGATATTCGAATGGACTTGTGTACTAGGTAGTCCATGAGGGCTACCGGATTACGATCAAGGAGAGCCTGAAAATCAGGATCCCCGCGAGGAATAGACTCCAAGTCAGAAGATATTTCTAATGGACTTGGAGAAGCTGGACGTGATGGGATTGTTTTGGCTTGATGGAAAGGATTATACGACCACGAGGGGGAACCCACTAACAGTGGTCCCGAGGAAGATTGGAGGGGTGCCGAAACATCCACGCTGGTGGTGATTTCGGAGGAAGAAGGAACCTGTTGGGCCATTTTCCTAGATTGTGACCGGGTGATAACCGTCATAAGCAAGCAAGAAAGAAGATTGTCCTAACTAATGCACAAACAATTCAAGCAGCGCAAGTGATTATCTCCTTTAAATTTTGATGCTTTTAAGAAAAGAAAATGTTAGGGAAGGCTTTTTAGAATAGGAACTACTCAGATAGCCAAACTAAGGATGGTTTGGGTGATGTTTGGTGAGGAGTCCCGAAGGCACTTCAGTAAAAGACCGGTACGTGGCTTGATATAGGGGCCTACCCCCGCACTTCACACACCGCTGCGATAAGGGAGTCGGGTGCTTTGCCAATATATACCAAAATCTTCCGTGAATTTATAGCGCGGCCCGAGTACCGCGTAAGCTCTTCCTCTTGGATATCACTTCCAAGTAGGCGAGGCCAGGGAAGGAGTTTTGTTTAAATGCTTTATACCTAGTGATTTTGGCTTTGTGTGCAAGGGTGAAAAATAAAAATCAAATAGTGTCACTACCGATTTTGATCAATTCTCCAACCTAATTAAAACTAGATGAAAAAGCATGCAGCAATGACAAAGAAAAGGTTCTTTTTAAGCACTTAAAACGAAATGTTTGATTTTGATGAAGACAATTCAAACAAGTTCTTTCCCAAATGCGATTAAGTTCTTTTTAAGCACCAAAAATTGAAGTGTTTGGATGTGATAGACAACCAACAAAGAAATCCTAAAAAGGAGAAAACACCGAAAAAGAGGAATACCTGTAAATTTAGCTCTCCAAGGTGTGTGGACTTCAAAAAGCGCGTTGTTGAGCTCTTCCCCTCGAACAATCCCACGAACAAGCAAAGTGCTCCACAAGAAAAGATCAAGCAAATAGTAAACAAGATCCGGAAAGATATATCCAGATAATGGTGAAACAAAAAAAAAAATTCTATTTTAAGGAAATAAAAAAATTTCAAGATAATGATTTCGCCTAAAAAGCGAGATTGAAATGATGAACAGAAATGCTCAAATAGGACTGATAGAAGTCAGTGAAGAAAAGGAACAAAGTTCAAAACTAGCAAAGAAATGAACTTACCAATGAGGGACTTTGGTTCGGTCCCACCGGGCGTGCCAGAATGTAGATCAAGAATTTCGTGCTTGTTACCTGTCCAAGTTAATGCACCAAACTAAACACAAAAACTCTGAAAAACTCCAATGAAATTGATACCTGATGAAGATGTAGACGGATGAGGAAGCTAATGTAGACAAGACGGGCGCACATGAGCAATTTGCACAATAGCTCCGAATAACTTGCAAAACATCGATGCTTGACAGAAAAAGATGGCGTTAGAAGATATTTGGGTGGACTGCCCGAGGAGCGGGTCCGGGAAGTGATAAACTTCCTTGGCGGATGTCAGTCCACGTTTTCAATAAAGAAAAGAAGCATACATGATAAAAGATGTAAATAAAGACTAGATTTTCTGATTGCAGTAATAAAACAGAAACTGAACAGCAAACAGAAAGTACAGAAAACAGGGAACTGCGAAATAATGCTGGATTTGTGTTACCTGTGACCTTTTACCTGTCTGCAGTGAAATCGGCGTCGACTGGGTATAATCGGCGGCGACTGATGTGATCGGCGTCGACTGGGACTGATCGGCGTCGACTGGATAAGATCAGTGTCAACTGAAGGCAGACTGACCAATCAGGGACTGTGCGATGAGATTCGGGGGTTGGAAGATGAATGTAGTCTGCAAGATGTGCCGAAGATGGAGAGACGCTGGAACAAAGTCACCAGATGATAGATGGTAGTGTATGATGTTGATATGATACGGGCAGAGTAACGGTGCTCCTCTCAGGGATTGATTAGGACAGGATCTACCCTAACTGAGACAATTGATGCTAAAAAGATCTCTCTTTCTTGCAACCTAAATCTTTCTCACTCTCTGTTCGTGCGTAAGTGCTTTCTTTCGCTCGTTAGTCTCTTTTTCGGTCTCTTCGCTCTCTTCGGTCCCCAGAACTGAGTTCTGGGCTTGCTTTTATAATCGGCGCTGCTCCTATAAAATCAGCGCCGACCAAATGGGTCGGCGCCGATCGCGGAGAAGACTCCCGAGATGGCCAAATTGATCGATTCGAGAAAGACAAGGCTTATCTCGACCACGGGAAATATCCCGCTTAGGGAAGATTTAAAAATGGATGTGATACATGGGTAGAATAAATTTGGGGTGGATAAGTGATTAAGATGCATGGGAAGGAGCGTAATTAAATATTTAATTATTTAATTACTCATGGGTAAGATGTGATGTGATGAATTAAATTTAGAGTAAGTGATTAAATCACAAATTGGATAATATCCCAAGGGGATAGTTGGTGACGTGAACGTGCCCCAGGTTACTTAAAACGAATGTGAGGGACACTAAATTGAGAAACCAATTTTAGGTGTCTACATTTTGCCCCTTTTTGTCAAGTAACTTGCGATAAGCAAGGTTATGAGACAAAAACAAGGAGATGGAAGAAGAGAAGAACTTGTGGTGATGTGATCCCCCTCAAACTAGGGATGGGATGGATGATAGAACAGACGATCCCGAGTTTGAAAGAGGTAGATGGAAAATGCAGGATGCCCCAGTTGGATAGCTGGAGTAGAACTGACCATTGAGGACGCATAAAAAAAAAAAACACAAGGGCAGCAACCGAAGGAACTCACATTGGTAGGGAAAACTAGCCGGTCTCCTCGTGAGACGACGTTAGTTCCTACAGACCCATGAGTATAAGGAGAACTGCAAAATAGTCAACATCTAAAGAGAGACACATTGGTAGGGAGAACTAGACGGTCGATAAATCAGACGACGTTAGTGCCTACAGACCCGCGTAACTCTAAGCTGCTGAAAGATACGAGTGTCCCATGCAAAGGGAACAAACCCGAAATAGACAAGGATATCTAAAAGATGTGCCAAAAGGCAAGATTCAGCACACAACAATGATCAGATAGATGAGAAAGCCAAGTATCAACACTATGGCAAACAGACATGAAAAATCGGCGGTGACTAAACTAATCGGCGCCGACAAAATCAAGCGGCGTCGACCCAAAAAATCGGCGCCAACCAATGCAGACGCATATAAATATGCGGACGGAAAACGTAAACGATTAATTTGTAACGTGACGATTGATTCAGACAGAGATAGATTTTTGATTTGAACACAATGGAAGCCTCTGGGAGCGGACAGAAGCGCAGGAGGACACGACCTGGGGTAAGTAATCGTTTTCGAACCCTTCTTTGTCGTTATATTTTTTTTTTGTTTGATTTTTCATGCGTATGGGAGGCCAGGGTCTGGTTTACGCCTGGCCTATCAGTCGGCGCCGATTGGTATAGTCGGCGTCGATTGGTTTGGATCAGCGTCGATTGATATTAATCGGCGCCGACTAGAATGAATGACGTCGATTTGACCAAATCGACGCCGATTGAAAGATTTTTAGTATTTCCTTCTAGTCTTGGATGTTATTGTTTTGGAAGATGAGATTTATGAAAATAAGAGACTAATTATGCTTTTGATGTCGTGGATGCAGGCACGAGAGGCTCTTCATATGAGGGATGCCATCCCTGAGCTATTAGAGACGATCCTTCCTGATGTGACCGATGCAGACTGGCAGCATCTAGAGCGAGCCGGGCTCGGGGGTTTTAGATATTACAGACGAGTGCCACGGGATGTGGAGCTCATGCGGGCATTAGTGCGACGGTGGGACAGCCACACGTGCACATTTTGGTTTAGGACGGGTGAGATGACTATCACCCATGAGGATGTATACAGGATCCTTCGATTACCGATTACGGGGGACCCGATTGAGATCACACCCCGAGAGCAGCAGCAGAGGGCCCTGGTGCGATTGTACAGAGACAGATCAGATGACTCAGAGATAGTATCTGGGGCAATGAGGATATCCTCACAGTATAGACAGGATAGTCCTCGGAGCAGGCGGATAGCCCTGATTCAGATGGCTATATCTTATTTTGCCTTGCCAGACTCAGGAGGTGGGAGATTCCCATTGCTACTGCTAGACTGCGTGTGCGACATCTTGCAGTACAGACAGGTTTTTACCTTCGCTGATGCCCTGATAGCTCAGATTTACTATGAGCTATGGATGTACACCACTGGTCGGAGGACAGGGATTGACGTTAGCTTTGTGCTCCATTGCTGGGCGTATGAGCACATAGCAGTGATTAGGCCATCCGGGCTTCCGTGGATGCCGGCAGCAGTGGGGGGTGTGGACTATGGATTTCGGAGATGGCGGGCTAACATGGCCGCAGGAGACACAGGTAGATCAGCTGAGTGGTACTCGGAGCGTTTTAGGACGCTTACACCAGATCAGGTTATCTGGAGACCATATCGGGCATTTCCGATATGGGTTGGTCAGGATGCCCACTTGGTAGCATTGAGACGGAGTCGGGTGGTTAGGGGTCGCAGACCAGATATGTGGGAGCGAGTCCCATTCATGCGGATACTGAGGCAGTTTGGCCTAGTACAGACAGTACCGGCCACATACACGCCATATAGGCGGGATAGCAGAGAGAAAGATTTACCGATTTTGATCCCGGCAGACCCACTGAGAGAGGCTCCACCCTCCACGGACAGCGATGATGACGCGGGGGTAGATGAGGGCTATGCAGCGTGGTATGACACAGAGCTTCCACGACATCTCCCGCCCTCGATAGATGCTGATGAGGAGGACATAGCTGCGACACTAGACAGATTAGAGGGAGAGCATGCCACACTGATACAGACACATCAGGTAGCTCTGGAGGAGATCAGGGCCTTGACGGAGGAGAGGGATGCCCTGATTGCAGAGAGAGACACCGCTCGCCAGGAGTGAGATACAGTGATTCAGCAGAGGGATCGCTATCTTCGGCACAGGGAGGCCCTTAGGGCCAAATACGGAGAGACTGGTGCCACATCAGAGTCTGGGACACAGGGCACGGCTCTAGGAGGGGCACCACCAGCAGCGCCAGCAGCACCAGCAGCACCTTTACGAGCACCGGGTATGGTGAGTCTGAGCACATACCAGTCTCTCCTGGCTGAGGTGAGATATTATGAGGATGCTCTAGCGCAGCATGCCCCAGATGTGCCTCGGTACGGGGCGAGGAGGAGAGGAGCGACAGCTACAGCGAGCGGAGCCTCAGGCGGAGGGAGCACTGGGAGGGACCGAGGTGGGCCGAGACCTCCAGCAGCAGGTGCTTCGAGCTCGATAGGCGGCGGTCAGGAGGGACAGCCGGGTGCAGAGGAGGGTGGAGGAGATAGTGTCCTCCACGCTTCTGATTTCACCATATAGAGACTTGGTAGATTGTGTATTTGTATAGCGATGTAGCCTCGATTGGAAGGCATTGTATAGATGGCTCGATTGGAAGCCACCCATCTTTTTGTAAAAACACACATGTATATATAGATTGATCACGTTATTTGTCATATGATTGTACTTCATGCCTTTTTTATTTTGATCTACATGGATAGATAGATATAGAAAAATAGATGTGATTAGAGAGATATAGACTGATATATGATAGAAATAGATGTGATTAGATAGATTGAAATGTGGATAAAATAGATGTGATTGGATAGATATAGACTGATATATGATAGATGTAATGTGATTAGATAGATGGTAATGTGGATAAAATAGATGTGATTGGATAGATATAGACTGATAGATGATGTGATGTAATGTGGATGTACATGTGTTTAAATATTTTGATGGATAGATATACAGATGTACTTGATGTATGGATTAGATATAAATAGATGTCATGTATTTTGGATGTACATATGATGGGTAGATTGATGGATGTGATTGATGTATAGATTAGATATAATGTACCTTAGATGTACATATTCTAAATATTTTGATAGATAGATAGATGTATTTGGTATATAGATAGGTGTAATCTTAATGAGAAATGAATAAAGATAGATGTTTTGATAGATAAGAGGAATTTGGATAGAAGATAAATTGATTGAATTAACATGTGAAATGTCAATTTAACTAAATGCGAGACAAAAAAATGGGGAATACTCGTTGTAAGAGCTAAAGATGTAAATGGAAACAAACGCGACTTAGAAGAGAAGATACTCGGAAAAGAAGGGAAATGGTAAGTCGGACTTCCAACCGACCATAGATAAAATCCAGAAAGGAAACCAAAAGACCAAGCATACAAGGCCCTATATACGATTAAAATGAATCTAACACTAACTAGTCGCAAACCAGATCTAGGATAGAAACGGAAAGAAAAGTAAGTAAGTATCTTGTCGGAACCTACAAGGGACAGAATACATGTCCATAGTGGGGAAATAGGATTCTCCATATGATCGACAAAAAGGTCCTAAATCTCAGCTTCATGACTTTGACAGATAGGCAAACTGATCAATGCGGGAAGTTTGCTTGATATGGAAAGACTGATCGATGCGGGAAGTCTTTCAGTGATGCTATAAACTGACTGGAACGCTGATTAATTACAAGAAGCCTTGAATTTTTCTTTGAGAAACAGCCGTCCTTCAAGGGAGCGGTCTGTATTTTGAATTTTAATGATAGCCATCCTTCGAGGGTATGGTCTATTTTCTTTTTGATTCACTTGATAATGTATGGATAGCTGTCCTTCAAGGGATCAGTCTATCTTTTTGATAGCATTTTTTTTTTTTTTTTTTTTTTGGAGACTTTTTGGAAGAAGCTGAGTTTAGACCTAGATAGATCAGATGGAGGGGAAGAGAACATAGAAGAATATGCACTCATGACCCGAGTAGATCCGATGAGGATAAGTACTTGGGATAGATGAAGTTGTGATTAAGGTATTCCTACCATGAGGAGAAACATATCCAAAAGAAACGTGCAATGAGTAGAGCCGCGATACTCATATTTAAGGTAAGCGAGGCAATAGGCGGAGAACCACACAATTTCAAATCACCATGAAAGTAGATGACTGGTTATTAGGACGGATGGAAGATCTGAGTTGCGACTAGATTTGTATAAGACAGATTTTAACAGTAGAAGGGCCGTAAATGCAAGGCATTAAGAGGTTCCGCTTCAAGGATACCATCCATGGAAGATAAACGATAAGCCCCAGACCCATATTTATGAGTGATAATGTAGGGGCCCATCCAGTTGGGAACAAACTTACCACGTTGACTTCTTTCGAGTGTAGTGACATTTTGATTTTGCTTAAGAACAAGATCACCAATTTTGAAGTCACGATGTTGCAAGTGCTTGTTATAGGCACGTTTGACACGCTCGAGATAGACCTGATGATGCTCAAGAGCGTTAAGACGTCGCTCATCTAATAATTCCAGTTGTGTCAGACGATTTTGACGATAATCCTCATCGGAGACAAATTCTCTGAGAGAAACACGGAGAGATGGGATTTGGACTTCCAAAGGAAGGACAGCCTCAGACCCATAGATGAGAGAGAAGGGAGTAGCACCAGTAGGAGTACGAAATGCTAGTTCAATAAGCCCAGAGAGCAAAAGGGATATGTAGATGCCAATCCCTACCAGCTCGACTAGTTACCTTTGCGAGGATATTACGCAAAGTTTTATTGGAAGCTTCGGCCTGACCATTAGCTTGAGGGTAGTATGGAGAAGAAAAACTGAGCTTGATATTGAAAGCATTGCAGAGATTCTACAAATCAGCGTTTTTGAAAGATTTACCATTATCTGTGATTAGCTTGTGTGGAACGCCAAAGCGACAAATGATGTGTTGATAGACGAAATCAACTATGGGTTTAGCCTTTGTTGAAGAAAGAGGGATAGCTTCTACCCACTTAGTAAAGTACTCAGTGGCGGTAATGATAGAATGATGACGCTGTGAAGAACGAGGATTGATGAGACCAATAAGATCAAGACCCCACTGTGAAAAAGGCCACAAATCCGCCGCAGGTTGCAAAGCCTGACTAGGGATGTGCGTGAGATTGGAATGTTGTTGACACTTGATGCACTTCTTAGTGTATTCACAACAATCTTGATTAAGAGAAGGCCAATAATATCCCAAACGTAAAATGCGCTTGGCTACAGCTAAGCCATTAAAATGTCCACCACAAATACCGTCATGGACCTCCTGAATAGCCTTAGATGATTCATGGGTTTTGAGGCATCGAAGCAAAATACCATCAAAGCCGCGCTTGTAAAGAATCCCGCCTAGGATAGTATAGCGGTTGGCGCGTTGGACAAAAGACCTTCTACCATTGGGAGACAAATTTGGAGGAAGGACCGAATGAGATAGATAATCAACTATCTGTTGATACCACTCATCCTGAGTATGGGTTGTGACAGCATTGATTGACGTTAATTGCCCCAGATGAGATGGTTGATCCAATCGTTGCACAGCCACATAAAGACGCGAGTCTTCGGTAAAAGGCGGGATAAGAGAGGCTAAAGAAGCCATGGTATCTGCGAATCGATTTGCAGTACGAGGAATGGCTTGGATAGTGAAGTTATCGAAAGATTGGAGTTGGGCAAGAACGATGTCGCGATATTTTTGAAGGATATCATTCTTACATTGATAGACACCCGTGACTTGGTTAACGATGAGTTCAGAATCACCAAAGATGTCAATATGACGAGCGCCGAGATTAATGGCATTTTGAAGACCTAAGATAAGAGCTTCGTACTCAGCCATATTATTGGTGCACTCAAAGTTTAATTTGTGTGCGACTGGGATGGGCGTACCCCAAGGAGGAAACATCACAAAACCCGCACCTCCCCCTTGCTGGCATTTGGATCCATCAAAGAAGAGCTTTACTTTAAATGGAGAGAGACCAAAATCGATTTGTTGGATAAATTCATCGGGAAATTGAGCAAGGGGGTCTTGAGTGTCCGGAAGAGGAGCATCAGCTAATTGATCTGCAATAACCTGACCCTTGATAGCCTTTTGCGGGATAAACTCGAGGTCAAACTCAGTCATGAGCATAAGCCAACGAGTGATGCGATCATTATGATAAGGTTTTGCATGGATTGTCTTGAGGGGATTGACACTTGTGACAATGTAAGTTTTATGATTAAGGAGATAGTGACGAAGCTTAGAAGTTGCAAAGAAGAGAGCGCAACATAGTTTCTCAGCTTCGGAGTAACGTGTCTCATACTCATGGAGGGTGCGACTGATGTAATAGACAGCTTGTTCTTTACCACAAGTGTCCCGATGCGAGATCATGGCTCCCAGAGCATGGTCAGTCACAGAGATATAAAGATAGAAAGGCTCCCCCTCGCGTGGAGGTGTAAGCACAGGTGGAGAAAGAAGATAATCTTTGAGATCATCAAAGGCCTTTTGGCAATGCTCATCCCATTCAAAATGAACATTCTTACGGAGAAGATGGTGAAAAGGCTAACAACGGTCCGACAATTGGGAGATAAAGCGACGCACTGACTGAAGACGTCCTTGGAGACTGCGGAGTTGCTTTAAGTTAGAAGGGGGAGGCATCTCAAGGATGGCTTTTATTTTTGCGGGGTCGACTTCAATGCCCCTGATGGAAATGATAAAACCTAAAAGTTTACCAGTGAGAACGCCAAATACGCATTTAGATGGATTTAGACGAAGACAGAAGCGGATAAGCCTCTCAAAGAGAGGTGCAAGGATGAACAGATGATCCTAACGGCGTTTGGATTTGCCGAGGAGATCGTCAACATAATCCTCTACAGTTTTGTGTAAGAGGTCATGGAAGATGTATGTCATTGCTCGTTGATAGGTTGCTCCTACGTTCTTAAGGCCAAAAGGCATGACACGATAGCAAAAGGTCCCCCAAGGAGTTATGAAGGAGGTCTTATGTTGGTCTTCTGGTGTGATGAGGATTTGATTATATCCAGAGAAACCATCCATAAGAGAAAGCATCTCATGACCCGCAGTTAAATCTACGAGTTGATCGATATTAGGAAGAGGAAAATCATCCTTTGGACAGGCAAGATTAAGATCCCGGAAGTCGGTACAAATTCGAATCTTCCCAGTAGCCTTAGTTACTGGTACTACATTGGACACCCATTGCGGATAATCGATGGGTTGGATGAAGTTAGCTGAGAGCAAGCGCTGTAACTCTTCTTTGACAAGAAGGGCTACTCTAGGGTGCATTTTACGCAATTTTTGCTTGACTGGTTTGATGTTGGGAAGGGTAACGATATTATGGACCACAATATCAGGATCGAGTCCTGGCATATCCTCATATGACCAAGCAAAGGCTTGACGATGTTTGGAGAGAAAAGCGGTAAAGTCCCCTAATTCCTGTGGATTAAGGGATTGGCCGACCTTAATGATGCGAGGGTCTTCAGAAGTCCCTATATTAAGGTCGACAGTGGCTTCGTTGAGAAGGGTAGACGTGTCAGAAGGAATAGTTTTGGGGAGATAAGAATCCTCTGCCCCCAGATAGGTGAGGACAGAATCATCATCCGCACAGTGGATAGTGTTGATAGTAGGAGAGTCGTCTCCAACTATTTCAGGGAAGATTAAAGGTATGGAAGCGGACCGATTGTTAGTCTCATAGACTAACGGTCCTAAGGAAATGGTATTGATCAAAAAAAAAAGTTAGGTGGGATGGAAATGTCGTCATCTACATCAAGTGATGCTTCTGATTTAGTGGGAGAAGATGGTTCCTCAGTAGGAAGAGGCTCATCAAGAATAGTGACGGTGGCCTCTGAAAGGGGTTTGAATCCTAACCCAAATTTTTGATGTGGCATGAGAGTAGGAATGGATTTGAGGTCATGTATACCTTGTTCATATTTTCCAAGGCCAAAGCCTTTCCACGCGCATCGATATAGATAAGTTTTTGCAAACGTGGGATTCTGTAGATAATCAAACCCTGTTAGGTAAGGTTTGGCTCTAGGAGGAGAATCCGGGCGATAATGAGGTGTATCAAGACCACCGTAGATGAAATTGGTCTGTTGATTGGGCAAACCAATGGTGACGATGCGACCGAGACCTGGTTGATATTCAGGTTGTTTGTCTGGTCTACCATACTCATTAGGTTTGAGATGGGCATCGAAAGAAAGGAGAGGAAGCTCTCCTAGTGAGAAACGCTGCAATGTCTCTTCCAGATTTTGTAAATCCGGTAGTTTGGTTGCAGGCATGGAAGAAGATGAGGCCCCATTTGGAGAAGATGTATTTTCTTTTAAAGGGGCGGACCTAATGGTCATGTCGCATTGTGCAGAAGGAAAAGGATCTCCTGGATGGGTGTATATTTTGCCCTCATATTGATATTTTAGGCATCGATGGAGGGTGGATGGGACACAATGCATTGCGCGAATCCAGGAGCGTCCGAGGATCATGTTATAGTGGAATTTTCCTTCGACGATATAGAAGAGTTCATGGAGCAGCTTCTTACCTACTCGGATGGGTAAGACCACAGTTCCTAGAGTGACTGCTAGCTGATCGTTAAATGATCGAAGGGCGAAGGGTGGAGGTGACACCACATTCTTTGGTAACTTAAGTTGTTCGAATGTGTGGGAGGAGATGACGTTGAGAGCAGCTCCACTATCGATCATAACACGTTTTAAGGCAATGTTATTGACTTGGACTGTGATGAAGAGGGGAGCCTCCAAATCCTCTGAAGAAAGATGAGGAATTTCTGAATCCTCAAAAGAAATGGCGATCGATGGACCATTCAATCCAACAACCAACTCGAAGGGTTGGGGCTCATCAGAATTTACCGCGATGCGACGCAGATTATCGATTAGAGCCTGGCGATGTTGTGGGGAGGATTGGATGAGGTCAAAAAGGGACATTTTGACCGGAGCTTGGGTGAGTTGCTTCATGACACTCTCCTCAACAGATACGGGAACTTGAGTCCGAGGTGGAGCAGGAATGGAGACCTTGGGTCGTGGGACCGATGAGGAAGGAGACACGCCTTCAGGGGCTACGGAAATGACAACCCGTGGTCTAGATGTTGAAGATGAAGATGGGTTATGATAACGTTGGGTTCTAGTGGCGATATGGATCATGTCAATTTGAGAGGGTGGAAGACCAGGCGGCGTGGAACCACTAGAGGTCTGAATGGATGGTTGAGGTTCGGATGAGGCTAGGGTGACAGGAGGTATTTGTTCCTCCTCCTCCAGCAAAAGGTCACTATCTTCTATAAGGTTTTTGATAACGGCTTGGAGAGCTTTACATCCCTCAGTATCATGACCCGGAGTACGGTGGTAGGCACAAATCAAATCAGAGTTAAACCAAGCCAGTTTCACTCCTTTCGGGTTATATGGTTTAATCGGAGGAAGGGTTATAGATGAAGATTGGATAAGTTGATGAAGGATTTCGGTGTAAAATCTGGTAGATGAAGATGAGGATGGAGATGATGAAGATGGTTCTGTTACATTAACCGACTGCCGAGGTAAAAGAACTTGCATGTTAGGTTTAACATTTTTATTAGGGATCCTCTTATTTGTTTGGACATTTGGAGGAGCAGTCTTGGGTGCTTGGGATGGGAGTAAATGAGACATGATTGACTTTGGTGGAGGGGGAGCCCCTAAGATAGATTTTGAGGAGGATGGAGATGTGACAGATTTTGCGGTCTTTGGAGACAAAGGGGGTTGCTTAGTCGGATTTACAGATGATTTGGATAATATTGATTCGGATGAGGAAGAAGTCCTCAAGGTAGGTGTAATAGGAGGAATATAGGGTGCTTTGGTTGTTGGCAACGAAGATGAGGATCTTGATAGAAGAGGTGGCATCTTTTGGGTAGGTAAGTCTACTTTTAGGGGTGTTGATGAAGAAGAAGATGATGACTTTGATGGATGTGTAGAAGAAGATGCCTTCTCAGTGGGCAAATCCAATCGTTTATGAGGCGTGGAGAGAGATTTTTGTGGAAGAGCACCAAGGGTCTTGATGGTTCGAAATATGGGTTTTCCTTTTTCAGGAATGGTGACAACTTCCACGGCATAAGGTGACTGTAACCTTTTCGGAGGAAGCAAGTGGGATGGTACTGATGGTGTAGTGTTAGATTTTGGTTGTCGCGGTTTAGGTTGAGGAATCGAGTGTGCAGGTGTTGGTGTTACTTCTTTTGATTTTCCTTAATAGGTGAAGTAACACTATTGATGGGAGAAGGGAGTGATGAAGAAGGAGTGCCTTGCGGAGGGAGAACTTCTGATGTAGTTGGAAAAGAGATAGGAAGGGTCAAGATCGAAGACACTTCCGTCGAAGTCGGCACAATTATGGGTACATTCACCAAAGGCATAGTTGCGGTGGGAATGGGAGCAACGGAAGTAGATGTGTCCGTAGTGGAAACTCGGAGGGATGTGATTTCCTCGAGCATTGAAAGAATATCTGATGATGAGACAGATGAGGATGACACTGTCTCGGATATGGATGGGAGATCAGACAAAGGAGCGGAGAGAGATGACTCCGTGCTTAGCAATGTAGGAATATTCAAAGGTGGGTTATCTGAAGATGGAGGAATTCCAGTGATTGGTGAAGTGGAAGAAGGTTCTGATTCAATTGTTACATTTGTAGATGACGTGGTTTCAGAAGCGGATTCTTGAGTAGAAATGAAGTTGATAGTGTGGGTGTTTGGTTTTTGAGATTCCGAAGAATTATGATTTGGGGCATGATTGGGGAAGGGTTGTTTGAAAACGTCCAGTGCTTGATTTGGGGGAGCATTTGGGTTATCTAGAATAAGCTCGCCTTTATCAATGAATTTTTGGACAAGATTTTTGAAAGTCTGACATCGTTTGATGTCATGACCTTTGGTTCTGTGATAATGGCAGAAATCGTTTTCCCTATACCAGAAAGGACGTTCTCGACTTTCATCAATATCCCTAATGGGTGGAAGTTCGATCATGCGGACTTCCAACATTTTTTCTAAGATAGAGGCATATGATTCCCCCAAGGGAGCAAAGGATCGTGATGATGAAGGCCCTTTTCGAGTGGATGAAGGGTCTCTTCGTGATGGTTGGTTAGGAGTACTATCGGTTCTTGGTGTTTTTAATACGATAGCATTTGTGGACCCTTGATTCTTATCTTTAGGAGGGAAAGAATTTAGTTTGGTAAAGTGAGAGAAATATGGTTTAGATTTGGAGTGAAGTTTTAGCTTCCCTTGTTCAATGGCGCGAGATTCAAGTTTGCGTGCCATTGTAAAGGCCTCTTCAAAGGTATGAAAAGTTTGGATCCTTAGAGTGGAAGAAATGTGATTAGCACAAGATCGGGTGAACAACTCGATTTGTTGGGATTGAGGAAGGGAGAAAGACAATTGGTTGATTATCCCTCTCCAACGAGCGACAAAGTCTGCTATAGACTTATCGTCGAATTGGCGAATGTTATAAAGATCTGTGATCGAGATCTTATGCGCGATATTTATTGAGAAGTTTTCAACAAACATCTGGGCCAATTGAGAGAAAGAAAACAAAGAATGTTGAGGGATGTTATTGTACCAGTCCAAAGCGGGACCCGCTAGAGACATAGGAAAGGTACGGAGCATGAGTTCCTGATCCTGGACGATAAGGTAGCAAGCATGTTTGAATGCTCGCAGATGTTGTTGAGGGTCTTCCCGACTATGAAATTTTGAGAATTTGGGAAGTTCCCATTGGGGAGGATAAGGCTTAAAAGCCACCGAAGGATGAATGGGTTCATTGCACACTTCTTCAAAGGAGTATGAAGGACGGGCTCCTTTTGTGGAGGCTTCCAAGTCTGCAATTTTCTTGAAGAGAATTTGAACCACATCAGATTGAGGAGTAGGCACATTGGTATGTCCTATATAAGGAGCAAGTGATGGATGTTGTTGAGGTGTCAATGGGGGATTGATTTGTTGATTGGTGGGATGGTAAGAGGAATAACCAGGTGTTTTGGGTGACGCCTGGTGAGGTATTTGTTGTGAGGTAGCTTGCGTATAGGCAGGCTGTGAGATAATAAGTGGTTGAGAAAATATAGGTTGGGTGACGGATGGAGCCTGTGATTGGTGGACTCCTATGTTTGCTGATTGAATAGGGACAGATTGAGGAATATGGGTGTTGGTTAGATTGGACATGTTGGGGAACAAGACCTGAAAGGGGCCTTCTACCGCCGAATTTGGTACCAAGGGTGCTGATACTAGGGGATGGGCGAAGGTCACAGTTGCTGGAATATTGGAAGAAAGATTGACCGAAGGACGAGAAGTAGGAACCAATTGACTAGCCGAAGGGGGTTGGCTCATGAAGAGGTACTAACCTTGAGATACAATAGAGGGCATAGATGAATTAACAGCGATATGCGGGTGCACAGACGCACTCGTTATCGCCAAGGCAGAAGACCTCTCAAAGGTAGGTTGAGGAATAGTTGAGGTAACTGCAGTATTAGGAATAGGTATGGCAATTTGAGAACTAGTCAACATGGTTGGTGGAAGAGAAAAAGGAGGCACAAGAACCTCCCCCTTTTCCGTGGCTCGAGATGGGAGAGAGGATGAAAACTGTTCTACATAGGCCTGAGATGGATCACAAGGATAATCGTACACTTGTTGGATTGGTGGTCCTTGATCAGATATTCGAATGGACTTGTGTACTAGGTAGTCCATGAGGGCTACCGGATTACGATCAAGGAGAGCCTGAAATTCAGGATCCCCGCGAGGAATAGACTCCAAGTCAGAAGATATTTCTGATGGACTTGGAGAAGCTGGACGTGATGGGATTGTTTTGGCTTGATGGAAAGGATTATACGATCATGAGGGGGAACCCACTAACAGTGGTCCCGAGGAAGATTGGAGGGGTGCCGAAACATCCACACTGGTGGTGATTTCGGAGGAAGAAGGAACCTGTTGGGCCATTTTCCTAGATTGTGACCGGGTGATAACCGTCATAAGCAAGTAAGAAAGAAGATTGTCCTAACTAATGCACAAACAATTCAAGCAGCGCAAGTGATTATCTCCTTTAAATTTTGATGCTTTTAAGAAAAGAAAATGTTAGGGAAGGCTTTTTAGAACAGGAACTACTCAGATAGCCAAACTAAGGATGGTTTGGGTGATGTTTGGTGAGGAGTCCCGAAGGCACTTCAGTAAAAGACCGGTACGTGGCTTGATATAGGGGCCTACCCCCGCACTTCACACACCACTGCGATAAGGGAGTCGGGTGCTTTGCCAATATATACCAAAATCTTCCGTGAATTTATAGCGCGGCCCGAGTACCGCGTAGGCTCTTCCTCTTGGATATCACTTCCAAGTAGGCGAGGCCAGGGAAGGAGTTTTGTTTAAATGCTTTATACCTAGTGATTTTGGCTTTGTGTGCAAGGGTGAAAAATAAAAATCAAATAGTGTCACTACCGATTTTGATCAATTCTCCAACCTAATTAAAACTAGATGAAAAAGCATGCAGCAATGACAAAGAAAAGGTTCTTTTTAAGCACTTAAAATGAAATGTTTGATTTTGATGAAGAAAATTCAAACAAGTTCTTTCCCAAATGCGATTAAGTTATTTTTAAGCACCAAAAATTGAAGTGTTTGGATGTGATAGACAACCAACAAAGAAATCCTAAAAAGGAGAAAACACCGAAAAAGAGGAATACCTGTAAATTTAGCTCTCCAAGGTGTGTGGACTTCAAAAAGCGCGTTGTTGAGCTCTTCCCCTCGAACAATCCCACGAACAAGCAAAGTGCTCCGCAAGAAAAGATCAAGCAAACAGTAAACAAGATCCGGAAAGATATATCCAGATAATGGTGAAACAAAAAAAAAAATTCTATTTTAAGGAAATAAAAAAATTTCAAGATAATGATTTCACCTAAAAAGTGAGATTGAAATGATGAACAGAAATGCTCAAATAGGACTGATAGAAGTCAGTGAAGAAAAGGAACAAAGTTCAAAACTAGCAAAGAAATGAACTTACCAATGAGGGACTTTGGTTCGGTCCCACCGGGCGTGCCAGAATGTAGATCAAGAATTTCGTGCTTGTTACCTGTCCAAGTTAATGCACCAAACTAAACACAAAAACCCTGAAAAACTCCAATGAAATTGATACCTGATGAAGATGTAGACGGATGAGGAAGCTAATGTAGACAAGACGGGCGCACACGAGCAATTTGCACAATAGCTCCGAATAACCTGCAAAACACCGATGCTTGACAGAAAAAGATGGCGTTAGAAGATATTTGGGTGGACTGCCCGAGGAGCGGGTCCGGGAAGTGATAAACTTCCTTGGCGGATGTCAGTCCACGTTTTCAATAAAGAAAAGAAGCATACATGATAAAAGATGTAAATAAAGACTAGATTTTCTGATTGCAGTAATAAAACAGAAACTGAACAGCAGACAGAAAGTATAGAAAACAGGGAACTGCGAAATAATGCTGGATTTGTGTTACCTGTGACCTTTTACCTGTCTGCAGTGAAATCGGCGTCGACTGGGTATAATCGGTGGCGACTGATGTGATCGGCGTCGACTGGGACTGATCGGCGTCGACTGGATAAGATCAGTGTCAACTGAAGGCAGACTGACCAATCAGGGACTGTGCGATGAGATTCGGGGGTTGGAAGATGAATGTAGTCTGCAAGATGTGCCGAAGGTGGAGAGACATTGGAACAAAGTCACCAGATGATAGATGGTAGTGTATGATGTTGATATGATACGGGCAGAGTAACGGTGCTCCTCTCAGGGATTGATTAGGACAGGATCTGCCCTAACTGAGACAATTGAACAACCCCTCTTGCAACTGGCGCATATTGTATGCCTAGTACATCTGTAATTTGTTTAGGCATGACAGAGCTACTAGCACCAGAATCGATCATGCAATTATGTACCAGGTGGTCTCCAATGATCAGGGAAATGTAGAATGGCGGTGGTTTGTTTGCTGCAGGAATGATTTTCCCTTCCAGTTGACACAAATTTGTAGCATTTGTCACTCCATGGCTTGGTGATCCGTTGGTTGTACTAAAACTATTCAGAGCTTCTCGCAACAGGTTTCTTTGAGAAGGAATCGAGAGTGCATCCCACATGGTAACACTCAGATTGGTTTTTTTCATTTGTTCTACTATGCTGAAGGGAATCGCTCCAACTTTATTGACACCTTTTTGGGCATTGGGGTCCTCCTTTGGAAAATTTTTGTTGGGTACCGTGATGCCTGGAGAACCATCTTTCCCTGCAGCGTGGCTAGCCGATGTTTCTGGTGATTTCTTTCCCGCATTTCTATCAACTGCCATTTGTAATCCATGTTGAGAAGTGGATGCTAGATCAGATTCAGGAGCTTGAGGCTCCATTGCTCTCTTCTTGGAACGAGTGTTTGCTGCCACTGATGAAGAATCAGTATTCAACCCACAAAAATCTTCTTCTTGCCAGTTTAGCAAAGCGGATTCTTCAGGTGCCTGTGGTTGATCTACTGCTTCTTGTGTAGATGAATTGTTTGTTAACTCTGAAGGGGCAGATACACTTTGAACCATAAGGTCCTAACAAATAATTCCATTGGGACAAAGATTTTGATTGTGGGGTTGAGAACAAGGATAACACCATTCGTAGTCTTGAACTATATTATTCTGAGATAGGTACTATGGCTCTAGATGAGATAAAAACAAGAGGGTTCTAAAATTTCAAAGGAATGCCATTCGTAGCTTGATTTGTAGCTTGATTTTGTAGGCTGATTGTTCCCCTGAAAAGGAGGACAGTTAGCCTGATATTGCTGATTTTGTAGCTGATATGGATGATTGTATTGAAATTGTTGCCTCTTGAGTGCAACAAGCTCGTTTCCAAAATTTTGCAGCAGTGACTTGACTTTAAATAGATCATTTGAAGAGGCTGGAGTCAGACTGAGCTGGTTGATTAGAGGCTTCTAGAATAGGAGCGATGTTAGGCCGATTGTTTCGTAATATACAGGAGACAACGGAAATGGAGGTCATGGATCTATATTTCAAGGCTAAATCAAGGAATTTTACTGCTCTTAATGGCAACTTCATAGGCATAAGGTAAGTGTAGTACCTCCCATATAATGGATAAAAACTGCTACATCGCTACTCAAGGCTCGTAAATAGTACAAGAATGCATTATGTGAAAAAGGCTTTATAAGTGCCAAAATCCTATTCTAGGTCCTTTGCAATTGGAAGTTGAAATCACTCATGTATTCTTGGGGATCTCATCTTCATGGTAGTGAGATGTTCCAAAAGTGATAGGTGATCAGTCTTATCTTCAAACTGTTTACAGATAGCTTTTCTCCTAACTCGTCCTAAGTGGTAATAATTCTAACACTTAACCCTTGCAAAACCATTGAAGTGCTTTTCCCTTGAAAGAGGTAGCAAGACAGTCTAACCACAATATTTTCATCCATGATATTATGTACTGACATAAATACTGGATACATCAAAGAACATGTTCTATTGGAGTAACGTGAGTTTCCCCTATGTAAAAGGGTAAAATTTTGAGTGTCACAATAGGTATATGGATCACATTGAGCCAATAGAAGAGGACTGCTTACATGGAAAGGGGGAAAAACTTGGTTTCATCGCCATAGTACAACGAAGAGGTTGATTGTTCCTTGGTGGAGGAAACCTTCGGTACGGAGGAGTGGAATGACCCCTACGAGGTAGAGCTATAACTGGTGATGTTGAAATGCCTCTTCTTCTTCTCTTTGGAGGAGACAAGGAAAGTTTGATATGTTGATAGTTTCCTTTCTTTGAAGAAGCTCTTATCTGAATTATTCTCATAAGATAACTGCACTGAGATTCGGAATCCAGAGATATAGAGTCTCCAGGTACTTTGACTTGTGTAAGTGAGAAGATAAGTACCAACTCTGTCCCACCGGGCATGCCAAAAACTGTTGGTGTGGTCGCACGGTGGCTTAAGATTTCCTGTTTGATAATGAGACACCTCTGAAAGGTGAAACGCTTACTTCTGTGATGTCCCACCGGGCATGCCAAAAACTGTTGTCGCCAAATCACTGCACCCCCCGAATGGCCAAGATGTGAATAGGACGTTTGGTGTGATTGGGACACATGGGATCACCTCTCAAGCTGTGGGACTTGGGATCAAGGTGAAATTCATCGGAGAAGGTCGACTTCCTCTTCCTAAAGTAAGTGATGTACTACTCGTAGTGTAATAAAAATGGCTATCTAGTCCTATGATAAGATTTTCATGGGTTTTCAGGGAAAGAGATTTACAGAAATGAAACTACACTAAGGATGTTGATGCATAAAATAAAGGGTGTCTTCTAGAATCAGGAAGGGTTAATTTGAAGAGGGTGTGTGCACCACAGGTCAACTTCACCTACTGCAACTTAGAGAGGGTACAAAATACCACAAGACTAGGAGAGCACATGCGTTCCCTTTGTTAAACTCAATTAGATAAAGGAATTTATCAGTCTTCCCAGTGAATAAGGGTGAACTTGAGAAGGGTGAATGGGACACCATAACTCAACTGCATGCAATAATCCATCACTTGATAAGCACAGAAGCTCCAAAAACTTTCAATAGAAATGTGAACTTGCACAGTGTACCTATAAGCATGAGAAAAGGCACAAAGAAGTATAGAAAGATGAAAGGACTGAGATTAGTCACAAAACACACACTTTTATTGCTTCCAAAAACATGCATAATGCAATCATACATTTAGAAGAGGAAAGTAATTTCCATTACAATATTGAAAAGGAGGCTTGAAATTTCTCTCAACATACAAGGACAACTTACGGAAGAGAGAGGACTCTTGAAAAATTTGCACTTGCTTAAGATATCTAATTGTCTAACCTATCTGAACTTGTTGGAACCCTTTGGAATGCCCAGCTTGACCTAATTTTCTCAATTAATTAAAATAATATTTGAGAAAGAAGAGGATATGGTCATAATTACATTCCTAATAATGAAGGCCCATGATGTATTAATAAAAGTTAGTTAAACCACCTAAAAATATTCCATTTAATGGGTACTATTTTTGGTGGGGCCCCTGTTGACCTAGTTTGTGTTGAAGGGGGGAATCATGAGGAAAAGGCCATATTTAAATAGCCCAACTCGGTGGTTGGCTCATCAAGCCAACTTACTGAGTTGGTTCTGAAAATCCTTCGACCTAAAAATATTAGACGATTCCATTTCCATCACATGTTGGGACCCACAAACCTACTCTGACCCGTTTGACTTGATCGATTATGGGGGTCCATGTGGATCGAGTCTGCACATGAGCTCCACTTGCTGAGCTTTGAATGCCAAGCAAACTCAGCCCTGCAACTCAACTTAATCCCCACAGTAACTCTTCCCATGCATCATACCAATCTGAGCTCATTTAGCCATTCCCCTCCATATAAACCAATGGTGCATCATGGGATCATTACTCACCATCCACCGTAGCCGAGCCCCCCGCGTCAACTTCAGGCAAAATTATCTCTCCACGCACTTGACCTCGGGATCTTCTTACACCTGGTTGCCCATTAGGATTATTTACCACAAGCTCCCTGCGAAGTAATTGAGCTCTTCACTCCAGCCAAACGATTACCTCAAGAACCTAACTTGGGCATCAAACTCACTCGAATTCCGACCTTTAATGGCCAGGTATCTCTAAAAATCCTGGTCTTGGCAGCAATGCTCAACCAATCTTCCTAATCGCATGTAACTCTTGTAGTAAGATCATGTCTTTAGCTTTGCCAGCTAATAAGCATCAACTTGGTAGAACCTACAAACAATGACTGTAAGTGCCATTGATCAATCAAGACTCTAATGCTTCACACCATGATCTGACTCAATTTTTCAATGTCCATAACTAAGCTCCATAGACATCGCTAATGATATTGATTTATTGGTCTATGCTAAACCTTCAACATCTCCAATGTCAAGTGACATAACTACAATCTTAGCTCCATTCAAGTAATTATGCCACTGTTGGGATCTTAGATATGGCATAGCTAGTTCAATAAAAATGAGACTTGAAAGTGGATTTTCTTGGCACTGGCATCCCTGCACTCCAACGTGGGATTACATGTCGATATTTCCTCCTACCACTCATGGCGAGCATGCACCACTGCTAAGCATCCTCAGAAGTGGTAATTTGACTGTAGGTCTGAGACCTTTCGACTGCTCACTATTCTCCTCAACATCTCAACGGATCTAAGTTACATTGATCTTCCCCAACCAATTTATCTATTTACTCGAAGTCCTTGTAATGAGCTTTACTTGTATGAGTCCTTACATCCATGCTCAAATATAAGAGCTGCAACGGGATAATCCATCTATAGTCATGAGAACGTTCTCGTTTACCTTTCCATATTGTGTCAAGATCCCTCCATGCATGTATTTGAGCCTGGTATTCCGGACATAAACGTGAATCCTCCTTCGATTCATGCATCGATACAAATTTGCTAACGGCTTATCATTGGGTATTCTTCCGAGCTTGGCGGTGTTGTTCATTATTTTTTTCAACACAGAGTGAATTTCTATGGTTCGCTAATGCCAACTACGGAGTCTTCCAAAATTGGCACTGGTCACCCTGACATTCTCTACATAACGGCTTGGCCACATCAATCCATGGGCTCTACTCTATGAGCCTCTGCTTGTAAGCTCACACAGCGTGAGTGACTTGGACCTCAACTTGGCTCCATCCACGGAAGTCTGACCATGGCTTTCCATCCCAACTTATTCCAGTTGGCGTTACTAAACTCCGATTCTCATGCGTGTGAGTTATATCTTCATTGTGTTTGCCATCCAGGACTCCCCACTAGGCATTGCTCGCCTTATTTCCTCACGTCTCGGGATTGGAGTATGGGGTTAACGATAACATTTGGCCATATTTCAT
Source organism: Taxus chinensis (assembly GCA_019776745.2). Classification (NCBI taxonomy): domain Eukaryota; kingdom Viridiplantae; phylum Streptophyta; class Pinopsida; order Cupressales; family Taxaceae; genus Taxus; species Taxus chinensis. Next base: position 513,939,541 of record CM034156.1, on the reverse strand, counting down.
TTTGGACTGATGGCCATCCGACTTCCACCTTTAAGCGTAGCTTGAACAAGCCCAAGGAGATTATCGTGGATCCCTCTGGTACTAACATGGTCTGTTTTAGCTTGTAAGGTGAGATGAGATCTCGACATAATCCCTATGGGATGTGCCCGTTTATCTCAGATGACTCGCTGTCGATTTCTTCATTTTAATAGAGTTTGGCATCGCAGATGAGTTATGCTCGGCATGTTGTTATGATTGCAGGTTTTCAAGCTTTGCCTTATGCATAGACATTGGAAAAATCCTTCTGTGCATTCCCGAATGCATCGGCTCGATCTGGTGAGCTTGCAACTTGATACTTTTGCCTATCATCAGTCCCATCTTCAGGACCATCTCTGTAATTGCTTAGTCTCACACATCATCCTCCCCCATCACTTGGTAGAGATGTAAAACTCATCATCAGAAAATGAGTCGCCTCCACCACCAGATTTAATTCCGACTAGCTGAATCGTAATATGATCTCTAGGAACACGTCCTGGCTGTGCAGAATTCTCATGTTCTGGATTGCCATTGCGATTCTCCCAGTCATTTTCACTATGTTGATTAGATTTCTCCCACTGCTCGTAGAAGTATCGATGATAAGGTTTACAATTGATCCAAGTCTCGCACTTGGAAAACACTTTGGAAATTCTCTTCCACTGGAAGAAGCTCAACCATGTATCTTGAGGAAACTGTGGAGTATCCTACCATCGTAGTCATGCCATGCTGAATTCATATTCCAACTTGGCAAGCATGAGAAAGTTTCTCCATGTTGAGCTTCCAAGTTCCCAGTCGATGCTCGTCATTCCTCTGCCTCACATGCACTCGCCAACCATCGAAATCACTCCATCTAGATCCTACATTGAGACTCCCTTATGTCAAGCCAAAGTTGGACTAAGCGAGACTTACATTTCTCATACTCGAATTGAACTCAAACTAAGGCTATGAACTGATAACTCAAACAAATACCTTAACTGAGTTAATTATCAAGGCATGAACTCCTCTGATGACTCGTCTCTTTGAGTTTATCTTGGTTTGATTCACTGTTCAATGCTTGAACGAGTGATCTCACCTATGCCGAACTCCTCGATTAGCTCGCATTCTTGGAATTATTGAATCGATGCTCACATGATGACTGGAAGTGGGTCCCTGGGACCAATGTCGTGATTTGATTGTAATAAGGCCCTGTTTTCCAATTTTTCCATGTGCGTAAAATTGGATAACAGTAACATTGAAGAGCATTCCATATTTCACTGGAGAGAACCAAACTACTCCTATTGACCACATTCAAGACATTGCAAATGTCTGTGCAATTCATGAAATCATTGAGATAGACGTTGTAGTAAAATTATTATCGTCTTCATTCAAGGGTAAAGCTTTGCAATGGTTCAAGAGTCTAACAGTAGGCTCTATTCATAATTGGGACCATCTGTGCAAAGCTCTTCACAATCAATTTTGAGAGAAAGAGGATAATCTATCCTTGTTGGAACAACTAACAACAATCAAGAGGGATCCTAAAGAGTAGTTGACTGATGTCAACTTTAGATTCCAACGGACGTGGTATAGGATTCCAGTGGTTGTAAGACCAACAGACAAATTTTCTTTTCTATACTTCCTTAGAGGTTTAAATTATGATATTTCCATAATGATTCAATCCATGGGAGGTGTAACCTTACCTGAAGCCTATAATATTTCCATTAGATCTGAAAAATTGTTTAATTCAGGGTGGTAAACTTGCACCTAGGTCACCTATGCCTATATATCCAAAAATAGGATCTCTGAGCACTAGTCAAACACCCATATTAGCTCCCATACCTACTCCAAGGAATTAGAGTTTAGCTGAAACTTCCAGCTCATATTCTAGCTCCTTAAATGAGCTCTAAGAAGTCTTTAAACAACTTCAGAACCTAGGAAACAAGATAGTGACTATTAAGAGACAACAAACTCAGAGTTCTAGGCCATATCATCCTCAAACTCAATATCAAGCTAGGCTCCCATACCAGAAAAATAAACTACCAAGTCATGCTACAAATAAAAATTTGAACCAAGGAAAACCTTAATCCGCCAGGCCATTTTGACCATATAATCCAAATGTAGCTTCAACATCAAAATATTTAGTTCTAACACAAAATAATGTGGCACAGGAGTACGACTAGTGTTACCCCTGTAGTCTACCTCACTTTCAATCAACATGGTTCAATGGTGTACTAAACTAGGCATTGATGGTATAGACCGTTGATGTGTCCTAATAACCTAGTCAAGAGGAAAGTTAGCAACAAGAAGCTTAGGAAGAGACACCTCAAACTGAATCTATGCTAGTTAATTGGCAAACAAAAGACTTCTATGGAGTTAACCAAGCCCCTTCTCAAAGTGTAGCTTCTAATACACAGTCCAAGAAAAAAAATATTGGAGAGGGAAAATAATCAAACTCAAGTAATCCAAAACCCTCTATCACTCCACAAGGTATTGGCAATTAAAGTACAACTACCAATGTGCAGAGTCAACCCAAGCCACCTTCCAGACTTGCTTAGGTACCAATTGTAACGACCAATGTGCAAGAGAAGAATGTGTAAGGAAAGGGAAAAAAAAAAGATAGCTCATCCCCATATAATATCATTGAGCAGATGAAGAGGACTAATGTAAAAATATCAATGTGGGAATCATTGGCTATCCCAAGACAAAGAGACATATTGCAAGCTACTATGGAAAATTGGTCAACATCAAATCAGTCACCTGATTAGTAAGAGAAAGTGCTTATCAATACAAATCAGCCTAAAGGAAATCATAGAGGAAAATAAGGTAAGAATCTAAATCCCCCTCTATTCTCTGTTTCTTTGATCATTGGGGACAAATTGGTACATAATTACATGATTTATTCAGGAGAAAGTAACTCTGTAATGCCAAAACAAATAGCTTATCAGCTGGGTCTTCAACACGAAGTCATCTCCAAGGACGTAGTGTAATTGGATGGGACAGTGGTAACAATAGTTGGAGTCATCAAGGATTTGAGCCTCACATTACACGCATGTCCCAATGTGACCGTCTTGTAAAACGTATCAGTCATAAAATTTCCACCACACTTTGCATTGTGTTTATCAAGAGACTTCACTGCTAAAGTTGGAGGTTATTTGTTTGTTGATTGGTAACACATGTTATTCAAAAAAATGTATGGAGATAAGGCTATGATTAGATATGAGCCTATTACAAAATTCCATATTCAGCCTCATGCACTGAGTCCAATCAATGCAAATTTTTTAGCTCTTGATCAAGAAGATTATCCAAGAACCCATGAAGCTGATACCAAAATCGGATACATTCCAGACTTGACTCTTGATGAATGGGAAAGCAAGAGGCATGCTTTTGACTGTTACAAGGAAATGGATGAATCTGAATTAGGGGTCTATTGCTTGCATGAAGAGAATCATCGTCTTCCTAACATCACTAAGCTAGACCACAAGGATGATAATGAGGTATGACAATTATTATTTGATGGCTCAAGAAGTAGGTAAGGAGTTGGAGGAGAAACTATGCTTGTTTCACCTCAAGGTTTGAAATATTACTCAGCCTTTTGTTTCTAGTTTTCTTACTCAAACAACACATTAGAGTATGAAGCCTTGATCCATTTACTACATTGGGCAAGAAAGAGAGGCATTAAGAATCTTCAAATATTTTGTGATAGTGAGTTGATTGTGAACCAAATTAGAGGACAACATGCTGCAAGGAATGACCTACTTAGGAGCTATAAAAATAGGGTATGGAACATCATTAAGGAATTTGAAGCTTTCAACATTGTGTCCATACCCAAGAAAAAGAATGATGTAGAAAATAGACTGGAAGCCATCGAGGCAGTGTTTGATGTTATAGAAACTATAAAAAGTGATAAGTCTTAGCCCCATATCAAGGTGGTTGTGAGGCCAACTGTCTCAGATAATAACACAAGTTGGCAGGTCTTCAAGAATGATCAGTAAATTGTCAATTTTGTATAAGAAGAAGTTGAGTTATCCTCCATAAACCAAGACAAATTGGAACACCAGTATGGTGACTAAGTGGTGCAGCTGAGAACTAACAACTTACTAAAAGGTCTTATAACCTTGGATTCAATCTTCAACCCGAATGATCAATTATGGAAGGAGAAATAAAATATTCAAGTAAAGGGTGAATATTTAGATCCCATTTCCATATATGAAGGCAAAAAGTTGTGAATTGGAAAGGTAAGTACCTAACAAGAAAAATATGAGTTCGTTCAACTTTGTTAAGAATTCCCAAATGTCTTTACTTGGACTTACAAGGATTTAAGAGGTTTCAACCCAAGGTTGGCACATCACACTATCGAGCTAGATCTGGGATCTAAGCTTTTCAGACAAAATCAAAGGCAAGTAAACCCTCACATTGAACCTCTCATGAGAAAAGAGTTGAACAAGCTAATTGAGGCCACTATCATCTTCCCTATCAAGCATTCAAGTTGGGTTGCAAACTTGGTGCTTGTGAGGAAACGAAATGGAGAAATTAGATTGTGTGTAGAATTTTTTGATCTAAATAGAGAATCACTCAAAGATCACTACCCACTTCCACCGATGGAGTAAATCTTGTAGGTTATGGCTAGATTTGAGAGGTTTTCATTGCTAGATGGATACTCAGGCTATAATCAGATAATGGTGAATGAGGAAGATCAATTCAAGACAACCTTAACCACCAAATGGGGTACATATGCTTATAAGAAGATGCCATTCAGACTGTCAAATGCCGGAGCAACATTTCAACGACCTATGGATATGGTGTTCAAATGCTTTAAGATGGTGCTAGTATATCTAGATGATATCACTGTCTTCTCAAAGAATGCAACAGACCATATCTTCCACCTCAGACAGGTATTTCAGAGGTGTAGAAGGTTCGGAGTGTCATTGAATCCAAAGAAGTGTGTACTCTTGGCACATGAGGGAAAATTGTTGGGCCACATTGTATCAAGATAAGGGTTAACAATTGATCCTGAAAGAGTTGAAGCCATATGAACACTTCCATTGCCTTAACACAAGAAGTCTCTCCAAAGCGTCTTGGAAAGAATAAAATTTGTTCACAAATTTGTGCCTTATTTTTCAACTCTTGTGAAGCCTTTAACAATGATGTTGAAGAAGAGTTTTGCATTTAAATGGAAAGAAGAAGGAAAAGAGAGTTTTGAGACCATCAAGCTCGCAATATCACAGGCCACAAATCTTATTAACCCATACTTTTCAAAGGACTTCATGATGTATGCTTTTGGAGGGTCAGACACAATCTCAGCTATCTTAGTTCAGCCTAACAAGGAAGGTTCGGAACAGCCCATAGCCTTCTTCATTTAGATCTTGGAGGACTATGAAGTAAAGTATTATTTCATTGAAAATCATGTCCTTGTTATCATTAGGAGTTTGAAGAAGTTTAGACACTTGGTCTTGAACAACAAGATTCAACTGCTAGAGTCTCATGCCGGTGTTAAGGATTTTCTCCTAAAAAAGGACTTGAATGAGAAGAGAGTAGGTTGGATTCCTCGTGTAATGGAGTAGGATATTGAAATCAAAGTGACCAAGCTAGTTCGTGGCAAGCTGCTATGTGAGCAGCTCACTTCTAAACAACAAACCAAGTCAGCAGATGAAGAAGATGTTGTCCTATTAACATAGAATGAGCTAGATCATCTAGCTAATGATGCACCCATTCCATGTTGGACTCAAAATTTGGTGCATTTTCTCCAAACAAGTTCATGCCCTCCAGAAATGAGTAGAACAAGGAGAAGGTACTTTATATTACAAGCCATCCTGTATGCACTTGTTGACGGCATTTTGTTCAAAAGGGACATCAATGACATCATATTAAAGTGCATTGTAACAATCCAAATTCAGAAGTGTTACATGAGTTCCACAATGGAGAAGCCAGAGGCCACTTTGCTCCAATGGTAACAATGCTCAAAATTATTAGGGCTAGTTACTATCGGAATATGGTGTTTAGGCATTTATAATCATGGATTGAGAAATGCAAGAAGTGCGCATTCTTCATATGGAAGGAAAAGTTAGCTGCCCTGTCCCTTCGCCCAATTTTATTGGATCGTCCATTCATGCAATGAGGACTAGACTTCATTGGAGTAATCAACTAAAATTCAAGCAAGGGCCACAAGTGGATACTCACAGTGACTGAATATTTCACAAAGTGGACTAAAGTGGTGGCACTAAAGGAGGCAAATGAATCCAACATCTTGGATTTCTATGAAGGGATAGTCACTAGGTTTGGAGTCCCTACCACTATCATATCAGATAATGCATTGGCATTCCTTAGTACAAGGATCATTGAATGGGCTGTCAAGAATGGTGTATACCTCAGTACTTCATCAAAATTTTACCCTCAAGGTAATGGCCAAGAAAATTCCACAAAAAAGAACCTACTAAGAATTATCAGAAGGACTCTTGATGAAACTCATAGAACTTGGCACACAAATCTCAAATCAGCTCTATGGGCTGATAGGATCACATCCAAAAGGTCTACAAGCTTATATACAGAAAAGAGGCAGTATTTCCCATATCATTGGATCTGTCCACTTGGAGCTCATGAAACAGTTAGAACTAGTTGAGTTTGAACCTATGGAAATCAGGTATGCAGAGCTAATGGGAGTAGTAGAAGCAAGAGAACATGTAATGCAGATCATAGAAAAAGATCAAATTTCGATCAAGAAGAGATTTGATAAGAAAGCAAGAACAAGGACCTTTCAAGAATGGGACTTAGTTCTAAAGTTGGATGCACATCAGGTAAAACCAGGAAGGCATTCCAAGTTTGATTCCATTTGAAGTGACCCCTACATGGTCACAAGATGTAAAAGTAGTAATGACTTCTAGCTGACTATGTTGGATGGTGAAGAATTGCGAATCCCAGTCAATGGGATCTACCTCAAACACTGATACTAAAAGGAAAATTTCTCACCCTTGTAAATATTAGCCTAGGTTTTCAATTTCTCCAAGTGTGTATGCATATTGTCTTGTTATAGTTTAGGTTTCAGTTTCCCTACGTGTTGGTGCACATGCTCTATTACTTCTCGTGTATGCTTGTATACAGTTCATCTCACTCATGGAAAAGACTTGTGGACACAAGAGATTAAATATGCAGAGTATCCCTATTGGTGTAGGTCTATATGTTTTCATTACACTCTAACGGATCAGGTTTGTGGAAAATAAAATGAGGGAAAAGTTTCAAGGTTTCAGACAACTCTTTACTCTCACAAATCTTGAATCCAATATTTTCTTGTAAAGATAAGAGTGCATGCAGTGGAAGGTAGTTCTAGACCAGTTTTTAAATTACTAGGTAGACTCCATGCCCAATGGATACTTCCAAGGCTACTAGTCTCTTCATCTAACAGGAAGACATCCCCATGAGTCGTCAAACTGTTATCTCAATTTTACCCCCAGAAAAATTGATCAAACACACCCTTGCATAAGAGAAAATCAAAGGGTCGGTTTAGTCATGTGAACCCACATTTCCAATCTGAAAACCAATCCCAAATCTGATGGGAAAGTGGGCTCTACAATGGAGAAGTAGGGTTGACGAAGGATTAAACAACATCAAAGAAGGCTAGAGGATTTCAGGAGGAAAATGGGGAAGGGATCAAAGTTTTCAGACTTAACATATGATTCAGGGTGGGCCCAAATTTGTTAAGTATAAAAGGACCGGTAGAAGGTGCCATGTGTCTCAAAGGTGCACCTTCAAGGGTCAAAGCCAAGGGAGGTTCCCTAAATAAGTGCAAAGCTTCCACGTGTCTGAGAGCCCGATGAGGAAATGTTCACTGGAGGCCTTAAATTGGCTAAGTATAAGAGAGTCAACGGAAGACGCCACGTGTCTCAAAGGTGCACCTTTAAGGGTCGAAGCCAAGGGTGGTTCCCCAAACAAGAACAGAGCTTCCATGTGTCCCAGAAACCAATGAGGCAGTGTTCACTCAAGTCCTTAAATAAGCTAAGTATAAGAGAGTCAGCAGAAGTTTCCACGTGCCTCATTGGCACATCTCCAAAGCTCAAACACAAAAAATAGTCCCTAAACAAGTGCTGGCCCTCCATGTGTCCAGAGCCCCAAATTTCACACTAGCCTTTGAAAATTTTATGAGCCAACAAAAGATGCCATGTGTCTCTTCCATATAACTTCAAAGGTAAATCCAAAAGCGGGTCTTGTAGTGCCCACTTCCCTTTGACACCTTTTGATGCTTATGTTGATACTGTTAATTACATTATATAAATTATTATGTTTTGATTTAGTATGATGTTAGACATTGATCTTGGATTATTGTTGATCTTGATTTGATTTTGATGCAAGATGATTATTAGAGATACCTCATATGTGGATCATGATATAATATTGACATGGATATTTTATGGATGTTGTTCAGACATGTGATTGGATATTATGAGTTAATCTAGAAAATGGATATTATGTTGATGATGATATAGTTGTGGATTAAAAATGCAAATGATGTAGTTTTTGCTTCGATGTTGTTGTGAGTCATTTATATAGTTGGTATTGTGATTTCATTTATATCACATTGGATGTTCTGATATGGCCATGAGGCCAAAGCAGGTATTGTATTTTGTAAGTTAAAAATATCACAACAAAGCATCAGGTGATCGGAGACCAAGCGAAATGGAATTCTAGGTGAATTCAACAAGGTCACCATGGCAACTTGTTTTATTGTGTTATGTCTTGTTTTGTTAGAGATTCCCATGGGGGGATTCTTTATATGTGACCATGGGTTGTGTATTTATTAATCTGTTTCTTTTATTATTGTTGTATGTATTTTATTAGTAATGTGTTCTTTTCTTTTAATTAATTAAAATTGTGATAGATTAATGTGATAAATCTTATGTTCAAAATTTAAATAAATTAAATTTGGATATGGGAAAGTAATAATGAGAGTTGTTGGTTGTTTGTATTTAATTTTTAAGGGATGTGTAAGTTGTGTAAGAGCTTGCGTAAGTCATATTTTGGAGTAAGAAATACTCCACCTCCATAGAAATTCGAATTTGTTCCTTGGGGCTGTTTTTGGAGGCTTGTGGGACAAGTAAAACTTGTCCCATGCCTCTAAATTTAATCTACCAACCATAGTTATGGATGGAGATGTGATTTTTGAATTTTATAATAAATTTTAATAGTCTTGTTATATGGTGTTAATTGCACTTTCTTACATTTTGATTAATTTTTTGTCCCTTGAGGTGTGGGCTTGATAGAGTGTTTAAGTAACTTGTCATATTTTTCACCCACCTCTGTATTGTGCTTGGGAGAATGGAGTTTATCTTTTTTGTTGAATTGGAGGATGTGTGATGTGGCATCCTACATGGATCCACATCATCCTCTTCTCTCCCTCTTCTATTTAATCCAAACTCTTGCCTTTTTTTTGGGTTGTTGAACCTTTTTGCATTCTTCCTTGGGGGTGCATTTTTCTTATGTAGAGCTCTTGTTTTTGGAGGAAGTTGGAGAAAGCTTTGCATGCTTGGAGTTTGCTATTTTGGACTGTGTTTTCTTGGTTTTTGAAGCTGGTTGTTTGGAGAAAAAAGTGAAAAGTGAAAAAGCGTAAAGTGCAAAAAGAAATCCTTCCCAAGCTCACTGGCCTGCTTTTGGCAAAAACAAATCCTTCCAAGGCCCATCAACCCTCCATTTGTAAAATATGAGGAGTTAGAAGGAAATATTTATATTTCTGGAAAGGGGAAGAAATTTCCTATCTGATGGAAATGCTTTCAAGGGACCTTAAGAGATTAAAATATATAAAAATTCAAATTGAAGCACAAAAAGGGGGAAAATAGTGTTAGTTGACCAAAAATAAGTGTGAGCTTATTTTGGTCAGTAGGAGGGTCTCCTGATGTGTACCCCACTAGCACACTGCAGTTCCCCTTCTCTTTTCCTCATTTTTACACTGAGCCTCCATTTCTCTCAAGAAAATTTAGGGGTATGCTTCTCCAAAATAACTTGGAAACTTCTTTCCTTCTGGGTTCTTGACTGAGCATGCCTTCATTACCCTTGTTATAGATCCTCTCAACTGTCACCCAATCAAATTGTAAGTCCCATTCACCCAGTTATCACATGCCATGCTAGTGGTATCACTCAAGGAGTAAGAGTCTTCAAACTTGATAACTCCCTTCATGGGATGAATTATCTCTAGATCTATGATGGAATGCACATATATTTTGTCGAGGACTTCCTCTCTAAAGGTCTCAATATAAGGCGCCGATTTCCCATCTATTAAAGGGATAATCACCCTTTCTTCCTTGTTTTCAAATCTGATCTACCCCTTGTTAAACCGCAATTTAGAATTGTTCTTATAGCATAATGGGCACCCAAGTAATGCTAGAAATGTTTCTGCCTCATGGAGTTCCAAGATTTCAAAATCTCCAGTGAACTTGGCCCTTTGAATGGTGATAACTGCATCCTTCAAGACTCCAATGGGAATTGCCTTTTTCTTGTTTGCTATATATAACACATTTGAAGATGGTTCTAATGAGGGTCTTCCCATTTGATGCCAGACCTCCAAGGTAAGAACATTGACCTTCGTTCCTATGTCGATGATGATCTTACTTAGAATCCATCCATCAACAACTACATTTAATGTAATTTCCTTATCATAGTCAAGGCTGTGAGGAGGAAGGTTTGCATTCAAAACCTAACTCTCACGCTCTACTCTGACACGTGATACCTTATCCCTTATCCATTCTCCTAGCAAGGGAATAATATTCTCTTTCCTTAACATCCTACAAACTTCCTTGACTTCGTCCAGGTCATCCTTTGGAGCCTCAGAATTCTTCATTTTCTCCAACTTCTTTGATTGCTCCTTTAGACACTGGATCTCTCCTTACAAACTCTGAATCACATCCATAGTGTCTTAATACACCTCCTTTTAATGAGAAGGGTATAGATACTTTCCATGTACTACTTCCTCTCTTGAAACTAGTGTCCTTTTCCTTGGTATTTCCTTGGCACGTGCGGCCTCTGCTCGCATTGCCACCAATACAAGTTCTAGTATTGAATCACATGTCACTCTTAGCATCCAATGTGAATCAACATTCTCGATACTTACCATACCAATGCATTTTTCCTTCTGGTGCTACTAGTTCATATGCTCATAAATCTTTGAACACTCTTTGTACTTATGTTTCTTCCTACACCATGAGCATTACAATAGATCAGGACACTCACGCTTGTAATACTATATAGATTCACACTTATAAGAGGTTCCTCATGAGAATACACTTCATATTCTGCCACGGTTACTGTGACTACGAAATACTCCATGAAAACCTCTTCCACGCAACCCTCCATCTACATGCCCTCCATAGTGACGATCATCATTCTTGGAACAACTTACAAGACTAGTCTGGCATACACCATGATCAGTAACATCATGGATTTGATCAATCAATATGTAATCCTTGGTATCACGGGTCATAGAGGTACAAATATTACAATAGAAAGACACATTCTTACAGATTGCGTGCTAAAGTAGAGGGCACCTACTTGTATGATGATCCCCATGGAAAATCTTACAGTCTACCACCATGGCGCATACTAATTTTTTTGGGCAAATATCCTTTGTATGCCCTTCCACATCACATTCTATACACCAAATCCCACTACGAACCTCATGCACCAAGTTTGCAGACAACTTCTCTAATTGCTTAGCCATTGTAGCAATTTGAACCTCCAAAAAAGGACTAACACTAGTATCAACACTCCCAACAACCTCAATACATAGGGTAGCTTGTTATACCTTGCATAGGTCTGTGAAAGTCTTGTGTGACAGACCCCTTCTAAACGGTGTTATCAATCCTCCAACAAACCATTGAGCATGCTGATGGGGTGAATTTCATATGATATATTTGATAAGAGAGTTATGAGCTGAGCATCGTACTCCCACACACTCTTTGCCATTCCTTGATGGATTTCCTTCAGAGTGCTGATGATATTTTGTTTAAATTCTAGGATATGGAATTCTTCTAGGAATGCATTCTTTAATGTTGTGTAGTCTACCACCATTTGATGAGGGTTATATTTCCGATACAAACTATGCACATGCCCTTGCAATGTTGTTACAAACTAACTTGCCTTCCACTCCAGGGTAGTGATCCCTTTCATGCAACATAGTAATTCACACTTGTGCAGATGGAGATGTTGATAAGGTTCTATTCGGTGGAGATGGATACCTTTGATATCTTCTTCCTCTCCTTGCTTTATCTGGGGAAAAATGAATATAGATAAATAGTCCTTCTTCTCTAGTTCTTGATCTTGTTTGAATCCTTCTCATAAATTAGCCAAGATTGGAATACTGAAACCAGTGGATTTTTCCTCTTAGGAATCACCAGTTATGCAATTTCAGAACTTCTTACAAGCTAGAGATTTACAACAAGTGCACATCAATCTTACTGTAATTAAAATGAAGACCTTTCGATCCCACCGGGCATGCAAGAACTTTTATAACAGAATCAAAACACCCTATAATTTGTACAAGTGTGTGTGCTTGAGCTCACAGTGTGATTGGATAACATGGGTACTATCTCCAAGTTGTGGGACTTGGTACTTGAGATAGACCTCCAGATAAATTTGGTTCTTAATCCTAAACTACTTGCCACAATCTACTCTAATGCAGGTAAAACTATGTTTCCTAATCTAACTTTCCAAGAGACTAGGGAGAGAAAGTGCATGAAAACAATTCCTACACTAAACTGGTGATACATGAGAAAAGGAGAGTGTGAGAGTAGTCTTCAAATGTGTGAAAATTAGAAGCAAAGTGCATACTAGAAGGAGTGATGACAGTTCTCCATAATCTAGAAAATACGTTCCCAATAATATTTCATACATGCACAATAAAATGAATCGCTGCAAGAGTATAAGATAGAAACAATATAATTGTAATGAGATTTAAGGGGCAAGAGGAATGCAAACAAACACAATAAGGGAAGATACATCCACAACTTGCATCTATTGCTTCATAAATATACAAATTTTGATCTATTACAATATAAGGTCCTGGATCACCACACAAGGAGTCCACTACAAGGGGCTACAGTGAATTGGCTTCTCAAATCAATTTTGATAGAGTTTTGCTACTCAAAAACTACCCCCTCTACAATGATCCAAACACTCTAATTTATAGAAATTTGGGAAGAGAGAGAGAGGGAAAAATGGAAATCTCAAAATCTTCCCTTCAACCACTTGCAACTGGTAATAAATGGAGTGAAATAATATTTTGTTTCTTACAAAAGGCTCCCCATACTGTCCCATAACTTGCAGCAGTGAAATATGTCAGCCCATGCTTCATGAATGCATCTCAACTACCAAATAAAACATTGTTCTAAATATGGCCATGTTTTCTACAAAATAATCATTTTTTTCTCATAAAATTATGAATTTATTGATTTCCATGCATCGGGATTGGACACATGATTCCAATGGTACCAATTTTGTGTGTTTTCGTTGAGAAATGCAAAGGTTATGGCCTTCTGAGTGTGGACAACTATTTTGGGTCTGCTAAGCATTTTTGTCATTGAACAAGAATGAGCATTTACTTTACTGGATCTGAATATGTTTCTTTCATTTTGATATATCTACCTCATCAAAATTAATAAATCTAGTAGTTTTTCTATAGAGGACATCGTGTTTGGTCCAAAAAGTAAAATTTTGTGAAAATTAGGGCTCGGGGTCAAATGTTATAGCCATTTGAAGTTCAGGGTTTGATTTACAGTGTTTTCCCTTACATTTGGCTATATCGGGTATTTCAAGTCTTGGTGTCCTGGATGTCCCTTGTGTAACTTGGGCTGAAAACCTCTACTTCACCCATATCACACTTGACCACTTTGAAAATTAGGTGAGTTGGCCTTTTGGAGAAATCTTGTCTTACATGTACCATTGTTGATAGGGCCATGAGGGCCTTTGACTCCCATTCTTCCCACATATCCTTTGTAGTCAGTTATTTTGGTAATGCAAGCCCTGGATGTCCCGCGAATACATGTGCAGTCTAGGCCCAAAAAACCTAAATTTTATGATTTTCTCTTGGTGCGGTGATTTTAGCTTTTCGGGGTCTAGGTGTCCCCCGCATACCTGTGTGGTCTAGGCCCAAAAGACCTGGCTTTTCCAATTTGCACATAAATAGACAATTTTAGCACTTCGGGTCCCAACTGTCCCATGTGTACTTGTGCGGTCTAGGCCCAAAAAATCTGATTTACCCGCAATACACTGTTTGGAGCCATTTTCTTGGATTTTTTCCATTTTTCCTAACTCCTTGAATTTTTTCCTTGGATGGGGGGGTTAGAAAAGAGCCAAAGGGACCTTCAAAACCTGATTTTTCACCTTTCCATATTTTCTTCTTGCTCCATCACGGAAAAATTATTCAAGTTATCCAAATTACCTCAAGGGGTGAATTTTTGATAACAAGTTCTACTAGAACACAACAGAGGAATGTCTCGTACAAATCATGGTACAAGTTCTCTTCTACCCATCTACGTGCATCAAACTTAGGTCTAGTGCTAAATCGTAGCACAAATTCATCATCTGTGCTCTTGAACCATGTTTAAACACTTTCCAAGGTCAGCTGTTCCATCATCACGCACCACAGGGACAAAGATGTATGCCATTTCTCACAACAACTTTGAAAAGAAGTCCCAGCAACAAAACAAGGATGTAGTCATTTTCATACCCTTAGAACAACAGTCTAATCCCATACATGCCAGCCTATCACCTAGCGGGTACTGGGTGCTCACTTGAGTCATGCGCAGGTGCCGAGCCCCTCCTTTATGTGAGTCTTGTGATAATACATCATCTTAGGATAGGTATTAAAGTGAAAAATAATATTAAAGAACCGTTCATCATTCTAGGAACCTAGGATGAGTTATCATATTAATGGATCCATAAAAGATAAATAACAAGCAACATATAAAACTGATTCATAACATGAAGGAAATACATTGTGTTTAAGTTCATGAACACATATATACTTTAGAATAGAACCTTCCTTTTATATTAGTGAGTTCAGTAACCACATTACATTCCTTGAGGTCATAGCAAAACCATATAACAATGATGATAAAGGGCATGCAACATAGCTAAACTACTCCCTTCATATTACAAGGATAAACACAGACCCATCCCTCTAAATATGCCATCACTCCTATATTTTCTCTAATCCCAACCCACAGGATCCTCCATGATATTTCTGTAGAGGTTCACCTCTCTTCCATCACATCTTCTATTCTTTTATTTCCCTCCTCTAGTATATATTCTTCTTCTATCCATGCACATCTATATATAGCTTTTCTTCCTTCACCACCATGCTTTCTGAGGAAACAGATCGGCTGCCAAGTGTCCAAGTGGTCCTCCAATGGAGCATGTCTCTTTTGATATGAGCTCTCTACTATGTGTAATAATGTTCTTCTAAAACCTTCTATCACATGCATAGAGTATTCTATTCTTGATCCTATGGATATTAGGATGGCACCTTATCCATTCCTCATGCTAGACGGGTCACACTTTTCTTGTGTGCTACCTAGAACGCCGAATATGGCTAAGTCCCAAAACTTGTCTCACCTTGTGCGCATGCCGTGTGTTCTGCAAATCCCTGCTAGAACCCTTCCCTGCACATCTTCAACCCACATGCCCTTTTTCAAATAGGTCCTGCACACCCACACACCTTATTGTACCTATCCAATATTCTGTGGCCCAACAAGCTCATTTACACTTGGTCACCCTTTGAGCTCCTTTAGGAAAATTTTACAATTTTGGATTATTTTAGGGATTTTTCTGAATTTCTCAAATTAATGGACCATTTAGTACTTGGGGAACACTCGAGGCTCAAATTTTTCATTTTGTTCCATTCTTTACTTGTGATGAGCTAGAAGTGGGCCCGCGAGACCCGTAATTTTCCATTTTTTAAGTTGATCTCTAAGGCTCAGAACCCAAAAGAGTAAAAAATCCTCAATATTATTTCAAGCCCCCGAAATGTCTCCAAATTCCCTCAAAATCATAGTTTTGACCTATGAGCCTAGGTTCACCTTTGGGGTGCCGTTCTGGTACGGAGGTCCTATTAGGTTCCTGTTGTCCATTTAGCTCAGGGGGAAAATGGATAACACTTCTTATATAGTGTAAATCACCTCTTTGTTTGTGTGAGGATCTTGTACGAATCAAAAAATTATTCAACAATTGTTGGGTTATTAACAATTATCTAACACATTTTCTACGCTTTGAATAACATCGAGATCCATTAAAACATTAAAACGCATGGATCTATAGGTATGATTCAAAGGATCTTGTATATGTCACTATATAGGAATAAAATCTCCCACATAATTTGATCCATTGAAGAATGATCATGTTGAAGCTCACAAAGAAGTTAAGATCCATTAGAGGGAATTAATGGCAAGCTTGATGAATCATGATTCAAACAAAATAAATAGAGGTAGGTCAATGTTTAACATAGAGGTATATCCACAACAAACCAGAGTTATTAAATATGCCTATGTATTTTCTAATCAGATCGTGGTGAGTTAACCAATGATTTGATTGTTGGTTGCATCAATGTATCATTTTGTATGAACTCCAAAGGATTATGAACCTCTAAGATTGTCAATCACATCAAGAAAAACTATTTAAAAAATGCAAAAATGATATTTTTCTGAGTGCGAAAATGAGCAATAATTGACTAAATCAACCTACAATATTAAATACTCTTTGCTAAATACTTTTCATATAATAATTTCATCATTAAAAGGGTAATAAAAACATTAAAATTCCCTTAGTAAAATAATCAAGCTATACATAACATAATCCTACTTTGATACCAAATAATAAATTTGGTTCAAGTAAATAAAGTTCAGAGATTAAACAATCAACAATACTCTAATTGATTCATATGGGATATGTAACTCCTACAAATAAGAAGTTTAAAGAAAATACAACAATCTTCCCTATTTTATGTCAATTACAAAAGTCTACATATTTCCAAAATATGTGAGTTGTTTTAACAACTCAACAACTCAGATTATCATCACAAATAAAATATACGCACTAATAAAATATGAATTCCCAACAAGATTAAGCTAATCAAACTCTTCTCACGGTCTAGTGTAAAGAATATTTCATCTACTCTTTAAATACAATCATTCTAAACCTTTGAAGAGGAATTCACCATGAATCAAAAACTCGAACTTTGTACCCTTTAGTAAGGAAAATTCAAACTTCAATCAAATAAACTCAATCTTAATTTTACTAAGTCCTCTACGCATGGTGAAAAATCTAAGAATGCCTCTAATGCCATAGTGGTAAAATGTTCCTCCACATCTACTTCTCACATAGATCCTTCTCAAAGGGCACCTACGTTGTCTCCTAACTATACCCCTCTTAGGGAATCCTATAGTTCAATATTTTACAAGTTAATGGTGGTCCATCTCATCCAAATTCTACTATTTGACACTTGCACGTCTCACAACAAAAACAAACATGGTATCACGAGGAACATTATTGTAAGTACCATCAAGTCCATGGTCATGACATTGAGAAATGTGACATTTTTAAATACCATTCTCGAAAGATCATAGATCATGGTGATATTAAATTAGATAACCCTAATGCACCATAAAATTATCCCCTTGATGTCCTCAAACAACCCTTTGCCAATCATCCGCTAACTAATCAAACTGTGACCCCAACATCTCAGACACCTAATGCCCACCTAATAAATACTATAAACCCAAAATCACTACCATCACCTACACCCATCATCTCTTCATCCATTAAACCCATGTCTATATCAGATGATTCTCCCATGCCCACAACTTTGTCATCCCCACCTATCTCTACACCTATTATATCCACATCGACCATATCCACAACTATCACACCCATATTACATCCAATTACATCTACTTCACCATCTATGTCTACTACATCCACACCTATCACATCTAGTTATTCACCCACATCCACGTCAACACCCATCTTGACATATTCATTACATGCCCCTACATCTATATCTACTACTATGACCATACCCAAATCAACATCTGAACCCATATCCACATCCATACCATCACTTATCAAATCTACGATGTGAACACCCTACCTTAATACAACTAAAAAACAATACCCTTATTCCATCCACAAGTCCAATCACCCTACACAGAAAAACCTTAGATTTATGTAATCCATAACCCCTTTTGAACTCATTAAATATATTATCCAAAACCACTTCTATCTTCAAAATACATGTCTACGACACAATATACATTAACCAGTTCTTCCTCTAAAAAACCCTGGTTGAAATTATTATCATTCATGCCAAAGGTAAATCCTTACAAAAAATTCTAAAAACTTTGTGATACTCATTCAAACATCCCTCACACACCTTCACCAAAATGTTGAGCAACCCTACTCCTAAGTATAAGCATGCTAAGAAATATAATGTTGCATCATCACTTTCAAGACCATCTCCATCCATCTTAGGGAAAGGCACACCATCCAATACCCCTATCATAAAAAAATATAAATAAAAAAATATATTCCTCTTCTGAAATTTGATTCTTCTTCAAATCCATTTGTATCCCCTATTGTCAAATCAGAATCTAAATAATCCAAATCCCCAACAAATAAAACTAAATCTAAGTCATCCAATCCCTCTTTTAACACTAAAACTGAATCACAAACATCCACTTCCTCTCTCAAATATAAATATGAGTCAAAGGAACCCATCAAGCCTCATAAGAGAAAAGCACCTATGTTACATTCATCTAATACCCCTAAATCTAATCCATCTACAATACGCACCGCCTCTTCTTCAAAAAATTCCATTGGTTCCTACACAGAGATCCTTTAATGTTTGATTCAAGCATATGAAATCAAACTTACCTCATCAAATATTTTGACCTGTGTGGACAAAAACCATCATTGTTTGATTCTAATGTCATATGTTCCTACCATCGTACCCATAGACATGATACTGAACTTTGTAAGGCCCTCCAAACTATCATTCATAATATTATCAAGGAAGATGATATTCTCATCGAACAGGATCACCCTCTTCCTTCTATCAATTCATCCACAACCAATCCTACTTCTCTACCCCACTCTCCATCTACTAAGACATATAAATCTCCTTATCCATCTAGGATCTTCATTTCCATTCCTCCTCCAAAAACTACTTCTTCCAAATAATAACCCTCTCTTTATCAATGTTCTTTGGAATACCACTCATTCTCATGCCCATGATTTTCAATAACCTTCTCAATATAATCCAAAGGTTTTTTTTTCCACTCCCTTTAGAAATCCTACTACCCCTTATTCATACAAACCATAATTTCTATCTTCACTTCCCCACAACATGGTTTCATTGAATAAAGTATTATGAAACAACTTCATCAGACCCCAATTAAGATGTCACTCTACGAGCTCATCCAAAGATCCCCTAATCATAGAAAATATCTCATGTAATCCCTAAAGCATATCCCTACTCCTAGCGATGATACTCAGTATTTTGAGGCTAGTGTTTGAGCACCCCCTTCTTCTATTTCCATATATTTTGACGACTCCAAAATTCTTGACATATCACCCAAGAATTATGACCTCTCACTTTTCATCACTATGCATATCAATGATACATTAATCCAATGTTCCATGATAGACAACAAAGCTAACATAAATTTCATCTCATCCCACACCTTACATAAGCTCAAGCTCCCTAATTCCATTGTCTCCTAATCTAATGTTGCGGTGTGGAGCCTGTTTTTTTGTCTTCTCAAATCAATATTGAAGTGTGGAGTTAAAATTGGAAAGATGAAAGGTCATAACCATTTCTTTTCCAGCCGTGGGAAGATGAAAGATCATGACAATTTCTTTTCCAACCATGGGAAGATGAAAGGTCATGGCTTTCAAACTTCTAGGGCCAGCTTTTGGACTTCTTAAAGGATTGTAGTCCCATAAATATAGGTGTTAGGGTATCTTGAAGATATATTGAGTGTTCAAGATGTATTTAGTCTTAATGATCAAGAGGTGATCAAGAGTGATCAAGGTTAAGGAATTGGGTGTCAATTGTGGTTCAGATGTGGTTTAGCATCTTTGGAATTTTGTTTTGAGTTCATAATTGAGAGAAGACTATGAGAGTTGTTTTACTATTGTCGATAGTAAAATGTGAGCAAGTTCTTAGTGGATGTAGCCCACATTGGGTGAACCACGTTAAATCTTGACTCGTCTTATTTTATGCATTATTGATTTATGTTGTTATATTTCTGCATATATACTTCTGCTATATAGTTTCCTACTGCTGTGATTTGAGAATTTTTTTCTACATATTTTTTCTCTAATTCCTAACAACTGGTATCAAAGAAAGGTTGGTTTTTTTTCTGAAGTGTTAAATCATAGGGAAAGTTTAGCTTACGTGGGACCTATGGCAGATG
Organism: Taxus chinensis; assembly: GCA_019776745.2. Taxonomy (NCBI): domain Eukaryota; kingdom Viridiplantae; phylum Streptophyta; class Pinopsida; order Cupressales; family Taxaceae; genus Taxus; species Taxus chinensis. The sequence goes on along the minus strand of CM034156.1, from coordinate 513,919,106 downwards.
AGGGAAGATCAAGGGTTGAGAAGTTCAATTGGCAGAACTTTGGTTGGTAGAAGATGTAAATGGAGAATTACTTATATCAAAAGGACTTCCATGTTCCTTTAGATGGGAAAGGAAAGAAACCTACAACCATTTTAGATGAGGATTGGAAGTTGTTGGATAGAAAGGAACTTAGGGAAATTCAATTATGCCTTGCATCTTCAGTTGCTTTCAATATATCATAGGAGAAGACCACATAATATCTCATGAGTATGTTGGGGAAGTTATATGAAAAACCCTCTACCTCTAATAAAATATTTTGATGAAAAAGTTATTTAATATGAAGATGCATGAGAATGGTTCTATTGTTGTTCATTTGAATGAATTTAATACGGTTCTGAGTATGTTAAAATTAGTAAAAATTAACTTTGACGATGAGGTTAGGGCTTTGTTGATTTTGTGATCCTTACCAGATAATTAGGACAACTTGGTTATGGTTGTAAGTAATTCAGTCTCTAATAATTCAAATTTGAAGTTTGAGGATGTAATAGGTGTGATCCTAAGTGAGGAAATGTGAGGGAAGAGCACCGGATATTCTTCTACTTCTGAAAACACTTTTACTGTGGAGAGAAGAGGGAGACAAAAGAACAGAGGAAAACAAAAACCATGGGAAGTCGAATGATCACAGAAGGTCAAATTCCAAGAGTAAGTTAGAATGTTGGCACTGTGGGAAGGTTGGTCATGCTAATAAAGATTTTTGGGCTCTTCGGGATAAGAAGAACAAGGAGGAAACTAAAGAGATAAATGTGGCAGCAGATGATGTTTGTTCAGGATGCCTTAATTCTTTCTTTAGATAATATTGTTGATTTTTGGGTGTTAGATTTAGGGGATTCTTTCAATGCCACCCACATAGACATTACTTTATTGATTTTGTTCAAATTGATTTTTGACATGTATATCTTGGTGATGTTGAACCATGTAGCATAGTAGGGCAAGGTTGTGTTCGGGTGAAAATGTAGAATGGGACCACATGGCTACTTAAGGATGTCAGGCATGTGCCTAAGTTGAGGCAGAAATTGATATCAACGGGTCAGGTGGGCAGTGATGGCTGTATGGTTAGTTTTACAACAAATTCCTGGAAGTTTAGTAAGGGAGCTCTTGTGGTTGCAAGAGGTAAGGAAATTGGTACTTTGTATTTAACTAGTGGTGCTGATTATTGTAATTTAGTCGCTGCAGATGGAGATGTAACTTTTTGGCACCAGAGATTGGGTCATAGGAGTCAAAAGTGCATGAAAATTATAAAGGATAGGTTCCCCATATTAAAGGAGTTATATTTAGACTTCTGTGAGGACTGTGTTTATGGAAAATAGAAGCGGGTGAGATTCCTCAAGGTTGGACCTACAAAGAAGGAGGGTAAGTTGTATTTAGTGTATACAAATGTATGGGGGCCAACTAAGTTAAAATCTATCTAGTGGTTCATGTTATTATGTCACTTTCATTGATGATGGAACTAGGAAAGTTTGGGTATATTACATTAGAAATAAATCTAATGTGTTTGAAACATTAAAAAGATAGAAATCCTTGGTTGAGAATCAAACAGGTCTCAAGTTGAAATGTTTCAGGTTGGATAATGGAAGGGATTATTACAGGAATGAATTTCTTGATTACTGTTCAGTAAAAGTAATCCGTAGGAAAAGAACGATTCCAAATACTCCACAAGAAAATAGAGTGTCAGAGAGAATGAATATCACAATCATGGAGCATACTATGTGCATGAGGTCACATGTGGGATTCCACTCAAGTTTTTGGTGGAAGTGGTAAGCATAACTATTTATCTGATTAACAGAGGACCCTCTATGGCTTTGGATGGAGGTATATCTGAGGAGGCTTGGTCTGGTAAGAAAATTGATTACTCATTTCTTAGAGTATTTAGATGTGAGGTATTTGTTCACATTGATAAATATGATAGGACCAAGTTAGAGGACAAGTCTGAGAAATTCACCTTTGTTCAATATGGTGAGGATAAATTTGGTTTTTGTGTTTGGAGTCTTAAGGACAAGAAAATATTTCAGTCTAGAGATATTGTCTTTAATGAAAAATTCATGTATAAAGACCAATTTTAGGAACATAAAGAGGAATCAAAGAAATAATACACTATGTTAGAGGAAATTTTGGACAACAAGGTGTCCAAGGGGTAGGTTCAGGTGTAGCATGTTCTGGCATAGCCAGTTTAGGAACCCAAACTCCTGAGGTGAGAAGGTCTTCTACAGTAAGAAAGGAACACCGAATGATTTACTCCATATTTGAATTATTTATTTCTCACTGATAGTGGAGATCCATGGAATTCTTTGAGGAAGAAGTATAGGTGGATGTTAGGAAGAAGTGGGAGTAGGCCATGGATGAAGAGTATAGATCTCTTATGGAAAACCAGACTTGGGATCTAGTGGAGCTACCCGAGGGCCAGAGAGAATTGTAGAACAAGTGGGTGTGTAAAATCAAAGAGGAAGATGGAGGTAGGAAAAGATACAAGGCTTGGTTTGTGGTCAAGGGATTTTCATAGAAGAAAGGTATAGAACTTGATGAATTTTTTTCTCCTGTTGTTAAAATGACTTCTATTAGGACTGTTCTTTGTTTAGTGGCAGTAGAAGACCTACACTTAGAGCAGTTAGATGTGAAGACTACATTCCTTCATGGTGAGTTAGAGGAGGAATTGTATATGCAGTAGTCATAGGGTTATGAGGTCAAAGGAAAGGAGAGGTTAATGTGAAAATTGAAGAAGAGCTTGTATGGCTTGAAACAAGCTCCATGGCAGTGGTACAAGAAGTTTGATAGTTTTATGCAGGAGCAAGGTTACTCCAAGTATCATTCAAACCATTGCGAGTACATCAAGAAGTTTCTTGATGGTAGTTATATTATTTTGTGCATGTATGTGGATGATATGCTTGTTACAGGGAAGAATATGTAGGAAACAAAAGTACTCAAGAAGCAACTAGGTGACTCCTTTACTATGAAGGATTTGAGGGGAACAAATACAAATCCTTGGTATGAGAATAACTTGGAATAGGAAAGAGAAGAAGCTAGTGTTATCTCGATGAAGAGGAAATAAAGAAGGTCTTGGAGAGGTTTAGTTTGTAGGATGCTAAACCAGTTAGTACCCCTTTGGCAGGTCACTTTAAATTATCAAAGGATCAGAGTCCCAAGACTGAGGAGGATAAAATCCAGATGTCCAAGGTACCGTACTCATTAGCAATTGGTATCTTGATGTATGCTATGGTATGCACTAGGCCTGACATTTCCCATGTAGTGGGTGTATTGAGTAGGTTTATGAGTGATCTAGGTAGAGAGAACTAGAAGGTAGTGAAGTGGATCCTTCAATATTTGAGAGGGACCATGTGAGTAACATTGTGTGGTTATGTAGATTTGGACATGTCAGGAGATTTTGACAGCAGGAGGAGCACGACAGGTTATGTATTTATGGTTGGTGATATAGCGATGAGTTTGATTTCATGGTTACAAAAGGTTATGGATTTGTCAAACATAGAGGCTCAGTATGTTGCATCCACAGAGGAAAAAAAGGATATGATTTGGCTACAGCAGTTGCTTGATGAGTTCGGTCATAAGCAGGAATTTGGGAGACTACACAGTGATAGTTATAGCGCTATTCATTTAGCTGAAGAACTCCGTTTTTCACTCTAAGATGAAGCACATTCAGCTGAGATATCATTTCAGTAGGGAAGATTTGGAAGAAGATAAGTTGAAGCTCAAAAATATTCATACCAGTCAGAATCATGTGGATATGATGACCATGGTGGTCAAAAGGGAGAAGTTTGAAGTTGTATTCAACTTTGATTGGCCTTTATGGTTGATAATGAAGGGTTGAGAAATTTTCTTAGTAGGAATAGTATCTAAGTGGGAGATTGTTGGGGTGTGGAGCCTTTTTTTTTTGTCCTCTCAAATTAGTATTGAAGTGTGGAGTTTGAATTGGGAAGATGAAAGGGCATGACCATTTCTTTTCCAGCCATGAGAAGATGAAAGGTCATGACAGTTTCGTTTCCAGCCGTGGGAAGATGAAAGGTCATGAATTTCAAATTTCTAGGATTGGATTTTGGAATCCTTAAAGGATTTTAATCCTATAAATAGAGGTGTTAAGGTATCTTGAAGATATCTTGAGTGTTCAATATGTCTTGAGTCTTAATGATCAAAAGGTGATCCAGAGTGATCAAGTTTAAACAATTGGGTGTCAATTGTGGTTTAGATGTGGTTTGGCATCTTTAGAATTTTGTTGTGAGTTCATAACTGAGAGAATAATATGATAGTTGTTTTACTATTGTTGATAATAAAATGTGAGAAAGTTTTTGGTGGACGTAGGCCACATTGGGTGAACCACGTTAAATCTTGTCTTGTCTTCTTTTGTGCATTATTTATTTATGCTGTTATATTTCTGCATGTATACTTCTGCTATATAGTTTCCTACTGCTGTGATTTGAGGAATTGTTTCCACATATTTTTTATCTAATTCCTAACATCAACTACCATCCTTCATTCCTTTAATGATTTTGTGGCTCCTACTTTGAGAAGATTTAATATTCCTATCCACATAGGTGAAAAAATCCTCCATGAGGCCTTCGATATTGTAAAAGGGGAGTTTAAATACAATATCGTACTCAAATGACAATGGATTTATGCCATGCATTTTGTTCCTTGCACCATTCATCACTGCATCAAGTACAAATATGAGGGGAAAATCATAATTCTCCCTATAGACACTTCTCCATTCAAAGCATGTCACATGACTTATCGACCTAATTACGTGTTTATCTAAAACCAAGATTTTTATGAAGCATTCACTAGCTCATCCATCTCCACATATAAAATTCCCAATGATAAATCTATAGTTCAATTGATGGATCGTATCTCACTGGAGGAGTATCACCTCCTCAACCTCAATGATTTTCCTACACCTCATCAACTTGGCAGACCTGATAAAGCTCCAATGTATCAACCTTAGGTCAGGGATATCATTTCTTTTGGTCCACTCCATCTTCTCATGAATCTCACATATGGTGGCATTTATTTACATTCCTCTCATCTTTTACTTCGATGATTTGGAATCATGTGGTATACCATCACTTTCATATCTATGAACTTGAATAAGGGCACCATGACTCTACCCAAAGAATTTTCCTTTTGGAGAAGTTCCTTCTTGTAGGTGGGAACCCCACTATTATTACATCCATCACCATATTATCAATACATTAGATCCATGTTAGGGGTATATAGCTTTCGATTGTAAATATTATCATCCCCTCCCCAAGTGGTCTAATTTGCTATTCCTAGATCTATCCAAAGTCAAAATTATGGATGCTCATATCAAAAATATGTTTTTTCCCAAGACAAATTGCTCCCTTAAAGGAAAAATATTCATATAAAGTAAAAATTTTCAAAAATATAGACTTCTCCCTAGAAGGACATCTATCATACACATTCTATCTCAACATCTAAAACTTCAAAGTCAAAAAGAAAAAATATAGATGTAGACCACTCCCTTGAAGGATGACTATTTTCCTATATTATGATAGTAAAAGGATTTTCGCATTGATCAACATTCTTAAATCTCAAAAGTAAAAGAAAAAAATAAAAATTAAGCATCCCCAGAAATCTTCTGACATCAATCAACTTTCCCATCTGTAGAAAAATTCCCGCATTGATCAGTTTGTGCCATATCGTGCAAGCTTGGGGTATAGATCTAGAAATGCCACTGAGGGAGAAACTATTTTCCCCATACAAGCTCCATCTTAACCCATTTTTCATGTATACAATGGGTCTCTAAGCACATTCTCCATCTTTTCCTCAGGATCTTAGATATTACTAACTATCATTGGTTATGTGTTAACACTTGCCAATAGTTGCAAGTGCATTGCTTTTTCTCATTCTCTTTCATGTTTACTTCCTAATCTATTTTGAAAGCATCTTATACAGGTTCACTCCTCTCTACAATGGAGTTTACTATCTCATGCTTGGGTCACCCCCTTAAGGCCTCACAATTGCAACATCCTAACTTCTACATTTGTTCCTCATGTCACATCTAATCTCATCATGTAATCCTAACTTATACATATATTCCTATGAATTCCTCAAGTCATCTAAACATAGACATTTATCACATAAATATAATCTAAACAATCTAATGATTTCTCTATCATCTAAGAATCATCTTCCCATATAAATCTATTATATAATAATCTCATTTTCCTCTAATAAAAAATCCGTGTCAAAATATACCCCAAATACCGCATCAACCAAAATAAAAATCACATCATCAATCCCAATCATATAAAATAACATCTAAAATAACATCTATAACAAAATAAAATGATCAAAACCATCACATATCTCATCACACAACACATGTACATAGAATAATTCATCTATATATATGTATATCATCATCAAAGTATGTATATACATCCACGATAGGCCTCTATGGGCTATATCATCAAAATATGTATATATAATATCCATCTAATCAGTGAATTGAACTTCTGATAATATCAATATCAAGCCTTGCTCCTCTAGGTCAGGTACCTGTGCATCTCTCTAACCATAATCTTCTCCATCTGGACTTGGGTCTTGTCTCAGTTGCACCATACTAGCCATGCTCTAAGATAGAATTGCTATCATTGAGATCCATGATCCTTGTGTTAGGAAATAAGTGATAAAATTACGTGGAAAAATCCCACACATAATCGCAATAGTAGAAACTAATATATAGAAAAACTTAAAGTACAGAATTAAAAAATGCAACAAAAAGAGACACCATTTAACATGGTTCACTCAATTTAGACTACATCCTACAAGAATCACTTGCTTATATTTTATTACAAGCCACCTCTCTCTCATTACAATACCCATATATTTTTAGAGCTATGCTCATCAAACTCTACATAATTAACACTTGAAATCACACACATCTACATTATTACACCAACCATACCATATGCAAAATACCACATAACTAGAAAAATGCTTAAACAGTTTTATAATACTGTGGGTATCAAAACCATGGGCCAAAACCATTTGATAAACATATGGGTCAAAAATCCCACCCATATGAGAAGAGAAAGTTTCACAAAATATCGAGCATGGTTTTGTAGGAATTTTTTTTTTCTCAACATTACTTTTAGTGTACAGTCCTCAACATTTCCACACATAAAAATAGGTTCTACAACATAACAATCTCCTATTTAGAGACTAATTTTCCTCTAAGCAAGCTTCTCAACCTTTCACTATCGTCTGTGAAGACCAACGAAAGATGAACAAAACTTGAGTTTCTCCCTTATGACAACCTTGGTCATCATGTATACATGATTTTGATAGGTATGAATCTTCTCCAACTTCAACTTCTTTTCCTCCAAAGTTATCTTGATAAAATAGTACCTTAGACTATATATGTTTCATCCTAGATTGGAGAGGAGAGTTCTTAGCCAGGTGTATAGTACTCTGAATATCACTATTCAACTTTCCTTCCTCCTCCTTATACCCTAACTCCTTAAGAAATTATCTATAACCAAATCATTCTCTTTTCTTTCCTCTGTTAGCAACAATGTATTGATCCTGCATGCTTAACAAATCCACAATCTTCTATAGTCGTGAAATAACAGCTCATTGTTGTCCCACCTACAGTGAAAATATAACCCATGTCGTGTTCCTCATCTTGTCTACATCTCCAGCCCTATTTAAATCTACATAACCATGCAAAGTGGTTTCTTATCCACTTTAGTACAAAACAATCCCCATGGTTCCTCTCAAGTACCGAAGGATCCACTTTACTACATGTCAGTGATCTTTACCTGGATCACTCATAAATCTACTCACAACTCCCACTACATGGGACAATATTAGGCCTAGTGTACACACCATGGCATACAAAAAAATTTCAACTGCTGATGAATAAGGTACCTTGGAAATCTAGTTTGGACTCTTTCCTGCTCTATCTTTAGACACATCTCCTCTTGATAACTTGAAATGGTCTGCCAAAGGAGTCCTGACCGGTTTAGCATCCTACATTTTAAACCTCTCAAATACCTTCTTAATGTAATCTTCCTGAGATAAATTCAAGCTTCGGTTCCTTTCTATCCCAAGATATCTTCATACCAAGGATTTGTTTGGCTACCCTCAAATCCTTCATAGTAAAGGAGTCACTTAGCTTCTTTCTTGAGTATTTTTATTTCTTACATGTTATTTACCTGTAACCAACATGTCATCCACATATAGGCATGGGATAAAATAACCTACCATCCTCAAATTTCTTTTTATACACACAATGGTTAGAATGGCATCTAATACAACATTTTTCCATCATGAAGGTATCAAATTTCTTATACTATTGATGTGGAACTTGTTTATAGACCATATAAGATCTTCTTCCATTTTACACACCATCTCCTCTTTACCTTTGACCTCATAACCCTCTAGATGCTGCATATATAGATAATCCTCCAAATCACAATGGAAGACATGCAATCTTTACATCAAGCTGCTCTAAGTGCAAGTCTTTTGCTACCACTATTCCAAGAATAGTTCTAATAGAAGTCAATTTTACTACATGAGAAAAAATCTTATCAAAATATATACCTTTTTTCTGTTCACACCCCATTGACTATTGAAGATTTCCTTGGAACCATATCTTTTCCTGTGGATCCTCCATTCTTAGAACAATGTATCATCAAACTCATTGCATAGTGATATTCCCCACCATTCGGCTGACCTTTGCCATATTTTATCTTAAGATTTGGTTCTCCATTGTCTACCTGAGGCTTTCCCTTCAACATAAGCTTGCTCCAATACATCATATTTTTTTCTACCTACAATGCTACATCAAATCTTTCCTTGTCTACATCCATCAATAGTGAGTGACATAAATAACTTGAACCCCCAAGGAGATAACACCTAAGCAGCAAGTTATCTTCTTACACATTAGAATGCACCAGTTCTTAACTATAGGAGTCTGGGGTTCTTGTTTAGTAGGTCCAACCTTGAACTAACCTTCACTGTGCTTATGTTTCCCATATATGCAGATCCTCTACAAAAATCCAAACCTATTTCTGTATATCTGGGGAAAATCTTTCATCTATGATCTCCATGCAGCTGTTATTTCTACATGAAGTTCTCATTAAAGACCACATCCCTAGCCATCAGATGATTGTCTCTACTTCTTGATAGCTCTAATATTTATATCCAAATTCATTAGTGCTATAAGTGGTTAAAGTACAAGGTTCCAAACTTCTATACTCTATCTACCACCAAAAGATCACCCTTAGTCTACCTATCCAAGAACACCTGACATGTAAATAATCTATATAAATGCAACCATCTACTTTCTTACCAACTAGCCCAGCCGATATCAAATATACCTCCATCTTAAAGTAGGCACATGAGGGACGTTTATTTATCAAGTAGCATAGTTGTTCTCCCATTTTTCTTCTTCCCAAACAAGAAAGGGGAAGTCCTTTTCATATAACCTTATTCTGCTTAGGACAATCCATCATTTTCCAAGAAAAACATGCCCAAAATCCCCATTCTGAAAAATAAGTTAATGGAATAATGTTTTTCCTGTGGAGTCAATTATTGGATTAAGAATCATTAAACTTGAATTCTATAATACTCCAACATTCATTATCTGACCTGATATATTTTAGATTAAGATTAGAAGCTTTCATTCTCTACCAAGGCTTTCCATTTAACAAAAGTGTCAAATACATCATATTTGTTTCTAATACAATATACCCAAAATTTCTTTTTCGCATCATCAGTAAAAGTAACATAATAATTCTAACCCCCAAGATATGATACCTGAGCTTTCCCCCACACATCAAAATGTACCAACTCCAACTTACTCTCTTTCTTCGTAGGTCCAACCTTGAGAAACCTTACTCACTTATATTTCCCGTATGTGCAGTTCTCACAAAACTCCAAACTTGTTTCCGTATATCTCAAAAAATCTTTCTTTATGATCTTCATGCCCTTATGGATCATATGACTGAGCCTATAGTGCCAAAATTTTGTATCTACTTTTGAAGCCACAAAATAATAAGCATTAGTTCTATTAGTGGTTAAATACAAGGTTCCAACATTCTTACATCTTGCCACCATAAGAGCACCCTTGGTAACCTTCCAATAGTCAACTGTAAATATCAGAGTACAATCATCACTTCCCTATTGCCTCTCCAATATTAAATTTCATCTTAATGTTGGCACATTTTTGACATCTTTCAATAGCCATGTATTCCCATTATGCATCTTAACATGGATAGAACCTTTTCCAACTATGCTGAAATTCTCATCATCACCAAGAAAAACATGCCCAAAATATCCTTGAACATAATCAAAAAAATAATGCCTATGTGGAGTAGCATGGAAAGAAGCCCCAAAATCTAAAACAAAAGACTCAATAAGATTTTGAAAAGAAAGAATCAAAGCATCCTAACATGCATTACCCATTGCGACATTTTCTTCCTTGTTTTCTTCTTGTTCTCAAGCTCCCAAAACTCATTCTTTGCATACCTAGACTTTCCATAGTGCTAGCATACTATCTTTATTTTAGATTTTGACCTTGCCTGATCTTTCTATTTTTCATGACTTCCTCTATTCTTTTGTCTCCCTCTAGTTTCCATTTTCAAAGAATTCCCTAAAGAATAAGATTCCCCTTAGGTTTTTCTCCACATTTCCTCACTTAGAATAATCTGTACAACATCCTCAAACTTCAACTTTGAGTTAGCTGGAACTGAGTTACTTGCTGCCATTACTAGGCTATTCTAACTCTCAGGTAAAGAGCACATAATTAATAAATTCCAAATTTATTCATCAAATTTAATTGTAACCAAAGCTAACATATTTACAACCATATTAAAATCATTTGAATGATCTACTACTAGACCATTCTGAGACATCTTAATAAACAATGTTTTCATTAAAAATATCTTGTTAGAGGTAGAGGGTTTTTTTATACAACTTACCTAATGCATCCATAAGTTATTTTGAAGTATTTTCATTTCAAAAAGTAAATAATACCGAAGATGCAAGACATAACCAGATTGTCCCAAGTGCCTTTCTATCCATCAAATCCCATTCTGCATCTATCATGCTTAAGGGTTGGGTCCCTTTTCTAGATAGTATAAATATTCTTCTAATAAAGGTAATCTTCCATCTACATCTTCTAAAGACTAAAATTATTCCTGTTGAATTTATCAACCCTTGATCTTCCATCATCTACCATATCTCCCACTCAAGTTAAAAAATTTCCCTGTAATTCAACACTTCAGTAAACCAAACTAGGATTTGATACCAATTATTAGGAAATAAGGGATAAAAATATGTGGAACAATCCCTCACAGAATCATAAAAGTAGAAGCTAATATGCATAAAATATTACAGATCACAAATTAAAGTGCAAAATAAATAAAAAACAACACAAAGAGATGGTATTTAACGTGGTTCACCCAATTTGGGCTACATCCACCAAGAATCACTTTATCATATTTTATTACAAGCTACCTCTCTCTCAATACAATACCCAGATTTGTTTAGAGCTATGCTCAACAAAATCTACATAATTCACACTTGAACTCACACACATCTACAATATTACATCAACCCTACCATATACAACAAAACCACATAAGTAAACAACATCTTAAATAGTTTTACAATATCGTGGATATCAAAACCATGGGCCAATACTGTCCCATAAACCTATGCTTAAAACATCCTTCCCATATGAGAAGATTACATTTCCCAAAATATCGGGTATTATTTTCATGGCCAATAAAAATTTCTCTGGGGCTACGCCCCCAATCCCCTACTACTGGCGACTACCACCCCCAAACCCCCACTCGGGGCCCTTCTCGGCCTGAACCTTAGCGAGACAACTATGGAAACTATATAGAAATTTTAGTGTATAATCTTCAACACTTCCATACATAAAAAAGGATCGACAAGCTAACACCCCATCTTCGTGCTAGGTATGCTACGTATCATGGCACATCAGGTATCCTTGATGTTAATATGTGCTCATAATATCACACATTTATACCTAGTTCTTTGTGCTGGTCTAGTGACACAGTACTCAATAGAGTCATTTAACCGGATCTTTGAGAAGTTGTTGATGCCTCATTTCCCGATTCTGTGACTATAGGTCAAAAATAGCCCTTAAGGAATCCCTCTAGCATATATATATATCTTTGGTGTATAGCCAAATTTTTCTCTTGGAGAAATCCTTTTTCCTCCTTGCGTGTTGTATCACTATTCTGTTGAGAAATATCACACTCCACATGTAAGAGAGCTATCTCTCCTACTGCCCCTGCATCTCCGCCCTTCACTCCTCTAGGTGATACATCCTCCCCTCTTGCTGACACCTCATCCTAGTTATCCAGTTCTAACTCTACCGTCTTCTGCGCCATTAGGTCTCCCCCTTCCTCTTTCATCCACTCCACAATTCTAGAACCTATTCCCACATCGTAACCACTATCACATGGAGCCTCTACCTACTACAATGGATCTACCATCATAGGACTAGGTAGCTCACTCTCTGTATCATCCCATTTGTACCTAATAAGATCCCCTGACACTGTCAGTATGACCCCAAAATACCACATGGCTCATGAAAATTGGACTTCCTCGATCACCCATGGCCTGCGTCCCTATACCCATTTGATCCTCCTCATGCAGTATAAATCAATATCTACCCTGATCCATATTTGAAAGTCACGATGTGGCCTCCATTTAATTTGATCTAAATATAATCCCCCTAATATATATGTGTACTAATCCTCTCCTGTCTCCCCTCTATCTTTGTTTTTTTGGTAGGCCCTCCATCTCAAAAATTCAACAGTAATAAAAACCCAATGTCCAATATCAACCTCCTCTCCATTGCATACATCCATATTTCATGATATACCTGAGCCAATAGTGTTGTTTCAAATGAAAATAAAATCTTGTGCTCTACGATATCTCCCAGCACCCTTGACAATGTCCATGGATATCTCACTCCACCAAAATTTGGTAGTGCATAACATGAGATAGCCATCATCACTAAACATATCAATCTACTTCTCAGATTCTCTGGCTCATATTGTTCGTTTATATGGAAATCCCCTTATGTAAATGTGATCTGCAAGACATCATCTCCAAATATTAGTGTTAATACACCCTATATCCTTTCATATTTAATTGGATTTATGTTCTCCCCTATATTGGTAGCCTCAATATGAGGTACACATCCTCTAGAGTGCTTGTCATCTCCCTAGTCCTGAACCAAAATGTGCTAGTCTACACATCCCATATGTCAATCAGAGCAATCATCACACTAAAATCTCTTAGTATCCTCTGGTAGTGTCAAAATCCACTAAAACCTAATGTGGATAAGTGATCATACTCCACGTAAGTCACATATTCATTGATTTAATCATTCATAGCTGGAAACCTATCTCAAATATTTCATGTGTCCTTGGCCTATAAAAAAATCGAATAAATAATCATTAACATTTCCACATAAGCTAATCATCATAAAAAATAAAAAATGTCACATCTTAGTCCATTCAATGCCAAACCAATTTGGGTTGATGTTTTCTAGCCTCAAGTCGCCATTTTTAGGACCCGGTCAACAGTGACCTTGTTTAGTCATCAACGATTGACCTTGGCATTCATCTCAAATTTGAAAAAATGTAAAAATAAAATAAATAAATAACAACTTACAAAAAATATAGGGCTTAGGCACTTACCATCCTTCAAGTCCTCTAGTGCTTCATCACTACTCCATTAGGCTAAATCTTTCTCCAAATCTCTAATCGCTCCTTTACTCAGAGCTCTCGATTGACAAATTTGAATAATTTAAATGAGATTAGTCGACCGACCTAGGCGCTTATATAGCCCACCATATGAAGTCACCCCTGCCTTGTTCTGGTCGTCGTTGACCTAACCCTAGTCACCACCAACCCTATCTAGTCACCATTGACCCTACCCTAATTTCTCATCCTTTTTTTGTTTCACCCCATTTATTCATCAAATTATATTTTTTTTCTAATTTACCTTGTGTGTTTTTTGTCACTCACCTTTCTCTATCCCACTGGGCCCCATCATCGATCTTCTATCTTATCACGCATCTTTAATTACATTCAACAACCCACTATGTGCTCATCTTCATGTCACTCATGGAGAACCATATTTCATCATAAGCCCAACATTGTGACCATCTTTTATCTTTGTCCCACCTGGATGCATACTTTCAATTCCTTATGTATAAAGGATATGAATTCATGTTTTCCCTACACTCTGTCAGACCATAGTCTTGACCATCTTCGCATTTCTTCACGCATAATTTTAATGTCTACCTTCAATCCATTGGTCTCGTGGCTTAAAAATCCATAATGCATAGATTTTAACTGACTCACAAGTCCACAATATATTTCCATCAAAGTGATCCCCAAAATTATTGACATATTTTTGTATTTTATCCTTCTTCATTTGGGTCATCTTCCATCATCGTCATCTTTTCTCATCCTTTCCACTCTTTATACTTTCATCTATGTATTTCAAACTTGTAATCAATTTCTCTTTGTGTCATCAATCCCTTCTTTGAGGGGGATAAGCTAAACCATCATCTTTCATCAGCTCTCATTTTTGTCTCATGGTTTTCCCAACACAAAACACTCGACAAAAAGGGGCATATGTAGACACTAATTTTTTATATCCCTTAACCTTCATCACCCGTTCTCTCTCTTTTATCATATTTATTCACATACATACCTCTCTTCCCATTTAAATCCGCATTTCCCTCTTAAAATCTATTTACCTCTTAAAATCATAATTTTCACCTTAATTTTATTCTAATCACATCATTAATATCTCTTTCCTAAATATCCTTAATCACCGTTAATTATCCCTAAATCCTTATTTTCTCCTCCCTACAACTTCCTTTAATAATATTATCTTCCCTTTTCCTTTATTTAATATTTTCTACCTGTCAGCTACCATTTTATTCTTCATCAACAACCCTAGCTCTAATTTATCACTCGAAACCCTAATCCTTCTTCATAAGGGTTCTTTATCTCAAGCTCATCAAGATTCCACTGCCCAAATGGAAAGACTTCCATAGCCACTTATGAACCTATATATATGACCATACCCCTCCTTCTTTTAGGATGCAACTCTCGAGACTTTGAGTTTTCTTGTGATCTTTCCTTTGATTCTTACTCGTATTGGCAAATGCTATCACTATCTTAGATATAATTTTGGAGGTTTTAATTCCTCTCTCTCTTTTTCAGTCTTGGATCCACCATTTTTATTTCATCACTCCTCATCATTTTTGCAGGTTCATCATCCATCTCAGATCCTCGTCTCTACATTTTCTTATCTTCATTTTCTTTTGTAGATCATCATTTGCATCCATTTATGCCCACCACAACCTAGATACTTCCTAGTTGTTGTTGACCTTTCCCAGTTGTCATAGAATTAGTTCACATTTTCTTAGTTTTCTTTCATCCATTCTGCCAGCTTTCTGTCTTCTGACCTCACATCTTTTTAGATCCCCTAATCTTGTCCTTCTACACATGTGCAGTTCCAAATATCAACTCCCTCACATGCAGTCACTATCGATTGAGACCAGTTTCCATCGAACCTATTAGAAGATATATTTTTGTTTAATTTCTTCCATCCTTTCTGTTCTCATTCAGATCCATATTCCTTTCCTCATCTCAACATCAGTTCTAATTCTAGGTTAGCTTTAGTGCTTTTAGATTTGTCTTTTTTGCATCTTCTTTTTTCCTACTTGGTACCTATTATCTCTCGAAAGTGCACCCTGTAGAGAGATGGCTGCATGTTTTCTAAACTTGTAGAATTTGATCTCTCTCTTTCGTAGATACAATGGAAACACTTCAGGTCTGTGGGTATACCTATTTTGAGGTGAGTATCTGGTATCAAGGCCGATTCCTTGTTGATGTATCCTAAATTAATTCTAGGGTTTAGGGTAGAAGATGGCTGTGAAATAATCATAACTAAGGTGATACACCAAATTTTTATGAGGGATTTGACTGAGTGTATGCACAACTGGTATGGGAAGAATGTTTGATGCACGAGCCAATAGTTTTCTATACAATATCTAAGGGAAAAAAACTTGGTTATATTGAGGGAGAAAATCACAAAAGTACTAATAAGTTAACATGCACATTAAAATTATGCAGAAGAAATGAATTTGCACCAGGGTAAGATAATTGGTCAAGGAATTTTAATTCACAAGACTAATATGATGAAACACAAGAATGCAAATAACCTGGAAAGGCAGAAAATACTTCAAAATCAGAGGGAAAAATGACAAAAATTTTCTCCAGTAATCCTATATCCAAAATGTCCTCCAGAATTTCTCCTTTTGCTTTGCAAAGGCACACAATATATAGCAAAAATAAAATTCACCCTCTTCCTAAAAATAGCCTAAGGCTTATACTCACCCATGCATTCTATTTTTATTCTTTATCTAATAATAGATAAAGGAATAAAAAAGAGCATGCAATTACAAATAGGCATTATTAGCCTTAAATACAATATAGTCAAACTAAAGTTGACTGTTCTATTTTTAAGAAGAGAAGGATGAATAATTTTCTAAAAATAAGATTGCTTACTAGGCAAGTTTCTCTCCATGAACATGAAACTCTATATTTTTCTCTATTCTATCCTATTGTGAAGGCATGCAAGAATAAAATTCGTGTGAGTGAATAAAAATAACTTCAATACTTGCAATATTTGCTAAAAATAAACATCCACCATGGGGACCACTTGTCCATGTGCACATGCTCTGATGTTGACATATCTTTGGCTTCTAATGGTCACAAGTGTGACATACTATGATTTATCCCTAGCTCCTTCAATAGTGGACATCACCTTTGCACTCCACCATGGTTTGGCCACTCTTGATTATCCAACCTTAGACTATAGCACTAACATAGTCCAATGAATCCGGCCCCTTCTAAGAACACACATGGCATATTATAATACTTTGCCACTTTTGATTATTGTTTCTTTGTTAGATTTTGGATTATTTGGGATATGGACTATGGTTTAGACTTTTAAAAGTCACTATGAAATGATTTTGTTTTAAATGTGGAGGCTATCCCCCTCTACATGAAGACTCACCCCTTTGTTACGTTGGTGGCTTCGGGAAAACTTGTGGACATTATAAGCACTTTTGTGGACTTTTAGACTTTTTGAAGCTTTTAGGCCTGTTTGTATCAAATCTCAAAACTTTGATAAAGCCCACCACTCTACCAATACTATGTGGACATGATTTTGAATTTTCTCTTGATATTGACTTTGTCCTTCTGGGGAACTTTGGAAATTTTAACTTTTTGCATTTTTAAGGTTTGAAAACCCAAATGACTCCCGACCTCCATTTCTCCACTTCCATTGTGGTGACGACACATGTCTTTCTCGGGCATGTGGGCTTGCGGGTCTCTGGGTGAAATTTTTAGAACTTGAAAATTTTGAATTTTGACCAAGTCAACCTCCATCCCATTTGGATGACTCTTACGTCGATTTTGACGACTCGTTTGTAATCGTCGATCTCTGTACCTATTGATTTTTTATCATTGATCTATGAAGCATGGTTTTAGGGTTTCTTACATGTGATACGTGAATACTTTCATATCTTGGGTTGAATTAAACTAACCCATTGAGTTAGACGGTAAAATCTCCAAACCCTAGTCATTTTTGCATTCTCACTTGAACTCCATTTGAGCTAAGGAAAATCTATGGAAATTTTGTGGGCACCATTCTCAAATAACCAAAGCTTCATTACTTGACACCTGTGATAGTACTTTGTGAAACTTGGGTCTTCCATCATAAGGGGACTTTGGATGTTCTATTCTGATGGTCCATCTTGTATTCGATGCCATGGATGCGCTATTTCAAACCTACACTCTATGTTTCCTCATATCTGAGAGCCCATTAATCTTCAACTCCCAGGTAGTGTGTTTTCCTATGAATCTTCTATTGGTTTTATGACCATGAATTGGTATTTCATGTTATTTTAAATTCTGGAAACTTCATGTACTCTGTATTAATGAAATTTGATCATTTTACTTGGTTTATGGTTTGCTTGAGAAACTCAAAGAGAGTTAATTCCTCTGAGAGGAAAAACCTTAAACACCTATTAGAAGGTGGCCATACATTCTCGACTGGTTATGTGATATTTGCTCATGTCTGTGAATTCATTTTCCTTCTAATTTTAGGTAAGTGATCAGAATACCTAGATCCACTAATACCCATTAATGGACCTATCATTTTCGACTTGGGCATGTGTTTGTCTCCAATTCACATTTTGAACCTTTGTATTGTTTGCTTTGTTAAATGGTGATAAATGAGAAACATGAAAGTATTAACCTTTCTCACCTCTATTCTCTTGTTTGATATTTTTTTGCATCAAAATCACCATTCGATTACAAATATGGCTATGTTGTTCTGAGTATCTGTATTTGAGCTTGATACTTATCATTTCATGTTGGTGAATTTGTCATTTAACTCTGAGCATTAAGTTTGTAACTCATGCCTGATAACCCAAAATTTGAAAATATACTTAGCCCTACATCATTACCTGATTACACAACTTGTTTTCTTTATTGTGAATGGGGTCTTTCACTGTAGCAATTTGTATAATACGTTCTTGCTGAGATAATCAGAAAATCCTTCTCTCTGAAAGTTGTATTAAATTCCTCTCTGTAGGATTGTTCTTGCTGAGATGTTGTAATTTCACTTCCTTTTCTGATTGAATACTGTATTTAAGCTTCATTACAACTTTACATGCATGCTAGAAAAGTTGTAAATGTCCATTTTTCATGGTGAAGCCCTGTCAAAATTTTCCCATAATTATATTTCCATTATATTTCAGCTATAATTTTATCTCATTTCATCCAACTTCAACCTTTAGAAATATGATTCTTCTGCTTCACCTGATAATACTCTTTTGAATGCATGAATTTCAGAAGTTGGAAGTATAAGGAGTTAAATTAAACCCTGAGCTCAGTATTGACGATCGTTTACTTCTCCGTTTTCAGGTACCATGATGTAGTTGAAGAGGAACAACAATTTAAGAGAGAGAAGAACACTCCCTCGAGGCAATGACAAGTTTCTTTTACCTCTTTACATTTTCAGCTTGATAAATATATGCATTGTTTTTCCTTTTAGTTATTTCTCATGGCTTGTGTGAGAAAAATATGTACTATTATTCTGTTTCACACAGAATGTTTCAGGTTCTCGGAATAGAGTTGCTTCTATCCTTTCATTCCTTTGAGAAACAGATAAGGGTTAGGGCTAGGAGGAATACCTGTTGAATGTCGAGAGGGTGTGCGCGTACCATGGAGAGAGATCAGATTGACTGCGAAGAAATCCTTTTTGTCTTGGAAGGACTACTTGCAAGTAAGAATACAAGACCACTAAATTTTAATTAGACAATAAATGTGGGAACTACCTTGGGTCAAGGAAATATGAAACTTCCTTTCGAAGGTGGTCAGTTCCCCTGCTAATATGAATTACCACAAATTATTGTAAAATCACAATCTAATTACCTCGTTAAAAAAATAGAGGAGAGGCTAGTTTTTGGTCTTGAATCATAGTGACCGATGGCGGTCACTGTAACCGGTACTGGTTTATAATAACCGATATCGGTAGGGGAAATATTTTAGGGGCTTTTGGTGAAGGTTGGTTGTAAGGTGGTTGTGTTGTTTATAAGGCTGGTAAATGAGTGGGATTAGGTAATCGGGGTGATGAAACAGACTCAGAGATTCCGGGGAGGTGTTCTTAGGGTAATGTAAGGGTAGAGGAATGACAGTGAGATATAGTGTGTTACCAGGTAGTAGATCTAGGAATAGACTTATAATGGCTGTGATTCAAAAATTCAAGAAATGTTATTAAAAGGACATACAAGATACTACTTACTGGTTATCGATGAGGATGCAAGTCCAAGGACTGTGATGACAAATGAAGAACTCATGTAGGATGACCTGACAATCAGAAGATGAGATATCTTCCCTCCCGATGATCAAATGAGTGTCACAAGGCTCTGGTTACTCAGTTGCAGTCTTGGGCTTGATGTTCTTCTCTACAAACTCTTCTTGTTTCTTCACTTGTCTCTGCTCGGCCAAGTAAAATATAGATTCTTTCAATGACTTCTGATGTTACAATTCATCAAAAATCCTCCTCCTTTGTTTTTGGTTGGAGGAGGTCATTTACAGGGAACCAATCGCGGCTATGTAACCGATGGCGGTAGAGTAGGAACCGGTATCGGTTCAGTCAAAGTGGGCTATTTTTAGTAAAATAGCCAACTTTCCCTCCTTTTCTCTCGAGGGATTAGTTGCGGGCTTGGTCAAGTTATTGCGAGGTTGGTTTTGGGTGCGATTGAGGAGTCATTAGTCATGGGTGTGGATGTAGACCAAGTTATAGGTCTTAATTAGGTTAGTTTAGGGTTAGGACTAGGTCATGATGAGGTGGTGAAATGAGGTGGTAGGTTTGGGGGTGTAGATTTATTAATTGTAAGGTAATTAATAAATAATTGTGTATGGTTTAGGTGATGAGGTTAGGTTGCAAAATGAGGTGCATGGTGCGGGAGGTTGTAAGACACAAATTTGGTGTCTACATTAGCCCCTTGTTGTCGTGTAGCTTGTCTTGTAAAGCTGTGCAGAAAATAATAAGAAGTGGTTATTACTGTTAAGGGTAGAGGTAATCCCCCTCAAATCTATCACAGATTGAGGTAGCGTGAAATCAGGGATAGGGTTGATAAAGGGTAAATGGTGTTGAGATGATGGTGAGATGGTGGGGTAGATCCAAAGAAGCAGACACACATTGAAATGCAGTATTGCGACTAGGGTACATGATTTGAAGAGTAAACAAGTAATTCATAGGCCAAGGTCGATAGTTTATCCAAACAAGGGTGATATAATATTGGTATCCAATGCATAGGAAGTATCTCCAGGGGATATAACGGGTAAGGTACAGGAACGTTGAGGCATGTTCGGCAGTACCAAATGGTTGGTTTGGTTGAGATAAATGTCACAGTCTAGGTCTAGGAAAAGTTGGTCGATTAATCAAGTCAAGTACCCTAATCATGCTAAAACACAAACAGGTGGGCTCGATTGAACAAAAAGCTACATGATGGGTGGATAAAATTGTAATTTTTTGGTTTGGGGTGAGGTATTTAAGTGGTGCGGCCTTGGGTCGGGTCGATTTATTAGGGAGGGCCTTGGGTCGGGCCAAATGGTAGGTGGCGGCCTTGGGTTGGGCCTGATTGGCTGGTTGCGGCCTTGGGTTGGGCCGATTTATTAGGGAGGGCCTTGGGTCAAGCCAAATGGTTGGGTTGCGGCCTTGGGTCGGGCCAAATGGTTGGGGTGAGGCCTTAGGTCGGGCCGGATTAGTTGGTTGTGGCCTTGGGTCGGGCCAAATGGTTGGGGTGCGGCCTTGGGTCGGGCCAATTGGGTAAGGGCGGCCTTAGGTCAGGCCAAATGGCTGGGTTGTGGCCTTGGGTTGGGCCAAATGGTTGGTTGCGGCTGTGGGTCGGGCCAATGAATTCAAAAAAGGCTAAGCAACAATGGCGGTTGTAGGCGACGTGGTGAGAAAGAGAGATTGGTGAATAAGGGTAGAAATTGGGGAAAAGGTGGTATTAAACCGATATCGATTCTCTATGACCTATATCGGTTATAGGTCAAAAACCTATAAAAATAAAAATACGGCCTGTCATTGTCACATTGTCAATTTGAAAACCAATTTGAGTTGTCTGAGGTGTATTGTTGAGATTGTTGAATTTGTCGGCTGAGGTGGCACTATTTGAGTGGAAAAGTGAGTGGTTGGTAGGCCTGAGTGAGTAGGAGGCAGCAGTTGATTGGTGGAGGACCCAGGAGAGGAGAGGTAGAGCCATGGCATAGCCAGGAGGAGCAGGAGGTGCTGGACCAGCTGGACCACCACCACCTATCCCACCACGACGACGTGTCGTCATACCGGTAGGTTTGAAACCTTTCATTGAGTGAATTTGATGTTGTTAGGCTAGATTTGGGGGTTTGGGAAGGAATCCAATGTTTTGATAAAATAATGAGCAAATTGAAGCTATTTGAAAAATGGAGAGGGTAGATGGGTTAAATAGGCCAAGGTGGCAGGGTGGGTAGGTTTTTAGGGTGTTTGGGTGGGTAAATAGAGATAAATAGGCCAAAAATGGATTTTGGGGGCCGCGTCGGGTTCGGCTCCGTGCTTTTATAGTGACCGATGTCGGTCGGTTAACGACTGACATCGGTCACGAATTCACCGGGTAGGGTGATTTGCTAGTTGACCGGTGTCTGTCGGATGTCGACCGGCGATGGTGGAGAGATGCTAGGAGGGGACCGGTGTCGGTCATGGGTGATCGGTACCGGTCCTTAGTTAGGATTAGTTATTGTGTTGGGTTAGTGTTGTTGTGGTTTTGGGTGTTAGGTTGTTATTGGGGTTGTTGTTTGGGTGTTGTGGGAAGGGGTAGAGGTTGATAGTAAGAGTGAGTGGTGGGCGGGGGGAATGGTTAGCACGGGTTAGGATAGATTAGGTGGTGGGTATGAATGGGGAGGTGTTAAATTGGGAGGGTAATAGGTAAATGGTGAGAGTATAGCTGAGTGATTGGTAGTTAAAATGGAGGCAACGAGATATCGTAAAATGTTTGATGGTAAAATAGGTGGGTGGAGGTGTGTGATATAGAGTCGGGGTGTGGTTGGGTGGTTAAAAGGGGGTATAGAAGGTTAAAGTAGTTTTTGTTTGAAAGGGTAGGTCTAATGAAGTGGGTTATTTGTGCAGGCACGTCAGCAGCTGACTATGCGGGATAGGATGCCCCCGCTGTTGAGACGGATGCGGCCACACGTGTCCGCAGCGCAGTGGGCCATCATGCGCGAGGTGGGACTCGGCGGAGTCGAGCAATATAGGGCTATAGATAGGGATCACAGTCTTATGGTTGCCCTCATCGAGAGATGGGATCCGGTGACTAATGTTTTCCATCTCCCGACTGGAGAGATGATTGTTACCTTGGAGGATGTATATCGCATCCTGAGACTTCCAGTCATTGGAGAGGAAGTATTCCAGGTAGATGCAAAGAAAGCCATGGACAACATTCTACAGGTATTTGGGGATGTAGCCGCACTATTGACTTATCACATAACGAGCATTGCCTATGGGGACATGTATCGCGCCCACAGACATGAGACACGAATTTCCGTGTTGATGATGATCGGCATCACATGCTTCGCCCTCCCGGACTCAGAGGGAGGCCGCTTTCCACAGGTACTGATGGGGGTGCTACATGAGATGGTGGAGGAGCATACGTGCTATGCTTGGGCACTGGTATACTTGGTGCAGCTATATAGAGAGCTGTGGGGCTATCGCCGGATGAGGTGATTCGGGATTTGTTCCACATTTTTGTTACATTGCTGGGCATATGAGCATATCATATGCATTCGACCAGTAGGGCTGCCCCAACAGCCAGGGCCATAGGTGATATATAGATATGGCTTTCAGAGGTGGTTGGGGGTCGTGGGCCAGCCACGAGCGGTGCTCATCGGATGGGATGTAGCGTACTACCATCATTTGCTAGAGGGCGTGACTGCATTGGATATTGTATGGAGGCCTTACAGAGGTCATCAGCCCCGCGGAGGAGCCCGATCACAGTTGCGTTGGATCCAGTATACATTCTGGATAGCGGGACGGAGGCCGGGAGAGCATGAGCGGATACCCCTGGAGAGGGTACGACGACAGTTGGGGCTACGACAGGATGAACCACCTCCCTTCCCTCAGTACCGGAGGGATGATGTAGAGGCCCCACTACTTGCACCACAGCCCGTAGACCCAGATTGGGTAGCCGAGAGGCCTGCAGATGATACCGTGGATGACGCCAGCTACACAGGATCATTTTTAGTATGGTGGGTAGGGGAGAGAGCAGTGAGGAGAGCACAACCCACACAACCAGACTTAGCAGTTGTTATAGCAGAGAGGGACCAGCTCAGGGGACAGGTGCAGTTGTTATAGGGGCAGCTTGCTGCTGCACAGGCACAGATAGGTGTCCTATAGGGGCAGCTAGCCCAGGCACAGCCATAGGTACCGCCACAGGCACCACCACCGGCACCAGCACAGGCACCAGTACAGCCACAGGAACCAGCACAGGGGCCACTATTATTAGGAGTCGGGGGACCAGCCCCAGCAGCGATGGAGGCACGGGCCCGCTATATGGAGGCGAGAGCGGAGGCCCGGTATTATCAAGATGTCCTTGATGGTACCGGGGCTGACTATTAGCCATATGCGGCGCAAAGAGCCGAGACCTCTCGGAGTTAGAGATCCCAGGAGGGTGCAGCTACAGCCGGTGGGTCAGTGACAGGGAGGAGGTGGGAGCCAGGGCCAGGACCTGCAGGGAGAGGTGCTGAGGGCGGTGGGGAGAGTTGAGACATCCCTAGGGCGGAGATAGATGTTTTTGTTTGGACATTGGATAGGCACCAGTCTGCGAACCGGTTTATGTATATAGAGGCCTGTGTGCCCACATATGATTCATTCATTCATTTATTCATTTATTATATATACCAGCCTGCGAGCTGAGTACGGGTTGTACAGTTGATACCGGCCTATGAGCCGAGTCGAGATTTTGACAGTTATTGCAGCCTGTGTGCCAGCTTTGTATTATTATGAGATCACAGAGGCCCCTATGCAGGGCAAGTTGTATATTTGAAACCTTTGATTTATATATATATATATGATGATTTTGACCCACATGGTTTATATAGTGATGGTGTTGATGTCTTTTGTTGATGGTTTTGAAATGGAGTGTATGTATATATATATGATGAGTTTGATTCACATAGTTCATATATTGATGGTGTTGATGTTAAATATGGATAATGGTGTTGTTATGTAGGAAAAAGAAGTGGGCACCACAAAAATTGGGTAGAAAATAAAGAAAAGGACAATGTTTAAGAAAAATTAGGCCTGTGACCGATATCGGTTAGATAACTGATATCGGTAGACGATAGACCGATATCGGTTAGGTAACCGATACCGGTTATTCCAAAATGAAATTTTCTAAAAATAGAAAAGCTTGGGTGGCAACTTAAGTTCTTATTTTTAGAGGCATGCAACAAGTTAAATATAAGAATGAGATGCTGTTTGATGATTGATACAGGTAATTGCATGAGAGAATTAAGTGAGAAGGAGGAAAGAGACAGGTAAAGTGAGTGTGGGTTGAGACTCAGAAGGCAGAAAGACAAGTTATATTTCAAGAGAGTGGTGAACATGGCTGAACGAGGAGAAGCATCCAGCAGGCAGGGACGAGAGGGAAGGCAAGTTCCACCTCAAGCTTCTGCATCCCAAGAGGTAAACTGTTTGGTTGTAATTTGATTCTTGCATGTTTTGTGACTAGGATGAGAGAAGTGTAAGTGGGTAGAGATGAGAAAGAAAAGGTGATAGCAAGGGTTATGGATTAGGTGAGTGTTATGGGGTAGGTAATCAGGAGTTTCGGGTATGTTTGTGTGTACAGAGAGGGGTAAACGATCAAATAAGTGTCGTAGGTGGTGTTTTTAGGAAGGGTGTATAAAATTGACAGTGACCAGTATCGGTTAAAGATAACTAGTATCAGCTAGTAAACCGATATTGGCTATCTATAACCGATACCGGTTACTGTAAAAATTTCCAGAATGTGAGAAAAACCCTTGGGGATTTGATTTATTGAATGGAGGTGTCTCGTTTTGATGTGTGCAGGCGGAGGCAGGGTTAAGGATGAATGATACTGTGTCAGCGTTGTTGTCACGAATCCAAGCGGATGTAACACCAGCTGAATGAGTATTGATAAATCGTTTGGGGTTAAGTGGAATCCACTATTATTCATGAATCGCATGTAACCATGCGATGTTACAGGCGTTGATTGAGAGATGGAATCCAGAGAAGAATACCTTCTATCTGCCAACAGGGGAGATGGCAGTGACATTCGAAGATGTTTTTAGGATCTTGAGGCTCCCAATTATAGGAAGACCAGTATATCAGGCATTGCCTAGCGTGGCACAGGGAGCGATAACAACAGTATTTGGTCCATACGCATGAGATCTGACAGAATGAGGTTTGACATTCACTTATGGTATAATGTATGCAGCACACCTTGAGGCAACAAGGTTGGTAGTGGTATTAATGATAGCGGTGGGGTATTATGCATTACTGAGGGCCGATGGGGGAAGATTTCCAAAAGCATTGATGTGTATTATTTGGGAAATGATAGAAAGGAATGTGACTTTTGCATGGGCACCTGTATATTTGGCGGAGCTATACAGGGGTTTATGGGCTTACAGGCGAAGTCACAGAATGTCACTGGATTGTTCATACTTATTACATTGTTGGGCCTATGAGCACATTGTTTGTGTGTGACCAATAGGCCGACTTATCCAGTCAGGAGAGACAGGAGTGCAGAGGTTAGGATTCAGACGATGGGTCCAGACAAAAGAAGAGGCAAGATCCCAGGCCGTGACAGGTGACACCGAGTATTATAGGCAAGTATGGGAGATGGTGACAATTGCAGATATCTGTTGGAGACCTTACGGGAACTATATGGTAACAGAGAACATAGCTGAGGAGTTGAGGGGTGTAGAGTGTGTAATCACCGAATCACAGCACCCTTGGATGTTGATCATATTTCTAGTTTGATCACTCTAAACATCCAGTGTGATTGGATAACATGGGTACTATCTCCAAGTTGTAGGACTTGCTACTTGAGATAGACCTCCAGAGAAAGCTGGTTCTTGCTCCTAAACTACCTGCCACAATCTACTCTAATGCAGGATAAACTAACTGTTCTAATCTAAATTTCCAAGGGACCAGGGAGAGAGAATACATAGAATGAAATCCTACACTAAAGCGGTGATACACCAGAAAAGGAGGGTGGGAGAGTAATCTCCAAATGTGTGAAATACAGAGGCAAAGTGCACACTAGAAGAGGTGATGACAGTTCACCATGATCCAGCATAATGCATTCACAGCAATATTCCAAGCACACACAATGATAATGAATTCCTGCAAGAACATAATAAAAAGACACAATATACTTGCAAAAAGATTAAAGGGGCAAGAAGAATGCAAGAAAACACAGCAGGGGAAGATACATCCACAAACTTGTATTTTATTGCTTCTTGGTATGCACAATTCAGTCTATTACATGATAAGGGCTTGGATCACCATGCAAGGAGTCCACTACAAGGGCCTGCAACACACTGGCTTCACAAAGCAATTTTGGCAGATCTTTGCTACCCAAAAACTCTCCCTTTTATAATGAGTCCAACACTCCAATTTATAGAAAAAATGAGAAGGAGAAGAGGAGGGAAAATGGAAATCCCGAAATCTGTCCTTCAACCACCTGTAAGAGGCATTAAATTGAGTGGAATGGTTATAAATTACTTGGAAAAGGCTCCCCATACTGTCCCATGTGCTGCAGCAGAGAAAGAATGATGGCCATGCCTCTTAATTGCACTCCCAGCTACCAAATAAAACACTGTTCTGAACCTGGCCACGTTCCCTCAAAAAAATCAATCAATTTGTGATCAAATCCATAATTTCTTGATTTCTGTGCATTCGGCTCGGAACCACGATTCCAACGGTACCAATTTTGTGCGATTTCGATGAGAAATGCAAAAGTTATGGCCTTCTGAGTGTGGGCAGCTCTTTTGGGCCTGGCAGGCGTTTTCTGTCATTTGACGGGAAAGAGCATTTACTGACTGGAGCCGAACACATTTCCTTTATTTAAATATATCTATCCTCATTAAAATTAAGAAATCTAGTTTTTGTGGCGTAGAGGACATCGTGCCCGTTCCAGAAAGTCCAATTTTATCAAAATCGGAGCTCGGAGTCAAAAGTTATGGCCGTTTGAAGTTTCCGGACCAAACGTTGACTTTTCTTCCTGTGACACGTGTCATGATTTGATTGGTCCTCGGCTCCTTCGGGTTTTTGCATCCCACGCGTTCCTTTGTCCCATTTGGTATAGTGCTCTTTGTGCTGATTTCGGCCGAACCGGCCGGTTCGCGCCTTTTTGTCCCATGCGTCCCATTTGCCTTCGGACCATTTGTTCCCATTTCGGCCGAACCAGCTGGTTCGGGTCCATTTGTTCCACTTGGCCCACTCTGTTTTGGACTGCCTTGACTGATTTCGGCCGAACCAGCCGGTTCGGGTATTTTTGACCCAAACGTCCCAGACTGTCCCTCTCAGCAGTTAGTCGATTTTTTCTCTCTGTCGAACCGGCATTTCGCGCCCGCCGCGTACTTTTGTCCCATTTGTCCCTGCTGCATTTCAGACTGTTTGTGCTGATTTCGGCCGAACTGGCCGGTTCGCGCTTTTTGTCCCACACGTCCCAGAGGCGAACTTGAGCAGGACTTAGCCAATTTTCATGATTTTTTCTGGATCGACCTATTTGCCTTCTTGAACCTTTTTTTTTTTTACATTTTCTCAGAACTTACTCTCTTCCTCTTGGACAGGGGAGTTAGAAAAATATGAGGGGACCCTAGAAACATGACTTTTCGCCCTGAATCAATATAATTGCTTGCATGTTATCAAAATTACCTTGGGGGTGAATTTTGGATAACAGAGTGATTGAGGTGGATTGCGGGGCATAGGCCAGGTGAGTATGTGAGGATTCCTCTAGATCGCATGCGGTGATAATTTGCATTTGTGCAGGATATACCCCTGGCTTATAGACCATATATGAGGATCGATGTGGAGGCATCATTCTCACCTCCCCGGCCGATACCTCCAGGACCAAAAGAGATAGCAGCCCATCGCAGGGTAATGGATGTAGGAATGACAGAGGCATATAGATTATGGTGGGTAGCAGAGCTGCGAGGTGTACGTGATCATCCTGACATAGCTGTGATTACATCGGAGAGAGATTTTCTGTAGAGTTTAGTTCATCAGCTCCAAACGCAGGTGAATGAGATAATAGGATTGTTAGCGGTTGCGGAGTCGTGAGTGGAGAGACTAGAGGCAAGATTCCTCCATGCGAGAGAGTGTATTCATATGTTATAGGAGAGATTGGCAGATCAGTGGGTGGTACCAATAGCCGTGGTGCCTTTGTGGACGAAAATTCCTGGTGAGAGGCATCGACGATCACGATCATCACCTGGTTCCGGATGAGGCACAAGGGTCTAAGTAAATTTTATAGAGGTATAAGAATAAATAAGGATGCCGACCTGCACGTCGATGATAGAGAAGATGGATTTGTTGAACATCTAAATAAAACTGAATATGTATGTTGATTTGAGTTATAATAATAAGAAGGGTTGTGTTTTGAATGTTTGTTTTGAAAAATGATAAAGATGAATGTTGGAAAAAAGAAATACACAAAAATATGTATATTTACAACACATGATAGGTTATGGTAGGGGATGGTTGAGCTAACCTTGGGAGACACCATGTCTCCTAAGTGCTACCTACATAGCCCATTGCACAAAGCAAGGAGGGGCCTCAGACCGATGTAGTTCTCCCTTAGGACCAGGGAGAGGTGAATTCAGGCAATTTAGCTATGGTTTGGCAATTTGTTGGTGGGTAAAAGTATTAATTTTGGTAGGGTAATGTTGTTGGTGTTGGTAAGGAATTGGCGATGTTGGAATAGGTATAGGTGAAGCGAAAGTTAGCCTACCCAAGTGGTAGGGAACCGTGTCCTGATTAAGGTCAACACATAATCCTAGATTCAAGTCAAAGAGGAAAAAGTGTTCCGTAGTTGAAAAGAGCTAAACAAACCACATAATAATGTAGAATGAGCTTGAATCCCTAGGTACCGTGCATATGCGAGAAGTCGATAGGTGAAAAGAGTTGTATAATCACAATATATCTGATATACGTCATGTCCCTTGAGTTTTGTTGCTTTGATGAATGGTGAAGTGAGACGGCTGGTAGAGCTGTGGTGTAGAGAATTTGTTATAAGGTGATTATGCTGACAAAAGTAAACCAAACCTAAATAGACAAGTCCATGACTCAAAAGTGCTTTTTGAATACGGATTTTATGTTGCTGAATATAGACTGATCGATGCGGGAAGTCTACAAGGGATATGTATTTTGTTATTCTTGAGGTCTTTACGAAGCTGATCAATGCGAGAAGCTTCTGATAAAGGATGACTGTGTATAGTTGTCCTTCAACGGAGCAGTCTATTTATAGTAGCAGATACGGCGTTTGTGTATAGTTGTCCTTCAAGGGAGAAGTCTATATGTAATAGCAACAATAGTTTGGAATATAGCTATCCTTCGAGGGAGCAGTCTATGTATAATTTAGAGATCTAGATGTCCGTTTGGCATAAAGCATCTAGTTTTGTAGGAAGTTTGACTCAAGAAAATCCCATAAGTGTTTAATTAAGAATGTGTCATTTTAATACTTTGAAGTCATGGACTAGACTAAAATGGGGAAGGCATCTTTAAGGGGAGGTGATAATCAAACCATGTGAGCTTGATTTGATTTTGAGATGTAGGAAACAAAGTGTATTCGGTGGTAAATGAGCTCAAGGGATGAGCGCAAGGTAGATAATAAGTGATATAACACTAAATTCAACAGTAGAATGGTCAAAGATGTAAGGCATTAAGGGGTTCAGGCTCAGGTTTACCATTAAGTGAAGCTAAACGATAAGTGCCTGATCCATAAGTGTGAGTGATTATGTAAGGCCCAATCCAATTGGGAGAAAATTTTCCACGTTTGCTCTTTTCTAGTTTGGTTACATGTTGATTTTATTTGAGAACAAGATCACCAACCTTAAAGGTACGCTCATGAATTCGCTTATCATAAGCACGCTTAATGCATTTTTTATAGATTTGAAGGTGGTCAAGAGCTGTAAGATGATGCTCGTCAAGAAGCTCCAATTGGGCTAGCCGCTCTTGGCGGAAATCATCATTGATGAGAATATCCTGAAGAGATATTCTGAGAGAGGGTATTTTTATTTCGAGAGGCAAGACAGCCTCGGTACCATATACCAAAGAAAATGGGGTGGCATTAGTAGAGGCACGAATGCTAGTCTGATAAGCTCAGAGAGCAAAAGGGATATGATCAGGCCAATTTTTCCCAGAATTATTAACAACTTTCATGAGAATTTTGGTCAGGGTTTTGTTAGAAGATTCGGCTTGGCCATTTTCTTGTGGATAGTACGGTGATGAGAAGCTAAGTTTGATGCAAAAGTTGTTACAAAGGTCTTGTAACAACTTATTTTTGAAAGATTTTCCATTATCTGTTATCAGGCGATGAGGAACACCAAAACGACATATAATGTGATGGTTAATAAACTCTATAATTTTTTCTTTTTTGGTTGAAATGAGTGGAATGGCCTCCACCCATTTTGTGTAATATTCGGTTTCCGTGATTATCCATTGGTGATGTTGCAAAGAGGGTGGATGAATCTCACCAATAAGGTCTAAACCCCATTGTGAGAAAGGCCAAAGATCTCGTGCGACCTGTAGCAGATGGCTAGGAGTATGTTGAAGGTTGGCATGTTGTTGACACATAACACAACGCTTAACATATTCATAGCAGTCGTTATTAAGAGTAGGCCAATAATAACCTAGGCGAAGGATTCATTTGGCCACAACAAGGCCACTAAAATGTCCACCACAAATACCGTCATGGACTTGTTGGATGGTATAGATGACCTCCGCGCCGGTTAGACATCGAAGGAGGATGCCATCAAAGCCACGTTTATAAAGGAGTCCCCCCATGACAACATAATGAGAAACACTTTTAAGAAAAGCACGTTTGCTGGTACTCGTTAGGTCAGGTGGGAGAATAGAGGTTGTGAGGTAGTCGTGAAATTGGTGATACCGGATATCCTGCGAATTAGTAGACACAATATTTATCATACAAACATCCAGGGCGGAGTAAGATGAGGCAAAGAGTTGTTGGACCAAGACAAATATGTCAGAGTCAGTTGGTGAGGCAGGAATTTGTGAGGCTAAGCAAGCCATGGTATCCACAAATTTATTAGTGGAGCGGGGAATGGTTTAGATAGAATAATGAGTAAATAAGGTCAAAAGTGAATCCACGTAGTGTTTGTACTTTTGAAGTTCCTCATTTTTACATTGGTAGATTCCCATGACTTGATTGACTACCAATTGAGAGTCACCGAAAATGTTAATAGACTTAACCCCTAAATGTAATGCGACCTGGAGACCCAAAACAAGGGCCTCGTATTCGGCTATATTATTAGTGCAGGGGAAATCAAGCCGGAATGAAAGAGGCATAGGCTCAGCATCAAGAGGAATGATAACAACGCCAGCCCCGCCACTGCGATGGCATTTGGATCCATCGAAGAAGAGGGTCATTGGATACGACTCCTCACTGAGTGAAAGAGTGGGGATGAGTTCGTCGGGGAAAGTAAAATTGGTAAATTGTTCCCCAGGTAAAGGGGCTTCCGCGAGTTGGTCTGCGATAGTTTGTCCTTTGATTGATTTCTGGTGTACAAACTCAAGGTCGAGGTCAGTGAGAAGCATAAGCCATCGGGCGATGCATTGGTTTAGATGAGGCTTGGCATACATATAATGGATGGGGTCCATGTTGGTGATGACGAAAGTTTTGTGATTCAAGAGGTAGTGTCAGAGTTTGGTGGCCACAAATGATAGGGCTAGGCACAACTTTTCTACATGTGTATACCTAGTCTCGTAATCCACCAGAGTACGACTTATATAATAAATGGTTTGTTCTCGATACTCGGAGTCACGATGTGCGAGCATGGCCCCTAGAGTGTGGTCGGTGGCAGAAAGGTAAAGGTAGAAAGGGTGATCGTCCTGAGGTGGAATAAGCACGGGTGGCTGCAAGAGATAGGCTTTAAGAGCCTCAAAGGCTTGGTGACATTCCTTGCTCCATTGAAAGACAACATCCCTTTTAAGGAGATGATGAAAAGGTTGACATCGATCTGAGAGTTGTGAGATGAAACACCGGATAGATTGGAGTTTGCCCTACAAACTACGCAATTTTTTGAGGTTAGAGGGTGGGGGCATTTCTAGGATAGCTTTGACTTTAGCTGGATCAACCTTGATGCCATGCAAAGATACAATAAAACCAAGGAGTTTTCCCGAAAGAACACCAAAGACACATTTCTTTGGTTGAAGATGAACACAATATTGTAACAGGCGATCGAAAATAATAACTAAAACATCGAGATGTTCACTGCGATGTTTAGATTTGCCAAGAAGATCATCAACATAATCTTCAAGGATAGTGTGCATAATGTCATGAAAAATGTAGGTCATATCCCGCTGATAAGTCGCACCAGCATTCTTAAGGCCAAACGGCATTACATGATAGCAGAAGGTTCCCCAAGGAGTTATGAAGGTGGTTTTATGTTGATCGGTCAGGGCTACCAAAATTTGATTGTATCCCGAGAAGCCATCCATGAGAGAAAGCATCTCATGACCGGTAGTGAGATCAACAAGTTGATCAATACTTGGTAGGGGGAAGTCATCCTTTGGGCAAGCGAGATTAAGGTCCTGGAAATCTGTACATATCCGAAGTCCCCCCGTTGCTTTAGTGACAGGTACGATGTTAGAAATCCATTGAGGATAGTCAATAGGAAAAATGAAGGAAACAGAAAGGAGTCGTTGAAGTTCTTCTTTGACCAAGAGTGCAATGCGTGGATGCATTTTTCTCAGTTTCTGTTTAACTGGTTTGGAATCAGGTTTCAAGGTAATGTTATGGACAGCAATGTCTGGATCGATTCTTGGTATGTCAACGTAGGACCAAGCGAAAGCTTAGCTGCGAGCACGGAGGAAGGTAGTGAAGGTAGTTTCTTATGATGCGGTAAGAGATTGTCTGATCTTCACAATATGAGGATCGTCCTTGGTGTGGATGTTGATTTCTATAGTCGACTCATTCAACATGGTTTGAGTATCAGATGGCAAGGTGCATTGAATATAAGAGTCATCCACGCCAAGGTAAGTGAGGATGGAGTCGTCATCCTGCACTCAACGACATTAATTGATGGAGAGTCCTCTTCAATCATGTCTGGATACAAGAGGGGAAGAGAAGATGGGCCTTCATTATCACGTTGATAAATGAGAGGTCCCAGGAAGATGGCATTTATGAAAAAAAAAAAGTTAGGAGGGATGGATTCAGGGTCTATCGGCTCTGTGGGTGATGATGGCAAAATGGGTGATAATGGTTTGGAAGGGGTGACATCGTCATCTTCCAAGATACAACTGATAGGCGGTGTTTTTGGTGTAGGTGGTTCAGAGAAGCCAAGACCACAACGATCCTTATGTTTGCGTGTGGTAATGGGGATGATCGTATGTCGGCCTTGTTCATAAAGACCGAAACCGAAGATCTTCCAAGCACAGCGCGTCAAGAAGGTGAGAGCGAAACGACGATTAGTTAAATATTGAAAATCAGATTGGAAAGGAACCACACCAAGAGGAGGTTCAGAGGTAACAGAAGATGTATCGACACCCCCATACGTTAATTTGGTACGGAAATTAGGTGGTCCATAGGGGATTACTTCCCCCACACGACGATCATAGGTAGGATGAGCATGTAATTGTCCGTACTCCTGTGGGGTATGGAAAGTGCTAACATTATATAGGCGATACTCCCCAACGTAAGGTGTTGGAAAACATCAACCAAGGGATTTGAGGTTGGGATGTTGTCTGTGGGAAAGGAAGTGGTATTTGCGACGACAGTTTCATTAGTTGAAGGTGTAGGTGTGGTTGAGGTGGATGGTAGAGGTGCGGTTGAAGTGGATGGTATGGTTTGATGAATGGGTGTCTTGAATGGTACAAGCACATCATTAGGGCGATATAACATATTGCAGGTTTTGAAGGGGGGAGGATCAAATTTTACGGTGTAGGACTTCCCCTCGTACTCGAATTTTATGCATCTATGTAAGGTGGAGGGAACGCATCCCATAGCCCGGATCCAAGGGCGGCCTAACAACATATTGTATTGGAACTCTCCCTCAAGGACATAGAAGAGTTTAGGTAAAGTACGTGGCCCGACACGAATGTTAAGGATCATAGTGCCTAAGGTAGAAGTAATAGCATCATTGAATGAATGCAACATGATGGGGTTGGCAAACATGCAGCTAGAAGGGATATTCATTTGTTAGAAGGATTTTGAAGAGATGATGTTTAGGCTAGCGCCCCCGTCAATCATAACACAACATACCTGGATGTCCCGGACGTAAGCTGAGATGAAAAGAGCAGGGTCAAGATCTTCTGCACTAAAGTCAACAATTTCATTTTCGGAGAAACTGACAGCAGCGACTTGTTGTACAAAGAAAGAAGTGGTTGGGGCGGTAGGTTGATTGGTGAGGGAAGAAACATGATTGGGTGTTAAAATGGAGGCAATGGGCAAGGTTTCATTGGGTAGGACCTCTATCCCTTGAAGGATCTCAATGAGAGCGTGTCGATGAGATTTAGAAGTTTGAATGAGATCGTACAGTGTCATTTTTACAAGTGATTGGTGAAGTTTTTTGATCATGGTACGGTGGGAAAATCCATTAAAGACGGGGTAGGTGGGTCCACGAATAACCACTTTAGGCGGTGGTACGATCGGGATGGCGGACGGAGAAAGAGAGGCCGCAGGTGTGCTTCCTTTAGCTTTCTCATTGTTTTTCTGCCCTCAAGTAGCAACACTGATCATGTTGATCTCGTGAACACGAGAGGAGGAAGATGGTAGGGATGAATCATGGGCTTCGAGAGGTGGGGTTGTAATAATGATAGATCTTGGTGAGCCGGGGACAGGTGGTATAGGAGAGGAGATTGAAGCTAAAAGTTTCTCCCTTCGTAATTTTTCTTTCTTAATCTTTCTATCAGAGAGAGGTGACTGACGAAGGATGGCTCTCAAAGCTTTGCATCCCTCTACATCATGCCCTGGTGTGCGGTGATAAGCGCAGATTTTAGAATCATCATAACCTATAGGTCGAGGTTTAGATGGATCATAAGGTCTAAGTGGAGGTAGGGAAATGGTCGCATTCTCCACCAAAATATCAAGGACCTTGGTGTAAGATCCTTTGAGTGGGTCAAAATCAGAGGAAGATGAGGGTATGGATTGGGTGGTTTTTGGTAATGTTTGGGTATGGTTGGTTTGTACAGGTGGTGGTTTAGACAAGGGTTATTGATAAGTGGTTTTAACCAAGCGTGGCTTCTTTGGCGCAAAATTCATGTTTAGATGATTAGATGGCGAGGTTCCAGATAACGTGGTGGCGGGGAACAACCATGGAGAAAGTGGGGTAATCGCAAACAAATCCTTTGATGATGGATTTTGTTTAGGGTTGATAGGTGGATAGGATCTTTGTATAGGTGTAGAAAGTGCAGGTCGTTTTAGAGAAAACGCAGGAGGTGTGATGTATTGAGGCAAGGTGGAGGGATGAGGTCCCAATATGGAAGGTAGATGTGACGGTGAGGGTTTTAGTGGTGACAAAGGTAGGGATTGGGTTTGAGGAGATTGGATTTTTCTCCTTGGTGGATGGATGGATTTATTTTTGGATAAATCTAACCATTTAGAAGGGTGTGTTAAACTGGGTATCGGTGGAGTCCCAAGTGTAGGGGAAGGTTTGGTTAGATTAGTAGATGTGGACAAGGTATTTGGTAGAGATGAGGGGGGTGAAGATGAGGACACATGCATTTTGAGATTTTGTAAACATCTTGGGTATATGGTAGAGGTGTCGAGATCCGTCATTTGGATTTGAGTAGAGCATGGTGTACTCAAACGTTCCCATAGGACTCTTCTATATTATGGGGAATGACAATCTTCAGGTGTGAATTGGAACTTTGATATGGAAGAGAGGTGTGTTGTGATCCCGGTCCACTGTGGGTGTGATACAGGGGGTAAATGAGGCACTGCATCAATGGGTGTTAAGAGGTCAATCGGTCGCTGAAAGGATTTAGGCGATGAAGAACTAATAGGTAGAAGGGCATGTTTGAGGGGATCCGTCATGATTAAAGAACGTGGTGATTTTGATTCGAGAGGTTTCTCTCCTAAGCATGACAGAA
Organism: Taxus chinensis; assembly: GCA_019776745.2. Taxonomy (NCBI): domain Eukaryota; kingdom Viridiplantae; phylum Streptophyta; class Pinopsida; order Cupressales; family Taxaceae; genus Taxus; species Taxus chinensis. The sequence goes on along the minus strand of CM034156.1, from coordinate 513,882,119 downwards.
ACAGAGGTAAGTCTTCTTCTTTTATAGCAAGAGCGACGGGAGGAGATGTTTGGGAAATAGATAAGTTAGATAACATCCGCTCACAGTCTTGCAGGGATGTGGTGTAAGAAGGCTCATCTGTAAGAATAGAACTCTGGGCGGTTAATTCCTTTATGGGTAAAGGAATGGTAAGGCTATTGTCTTGTCTTGATGGTGGTGAAGGGGATTCGGGTCCTTGCGTTAGTGAAGAGGTTTGATTTAGAATTTTCTCAATAGAGGCTTTTGGTTGAGAGTTGAAAACTGCATGGATTTCATGAACACTCTCCTCGGCTAAGATATCTTGGTTTACATTACTGTTAGATGAGTGGTTTGGGAATGGCTTGTTGAAGATTTTCAAATTTCGGTTAGTAGGGGCATTAGGATTATCGAGGGTTATATCCCCTGCATCAACCATTTCCTGCACTATGTTTTTCAACATCTTGTAGTTTTCGTGACTGTGTCCCTTTACGCGGTGAAAGTTACAGAAGTCACTTTCTTTGTACCAAGAAGGTATAGCGCGGGTGGAGTCAAACCCAGAGTGATGTTTAACAGGAGGCAAGGTGATAGCTCTGGCTTTGAGCAATTTTTTCAAGATGACACCATAAGTTTCTCCCAAGAGAGTGTAATTGATGGGCTCCGCTTTATATTTATAGGTGGTTTTTGGCGGGTTATTAGATGGTGCTTGGGATTTGACCATCACCGTGTGGACAGCTCCCTTTGATTTCCAAGTAGTGGATGTGTGAGGATTGGTGGTGTTAGGTTTATTGGTGGAATCTTGAGTCTGGAAATTGAGGTTTTTGTTGCGCAACTGCAATTTCTCTTCCTCTAAGGCTCGAATCTCTAGTTTTCGAGCCATAGTAAAGGCCTCGTCAAATGTGTGGAAAGTTTGAATTTGGAGGGTAGGAGAGATGTGCTTAGCGCAGGCCCGCGTAAAAAGCTCAATAAGTTCGGCCTGAGGCAAGGCATACGTAAGTTGGTTGATAAGGCCCCGCCATCGTCCAATGAAATCTGCGATAGATTTGTCTTCAAATTGTCAGATGGCATAGAGGTCGGTGATAGATACTTTCTTGGCAATGTTAATGGAGAAATGATCCAAGAAAGATTGGGCTAGTTGGTTAAAAGAGAAGATTGAGTGCTGGGTTAAAGCACTGTACCATTCCAAGGCGGGTCCTGATAAGGACATGGGAAAGGTGCGGAGTAGTAAGGCATCATCATGAGAAATCAAATAGCAAGCATGTCTAAATGATCGCAAGTGTTGTTGAGGATCCTCCTTACTATTAAAACGAGTAAATTTTGGTAATTCCCACTGAGGAGGATATGAATGAAGAGGGACAGATGGATGAATAGGCTCCTGACAAACTTGCTCGTATGTCAGGGTGCTACGGCTTCCTGAAACAGAAGCCTCCAGATTTTACATTTTGTCCATCATTTGTTTGATGAAATCTGTGGTTGGATAAGATGCTGGTGCGATTATTGTAAAAGGTGGAGGATTGGGCCAAGGGCCTCCACTAGACAATGGTGGGGTCAAATTTTGATAAGGTATTGAGGAAAAGTATGTTGAGGAGACTGAATAGGGATGTCCTATATAAGGTGCTGAAGTCACCGGATAAGTGTGCGGAAATGAAAAGGTGGATGGAGCTTGAGAAGGAAAGCTCGTGTGGATAGGTGGCAGAGAGAAAGTTATGAAAGGGGTAGTCTGCGAGAGATATGAGGTAGGAGTAGTTGGCGGTAATGATATGTGGGGCCCCAGATTAATCACAGGAAAGCCAATCTATGTCGTATGAATCTCTGAAGGCACTGAGTTGAGAGACGGGGCCAAGGATGAAGAAGGTAAGGTGGAGTTATTAGGTGGAGAAGGAGCTAAATGAGAAGCTATACTGATAGGCATACCTACGAGAAGCTGACTGTCAGGTGTACGGTCAGGGATATGAGACAAATAGTACTGTACATCGCTAGGATTAGCATCCAAAAATTTGGCAAATTCCTTATCTCCGTCAGGAATTTTGGGGACCTCACTAGTGTCCGTAGGGTTCCCTATAGAATGTGAAGGGGGTGATTTAGGCAAAGGTACAGAGCAGGCATGTGAAACCATGGTGGCGGCTTGCTTCCGAGTGATAACAACCATGGACAAGAGTACAAAGTAGGGTTTCAATCTATCAGGAACAGCCTCAGAATGTTGAAATTGGTAGGTTGTTGATTTGTCAGGGGCTGTAAATGACAGTAACCGATATCGGTCTGCTAACCGATGTCGGTTAGACTATAACGGGCATCGGTCAATTAACCGATGTTGGTATGATAGGACTAGTATAAGAAACTGTAAGAGGCTTCTGATTTAAGTTTAACAATGCTTAGTACATCTATCAAATTGCTCTGAAGTGATAACTGAAACAGTGTAGGATAGAGAAACAGAACTAACAACAAGCAAGATGCACACACAAATCCAGAGACTAACCCTAGGATTAGTTTTAATTATTGTGGGCTTATGCCTTAGATGCCAGATGATGTCAATCCTAAACAAAAGACTTAGGGTAAATGTCAAGTTTGTTTTGGCTTATAAGGTTACCTCAATTCGGTGGAGGAATACTACGGAAAAGGGGGGATGTTTGAACTGTTGTGTTGATTATGTTGTGATTCAGTATGTGTTGTGCAATGAAAGTAAGATTAATTTCTTGTCAATACTGTGGATATCACCCCCACGTGTACGAACTGTTACTTAATCTATGTTCACTAGAATTGAAAACAACAAGCAAGAATGTGATGCACGTGTTTCAAACCCAAATCAAAAATGTTTATTAAATGAAGAAAAAGAGATGACCTTCACTAATGCAAAGATGTAAAAGAAAAGCAAATTCTTTTACCAAAATAACAAAATACCTTGTGAAATTTTTAGAAGAAGAAAACAACAAGTATGCTCCCTATATGAAAGCAAGCAAGAAAGAAAGAAACCCGAAATGGGTCCCACCGGGCGTGCCAAAATGTTTCGCACAGAATGTTTTAGGTTCTCGGAATAGAGTTGCTTCTATCCTTTCATTCCTTTGAGAAACAGATAAGGGTTAGGGCTAGGAGGAATACCTGTTGAATGTCGAGAGGGTGTGCGCGTACCATGGAGAGAGATCAAATCGACTGCGAAGAACTCCTTTTTGTCTTGGAAGGACTACCTGCAAGTAAGAATACAAGACCACCAGATTTTAATTAGACAATAAATGAGGGAACTTCCTTAGGCCCAGGAAATATGAAACTTCCTTTCGAAGGTGGTCAGTTCCCCTGCTAATATGAATTACCACAAATTATTGTAAAATCACAATCTAATTACCTCGTTAAAACAATAGAGGAGAGGCTAGTTTTTGGTCTTGAATCATAGCGACCGATGGTGGTCATTGTAACCGGTACCGGTTTATAATAACCGATATTGGTAGGGGCAATATTTTAGGGGCTTTTGGTGAAGGTTGGTTGTAAGGTGGTTGTGTTGTTTATAAGGCTGGTAAATGAGTGGGATTAGGTAATCGGGGTGATGAAACGGACTCAGAGAGTCCGGGGAGGTGTTCTTAGGGTAATGTAAGGGTAGAGGAATGATAGTTAGATATAGTGTGTTACCAGGTAGTAGATCTAGGAATAGACTTATAATGGCTGTGATTCAAAAATTCAAGAAATGTTATTAAAAGGACATACAAGATACTACTTACTGGTTATCGATGAGGATGCAGGTCCAAGGACTGTGATGACAAAGGAAGAACTCAGGTAGGATGACCTGACAATCAGAAGATGAGATATCTTCCCTCCCGATGATCAAATGAGTTTCACAAGGCTCTGGTTACTCAGTTGCAGTCTTGGGCTTGATGTCCTTTCCTTCTCTACAAACTCTTCTTGTTTCTTCACTTGTCTCTGCTTGGCCAAGTAAAATCTAGATTCTTTCAATGACTTCTGATGTTCCGATTCATCAAAAATCCTCCTCTGTTTTTGGTTGGAGGAGGTCATTTATAGGGAACGGATGGCGGCTACGTAACCGACGGCGGTCGAGTAGGAACCGGTATCGGTTCAGTCAAAGTGGGCTATTTTTAGTAAAATAGCCAACTTTCCCTCCTTTTCTCCTGAGGGATTAGTTGCGGGCTTGGTCAAGTTATTACGAGGTCAGTTTTGGGTGCGAGTGAGGAGTCATTAGTCATGGGTGTGGATGTAGACCAAGTTATAGGTCTTAATTAGGTTAGTTTAGGGTTAGGACTAGGTCATGATGAGGTGGAAAAATGAGGTGGCAAGTTTGGGGGTGTGGATTTATTAATTGTAAGGTAATTAATAAATAATTGTCTATGGTTTAGGTGATGAGGTTAGGTTGCGAAATGAGGTGCATGGTACGGGAGGTCGTAAGACACAAATTTGGTGTCTACATATTCCTCATGAATAAATGAAAATATTTTCATGTTATGAGTTGTATATCCTTCCTTTCTATACTTTCTTCCATCTGTTTGAGTAATGAATGAACTTATACAACTTAAAACACTTAAATAATTAACTTAATCATAGAAATAAGTAAATGATGAAGTGTACCTTATTATCACTCACAGAAAATGCAAACTACTTGTAAAAAGTGCAAACTGTCCCTCAAAATTGCCACCTATATGTAGCTTCAGAACATCATGTCTGATACATGCTGCCCTTCCTACCTTCCTCAAGGCTTTGCAATGGTTTTTTAGAGCTATTGCATAGTTATGACGAGGGTTTCAAATGGAATTATTGCATCTATGAGGCATGGCATTCTCAATTTGTGCTCAAATTGTAGTTTTGATTCCAAATGACTTCCAAGACTGTCCAGAACCAAACAATTGAAAACTGCATCTAAATCAAAGGTGGCTGTCCCAAACATAACCAGAATTGTAACTGACCAATCTAAGAAACGTTAAAAGTTTCAAGTTGACCTTTTTCGCACTGGGTGTAAAAATTGTCAATAGTACCATTCATCGTCGAATGTTCCTAGCAGTCTTGGTTTGTCATCAACTTACTAAGGTTTGGTTTAGATTATTATTTTTTACTATTAGATCTCCATATTATCACATTTTTTACATTTAAACTTATTGCTTTATCTAATATTCTATTGCATCATACTAGACCCATTCAGTTACTTTATTTATCTCTATCAAAAATTGGGTTGACATCCATCCTAGCAACCCGCCATCTTATATACTAATCCTTTCTCATGTTGAGTTTCTCTTTGTTGTGAAGGTTACCAATCTCATGGCTAGGAGGATCTTTTGCACCTGTATTGATCACCATCTCTTATGGAGGTAGCCTTAAGCCCTCTCATATTGGAGTTTATTTATTTCTTGTTACCATTTCACTAATATAAAATAGAAGTGAGAAAATTGGTTCGACATTAGGGACATACATATGATTATGACAATATATTTTCATATTTATATCAAAATATATTTTTTCTTAAGTACAAAGAATACTTCAAATAGTAATAAAATTAGTTTTTAAAAATGTTTTAGATGTATTTAACTATTTTTCATATTTTATTGAATGTGTATAAATGGTTTTCTTAAAATGCCATACATTCGCAATAATTTAAAACATAGTAGTTTTTTTTCAAAAAACAAAAATTCTATTTTTACTTATGTAATAAAAAACTATATTTTGGTATAATTTTTATAATTTAACTAATCAATTAAACCTAGATATGTGGCATCTATATATGACTTTTGGCCTATAATTATCCTCCTAATGTATTAAGCGTGAAAACATGCCACATAGACTCTAAATAAGGGTGCTCGCCCGAAGAGGGTTTTGATGAACACCCCTTCGCACGTACATCCTAAATAGGTGGTTGCATGGCCCTCTCCACCATCTAAACATCACCAACTAAAATTTAATTTTAGGCTATAGTTTTTAATGATTTTAGTTTTAAAGAATAGCTTTTAATATTTCTACTAATTTACTTTTCTTTTCACATTTTATTATATTTAATAAAAAACATATGTTATTTTTAAATCTATTGATTTTTTTTCTAAAAATAATAATAGATAAAGATGTGCTTTATTATTAAAACAGGTATATTATTTAAAATTAAATTTGAAATATACTTATAAATCAGGGTAAATTTATAAAAGGACACTATAAAAATTTGATAATTGTATATTAAAATAAATTATTCTAAAATTAAGAATTTAATTGTAGAATTAGAAAATCATGTAATTAAATACAAACTAATGTATTAATATTTGTATGTAATAAGATTTTTTGTATAGTATTGTATTAAATTTATTCTTAGATTTAGATAACAATTTTTGTGTGCAGGTGAAAACTACAAATTGGAGGAATCATGAAAAATAAATACAATAAAAAGTGAAAATATAGTGAGACAAATCTATAACAACAACATGTTAGAAGATCAATTCATAATAAAAAAATAAGAGAGGTAGAGAAGGCTACAAAAGAGACAACTGAACATGAAAACATTGGTATGTACTTGAAATGCTTGAAATTATAATTTTTCTGTGATATGTATGTTAAGTCGCCAAAATTTTATTGTCTAGTGGAATTATAAACAATCTAGGATAAAAATAATTTTTTATTTTTAAAGGAAAGAATTGATAGTAAATACACATTAGATACAAGTTTAGATGCATGGAAAAAACCATTTATATAACTATGGGAAGTACTTAGGCATAAGCCCTAAAACTCATTGTGAGGATAACTAAAGGAACCCCAAAGTAACTGACACATTGAGAGGACTTGTTGGAAAAAAGTGCCAACAACCCAAGCTGATTGAATAGATCCACCCCTGAAGTAGATCCAATATTATCCATGATAACGGTTCCATCTTGATTGATCAAGGGGTAAAGTCTGTGACTCGAAATATTTTGGTGAATGGTAGTGATTAAGATATCATTGGTAGCTAAAGAGAGATATTGAAATAGGCAACCAAACTAACCAGGACAATATTCAACTTGAAAAATAAATTAAAAATCCCTCAGCTCAACTCATCTCAACTCATCTCACTCCCATATGAAAAAAAGTTAGGAAAATCCCTCTGCAAGTCAACTCCAATTTGTTCCATACATCAATCTCACTCTATGCTTTCTGACATAGGTCACCGACTAAGGTGCTTACCTCCTCCAAACTTAGTTCAATCCCCTAGACACCAAAAGTGTCAACAATTTTCTCCAACTCCTTGTCTAGGTCTTCAAGCTTGTCCATCCTCCTAGTGATCTATGGGTATAGTTCCTTTAGCTGGCTTTTGATTGATCCCCTTAAGGTTTCAATGGCCTTAGAATTTCTTTCAACCTCATCTAGGACTCTATCCATTTCCACCCTATTTACTTTATTTTTCACCTAGAATTCCTTTAGCTTTTCTTCATGGGTAGTAACCAAGGTGCTTGCTACCCTATCCCTGTCTGCACAGTTATCATACATGGCCTCGGTGTTAGGTTGTGGAGCCTGTTTTGATGTATGAAAGTGTTGAATATTATACACTAAGAGTACTGTACACTTTTCATGTATCCTCGCCGGGGTTTAGGGTCGGGCCAATAGCCCCCGGTAGTAGAGGTTTGGGGGTACAGCCCCCGATTTTTTTTTAGCCTTAAAATGTGCCCGATATATTAGGAAACATGATTTTCTCATATGGGCAGGATTTTGACCCATAGGTTTATGGGACGGTTTTTTCCCATGGTTTTGTAAAACTGCTTAAGTAGTTGTCTATTTATATGGTTTTATGCATATGATAGAAGTATGAAAAGCATTGCAGATGTGCTTTGAATTTGGGTGTGAATTTTATAGAGTTTTTTGAGCATAGCTCCAAACAAATTTGGGTATTGTATTGAGAGAGTGGTGGCTTGTAATAAAATCTGAGCAAGTGATTCTTTGTGGATGTAGCCCAAATTGGGTGAACCATATTAAATATTGTCTCTTTGTGTTGTGTTATTTTATTCTACAGTTTTATTTGAGATCTGTAATAATTTTCTGCATATTAGTTTCTACTGTTGCGATTCTGTGAGGGATTATTCCACATATTTTATCCCTTATTTCCTAACAATTGGTATCAGAGCCTGGTTTTGGTTTGTTGAAGTGTTGAATTGCAATGAAAGTTTTATCTTGAGTGGGATCTATGGTAGATGATGGAAGATCTAGGGTTGATAAATTCAATGGGTAGAATTTTAGTCTTTGGAAGATGCAAATGGAAGATTACCTTTATTAGAAAGATCTTTATACTCCACTGTCTGAGAAGGTGAAAAAACCCTCAAGCATGATAGATGCAAAATGGGATTTGTTGGATAGAAAGGAACTTGGGAAAATCTAGCCGTGTCTTGCATCTTCAGTATTATTTAATGTTTTAAAGGAAAAGACTACAAAAGAACTGATGGATGTATTAGGGAAGTTGTATGAAAAAACCTCTACCTCTAATAAGATATTTTTAATGAAAAAGTTGTTTAATATGAATATGTATGAGAATGGTTCAGTAGCAGATCATCTAAATGATTTTAATACAGTTGTAAATATGCTAGCTTCGGTTACAATAGAATTTTATGAATAAGTTAGGGATTTATTAGTTTTGTGCTCTTTACCTAAGATTTGGAATAGTTTGGTAATGGCAGAAAGCAACTCAGTTCCAGCTAACTCAAATTTGAAGTTTGAGGATGATGTAGGTTTGATTCTAAGTGAGGAAATGCGAAGAAAAATATCTAGTGAATCTTCTACTTCAGGGAATGCTTTGACAATGGAAACTAGAGGGAGACAGAAGAATAGAGGAAGCCGTTGAAAATCAAAGGATCGGGCAAGGTCAAAATCCAAAAGTAAGATAGTATGTTGGCACTGTGGAAAGTTTGGGCATGCAAAGAAGGGATGTTGGGAGCTTCGGGACAAGAAGAAACAACAAGAAGAAAATAAGAAGGCAAATGTGGCAATGAGTAATGTATGTTAGGATGCTTTGATTCTTTCTTTGCACAATATTACTGAATCTTGGGTTTTAGATTCGGGGGCTTCTTTCCATGCTTCTCCACATAGGCATTATGTTGTTGATTATGTTCAAGGAGATTTTGGGCATGTTTTTCTTGGTGATGATGAGGCTTGCAGCATAGTTGGAAAAGATTTTGTTTAGGTTAAGATGTAGAATGAGAATACTTGGCTATTAAATAATGTCATACATGTGCCTACATTAAGATAAAATTTTATATTGGAAAGGTAGTTAGGAAGTGATGGTTGTACTGTGATATTTAATAGTGGAATCTTGGAATGTTACCAAGGGTGCTCTTGTGGCGGCAAGAGGTAAGAAGGTTGGAATCTTGTATTTAGCCACTTATAACACTAATGTTTGTAATCTCATGGCTTCAGAAGTAGATACAACATTGTGGCACTATAGGCTCGGTCATATGAGCCATAACGACATGGAGATCATAAAGAAGGATTTGCCTAGATATACAGAAATAGGTTTCGAGTTTTGTGAGGACTGCATATATGGGAAACAAAAGTGAGTAAGGTTTCTCAAGATTGGACCTACAAAGAAAGAGAATAAGTTAGAGCTGGTGCATTCTGATGTGTGGGGGCTGGGTCAGGTATCATCTCTTAGGGGTTCAAGTTATTATGTTACTTTTATTGATGATGAAACAAGGAAAGTTTGGGTTTATTGTATTAGAAACAAATCTGATGTATTTGACACTTTTGTTAAATGAAAGCCTTGGTAGAGAATGAAACAGGTCTTAAGCTAAAATTTTTCAGGTAAGATAATGGAGGGGAGTATTGCAGCAATGAATTTGATGATTACTGTTCTAAGAATGGAATGCGCAGGAAAAAGATGGTTCCAGGAATTCCGCAGCAGAATGGGGTGTCAGAAAGGATGAATAGAACAATAAAGGAATGTGCTAGGAGCATGAGGTTACATGTAGGACTACCCCTTTCTTTAGAGAAGAAGCAGTGAGAAAAATTATGTACTTGATAAACAGAGGACCCTCAATTACCTTGGATGGAGGCATACCTGAGGAGGCTTGGTATGGTAAGAAAGTTGATTATTCATTTCTTAGATTCTTTGGATGTGAGGTGTTTATTCATATAAAAAAGGATGATAGGACCAAGCTAGAGGATAAATTAGAAAAATGTACCTTCATTGGTTATGGTGGTGATGACTTTGGATATAAATGTTGGAGTATTAAGGAAAAGAAAATCATTGGATCTAGGGATGTGGTCTTTAATGAGAAAGTCATGTATAAGCAGTAGTTGCAGGAAAATAGGGAAGAATCCAAGAAAGAATATGTAGTGGTAGATGATATTCTGGATGGGAAAGTGACACATGAATCAATTCAGGAAACCCCTCAACAGGAACCCCAAACTCCTATGTTGAGGAGGTATTCTAGGGTAAGATGAGAACCTAAACATTTTTCTCCTTCTCTTTATTATTTATTACTCACTGATAGTGGAGAGCCAGAGAGCTTTGATGAAGTAATGTAGCTAGATGCTAGGAAGAAGTGGGAGCAAGCCATGGATGAGGAGCATCAAGATCTCATGGAGAACCAGACATGGGATTTGGTAAATCCATCCGAAGGAAAAAAATCATTACAGAACAAATGGGTGTTCATAGTGAAAGAGGAAGAAGGTGGCAAGAAAAGATACAAGGCCCACTTGGTGGTCAAGGGGTTTGCATAGAAAAAAGGTATAGATTTTGATGAGATTTTTTCTCCTATAGTAAAAATGACTTCTATTAGAACTGTTCGAGGAATAATTACAACAGAAGACTTACACTTATAACAACTTGATGTAAAGACTGTATTTCTCCATGGTGATTTGGAGGAGGAACTATATATGTAGTAACAGAGGGCTATGAGGTCAAAGGTAGAGAGGAGATGGTGTGCAAAGTAAAGAAGAGATTGTATGGCTTGAAACAAGATCCACGTCAATGGTATAAGAAATTTGATAGCTTTATGATGGAGAAATGTTATATTAGATGTCATTCTGACCATTGCATGTATACAAATAAATTTGAGGATGGCATTTATATTATCCTTTGTCTGTGTGTGGATGACATGTTGGTTGTAGGTAACAAACTGCAGGAAATAAAAGTACTCAAGAAGCAACTAAGTGAATCCTTTGCAATGAAGGATTTGGGGGTAGCCAAACAAATCCTTGGTATGAGGATATCTTGGGATAGGAAGAAATGGAACCTGACTTTATCTTAGGAAGAGTACATTAATGAGGTCTTGGAGAGGTTTAATATGTAGGATGCTAAACCGGTTGGGACTCCTTTGGCACGCCATTTCAAGTTATCAAAGGAACAATGTCCTAAGACAGAGAAAAAGAGAAAATAGATGTCCAAGGTACCTTACTCATCAATGGTTGGTAGTTTAATGTATGCCATGGTGTGCACTAGACCTGATATTGCCCATGCAGTGGGATCGGTGAGTAGATTTATGAGTGATCCAGATAGAGATCACTAGCAGGAAATAAAGTGGATCCTTCGGTATTTGAGAGGGACCATGGGGACAATTTTGTGCTATAGTGGATCAAACATCACTTTGTGTGGTTATGTAGATTCAAATATGGCTGGAGATGTAGACAACAGGAAGAGCACAAGAGGTTATGTTTACATTGTAGGTGGAACAATAGTAAGCTGGATTTCATGACTATAGAAGTTGGTGGCTTTGTCAACCATAGAGGATGAGTATGTTGCTGCCACAGAGACAAGCAAGGAAATGATTTTGTTAGAAAAATTACTTGAGGAGTTGGGACATAAGTAGGAGGAAGGAAAGTTGCATGGTGATAGTCAGAGTGCTATACACCTAGCTAAGAACTTTGCTTTCCACTCTAGGATGAAGCATATACAGTTAAGGTACCATTTCATCAGGACAACTTTGGAGGAAGAGAAGTTGAAGCTAGAGAAGATTCACACTAGCCAGAATCCTGTAGACATGATGAAAAAGGTGGTCACAAGGGAAAAACTGAAGCTGTGTTCAGCTTTGGTTGGTCTTCACAGAAACTAGTGAAGGGTTGAGAAGCTTGCTCAAAGAAAAACTAGTCTCCAAGTGGGAGATTGTTAGGTTGTGGAGCCCTTTTTCATGTGTTAAAGTGCTTACGACTATACACTAAGAGTATTATATACTTTTCATGTATCCTTTCCAGGGTTTGGGGCCGGGCTAGGCCCCGTGCGGGGGTTTGGGGGCGGTAGCCCCCAGTAGCAAGGGTTCGGGAAACGTGATTTTCTCATATGGGTGGGATTTTGACCCATAGGTTTATGGGACAGTTTTTTCCCATGATTTTGATACCCATGGTTTTGTAAAACTACTTAAGCAGTTGTCTATTTATATGGTTTTATGCATATGATAGAAGTATGAAAAACATTGTAGATGTGCTTTGAATTCGGGTGGGAATTCAATAGAGTTTGTTGAGCATAGCTCCAAATAGATCTGGGTATTGTATTGAGAGAGTGGTGGCTTGTAATAAAATCTAAGCAAGTGATTATTTGTGAACGTAGCCCAAATTGGGTGAACCACATTAAATATTGTCTCTTTGTGTTGTGTTATTTTATTCTACACTTTTATTTGAGATCTGTAATAATTTTCTACATATTAGTTTCTACTGTTGTGATTTTGTGAGGGATTATTCCACATATTTTATCCCTTATTTCCTAACACTCGGTAGATTGGGCAGCAATCTTAACATCCGTGAGCACCTTGCTACACTCAGCAATGAGTGCTAACACTTTCAGCTTGTCTTCTTTCTCCAAGTGCGCAGCCACTTCTTATGCGGACTCCGGGGTCAATGGTATCCTATCCATGGTGAGGATGCGTGTCCTATTTTATAAGCATTCTAGTGGGCACCTGTACTTCTACGTGGGTGGTGCTAGTTCTAGATGCTTCAATAAGATGATGCTCTTGATCGACTCCACCTTCTTGTATACTTCTCACACCTTCACCTTTTCATCCTTTAGCTCATGATTCAGCTGCATGCTGATCAACTCTTCTTGCTTCAAGCTCTTAGCCTTCTTAGCTAGCTTCTCTTCCTTATTTTCTATCTTTTCCTCTAACACCTGTATGCTTTAATTTCTTGCAAATAGCCTAGCCTCAGTCTCGACCATGACTTTGTTTAGCGCATTACAAAGCTACTCATCTGTGAGTTGCTAAGAATTTACCAAGGGATTAGTTCCCTTAGACTCTAGTACTGTTATGATTTCCCCTTTGTAAACTTCAAAGTTTGGCTCGTCGATATGGGACTCAAATGCCTAAGAGAGAATCTTCTTTGTCCTTAGGTATATGCCCTTCTTGTCAAATGACCTCATGGCTAAGAGACTTTCCGTGGGTATGGTGCACTAGAAGTACACTTGTAGCACCTTTTTTAGGTCATTGACATAACCCATTACTTGTCCTCGTCCAACATTAAGGATCCTCCTTCTTAAGCGTGCATCTTTGGGGAAACTCACCATTAGACTTGGACCTCCTCCCATACTGTCTTGCACTTTCTCAATGTTTTCCACCTTATCTTCCTCCATCACTATGTCAGCACTGCGCTCTAATTCTTGTTCTACCAGGGCCTCGATTATTTTTCATCGCCTCTCTCTCTGCTACCTTGGTTACCTTCTCCTCCATAAGGATTTTGGGTTCCTCCCCCTCCATAAAGCCTATAGGTCCCTGCTCCCATCTACTCATCCCATCACTTCTTCCCATTTCCTGGGCACCTTCCTCACCCTGGGTGTCCTTGCGCCGTATGAACATGAAATCCTATTTCTCTTCCCCACTATCCTCTCTTGAATCATACACACTGAAGATAGGTGGTTCTTTCTCTCCTTCAGGCTCATCCTCCTCACTATCATCTTCTTCACTATCATCATCCTCTCCACCTATGTATTTCTCTAAGTTATATATATCCTCTGAGTTAGCTTCCTCTTCTATCCTTCACATTTTTCCTGGGAGGTGACTCCTTGGTAGGGGATTCAACCTTCTCTTCTTCCTCTGGAAAATTCTCCTTGGTGAGGGGTTTCTCTAGCACCTTTTCTTCTGATGTCTTCTCCTTCACAAAGAATTTCTTCCTGCATGTATATGTGCTAGGTTTGGCACTTGTCGTCGGCATGCTTACTATCAGATAAATCTACACACTTGGTGCTTCTTCTCCTCTTTCTCTTTTCTTAGGCACGGGGTTATTCCTACCCATGGGATCTTTAGGTATGGAGACATCATTCTCCAGGTATAATCCCTTCTCAAAATTAGGTCTTATGCAGAGGTATACGCACGCCGCAGATCCTCCTACAATGGGAAAAGTCATTGGCCTTGTCATTTGCACTTCATACGACATGTATCTCTCCAATCACGTGCACTTTCCACTAGGGTAGTTCAACCCTTTGTGCAACTCTCTATAGTCTCGGTCCAAACTACCAAGTTCCAGCATCAACTTCTTGGATTCCTTGAACCTGTTTACTCCTGCTTGGAAGTATTGATCTGTGAAGGCGAAGGGGAGCTTACAACATGGGATCCTTATCTCATCTATTAGCCTAAATCTACCTAAGTAGAAGTGTTAGTATACTTAAAATTCAGCGTATCCCTTGGTGATCGCTATGAGTTGTTTGGGAATCCTCCATTCTGCCCCAAATGTCTTCCTTAGGTGCATATACCATTTCTCTAGGTGCACCTTGTGCATAGTCGTCATAGTGTCGCAGGTGTGCTTCTCAAATCTCTTCGTGGGTGAAGGGTCCTTAGTAGGGTACTCCCATAAAAATTTGTTTGACGCATCAGGTACTCCAATCTATTAAAATACAATGGTTAGTAGGACATTTCTGAAGAGGATTGTATCACCTTCCTTTGCATAATTGACAATCTCCTCCGCGATGTATGTAGACAAGTTAAAGATGGTGTCCTCTGAAATCTTCCTGCAACCATGGTTTATTAACTTATGTTAATCTCTCCTGGCCATTTAGCTTTGTTACCAGATGTGTGGTCATCTTCATTATTGGGTCCTTGATGTCTGAGATATCATAGTACCTTGACCCCTTTTTGTATGCATATGTGGTGATAGTTTCCTAAATTGCTTCTTTGTTGCCTAACTCATCTGCCAAACTGTCTCCTTCACATATGAGGCCTTTGAAATAAAAAATGAACTCAGGATTGATGTGCATCTTATGCCCTGCAAAATGGAAGTATTCTTCATGCATGTGTGACATCAGCCATTGGTATAGGCATTCAGGCTTCCCAAAATAGGGCAACTCAAAGAGTTGCAGTAACCCTACCTTTTCCATCTTGACCTTTACATCATCATTGTAGATCGGAAGGCCCTCTGGTGTCTACTTATATTATAGGTGTAATAACTCCAGCACCATATCCTTCTCGATCATGCTTGTTCGATGGTTATAGTCGTTTACAGACATGTTTCATAGGTGGGACTCCCACTCCTTACCCAGCAATACTCCATTTGGGTACTGCATTTCTGCATACCATTCTTCATTTGTACTTGCATCAGCTTCTTACTGCTTGGCCTTGGCCTTACCCTTTCCCTTCTTGGGTGTGATAACTAGTTTCTTGGGTGTCGTTTCCTAGGTCTTCTTATCACTTTAATCACTCCTTGTTACTTTTCTCCTCCACTTCTTCCAACCTTAGATCTCAAACCTATGAGAAAAACCTCTTAAACCTGAGCCCTAATTTGTCAAACCATAATTGGGATAATACCTTCACAAGATGACGCCTTATCACAACCCTTCTCATGCCCGTGAACTCCCCTCCTTCTGGTTTGCAAAACCAAAGTAGCTGCTCACGCTTCAACCTCTCATATCTTTCTTCACACGGATCAGCTCTGGAAGCCCTAGTTTCTAGAGATGTAAAAAATGCTTCTTTATCCTATTCGCAAAGTGAAAATGAAAATGCATCGAACCTTTATTTATATCTTTTCCTAATTTATGGCATTAAATACTACCTTACCTACCACTGTACATTAACACTTAATGCATATTTTTAAAACAAGCCTGATTTTTGCACTTTCACACACGCACCCATCCTTGCATGCCTTGACTCATGCACCCAACCTTCGCACCTTGACTCATGTGCGTAACCTTACATGGATCATTTTCTAACCTTCTGGTGCACAACCAAATCATCTAGACAAGAGAATCTTGCACGCGCATACTCGCGCCAAAGGCAATTCTTCTGTCTTGATTTTTTCTTTTGCCTACCTCGTGTTGTTCATGCACTTCTTCTTTCTTTATACATGGATTCCCAATATATCCTTTTCCTGACTCACCTTTCCTCCATGTAATTTCTTCACTAGGACATTCAACTGGGCTTTACAATCCAATCCTTGCAGAGCTTTACACTTAAATTTCTTCCATCTTACTCCACCCCACAATAAATTGATGCACGGTCCTCTAGGTATATACACCTTCACTTAAATAATAATGAGATTAACGATGTCCAAGGCACAACACAAAAAAACAATGAGAAACAGAAACACAAGAAACAAAATTTCCCGTAGAAAAAACTCCTAAGCTAACTAGCAATACTACCTTATTTCCAAACACCAAAAAGAATTATTTATAGTAGGGCTTCAACCTACCCCCATTGAAGTGTCCTGAAAATCTTGTCCCATAAAATGCTTGTAATTGGCATGTTCCTGAATCAAGGATGTACGAGATGTTGTAGGGACCCAACCAATGTACTTTCAACTTCCCAGGATGGCAGAGAAACTTCGAATCATATAGTAAGACCATCTGCCCAACCTCAGACTTCTTGTTCCTGATGTGGCGATCATGCCATGCTTTCTACTTTTCCTTCTCTATTGTTTGGCTCCACCTAGTAGGAGATCATCTCTCATCTAGCTTCATCAGTTCATCAATTCTTTCCTCCAGTGCTTACTCTTTAGCCATCCCTCCTGTGTGTGCTATACACAAAGAAGGTAACATGAATTCAAATAGAACGAAAACTTCCATGTCAAACACCAATTGAAATGGTGTGGCTCTATTCAGCCTTTTATAAGTTGTCCTATAGGCCCATAATACAGATGATACCTTGTCATCCCAATCTTGCCTCCCGAAATCACAATTCTTAGTTAATATGTGACTAAGTATTTTGTTAAAAGCCTCAGCGGTTCCATTTTCCTGAGGGTGATAGGGAGTAGTTTTGTGATGATCCACCATGAACTCTACCAATAGGATCCTCACGGTCTCATTCAAGAAATGTGTACCCCTATCACTGATTAGAGTCAAAGGGCATCCATACCTTGTGATAATATTCTCCCACAATAATCTTGCTACTGTAGCTATTGTGTAGTCTTTAGTTAGGGCTTCCTCTGCCCACCTTGTCAAATAGTCTATGCAAGTGATCACATAGCATGATCTAGTCCTACGGGTTGCTGGGGAAATAAGTCCTACAAATTCTATTGCCCATTTCTCAAAAGGCTTAGTGCTAGGGATAGGGCACAAAGGCATTTCATCCCTTCGTCTTGGCTTTCCAATGCACTGATAATGGTCACACACTTCACAATACTCCTTGCAATCCTGATATAAGGTCTCCTACCACTAGTATCTTATGCACGGTGGCTTTGCCTGCATAATGCCCACCTGCACTTCCTCCATGTGCCTCCTCTATGATGGCGAGGCACTCATGCTCTAATACACACCTGTGTAAAACTTTATCACGCCCTAGTTTGTATAAGTCCCCACTGATCAACATGTAGGGCATGACGCATATGGCCAGTTGCTTTTTCTCTAATTTCTTCATTCCTTATGGATCCTTACCCATCTTAAGAAACATAGTGATGTCCTCAAAATATGAGGGCACACGCTGCAACCGAAACAACCGTGCATCTGACATGGTATCCTCAATGCTCTAACCATCCTCCCTTAAATCAATCCTATACAAATGGTCAGGTCCGGAATTGCTCTTTCCTAGTTTGATAACCATGGTGAACTCGAATTCTTGGAATAGCAGCACCCACCGACATATGCACCCTTGTAAGACAGACTTGTTCACCAAATATTTTAATGCCATGTGGTCAGTGTAGAAGACAAATTTAGTTTCCAACAAATACTTCTTGAACTTATGAAGCAAGTAGATCATATAAAATGCCTCATGCTTAGTTGTAGTATAATTTTGTTTTGCTGGTGTTAACTTCCTACTTACAAAGCATAAGGGGTGATCAAAAATTCCTTCACTAGGCTATGCAAGCACTGCCCTAATGGCCGTTCTAAAGGAATCCACATGAACATGGAAGGGCTTGTACTAAGAGGGAAAATGTAATATAGGCATGGTGACAAGCCTATATTTAAATGTGTCAAATGTTTTCTATTGTGCCTCTCCCTAATGAAAGGAAATTTTATGCCTAAGAAGCTCTTCTAAAGGCACAGTGATCTTGGCATACCCCTTGATGAACTTACGATAGTAGCTTGCGTGTCCAAGAAATCCATGCACTGCGCTTTGATTAGTTGGCTGCCCCAATCCCACAATTACTAAAATTTTGGCAGGATCCACCAGTAAGCCTTCTTTGGATATGATGTGCCCCAATAGGGTCCCAAATGGGGTATAAAAAATACACTTCTTTATGTTAGGGGATATCCTTAACTGCCAAAATCTTTCAAAGATCAACCACAAGTTGTCACAATGGTCCTTGACTAGTCCATACATAGTCCAATCATCAAGGTATACTTGGAGAAACTTATGGATGAAGTCCTAGAAGGCCTGCACTATAATGCGCGAGAACAGAGCGGGTGCATTCTTCAACCCAAACAACATGACCGTATATGAAAAACTTCCCCACATAGTGGTGAAATTTATTTTTCTCTGGTCTTCCTTTTCAATCCTCACCTGGTGATAACCTAAGAATCCATCTGTGAAAGAGTATACTTCGTGCCCTACCACTCATTTTAGGATCTATTCAGTAAATGGGGTTGGGAAAGGATCAATGATACACACTACATTGAAATATCTATAATCAACACATATCCTTATCCTCCCTTCTTGATACTAATCACCATCAGACTTATCCACTCCGAATCCTCCACTGCTTCAATTATTCCTGATGCTATCATATTTTCTATTTCCTCCTTGAAATTTATGCATAGATTAGGATTCATCTGGTAGGGTCTCCTCCTAATCAGACACACACCCTCCTTAAAATTAATTCTCATTTCCCCCAAGGAATGGGGAAATCTTTTTAGCTCATGGTATTTATACGGGAATAAATCCTCAAATTCATGCAAAAGATCAATGATCTTAGAGACTTCCTTCTCTGACCAATAGTCTCCAATGATAGCTTCCTTGGGTTCCGCCTCTGACCCAATATTAACCTTGTTTTTCTTTAAAGGCTCATGATAGGCATGCACTGTCTCATCAGGAACTATCCATCATTTTGCACAAGCCTAGAGAATGGTTAACCTCCAAACTCTCCATCTCTTCACCATCTATGACATAGAAAATCTTACCTTTTTCTTTTACTGTGCACGCGCACTCTTGTTGTACCTCATCAGGCTCATCTTCACCAAATTATTCATCCAAACATGGCTCTCCTAGCAGTTCCACTATCCTATCCTCTACATTGGCACAATCCCCCATTGTAAGGCACTTGACCTCCTATAATGCCTTATCCACCGATGGTTTGGTGCTTCGATACTCAAATTCTTGGATGAGATCATCTGCTAGCTCTTGTCAATTTCTTGTTTTGTGGTGTGTCTCAGAGTGGATGTACCATGCATACGTGCAACCCTATAATGTAGAATATAGTTTGTGAATCTAGAGGGATGGTGGCAAATCTTCCATGCCTTCTCTCCATACTCTCTCATAGGCTTTGATTTGGAAAGAGGTGGGCTCACTACCATAGTATTATTTGATGGAAGTGGGTGTGTTGCTTATAGAGAACCAGATAAAGAGGGTGATTCTCACCTTATGCCACTCTAGAAGGTTATCCTGATGCGTCACCCACTAGCGCATGACAGTTCCTAGTAGGATGTAACTCAGCATCCCTATTCATTCCTTTTCCTCCTCCCGCTGAGCTTCCATCTTCTGCAAAAATATCTCAGGGAAGGATTCTCCTAAGTACTTAGGTAGCTCCTTTCCTCCTAGGCATTGAAAAGTGTGTGCCTTTGTCACCTTTATCACCGATCCTCTCAAGTGTTTTCCGATCAACTCATAGGTCCCATGCACCCAATTATAACATGCTATACTAGAGGTGTCACTCACTGACTGAGCATCTTCAAAATGGATAACCCCATTAGTAGAATGGATTATCTTTGGGTCCTTGATTGAGTGCACATATATCCTATCTTGGACCTCTTCTCCCAAAGGTTTAGTATAGGGTGTTGACTTCACATCAGCTAGGTAAAGATGACACGTTCCTCCTCATTTTTAAAGATGATGTACCCATTGTTGAATTGAATATCTACATTTTTCTTATAACACCATGGGCACCCAAGTAGTGATGGAAAATTGTCTACCTTAGCGAGTGCTAAGACTTCAAATTCCGCAGTAAACTTGGCTCCCTGAATGGTGATAGTTGCATCCTTCAAGACACCTATGGGGATTGCCTTTGTTTTTTTTACCATATATAACACATTTGAAGATGGATCTAATGCATGCCTTCCCATCTAATGCCCAACATTCAAAGTGAGAACATTGACCTCTACACCTATGTCAATGAGGATATTGCTCAGGAGCCACCCATCCACGACCGCATTTAATGTGATCTCCCTATCATAGTTGAGGCTATGAGGGGGAAGGTTTGCATGTAGGATTTTCCTTTCGCACTCTTCTCCGACATGTGACACCTTCTCTCACAACCATGCTCCTAGTAAGGGAATAATATACTCTTGCCTTAGCATCTTACATATCTCCTCGACCTCATCCATGTCATCTTTTGGCACCTTGACCCTCCTACTTTTCTCTTATTTGCTTGATTTCTCCTTCAGACACAAGATTTCTACTTATATAGTCTAGATCACGTCCATGGTATCTTTATATACTTCTTTTTGATGTGTGGGGTCTGAGTACCTTCTATGTACCACTTCTTCCCTTGAAACCACGTTCTTCTACCTTGGTATTTACTTTTCATGTGTGGCCTCTACCCTTGTGGTAATCAAAACAGGTTCCAATCCTGCATCACGTGCTACTCGTGGCATCCATTAGGTGTCCACCTTCTTGATGCTTACCATTACAATTCCCTTTCCCTTCTGGTGATGCTGAATTATATGCTCAAATAACTCAGGGCACTCCTCATACTTGTGCTTCTTCCTACACCATGAGCACTATAACAAGTTTGGGCACTCACGGTTATAGTGGTCTGTAAACCCATAATTAAAATAGGTTCCTCATGGGAACTCACCTCTTCCTCCTATGTGGTTACCATGACCATGGAATCCTCCATGAAATCATCCTTCACATGTGCCTCTCTCTACGCACTC
Organism: Taxus chinensis; assembly: GCA_019776745.2. Taxonomy (NCBI): domain Eukaryota; kingdom Viridiplantae; phylum Streptophyta; class Pinopsida; order Cupressales; family Taxaceae; genus Taxus; species Taxus chinensis. Next base: position 513,860,761 of record CM034156.1, on the reverse strand, counting down.
TTAATAACAGCGATCATCATCTTTAGAACTGCTGACAATGCTGGTCTGGTGTACCCCATGATCAATGGCTTCATGGATTTGGTCAATGATTCTATAATCCCTAGTATCATGGGTCATAGCGGTGCAGATTTTATGGTAGCAGGACACATTATTTCACATTGCACATTGTAACAAGGGACATCTACTCACATCATGGTCCCCATGACAAATATCATAATCTACTGCTACGGTGCGTACTGTCCTCTAGGGGTAATTATCCTTGACATTGCCCTCTACTTCACAATATGTACACCATAATCCAGTCCGCATCTCATGCATTGAGTTTGTAGACAACGTCTCCAACTACTTAGCCATAGCAATAATTTGAGCCTCCAAAAATGGGCTAACTCCAGTATCAACACTCTTAGTAGTATCAGTGTGTAGAGAGGCCTCCAATGCTTTGCATGGTTCTGTGAAAGTTTTGTGAGATAAGGATCTTCTGAAAGGTGTTATCAACCCTCCAAAGAACCATTGAGCATGCTGTGAAGGGTGGATGTCATATGATAATTTTAATATGAGAGTCTTAAACCGTGTTTCATATTCCCACACACTCTTTACCATTCCTTTTTGAATCTCGTTGGTGCTAATGTTCTTTTTATTGAGCTTAGGGATGTGTAATTCTGCTAGGAAGGAATTCTTTAGAGTACTATAATCCACCACCATTTGATGCGGTTCATATTTCCTATACCATCTATTCACGCACCCCTGCAACGTCATTACTAATTGACTTTCCTTCAGCTCTGGGCTACTGATTCCTTTTGTGTGCCAAAGAAACTCACATTTGTGAACATGCTCTGTTGCATCTTCAATGCCTTTGTAGTCTGGAAAATGTAAGAAAAATCTCAAAGAAAACTTGAGGGGGTTGCTGGGGTCCTTGTCGTGCTAAACCAGAGGCTTGGTTTCCTCCATTTTTTCCTCCACCACTGGATCTACCATGCCCACTAGGTCCTATGCCTCCTAACCCACCAGATCCACCATGTCCCATTCCTCCTGATCCACCAGATCCACCAGGTCATGTTCCTCCTAATCCATCAGATCCACTAGGTCCACCATGTCCTGTATTAGTTGTGCCAAGGGTCCCCACAGTCCCACTAAACTACATGTCGATGGTCTATGATGATATCCCATTACCAATAGTGTACCCCATGCCACTCCCAGATGTGAGACCAAAGGATGGTGCACTTGTTCCTTGTCAAAAAAATCCTTCCAAAAACTGGAATATGCATAGCCATAGAAGTCCCAAACAAGAAATTATACCTCCTCGGTGTAGATCGGTCACTTCCACCGATACCAAATAGCTTAACGATATTTTCCCCTTGATATGGAAATCCAAGCACCAGGGTCTTGTTACTAGATGGGTTTAGATACGCACTAGTGACCCTTCTCTCTCCACGTGATGAACACTTATCAGAAGCTGAAGGGGTCTCTCTTACGTGCTTGCTAAGATGGGGTAGCACAGATTGATCAGGTCCCACATCCTCTGCGTGAACCTCAAATCCTTCCCGCAACGTCTACCTCCATATATCCATCACACATGCAACCTTGCATTGTCTTGCAATCTCCCTTTCACGTGCTTCACTATACCTAAGTCTTCTCTCCTCCCTTTCCTTTATCACCGCCAAATTTGTCGTCTTCCCCAACCCTAGCTTCCTCGCCCAACATTCGGAGTGGTTTAGCCAGCCATTGGAAATTCCTCTAAACCCAAGTTAACAATCCAAATATTCATTTCCAAAGGGGATAACATGTAGAAATGATCCTCTAGGCTCCCGCAAAAACTCAAACTCAACAACTTCTGGACAAGAGTATGTAGAAATAGCGTACTCCAGAGTGTAGCTAGTCAACACACCTTTCCACCAATGATTCACAGGATGGGTCCATGTCAGATCAGTATCTTGTAGTCCATGGTATTATTCTTGCGTCCATGCATGTGATCTATAATACCATCTTGGTTTATACGTATATGTGGAGAGCCATCCATGCAGTTCTAGTGGGAAGCAAAAAAAAATGTTTTATACAACTCATGGTAGAGGTTCTCTTGTACCTATCTACATGCATTAAACTCAGACCCATTGCTGAATCTCTGAGAAAATTCATCCTCTGTGCTCTTAAACTATGATTCAACACTCTCTAAAGTCAACTGATCTGTCATTACTCATTATGCAGATCAAGATGCATGTCATTTACCACTACAACTTCAAAAAGAGGTCCTGGTAACGAAACCAAGACGTAGTCATTTTTACACCCACCAGAAGAACAAGAGAATCCCATATGCACCAGCCTATCACCCAATGGGAATTGGGTACTCACCCAAGGCATGCGGGGGTATCAAGTCTCTCTTTTATGTGAGTTAAGTGGGAAAACATCATCTGGACCAAGAATTTAATGAATAATGGAGGCAATAAGACATACATTGATTATTGGACTCAGATCGGTCTCTAGATAAATGTGTTCATTCCAGAAAAATGCATTCATTCCAGGAATCAGATTGGTCTCTAGACAAATGCATTCATTCCAGATAGTATTTACAGATAACATATAACTTATAGCAGAATGAAAATACATAAGAGCTTACATCTATTTCATAGCTTCCATGAAAAGAATTAAAACACTATAGATATGGATTGAATCAACTATACTCATGCTCATTTATGCTTGTAACCCTACTACATTGATTCTCATTACAATCAATGGACCCATTCAAACTATCATTGCTTGATTATATTGAAGTCATACATCAAGGTAGGGACTATGTCTTTCATTCATACATACGAAACTTATATCCCAGCCCCTTAATGCATTAATACATCATATAATCTATAACAAATCCCATAGAGGTCTTGCAATATAACTACAGAGCTCCTCTATCTCTATTCTAGCCTCTTTCAATCCTACTCTCCTTCACGCACCCACCTTTCTCTCTTCTGCGGGTGCCCATATATATAGGCCTCCTGAAGTGCTAATGCCTCCTTCTACGGCCTCAGATCCGCTGCCAAACATCTGTATGGGCTTTGCACATTTTGCCATGATGGTCCCCTAGATGTGCCTGCTCCTTAACATGGGCTCTACACGTTTTGACATGATGGTCTCCCACGTGTGCATCAATCGCTAAGCATATTCCTTGTGTGGGCCCCATGCTGTCAAACTAAAACCTTATTCACTTCACATGCGTGGTTGGGTCCTACTTCTCATGCCAAAAATGGATAAGTCCTAAAACTTGGGCTCTGTCCACGTGCCTTATCCTGCATGCCCTTCTTCTACTAGGCCTTGCACGCTTTCCTCTTGTGCACCCATCTTTCAATTCATGTCTTGTGCACCAACGCACCCTGGTGCACTTAGTTGATATTTTAGGGGTCCAAAAATTACCATGATGAACTTTATAATTAATTATAACTTAAAGTGGATTCCTATTCCTTGCATATATGGTTTTTTTCATGCCTAAATTTTCTATTTATGAAGTTAAAATATATATAGAACACCATATTTTCTCCTTTTACATAGCATCTCTAGATCATGGCTATATTAATGATATTTGTATTATGCTATTCTTACAAATTCTCAAATATTATGGTGTATAGTTGTTCCATGACCTCCCTATTCAATCTATTAAGGTCCTCAATCCATTGGTTGATTAAAATTACCAGCACAAATTTTAATCTATATATTGGTGAGAAATTATTCATCATTCAAATGTCAAAACTTAACAATATCTGAATGATATTGTTAGTGCCTATGTGTTATGAGACAAGCCAATGATTACTATGATGAATTTAATTCACTTACGGATAATGAGATTCACGATATTTTCACATTGAGTTTACTTAATCCATTACAAGAGCATATCATGTTTTCAAAACTTTTTTGAACAATTTCATACCATAAGGCACTAATAGGTCTAGCTTATAAAATTAACCATGTTAAGTATATATCAAATGTAAAATCTATGCATAGTAAGTTAAGTTTCAAGATAAATACCATGTGTTAAATATAAATATAATGACAATGAAAATGAAAAAACAACCTTCGATGTTATATCTCCCCCAACTAAGCTTCAATTACAATCGCCCAGGTGGACATTCACATGGCCACCTTCACCATTTCATGGTGTATTTAAGTGATTTCTTGAGTATAACCTCTTGTCTCTTCCTCTACATATGGATGTTGATGTGAGGTATCCTTAATCTATATTTTTTTAATGATAATACATATTTTAACTATTACTAGTGTATTATCCATTCTATAAATCATTACTTCAAGCTAAAAAATTTCATTCAAGATGTCATTGATAATCAAACTATTGATTTTGACACCAATAAAGAGGAGTTTAGGACACCATTTAATGAGATTGCAAAGCTTAAAATTTGTAATGACCCATTACATTAACATACAACAAAGAGAAAAAACACTCTTTATGTTCTCATACATACAATACACACAATAATTTTATTCCTTACAGTCAATTATTCAATGCCATTATTAGAAATATAACTACTTTTCCACCTCTATGACCTAATATAAAATTGTATGATAATGAAGTTGTGGATGATATTTTCTAGATAGAAATACACCATATATTCGATATTATATTAATAAAAAAACCTATACACAATTTTAAGGTTGATAATGGATCCTATGAAACCCTAAGTACTATGAAATTGCTTAAATATTTGGGTTGAAATGAGAAACATTTACATCCCAATTCTTGAGCTATTTTTAGATCTATTAAACATAGTATGTTACCCATTCGAGTAGAGGTGGCTATTCTATATAGGGTTAATTTTACTTCTAAATCTTGTATTTAAAAAATACTTTTACTATACAAGTTTCCTCTTCCTTTTCTCTTTAAATAGGAAATGATGAAATTGAATGAAATGGTTTCAACTGGAATTTTGCGTAGTTGGGAAATTTGTGAACATTTAGTTTCGTAATAAGTGTTTGTGTAATTTATATTTTTCCTCATTTAGTTTCTTATGATTTGAACACGTATTGTTGAAAATTAAATAGTGTGTAATCATTTTAATCTAGAATCTAGAGAAGCATTCATGAATGGTTTAATCATGTATTTCTATTTTATTTTTAATATTTTAATGTCATGGTCAAAGGTGATGTAGAATAGGAAGGCCCCCTCTCCTATATCATATGCTTATTCGGTAACAAAAGTAATGAAATTGTTTCTTAATAAAAATGTGCAACACTTGGTTAAGATGGATATCAATAAATTACAAGAATGTGTCTAATAATAACCACTATCAAGAAGTAAAAGAAGAAAATCTATTGAGATATTATAGAGTGATTTTGTTTATTTCAATACAGTTGGTAGAGAACATTTGTTGGTTTAATTATTGAATCATGTTGATATGAATGACACATTAAACATTTTGGGTATCAATTTTCTATGGGGAAATTAAAAATACTTGGAACAAGCATTTTTTTCGAATGTGTCAAAAGGTATTATTTCTGTGGGTATAAAAATTAGCTATGTTGATAAGAGTTTTTCTCTCAAAGTAATATTAACTTCAATTAGAAGTGAAGATATAACAAATAATCTCCATATGAACACTATTTCTAAGGCCTTGAGTGTTTCTAGAAAGAATATTAGTAGGTATATGAAGAGGAAGAAGACATTGGATGATTCTAATGTGGTAGAAAATTGGGCACTAATGTGTAGAAATATGAATTCTAATAAAATTAAGAACATTATTGTGAAGGTAATTTTTTATTTTTGGAGTGAGAGGACACATGCTTCTCCAAATGAGAGGGATGTTTTGAAATCTAGGATAGGTCATAATGAATATGAAGAAAATCCAAATAATTGGCTAGAAATAGCTCAAAACAAGATGTATATCAGGTTTAAAGAAGAACATCGACATATTAAGAATGGGCAACAAATGCATGAGATTTTGAAGCTTTGGTATGTGCGAGTGGATAAATTACTTGAAACTTGTTGTCTACGATATCATATCAAGTTTGATTATCACTATCAAGTACACACACATATATGTTGAAGTGTGATTTGATTTATAGGTTTATTAGAAATTATTGTGTGAATATTTGATATGTGATTTAATTTATCTAATCAATATTTATATTTTTTAGGTTTATAGAAAGTTATGAGAATCATCAAATGGTTGAGAAAATATCCCCTAGACGTGTGAGTGAATTCATATCTTGAATTGTTTAAATCATATCTGATGCAAATGTTTATGGTTCCATGTCCTGCATTGGAGGTGTTTGTGTGGGGACTTGAAAATATTTATAGAAATAGATAAATACTCAAACACATTTCAAATGGTGACTCGTAAGAGATAGTAATTTTAAATAAAATTTAATAAATTTTAAATTTGGATGTATTAAATTTTTATTTTTATATTTATTGCACATGAATATAATAATTTTTATGATTTATCAATTTTATAGATTCAAATACATAAAATACTGAATAAGATTAAGAAAGAATGCAACAATGTTGGATTTGGTAGAAGGGGAAATCATTGTTGCAACATTCATGAATATTTTATGAAGTTTGATTAATCCTTACATCAAACATTATCACTATGCAAAGTGGAAGGTTACATAATTTAAGACCAATATAAACACATTACCCCTCAGTTCCATATTGTCAGTGGTTGAATTTTCTAAGAATTAATCATTTTCTCATCAAGAGGAGATTCAAATAGAATATTATCATACTAATCAGGTTACCATCATGGTTCATTTATTTTATAGGCATGAACAATTGTCCTTGGATGTTGTTGAAAATACATATGAGAGGCAATTGATTAAGGAGTACCACTTCTATATCAATGATGATTAGAAACTTGACATCCACTTCATGCAACATTGTTCTTAGTTATTTTCCCAATATATCTTAGTTAACAAGGACTATAATTGGATCAATTTTTTTGGTCTGATGATTATGCATCACAGTTCAAATTATCTTGCCCCTTCATTACACTTAGTCTCTATCAAATTTTTCTCAAAATACCTCAGTTGTGGAGTTTTTTTATAGTGTTCATGAGAAGGGGGGACGTGACGGTGTGGGTGTATGCATCAAACATTCTCTAAAGAAACAAATCTTTAATTATGAGGGAGATTAATTTGCTGATTCCCACACTGCTATTGAATAGTGTAGGAAACATTTTACATTTCAGGAAACCTCACATGAGAGTAACATGCCCCTACACTAATTGTTTTGGGAGATAATAGGTAAACAAAAAACATATGTATCTTGGTGTAAAATTGATTTTAAAGTTACACATAAACTAGTGTACCCATTTTTTTTCTTAGTTTTTTTGTTTGTTAAACATTATTGATTTTACATAATTAATCAGATATTGATCGAAGTAAAAATCATGGATGTGAAAGGATTTCTAATTGTATCTATTTATTCTATGTTTTGACTATAGATAGTAATAAATGGAAAATCTGCAGAAGATATTATTCTTGTTTTTGTTATGAATTCATGAAGAAAATATTCAAAAAGTGCAATAGTCAACGACGTGGTTATGTACTTGAGTGAAAGAAAGTTACTTTAGTTGTGGGTGATTCATATGGATAAGATGGGGATGATACTCTTGAATATTTGCCCTTGATTTCACCTGATTATGACCACATATCAAGACTTCTTAAACAAGTTATTTTTGTAAACGGGTTGTCTTTGATCATTGAATTAATTTAGAATTGATAATAATACATCATTGAATAATTTTTCAATTGATTATAATAATAAAAAATTGTTTACATGTAGGTGATTTATTTGCAGTCATTATAGAATAAGGAAATCTTGAGAAAGTGGAGTACTACTTGTTTTATTGCTTAGAAAAGAGAACAAAGATACCAAGTGAAATAACAAGTGAGGATACAAAATTTTATACTAGCTCAGTTTTAGTGCAATGAACATATGCAAGGCAAGTGAAATTACTCCAAAGTGGGATTCACTTTTTTATTGTTATGAACCCAAAAAAAATATATCAGTACACCCATCATATAATGACAACCATGTTACAACCGCATCAGGAGAATAATACACGCACATGAAAAAAATGGAGTCTACGTATCGAAGATCATTGTAAAAATTTAAATATCATTGAAAACCCAGTTGAACCTCTTGGTATTACATAGAATATATTACACATGTGAATTGCAATCAACTTTATTGTTGTTTATTAAACCTTTGGACTATAGTTTTTGGCACACTATTTTTCTTCAACCTAGATATTATCATCAAATAACTTGTTTAATTTAATTATCATGAGGTTTTTAATTATGGGATTGACTATCCTATTCGTTTGTGCCACCATTTTTTCATTGGTAGAAAAATCGATTGTATATAGTATAACTTCAAAATTATTACAATTGAGGTTTTGATATGACCATACAATAATATCATATCACTTTTTTCATAACTACACAAATACTTTTATCTATTAAGAGGTATTTTTTCCTTAATTTAAGTGATTTTGTTGGAAAAGGAAAGCTCGTGGTAGTCTTCATATTTAATCTTCACATATCTCTTTCATCATTTGTGAATACACACAATAATGTGATCAATTCTTTAGTATTTTTTATTGATTTATCTTGTAATTTGGGTTGTTGATTATGTGAGATATTTTATTCTACCTAAATAAGATTGAAAATTTATTTCTAACTCTAAAAAATATGCAATTGGAAGTAATTATTAGGAACTCATGGTCTAATAGAATACTTCACAAGTAGGTATAAATCATTCCATATGTCTTTATGAGGATTAAATTGGGCTTCAATGAATTCCCCTTTATCCACTTTAACATTCTACCTCCTTGGAGCAAGTGGTATATTGATTGTATTAAAAGTTTATAATAGATCCCATACTCTATTTTTATCTAGGTTATGAATAAGGTATTCTATGTAAAGTAACCTTTTTGGTCATTTCTTCTTGGAAATATATTTTCCTTGAACTAGAGCTTCATTTTCAACTACACTATTTATGCAATTGAATTGAAGTCTATGTTAAAAGAGGGTTATATCCTTCTTATGTTATACTAGGACAACCCCTACACTTGAATAGTGTTTTCACTTAGATCCATCAATATACATCTCCCATATGCCTCAAAAGTATTCATCCTCCTTTTACAAGATGTGAATGTGACTATTTTATTATTGAATAAAATATATACCTGAACTAGTATCTTTAAATATATTATAGAAATTAAAATTATACTTATGTGAAGCACACTCATCTAATTTTTAATCTAGAAATGTATCCCTAGGATCATGGAGTTCAAGATAACTTTCTTCATTAGTTTAATTGGATATTGCATAATTAAATTAAGGAGGCTTAGAATCTAAATCATTGACATGGAAATGAGTGATAGGTTAATCCATAATAGGTACTCTATTTCCACATCTAATTTTTATTTGCATATGAGACCAATTCAAGGAAAAATACCATTTAATGTTTGTAGTGAAATATATAGACAAGAGTATAGAAAATAATGGGAGAAGTTCAATGAATTAAATTTCCTATGGAAAAATTATCAATATATGTCAGAAACATAATAGGTATAAGTAGGTACAACTGTTAATCCTAAAGATCCTTAGCTTCAATATAAAAATCTTGACTATGTCTAAGTATTAAATACATTTAAAATTTTAAAAATATTCCTTAAATGGTAGTTTGTAAGGATTTGATACCAATTACAGCAGATGTTTTATGGTCTTAAATTTTTTAATTTACTACGATTAATTCAATGTAATTTGATATAAAATTGCATTATAAATTTTCAATATGTTATGCTTAAATATATTTATTGATAAATATAACATGTCTCTTTTGCATGTTTTTGTATATAACACATCACTCTCACAATATTAATAGAATAGAATATGACTCCTAAACAGAGCTGAATTAAAGGTTAGGAGCACCTTAGGAAATGATTGAAGTGGATGCCCTTCTCATAGTTTTAATTAATATTTTTTCCCCATAAGTACATAAAGAATACCTTTATATGTCAATGCATGATATTAATGTTTATTAATATTATATTACCTTTATATGTGTATGCAAAAAATTATGTAACCTTATAATAATATCAATAAATGGGTCAATTACTATTGAATCTTCTCATAAATTGATTTAATTGTAAGTTATAAAACTAACCTGTGGTAAAAGAAATCTTTGGAATCAGATGCCCCCTAACTGCTGGCGTCCTAGCAAGTTGCCTAGTTTGCCTAAGGGTTAATTCTCTCTTGCTCCCGAAGAATAATTTATGAGGAAAAGAACATAGAGTATCACTCTTAGAAAAATCAAATTAATGTGCAATGTCATTTTTAAAGAAAATTTGTAAAGGAAAATATGTTAAATCTAGAAACATTTAACCCATAAGTTATTGTAGTGGCTTCATTTTTAAAGGTAGTGTCTGATGGAAAGTTTACTTGGTATGTTTCACCCTAGTACAAAGTACATGGTGTTAGCAAATAAGAGATAAAATATGCGGAATAATCGCTTACAGAATCACAATAGTAGAAACTAATATGCAGAAAATATTACAGATCTCAAATAAAAGTGCAGAATAAATAACACAACACAGAGAGACAAGATTTAACGTGGTTCACCCAATTTGGGCTACGTCCACCAAGAATCACTTGGTCAGATTTTATTACAAGCCTCCACTCTCTCAATACAATACCGAGATCCATTTGGAGCTATGCTCAAAAAACTCTACAGAAATCACACCCGAATTCAAAACACATCTGCAATACATTTGCTTGTCTACCTATCATATGCATAAGACCATATAAATAGACAATTGCTTGAGCAGTTGATATAAAACCGTGGGTATCAGAACAATGGGCAAAAACCAAAACCGTCCCATAAACCTATGGGTAGCCGAAGAGGTGGTTTTACAAAACAATGGGTAACAAAAAACCATGGGCACAAAAATAGCCCATAACGGTTACCCATTACCCATGGGTTAATAAACCACCCATGAAAATTTGCCAAAAAAATACCCGAGTGTAACACATAGTAGGTGTACCACACTCTAACATGAAAATAGGCTCCACAAACATAACACAAGGATTATCTATATAATGTAAAGGTAGAGGATGTGTGGAATATACCATCTTTCAATGCTTTCCTTATATTTTCTAACATGGGCGACTCTATGAATATTAAGACATGATCTAGGGAAAGTAACCTAATATTTAAAATGTTACAATGTAAATAGTTTATCCCATGATATTTTCGTACATTTAGTAAATTAATATTTTATTTATCCTTTTGAAAAGGTCTTTTAAGAAGAGGTAACATATTAAATAATGCATAGGTGAAAACTATTTTACTAGAAACAAATAATTATACAAGAAAAATCCTATTTAAGAATTTACATTACAAATGAATTTATAGTGGTTGTGTGGATGTGATTTCTTAGTACATATAAAGCATATAATAATGTGGGGTTATGATTATTTAGAGTAACCCTCATTTACTAGTTGGATCACTAGTTAATGATAAGGATGTCATTTTAAATAACTATTAATACATGTTACTATATTAAACATCTATAAAAAGTGCATTAGTCATCTCAAATTAAAATGGTAAGGATATTGATAAAATATAGAGGAATTATAAAGTTAATTACATTTCATTTAATTAAAGGCCATAATTTATTTCCCTATGAGATATTTCTGCATAATCTGAGAAACGATTTAAGGATGTGTAGCAAAAATGATATCTTATAGATTCCAAATGTGCCCTAAGTGATGTCATAAAGCTGGTGTTTGAGAAAAATCCTACTAGTCTTCAACCTATGTTTTCATGAAAGATGATATGACATTCCAAATCTTGATATGGCAGGGTTTCCGTGATACCCGCGGATGTGGATTGATGATGTTCGATGTTGCGATCCATGAATAAAGTAAACAAGGCTTCTTTCCTAATTTCAACTAGCTGATAATACTGAAAGTGTGATAATACCTGATTTGAGAGGGCTTTGGAAAGATGATTTTGTTGATGGTGGAGCTCTGGATTTGATAAAAAACCACCCTCTAATGTTTTGATCATAAATTTTGAACCGTATCTCTGTTTTGTGAACCGAAAGAAGTGATGGAAAGATAATTTCAAGATATTTTTATTGCTTTAGAGAATCACTATAGATTATATGTGAATATCTGGTGATTGATCCAATCTCCAATGATTTTGGGAATCGTCATTAATTGGTGTGAAAAATTATAGTCCGCAAAAATGGACGAAAACATGACTTGAAAGAAGTGTTAAAAAGGTTGATTAAGATTAAATGATGAAAAATAATGTAATAAATCTAGGGAAACTACTTACCTTGCATAATTTGAGAAAATTAGAACATATGATGAGATTACCCGAGAGAGAAAGATTGTCGAAGCAAGAAGACTGCCAATGCGATTTCGGATGCATGAATGGCACTTCAAAAAAGCTTTTTAGGATGATTTATAGATCTGTGAGATGTCTTTCATGAAAGAAGAATATGATATAAAGGTTTAGAGTTCTGTCCACCTACCATTTTTTTTCAAATCAGGCTCGAAGCTTTGTATTTATAGAGAGAATCATTGGCGATTTTGGGAAATTCGAGTTATTGGATGACAAGGACAGTTTTCTTGCTTTTTTTTAAACTTAGTTGGTTAGTGATAAGTTAGAAATTGTTGGAAGGTTGTTTTAGAGGTGGTTAGGGGATTAGCGAGGTGTCCCAATTAGCATAGAAAGGTGTGAGGGTAGTTATTCATTTTATATAATTAATTAATTAATTTTAGGGATAGGGATGTGGTGATATAATTATGAAATTAATTAAGGGGTAGAAGTGGGTGACATAGGTCATTGTTTAAATGGTGTGAAGGCAAAATTCATTTGGTTGAGGATTAGGTTTAATTAATGATATATGTAGACTTATTTGAATATAGCGATGATGTTGATTTTAATAAATACGAGGGGTGAGATGTGGTGATGAAAGGGGACTAACAGACACTGACACTGGAATTAACAGTGCTAATTTTATGTGTCTATAGATGGAAAAATACTTCTTCCTCTTTCACTATAGTGATAAGTTAGTACTTATGTATGGAATGTTAAACATGCTCCTGAGACAACAATAGGTTTCATTAAGTACCTTTGAGTATTTGTGCAGGTAATAATTATTCATCTTCCACTATAGTGACCAGTTTCTAGTTGTGTGCGGAATGTTAAATACGTATTTTGAACATCAATTGGTGTCATCAAGTACCTTCGAGTATGCATGAACATGATTTTTAGTTGAGGTATTATTAATATATTACTTGATAATTGAGAAAATTTTGTTGAGGTATTTGATAAGAAATGACGATTCAAATATAGAAAAATAAATTTGTACATAAATATTTATATGATACATTAAATTTAAGTAATTTCTAAATTATAATGTGATAGAAAATTTAAATGTATTTATCCTTAAATATCAATAATGATATTTTTCAAATTGAATTTAATTAAAGATGTGTGAGTGAAACACTCAAATGATAATAATGAAGTTTGTGTATTTAGAGGATGGAATGAGGAGATAATCTTTCCCACCAACTTTTAAGTATTGCAAAAATTGAAACCACATTTTTCATGTAAGAACATTTTGAACTGAACAATTTTCATCTATGTAACAATTGGGCTTAGAACCATGTTATACATGTAATTGGAAATAATTGAAAAATTTATGCTTTTGATAGACTCATGTATTAAATTTTTCTTCATGCTTACAAATAATATATGAATTATATTGTATGTTTTTCAAAAAACTAGTTTATAGTCTCCACTTTGAAAGAGAATTAGAAAGGGAATTTGGTCCATTTGAATTAGAAGTATATTTAAATGAATAAAAAAGTGGATTGAAAGTTTCTTATTTATTAATTTTCACATTTCATAATTATGAAATGGAGATGACAAAATTTACTTATTCAAGTTATCAAATTTGCATTATAGATTAAATGTACTTTATAGTGATAACGATATTTAAAAGTATTATTATAGCTATTTGCAAAAAATAGAATAATTATTGTAGTTATTTCAAACTATTATGTATGGGTGTTAATTTGATTTTTAATGTTAGATATAGAGATAATATCAACATTCATCAACAAAATAAATGTGAAATTAACAATGCTTGATCATAAAATATCAATAAATCATATATACATAATTAACGTCTATATAAAAATAATTTCCCAAAAAATAGATATACATACATCTGATTCATGTAAAAAATATCGAATACAAATTATACACATATAACATAAAAATTAATATATACATAAATAACCTCTCTCATCTACAGGTTGAGTATCATATCCCTCTCTATGATGTGCCACACCTTGACTTTATAAAACAAAATATACACATCAGATACTATATATAAAATGATATTATAATATGAGCAAAATTCTAAAACATTTTAAAATAATTTAATATATCATATAACTAAATTGATTACATGTGTATATGTTTGTTGGTGGATGCTGGGAATATATACAATATGTGCATATCTCTACCTAATAGATCCTTGCTAAAATAAATAATTTCAAATGTAAGTAGTTGATAAACAATTTTTTTGAATAGAACATTAATCACAAAATATTATTTAGATTTTATCATCTAAACCACTAAATACACACATATATCTATACCTCAGATAAATGTGTTTGAGGATCTATGAGGCCACCTCTAATAACTTTCACTCTACTCATGACATAAATTGATGCAAATAAAGATGATGCCATTGAACCAAGAGTCACAATGTCAAGATTAATTGGTACACCATGATGTGGCTCATTCAAAATCTTTGTATATGTCATATATTGATCATATGCTTTGGGATGGGAAATGCCACAATGATTACTAGCATACCCTGGAGCCAAATCATAAACACACCTGTACATGCTAAATATTCCATGTCAACACTTGATTATATATATCTATTAAATAAATTGTTTATAAATTAATAACAAAACAAAATATTAATTAAAATAAGGTTTTAATTTTTACACACCAGAAATAAATAGTGGAGAACATTTTGTTTCAAAAAAGAAACATCAGGTGGTCCAACTATACCAGCTGGGGTACTATGCTCTCGAGCTTGAACAAAAGATGTGATACCTTGATAAGTCCTCTACTCCAAATAATTTGATAACCATGATAAGTGAATATATTAGTACTTTACAATCACCTCATATAGATGCAATATGTTGGTAGACATGATGCATGCTATTTTACGTAATAACATAACATCCATAACTGTGTCAGCCTAAACAAGAGATATCAAATGTGCATAACCATAAAATTAATATATGTTCTTGAATGTTTCTTCTATCAAGATCGTGGGTACTACATCTGTGAAGGAAATTTCCCACATGGTGAGAAGATATAAGTTGAGTCTCCCAAGAAATGATTTTATGACCCTTATTACCCCCTCATGGAAACTATGAATAAGAGTCATAATAACATCCCAAAAGCCACATAGGAAAGGTCGTGTCCTCTCCATAAGTTCTCTTGCTCCAAAAGTAAGAGAAGCTCCTTGTAACCGATATGAAGGATTGTTACTAATGCACCAAACCTCCTACCTGAAATAATTTCAGATATCTAAATAGTTCACCTTTTAGATTATGTGAACCTCATCATATAAAATCATAATGAAGTATAAGGTAGGTGACCATTTTTAGGAAATTGGCCTTAAGAGGTCATAAATATAAGATAAATCAAAGTTGCACAAAGGATACATGTACAATTGTTTATATAATATCCTTTTATTTTCGATTTTCCTACATAGTTTATCCAACACAATCACTTAATGACTTCCTTATTTGGATGTCTAGATATCACTTCAATATGCACCACATCATCTGTCACACTAGATTTTAGTTCAGGCATTAATATTTTTATTGACTCATGTTAGAAGGAGTTGAAGTTGGTGTGAGTGGTATTTTCCATATTTTATTTATTTATTATGTGTATTACCACTTCACTAGGTGAGTCATCTCACTTAGGTGAGAGCATGGATCATAGGTATTATATGTGTAAGTGTGTCATATAGGAGGTACATTCCCATTTCCAAAAGTAACTCCTCTTCTCCATCATGGAGGTATGATTAGCTATGTATGGGAATTACTCAACAATCCCCTATACATACACCTCTCTTCTTGATCTATGAGCATGGATTCTTGTTTCCCTTAATGTTTACACATTTTTTATGGTTGAGTTCTTAGATAAATATTGAAGCTACTTCATATCCTGGTTGAGTACAAATACTTGATGTGCATAGATTCCCTCTAGATACTCTTCCTTCATCTCTCCATCATGGTATCAATTTTCAGGGATCAAAATCGTGTATCTTACTATAGCTTCTTACTACTCTTCACTTTATAGTTTCATGTGGAAGTTCTCAACTAATTTCTTCTTGTTCCAATTGCATTATTAAAGGGATATTTTACTCGATTTGTGTGTTGGGTGTGTTTCCTTGTAGGTGTTTGTTCTGTTTAGGTTTAGAAAAAATTACAGAGTTTTTAGGTGTTGGTTTTTATTTTTTGAAAGGTTGGGGGGTTCACTTAAAGGACTAACTCTGCCCCATCTCACCGAGATTAGAACCAAGATGTCCCACAGATCACTTATTGTATTAAATGACTTATGATATTTATATTAGTATTAATCATCTCATAACTAATTAAGAAAAAAAATATTGAGCGAAAATCATCCTTTTTGGGCTTGGATATAGGCTTATTGGGACTTCCTTTTTTACCCCCTTTCCCATTCTGTAATCAAGGGTTATTTTCTTAGTTCCTTTCTTTCTACATTCTCCTTTTCTCCATTTTTCTTCCATGGGTCTTGATATGGTTCCCTTGCTTAACCCTTTTAACATTCCTGAATGGAAAGAAGCTATGTATTTTTCCTTGAAAAAGAAACAAATTTTCTGGATAATGATGAGATTTCAAGCTGAAACTACAAATATTGCAAAAAAGGAAAAATGGTTTGAAAAATGTGATGAAGCCATTGGGGTTTTTTCCCTTTCTATGTCTTCAGAAGTTTTCTTCCATATTACCTCATCCAAATGATCTAAGGAAGTTATTTATGTCTTAGTTTTTTTTTATAAACATGATGAAATGAGAGGGAATGAACTAGAAATTTGAGTTGATTAGCCTTAACCCTAAATTTTTTGACACTCTATAGGACTTCTTCACCAAATTCAAATCTCTTAGATTATAATTGGAAGATTTTAGAATAGAAAAAAAGGACCAATAACCCATAATTTCAATCCTTACAAAACTTGGTCATGAATATACTATTGTTTTCTCTACCTTCCATGCAAAAAAAAATGAACTTAGTAAAAGTTGGAAAATATCCTCACTTGATGAGTCTATTGCTGTTTTTATTAGGGAACATGATAAGTTAATTCAGATGGGCAATCTAGAATCCAAAAAATAACATGCTCTCATTGTTGGTAAGGAAAATCAAAAGGCTTCAAAGGAGAAGAAAGATTAGAATGATCATGAAAAAAGGAAAAATCAAAATCTAACTCTTCCATTTTCTATTTCCAGTTCCAAACCTGCTAAAGAATGGATCAAATGTGGGTATTGTAGTGGGAGACATGATAAAGAATAATATTGATTTCCTCATGAGTCTTCTTTAGAAGAACAACATTAGAGTTCCAGACTCTCTCAAATCATCTTCATCAAATCACAAATGTTCTAAGGAAAAATACAATGAAAAGGGCAAGTGAAAGAGAAAGAAAAAGTAAAAGAATCAACTAAGGAGAAACGAAAGGGAAGATCCTTAGTGACAGTTGTGCTACCTAATCCTATATGGATCATTGAATCGAGTGTAACTCATCATATGGACTCATAAAATATAGAGTTTTCTTCATTGCAGCCATGCAACATGTCTTCAATATAGCTTGGTGTCATAACTTGTACACATATTTTTAGGAGAGGGTCAATGGAAGTGAGTGGTGTTACTTTCAACAACGTTCTGACTATCACCTAAACTAAAACTAATCTCCTTTCTGTTCATTAGATCACTCACCTTGGGTATGACATGCGAGTTGAGTTCACTCTGGATTTAGTATATGTCAGAGAGATACATAATGACACTATCATTATATTTATTATAGCTTTCCATCACAATCAGATTTAATCCTCTCACTTTGTTCTTCCTTCATATTCTTCCTCAAAATAACCTCTGCTTGATGATACTTTTGAGCCCACTTTTGATGTTGATGACATCTCTTCTAGCATAATTGATTGTCATGGTGATGGGGACCCACCTCCACCATATACTTATCACCTATCAAATCTCAAGGAGTTATCTCTAGATCCACCTACTTCTTTTCCATTAGATAATCTTCAAAGATAACACACTATGATTCAAGACACATTGGACTTCGGGCATACTTCTTCACATTTTCAGGGCATTACACCTTCCTTTTTTATAGCTTATTTGGATTCATCATTCCTTCATGGAGAACCCTTAAATTCTACCTCACATGTGGAGAATTGTTCCTTGGATGGAAAGAACACCTTATCACTTTGAGTATATTCTTCTTCTTCTTCACTTCATACAAGGTGGATTGTAACATGTTCATGTTCTAGGGAGGATGGATAACACTTCTCTTCTCGACATATTATTCTTAGTTGTTTAGGGGAGTTTTTATATCTCTTGTAAGTGGATGTTTTTCCCACTGGGGTTTCCTTAGTTACTTGATATTTTTGTTGTGCATGGGTACCTAATCATGCTCATTTATCGAGACCTATTTTTCATTTTCAATGTGTTTTTCTAAATGTTTTTCCTCATCCTAAGTTACGCTGAAGTGGGGGGGGGGGGGTTTGTGTGAGTTGTATTTTCCATATTTAATTTATATATTAGGTAAATTATGACCTCACTAGGTGAGTCATCTCACTTATACGAGAAAAAGGATCATATGTGTCATATGTGTAAGTGTGTCATATAGGAGTTACATTCAACTTTGGAAAGTAAAAACTCTCATCCTTTATGGAGGCATGATTAGCTATGCATTGAAGTTACTCAATACTCCCCTATATACACACCTCTCTTTTTGATTTATGAGCATGGAATTTTTTTTCCTTTAATGCATGCACATTTTTCATGGTTAATTTATTGCTTGAATCTTCAAGCTATTTCATCTCTCAGTTGAGTGAAACTCCTTGATATGCATGGATTCACTCTAGATCTTCGGCCTTCCTCTCTCTACTAGTTGAAATATTTTATGTTTAATTATGTATTTTGAAGCAATTTTAATATGTTTTCACAATGTACTTTGTAGTGGCTAATCGGAGTCAGTTGTTGAAGAATAGAAGATAATTTTGACAATCTATAATTAAGTTCTCTATTGTAAATTTACCAAAGAAGAAACCATAACTATAAAAAATTAAATTAAAAGTTAGTTTAGAATACAATTTTTAATAACACACACCCATTACTACTATAGTTTCACGTCTTTAACTATATTTTGAAAAAATTTGAAAACCAATCCCTAGTTTTTAATTTTTTGAAAAAAGGAAAAAAATTAAAAGAAATAAAAAACAAATAAATACATATTGTGGAGTGGTTTGAATGTTGTTTGTACGAATGGGGGTTTAGACGAAGGCATTGGAGGAGTAAAAGTGGGGTATTTAAGTCTGCCACCAATATATATAGAAGGGGTTCAAACGAACCCCCTTCGGGCTAAGGAGGTGTTTTGGAGAACCCCTTATGACTATCTACATGCATGTTATCCTAAAGGGGGTGTTCACTTGAACCCCCCTACATTGTCACACCCAAAAAAAATTGACTCGTGTTTTTAGCACAAGAAGTGGGAGACACTATTATGCTTCCACCCTTTTCTATTATAAAAACGTATGGAAATTTTAAAGGATTAATAAAATCAAAATTTAGATAAAAATCTCTTACTCTTCTATTCAAAGAACATATGGAAATTATAAATAATTTATAGAATCAAATTTTACTTTAATATTTAGTTTATCAAAATTGTAGAGATTCACCATAAATATATAGTAGAATCTGGGTCCAAATAGAGTGGTGAAGAAAAATCAAAATGAATGAAACTACCCAGATAAAAGCATACCCTTTACCAAAACCATAGGCTTCTCCCAAATTCGGAGTAAATTTCTAGTAGGTTGTATTTCCCACCCATGTGGGACCTAAACATGAGACCAAACATAACATGATAATTTTGTCTTTACTTCCATATTACTTGATTCAACTGTGCAACACCAAAAAAATCACAATATTTTTCACGAAACCATATGTAACATTTACACCAACATGTACAACACAAAAATGTCAATATGACACAATGTACAACCATGCCACACTTAGATAAATGAGGAAGTATGAGACTACAATACAATCTCGACATGAACATCATGAAATGGAACCTTACACACTATAAAATTTTCATGGTTCAATATTTGTCAAGTTTATTTAATAATTTAAGCCTTACAGGTTTAAAGAGCATACATCATGAAAAACATATAATTTCCTTTTTTTTTCCTAGATTGAATTTCCACTTCATAGTTATCCAAGGAACCCTTGAACATGTTTCAAATAAAAACATTACCTTATTTAAAGATCTTATGATCTAAAACATGTACAATGTTTAGCCCTTCCTGAAAGTCTTAGCATGAAAGACAACCATATGAAAATACTGCTAAACATTACAACAAACATGTCACAAAGTGACACTACACACTTAATTATGACAATAGGATCAGTTCCATATTTTTAAAAATTCCCTTAATGGTGGTCAACACACAAGTAAGCACGATGCTAAAGGAATCTATAACATGATAAAAGAAAACATTGGATCCATTTAACCCCTCATAGAAAATAAAGGTGTGAGAGGGGGTTAAAAGAGTAAAAAATGAGGATTTGATGTGAAGGTAAGAAAGTATTAACTTCAATCAAGACATTTAGATCTTAAAATGGGAGCATTCAAGGTGTACAACAAGAAATTAAATATGATATGCTTAACTCTTTTCTAAACTTATAAGGGTATTGTTACCAATACAAGACTTGTTTAAGAGAGAGATATACGAAGAAGGTTAAGAGAATGGTTCCTTTGGGTAGTTTTGGGATTTAAATTTTCTACCATCAAAATAAGTATAAAGGAGAAGAAAAAATTAACACTATAGATTATTTTAAAAACATCTAAACGGTAGAACAAAATATAACTCATAATTAAGGTCATACTCAAATAGAATGCCTTTTTTCAAGTGCACCAATATAATAAAAATTTCTTACCCATCACAAATAATCAATACTCAACTTTTATGTTAATAGAAATAGTGCTACTACAACTAATTAATATTATAAGTATATTTCAGTGATAGTCTATATTACAAAAAAATGAGAAACACTACTATTTCCTTCTTGTCCCACGTACCTGCAAACACCACATGGTCAACACAACTGCTAGCATGGCATCAAACTAAAAGTAAGCAAGATGTAAGATTTTTAAATTTTTATAGCAATAATGAAATTATATTCAACCAACTTCAAAGAATAGTAAGAATTATAATTCCATTTAAATTTGTTTCTAGAGCCAAGGAGAGAGATAGAGAGAGGAGAGATAAAGCACCATTTGTCTACATTCAATTTATTTTTAAGGAATTTTCAACAAAAAGTTTTGTTCAATCATTTACTCATGTTTACAAAGTTTTTTTATCATTATATTGCTCGGATAAGTTCATATGTCGATTGTTTCCAAGGAGAAGAAATTTTCTAAAAACATCAAATTCAGACAAGTTGCTAAAAATACATCATTTGAAAACCATATTTGAGACTCAAACACACAAGGGAACAAATTCCCACATATTCCCCTATATACATGAAAACACTCAGGGCTGAAAAAACCATAAACTGACAAACATGATTAAAATGGCGCTCATCTTTTTGAAGCTACTAGTTGTAAATACACCCAAGTGGCCTTGTCACCCAACAATGACAAGCCTACAAAATATATCAAGAAAAATACTTCACATGTTTTATCCAAACTGATGCTTTGTAGAAATCGTCACATAGTAATATAATATGTGTACGGAATCCAAAATCCATTTCGACAACTAGGGCCAAAATGGTGGGTCAAAACCAAACTACATGTTTTTACTTTCAGTAGTTATTTAAAGCTAAGAAATAGTCATTTGGGATCCTAAACATGTTAGGAAACAAGGTAAAATAGACATACAAGGGACAACTCAGGGTTTGATTGAACTCTCCACGACACAAGGTACCTTGCTAAATTTTTTTATTGCTATTTAGAGGTTTATACTCATGTTTTGTGCCTCATTGAAAATCAATTTTTTGTTAAGGTTGCACAAGGTCACCAAGGAGTAGTTTTCACTAATTTTTGTGTTTAACCCACCAACACATGATTTCTGAATCCAAAATTAGAATCTTGGTTTATCCATTCTTATTACAAGATAAAATAGATTAGTGATTTTCATTCATGCTCATTGGTTTAGTTGTGTATAATAGCGGGTTTTCGTTTAATACACCTAAATAATTTATTCTTCATTAATTTGATATAAAAATTCATTAAAATTTGGAAACTTAAAATTTTTAAACTTTTTAAGGATAAAGTGAGATGGCCATGCCTAATCAAGAATCGAAGCAACACGAGGGAACACTAAGCGTTCCACAACCACGATCCGTGAGATGACACAATTAAAGAGGATTTTATACAAACAGTTCATAGGCCTTACCCATAGGCTAATCCAAAATCCCCATTTTGAGTATCTCAAATAATCACAATATCTGAAGTGACCACATTCTATTAGGGAAAAATTTCCATTTGTACATACTTCCCCAACAACTTGTCCAAGGCCTCTACAAAATCCTTGTTGAGTAACTCTAATTATCATTATCATCCATAATTCCATAAATGCCAAAAGTGAGAAAAAATCCATATTTTCATTTCCCATCATCAGGGAAACATTGAGAAATAATATATCTTTGTTCCATTTAAATGGTACCCTAAAGAGGGATTTATCAAGTGCCTCATAACTAACTAGTCAGTCTAACTAGTACCCTACCATCTGTGATACTTGATTTTAAAAAATCAAATGAAAATGTTGAGGTTATTGTTTCTCCTAAAAAAGGTTAGAACCTATTTATATCCTAAAAAAATCTTAATAACTGTATGTAATGTGCATAGCACAAGGAAAAGAATACATATCTCTCATATGCTTCAGTAAACTGATTTTCTATGTATCACACGAAATCTAAAAGCTATAGTCCAGACCTACTATAAACACAAAATTGGGTCACACTCTCCTTGGTCCCTTGTCAAATAACCAACTCAAGCATACTCATCTAACCATGGCCCCTTCTACCCTAAATTAATATTAATTTAATTAACTTTAATTACATTTAATACCCATCCCTCACAATATTCATTACTTAATTATTTTAATTAAGTTAATTTCCGCCTCA
This sequence comes from Taxus chinensis, assembly GCA_019776745.2. Taxonomy (NCBI): domain Eukaryota; kingdom Viridiplantae; phylum Streptophyta; class Pinopsida; order Cupressales; family Taxaceae; genus Taxus; species Taxus chinensis. The sequence goes on along the minus strand of CM034156.1, from coordinate 513,837,255 downwards.
CCTAGACACCTCATCTAACCACCTCACCCTACACCTATTCTTGGTATGTTTCCATAACTAAAAATAACCAAGTCTTACTTTCCTTAATGAGCTAAAATTTGGTCTAACCCTAAAATCAATCCCTAAAATATCTCTAACCACATTCCCGCCTATTAGAAGGGAAGTTTCTGTTCTAATCCACGAGAATAAATAAATGGGCCCAAAAACTAGAAATATCTACCCATTTTAATAAACCTAAGGAATCCTGCCTTAATTGACAGCGGTCACCACTAAACTGACACCGCTCAAACCCAGAACTGTCGTTGGTTACCATTTATTCACCCAAATAGCTTTTCTTGGGGTTGGCAACATTCTGAGAGCAAGAAAGGAGGATCAGAAACTTCATCCAAGCGAAACAAGCATCCTTTTAGGCATCCAGACATCTAGAGCCATTACCATCATCAATCATAGAGCCATTGCATTCACAGGAGCACTCTCAGGAAATCACCTTTATAAGACCATACAAATATTCTTTGATCAACCAAATCCACCACTTAGCCCATCAAATCCTTAACATAGTAAGTATGGCCCTAACCAATGTAGGGTTTATTTTAGTTAGTAATCTTTATTACTCCTGTTATTAATCTATTGTTTGCATGCGTATTGCTTCATCACCCACTTGCTTGTAAACCCAAATATCCCTTCACTCACATCACAAAATCACCTATTACCACCTGTTGTACACTTCTGAGCATACCTAGGATCTCTACAGACCTCCCCATTCACTTGCCCAAACTTTATTTTACCTCAGATCACCCCTCGCCATTTAACTTATTTTGAGTTTCTTGTACCCTGACCATACCGACACCGGTGATCCACAACCGTGTCATTGGTTCTACCTAAACCAACATCGGTCACATTTAGCCAACGTCAATCTCTATGTTTTACACCTTGACCAAGAATAGACCCAACAATCACCATACCAGTTGACCCAAATAACCTAGAATTTGGCCCTGACTAGCCTCAGTACCTTAATAGACACCTCATCTCTCATATCCAACTATAGCCTAGCCTGTTGTGATTGGATTTGTTTATTGTATTTGAATGAGATACCTAAATCATATCAACTACAATAGGACCTTATTTATTTCTCACATTAACTTGTTTTAAACAGTGGATTGACAATCATCTAGGAAGTATCACACTTCTCGGAACTAGCATACGCTAGGTAGTCCACTGTCATATATCATTTAACCATGTGTTTGTGGTCTTGTTTTCTATTACAAGTAGTTCCTCCTAGCCAAAAGGAAGCTCTCACATTCAATTTTAGATCAAGAAGTCAAAACGTGTGCAACAACCATCAACTGACCAACATTTAATAGGTATTCCTCCTTGGCCCTTACCCTTATCTATTTCATCATTTCGAAAAGGTAAAGAAAATGGTGAAACAAAGTCCATCCTATAAATAACCATGAATGAATGCAACTTCACATGTAGTTGCTCTAAGTGCAAGTCTTCTACTACCACTATCCCAAGAACAGATCTAATAGAAGTCATCTTCACTATTGGCAAAAAAATCTCTTCGAAATCAATACCATTCTTATGTGCAAACCCCTTGACCACCAACTGGGCCTTGTACATTTTTCTACCTCTATCATCCTCTTTGACTCTGTACACCCACTTGTTTAACAATTCTCTGTTACCTTCGGTAGGTCTACCAAATCCCAAGTTTGATTTTCCATAAGATACTGATGCTCCTCATCCATGAATTTCTCCCACTTCTTCATGGCCTCTACATGAATTAATTCCTCAAATAACTCTGGATCTCCATTTGTCAATGATTAATAAATGATTAAGATATGGAGAAAAATTTTCAGGTTCCCTTCTTACCCTAGAAGATCTCCTTTTTTCAAGAGTTTGGGGTGCCCGTGGAGTAGGTACATGAACTAGTTACTTGGACACTTTACCATATGTAATGTCCTCCAACACTATGTACTCTTTTTTAGATTCCTCTCTCAAGATCGTGTAACTATTATTTATACATGAATTTTTCATTAAAGACCACATCCCTAAACCATAAGATTTTTTTGTCCTTAAGGATTCAAATTCGGAAACCAAAGTCATCCTCACCTTAACCAATAAAGGTGCATTTTTTAGATTTAGCCTCTAGCTTAGTCCTATCATCTTTATAGGTATGAACAAAAAACTTCACAACTAAATACTATAAGAAAGGAATAATCAACTTTCTTACCAGACGAAGCTTCCTCAGGTATGCCTCCATCCAAGGCATTTGAAGGTCCTCTATTTATCAGATATAAAATTGTGTCACTGATTTTACCCAAAACTAAGGGACATCCCTGCAAAAAACTAAAATCGTGCTCCTAACACTCTCCATGATAATCATGTTCATTCTTTCTGAAAATCCATTCTACCGTGGAGTTCCTGGAACTTTCCTTTGTCTACGGATTCCATTCCTAAAACAGTAATAAAAATGTATCGTTACAATATTATCCTCTGATTAACTAAAATGTTGATTTATTAAGTTAATCTAACGAGGATCAATAATAAATAATAGTAAATAAATATAGAAAGTGACCCAAGCAACTAGGCTAATGAATTTATAAACCCTAATTCGCAAGAAGAGTAAGGAAATGACTTAGCTGATCTGGAATGTGTCGTAAAATGAATTAAATATTCTGGAACCAGGAACAAGCATGCAAAGGTCCCAAAAAGGATATATATGAGCTTGTTTGACTGGATTGGGACACCTGGAAGAGAGGATCAAGGTGCATATGGTCGCCCTAGTATGAGTTTTGAGCTTCCCTGGTCTGTGCAGGAGGTCTAGAAACCAAAATTGTAGGGTATAGGAAGATGATGTTGAAGCCCTCGCTATCTGTCATGTGTAATTTGTTTCTCAATGCCATCAAAAACCCTAAAAAACATAAAAGATACAAATGAATGGGTTATCATGTGTATTGTCCTCAACTACCATAATGGTGGACTTACAAACTAAGCGATGCACTACATCTTATACCCAATGTAGTTTTATGTGCTTTTGTGAGAAATCATGCCCTAGGTGCTCTTGTGTTAGTCACACTTTGTGAAAGTAACGAGCAATAAATATGTGTAGAAATTTAATAGAATGGTGGTTGGAATAGAATAAAATTCTCTCCTATGCAGTGTGATGTAGATGAATCAACCTTGTGCCTTATGATGGAGCTAAATGGATGTAAATGAATCCTTTGATGGATGCAACCTTAGGTGATTATATTTAGTGACTAGTTCTTGGTCCCTCATTATGATCTCATAACTTTATATTTATATGGTTATCTTGTTATAATTTCATAATTAACCCTGAAAAAGGCCAACCATAGGAAATATGAAATGTTTCAAACGGCTGAAAAAGTGCCTAGAAGTGGGAAAAGGAGGTAGGGCACCTGTTCATAACGGCTAGAAAGTGCCCTAAAGTGGGAAAAGGATTAGGGCACCTGTAGGTGCCCTAGTCAAGGCCAAAATGATGCAAAACAAAAAAATAGAGTGGGCATGCATGTGTTAAAGGTCAGAAGTAATGACAAAAAGCAAAGTAAAATGGCCAAAAGATGAGGGTTAATTAGTACTTTCTTCACTAAAAAACCATATGAATAGTAGTATAAGACTGGGACTAAATAATGTCTAAAGTGTGTGATTTTGTGACTACATTTTCCCCCACTTTATGTTGGTGAGTGAAATGCTCAGTAACATAAAGTAGATAGAGATGTGTACCTGATGTCCATGTAGATTGATGTAGAAAATGTGCCAAAGGACTAAACAAAGCATGGAGTGACAAAAAATATGATGGAGCGTGGAAACTAAAGATGAAAGTTACAAAAAAAGTGATGAGAGTGAACCTAGGGTAGAAACGCGTGTGTAGTTGCCAATGTGTGTTATGTACCTGCATGGTTAGTATAGTGTGTTCTTCCACAAAATGTTGTTGTTGTCATTCTGCCATTGTTGTAGTTGCCCACAATGTTGACTGCTTGCTTCTCATATGGTTAAACCTATAAGGAGAAGATGATCAAGAAGTCAAATATGTATGTATATATGTAAAAACTACATTTGTATAGAAATGTGTACAATATGCATGTATATGTATGTAAGACTATGTAAATTTAAAATATGCAAATGAAAAATGGAACATGTGCACCTAATCCATGATTCTGCTGAGAATGGGTGTAGAAAGAGGATATATTGTCCTAAGTTTTTTAGGCGATCTGACGCCATAGGCCGAAGAAGTATAGGGAGGATTTCCATTGTATCCTCTAATCTTTAACTACTTCCCAGAATGCTAAGGACTACCATGTCCTGTAAAATCCACTGTGTACGAGGTTTTTAGACTGGTCTGAACCCACTCATTGTATAACCCACAATGCCAAGGGCGGAAAAACTGAACTGAACTGAACTATGTAGAAGCAATGTATAATATGTAAAACCCAAATGATTCCCCCCTCTTTGGGGGAACATGCAATGTCATGGTGATAGGATAATGTGGCCCTAAAAGAGGACCAACCGCATATTTAACTCTGCCCTATAGGGGGAAATCTGGTGTGCTTGGTAGAAACCAAGGTGCACACAAACAAGGATGGCTAGACAAAGATAAGTGTTAGTACGAACACACATGTATTGAGAAAGTAACGTGTAAGCTATGAAAACAATGTATAAGACTACCAAGAAATGTAGTAATGTAAACATGTAAAGAATAAAAAGTAATCCACACAAAGTAGGGATCTAAACATGGGACATCACTTATGATGTCACAAGACACACAAGAACATCATGGCCGCATACAAAAAACAAGTGTGCATACCAAACATAGGGTACAATGCCCACATACAATAGCAAACAAAAGCAAGAAAGTACAAAACATAGATAGCCATGGAAGCATGTAATCCTACAAAAAAATATTGCACATGAAACACCCGTTAGAATGTTTGAGAAAGATAACCAATATGTTAAAAGCATGAATAATCATATAATATAAGAGTACTAATACAAAATGAAATGATATCACTTGTGAGAGATGAATGTGGATTCCCCCAACAACCAATGTAGGATGGGTAGAAGGTGAGCATCCATACTACATGAAAAATATATGTATATACGATCAATACTAAGCAAAGGTGTGAACGTGCATGTGTGTATGGTATAGAGAAATGACATACAAGAGATCTATCTAGCATGTGTAATAAAGAGACCATATACAAGCAACTGTAAAAAGAACAAAAACATGCCCCCAAGATATGTAACATGTTGTGGATGGGTGTAATGGAATGCAAGATGGAAGGATAGGAGCCATGTACCCCCTGAGTGAATGGAAATGTATGCAGTGAGGTCCATTTGGTTTTCCCCCTCAGCCGTCAAGAATGAACCACAAACAAGAGTGCGTCATCAAGAAATGGTCGAATATTGTGTGTTGTGTCTAACGCGCTGTGATGAGTGTGTATTATGTTGATGAGACATGACCTATAAATGATGTGTGCATGACCCCTGTATCCAAAGCATATATCATGACAAGATGAATGAAAGAGCGATGATGTAGCCTAAAGTGTATATCACTACTATATGAATAGAGGGAGTGGTGATGTAGCCTAAAACGTATAACACTACAAGATGAATGATTAAGATAAGTGACAATCTATTTATCCTAAAGTGTATGTCACTATATGATGAAAGGAAATGGGTAGTGATGTAACCTAAGGTGTATGCCGCTACATGATGAAATAATGGAGGTGGTGATTTAGTATACAATGTATACATTTATGAGAGTAAATGATAGAAGTGTGTGACTATTTAGCCTAAAGTGTATGTCACTACCCTAGGAATGTCACATGATGACATGTTGCATGATGAGTGTATGATCCATTTGATCAGAAAACCCTCGACAGTTGAGTATGGACCAAGTAACTAAAGTGTGTTATAGGGTAGTGAGTGCAGCTCATAAATGAAAATGTAGCATGTATGACCATGTGATGAGTAGGATTTGTAAATATGTGGTGTGGACAATACAAGGTATGATGCGTAGGGTTTGTAAGATGTATATTATGTAATATGTAAAGTGCAATAGTTGGTGTAGATAGAAATGAAATATGTAGTGATAACATGTAAAAATAGACTCATATGGAATGTAACCTAGTGTAATATTTTGAATATGTGTATAAATGCACAGTGTATGATGTGACTAAGTGTGTAGATACCCAAAATTGATGTAATACATAAATGAGGACTAGTATAATGTAGAATAAGTGTATATTCAAGAGTGTATGATGCACAATATATGAGGAAATGTAATGTGTAATGCCTAAGGTTTGGTGGGTGTGGTTCAATGTAATGGTAATCCCTCAAAACACAAGTGTGAACCGAAGCATAAGAGTGTGTCATCAGGTAATGAGTGTATTGTGCTAAGCTAAGTGTATAATTTATTAAGAGGGATAATGTTTAGTGGGTTTTTGAGTTGTTTCCCTAAAAGAGAGGTAAGGTGAAATACATCACCTACAAGTTTATCCATGAAAATGTAAGGAACAAGCCAATTGGGATTAAATTTTCCTTTAAGAGGTGCCTCAACATCTTTTTTTTGGTTTTTTTCCAAGATGAGGTCACTGATTGACCATTTTTGTTATATATATTTTCTATGTTTCATGCCTTAGGCACATTAATGGCACAACATGACGATACTCAATGCAAAAGATGCATATATTATATCATTCTTAGTCTCCTCTCCTATGAATATAACTATAGCTGCATTGAAAATTTGTGCCTTGGTCTTGTCTTTGTTGCAGAAAAATTACGCTATTATCTCCTTAACAATGAAGTGCATATCATCACCAAAGTTGATCCACTGTGTTATCTCTTATCCTACACACACGTCTCAGGACGTCGACTTGATGGGTTATGCTCCTCACATAATTTCATTTTAAGTTTATCCCATAAAAATAAATCAAGGTGCAGGTCATATCTGATCAATTGGCTACAACACCCCTCTTGGATACATCACATATTTTTGATTCCTTTTGTGATGATTTCATTTCTTATACCATTGAATCCCATATATGGACAATGTAATTTGTTGGTTCTTTCTATAACTATGGGACTTGATATGGGGTTCTCTTTATTACCCCACAGTGTGATCCACTCCCCTTCACATATTGTTTAGGGTATTATTACATAATTTTTTTTATTGAATATGAGGCTCTCATTTTAGGCTTGCTTACTACTCATACATCCATGGCGACTCTTAATTAGTCATAAATCAGGTTAAGGATACATATCACATGAAGGAGGAACATCTCATTCCATATAATACACTTGTAAAATATATTTTAGCTACCTTTGAGGTCTATTCCATACTATTATTCCTCGCAAAGATATCCGCCACGTAGATGCTATGACAAGTGTTGCATCACCTATCCAACAAGATATTACTGAAAACAAGCAACTTTAATTATTACAAACTTATGTCATCCTTCTATCTCTACATTACCTATTACATCTTGTGCCATCACATGTAGTCAAGACACTACTGAGTGGTTCATGCCTATTTATAATTATGTATATAAGAAACTATCCATGATACCTTGTAGCCTCACAAAGCTCACCAGTTACGTCGTGAGGATACTCATTACATTATCATTGGGACCATATTATTTAAGCATGTTGTTGATGGTGGTCTTCTTAATTTTCTTTCACTAGCAGATATTCCCACTGTCATCTCACAAATCCATGATGGCATATGTGGTGGTCATTTCTCGTGTAAATTTATGTCACAAAAAATATTATGCCAAGGGTATTATTGGCAAACAATGGAACAAGATTCTTTGGACTATGCTACTCACATTTAAAAATTCCAAAAACATGGAAATATCCATCATGCACCTGTTTATGACCTCCAACCCATTGTGCCAACTTGACCTTTCTCCATTTGGGAATTTGACATAATTGGTATAATCAATCCTGAATTGGATGATAGACACAAATTCATAATTATGGCTACCAAATACTTTACCAATTAGGTTGAAGCGGCTCTCTATGAACAACCATTGATATAGACATTAGTAACTTTCTAATCACACATATTATCACATGTTTTGGTGTGCCTTTTGATATCATCACTGATAATGGAATTTCATTAAAAAAGAAATATGTTAATAAATTTTGTGCTAAATTTAAAATTAAAGAATCCTTCTCTACACCTTATTATCCAAAGGGAAATAGCCAAGATGAGGCCACCAAAAAAATTATTGTTAAAATCTTACACAAGACACTTGTATCTAGCTATACCTATTGTCATAACCAACTCTTCTACGCACTATGGGCTCATTGCACTAGTGTCCATACATCTACTAATGCTACCCATTTTTCATTAGTTTATGGTGTTGAGGCTATCATCCCACTTAAATTCTAGATACTATCCTTGTGAATCTCTCTCAAATGTATTCTTAAAGAAAATGAATATTGTGAAAATAGATTACAATAACTAGAAATGTTGGACTCGTGTTATGTCCAAGCACTCAAACATATCTACGTGTATCAATATCACATTGCTCATGCCTATACTTTAAAGTCTCATTCTCAAAAATTAAATATCGGTGAGCTCATTTGGAAAGAAAAACAAAAAAATACAAATGCCGAGCCACGTCTGAAAGGAAAATTTAAGCCCAGTTGGCTTGATCCCTACATTTTCACGGATAAAATTTGTGCTGGTGTATATCACCTTGCCATTCTTTTAGAGAAACCACTTGAAATCCCACTAAACATTATACATGTTAAGAAATACTACACTTAGATTAGCATAATATGCTCATTACATGATGATGCACTCTTTCCTCCCTAGCTCATACTCAACTTTTGAGGGGTTTTAACTGCATGATCCTTTTCAATCACACACTGGAAGGCATTATCGATCCTCCCCCTTTTATCCTAATAACATATTACAATATCTTCATTCTACTGTCATCCATTCTCCCTTATTACACTAACATCATTCTATCAAATACGCATTCTATTCAATAAACATTTCATCTCTCACATTCCATTTGATATTTATTCTTATTTACCATACACATGTTATCTACCATTACTAACATTATAGTGAGAATTTATATTCATAAAAAACGAACAATACACATGCTAGAACAATAACCATACAATCATACAACATCCATTACATCGTAAAGGCATAACATTACATCATAGATTTATCATATATCAAAAATAGGTGTCCATATATATATCGCCCGTACAATCATCATCAAATTTATTTTTTCATAATAGGGGGAAGGATCCCATATCATATACAAAAGTCCCAATAAGACCTCATCATTTCTATCTCTCTCATGCCCTATGAGATACCTAGAATTTGTTTCCTCTCTACCAATACGATACCACTATTCATGGCCCTGATACTTCTCTACCTATCTCTTTAATAAACTCATATCTGTAGAATTCTCTGAGAACTGACTAAAAAATTCTATGTACCACGTAAACACATTCTGGGCTAAGGGAAAACCACCTACTCCTTCTTTGGCTCATCGAATCTCCTTACATGCCTCATCCCTCTTTCCTAGTAGTATTGTACATATATCAACTTCTTTGGCTACTAGCTCAAATAGATGGGCATGCTCTCCCACTATATCATCCACGTATTCTAGTATAACTTCACCTTGGACATCCATCATCACATTCTGCGTCAATGTGCAGATGGATGTTTCTACGATAAATTACCACTAGGCACTACCTATAAACACACAAACAAACATGTTACCACACTATACAACATAATATTAGAGATCCATAACAAACACAATGTGTACATAAACAAATACTTATGATCAACCATGACCAATGATATAGTATCGGGGGCATTTGCATCCCCCTCTTCCCCTCATCCAGGTGGTAATTGTTTTAGGCCAGCAAATAATGGGTACAATAATACCTACCGATGAGCCACCCATCATTCCCTATACTCCTTGGTGAAACCCGCATCATTTCCATAAATAGTTGATATCGCTAGATCCACTTCATCTGGCCTCGACAAAACTAGGTTCTCTTTTATGGTCCCTGACCTAGCATTAGCCCACCTAGGTGATTTGATAACTCTCAACCATATGTGTGGCTCTGGGGGTACATCTTGAGCGATACCAAATCATTGTGACACCCTCTCTACCTAAAAAATTTATTCCACACTTGCGAAGAAGTTCTCTAGCCACATATTCCTCCGAATATATCGCAACTCTGTCACATCCTCTGGCCATCCCCCATAGTAACAATATGGCATCTATATAACTTCCTCAGGCGCCATCCTATCTATGAGTATCTTAAAGGTATCTGTAACCATATTCCCGCAATGAATGTCAACCCACCTCATCACAAATATCTTTGGCCTAGCCCACTCCCCTTGTAACTATATACTTGTATACTCGTATTCCCACACATGTGAAAGTGTGGTGGATCTTATCCCTCTACCATGCTCATCATGTGTAAACTTGAACAAATATTTATATATGTGGGACAACACACACCGTGCCCATACAGATGTAGTATCCCCCTCCTCAATCTTATGGCATATGTCATGCATCTTATAAAAGATACCTACACTTCCTACCTCTACAACTATAAATGATGCAACCACAATTGCTATGAACTTTTGGAAGCATGGAAGACTAGACGACAAGATAACATCTAGGCTAATATGGGCCTCAGTCGGTACATGAGTCCCCATTAAATACCATCTCATGGCTCGCATTTGCCACTCCATATCCTTCACTGGCATGACTGGAAATCTCCCCGCCATAATTGGAAATCATAGTATGTGATGTACATCCTCCAACATCACGATCATCTCCCTTATAGGTGAATAGAATGGTCTTCTGTCCACATACTAACCCTTACATAAGGAAGTCAACATGGGCATATTATGGGGCAAATCCCTTATCTGTGTTAGATGTTGTAGGCTGGCATGGTCTGTCACATCCCAATTTTCATCTTGAAAACCCAATGCAAGAAACATGCTCATATTCTGACCACCATGGAACTCCCTTGAGTGGATATCTCTTAGGACGAGACAAAACAACAAAAAACGTAGCATTAAAATACATTACAAGACCAAATACAATAATTATATACTAGCACCATGTTTAGAAACATTATACATCAACTACATACATCCTGGACTAGGGTGCCAAGATGTAGGACTGGGGCACCTAGGAACAGGACACTAATGCCTGGCTTTAGGTCCTTTTGTCCTAGGGGTCACTAGTGCCCTCACCGCTTCTATCTATGTCTCAAATTCCGAGAAAATAAAAAATATCAAATTTCTAAAAATTCAACCAAAATTACTACTACGCTATACACCTTGCAAAAAACTATTCACTTACCACATCCACGGTTATAGGTGATGCTACAGCAGTCACCACCCTCTCAAACTGACTTAGACGCATTTCTCTCGCTTGCAACATTTTTAACCTCTACATGCTCACTCTCATAATCACATACAAAAAAATGAAGTGATTACACACTCTTTCACTTCACTACTTATAGTTACGCTTTTTTTCATCACTTAATTACTATAGTCATTCTTTCACATATATTTCAACTAATATGCGCTACACTATTTTTTTCATATCTTGATAATTTCTTCTCCAATTTTCTCCTCATTTGTGGCATTCTTTTTAGGATTCCTCTTACCACCATATTGAACATGTTTTGCACACATTTCCTCTTTTCAATGTTATCTTCCATCCAATTTATATACACTTTGGCAATTTTTATGCATTCTATCAATTTTGTGCTTACTTTCGACTTAGCATTTATTCTTTTCATCAGTTCCCCTTTCGCTAAAAGTGGGGGCATATCATTGGGCTCATCCTATAGTCCCCCTTACATTAGACGTGACTATTGAATCTTACTAACTCGCCATTTTTCAAACGTTTACTAATTCACCACCAATCCCCCCTAATGACTTAATGTGGGGGCAAAAAAACATACAATTTTGTTTCTAATACCATATTTCATCCTTCCCCCCCCTAATGACCTAAATTGGGAGAAAAAAGTGATTAAAAATATTTTCATGTGAAATTTCATCAAATTCTAATGACTCCCCCCTAATGACCTAACCTAGGGGTAATTTGCATAAAATATCTCTATGAGTAACTAATCAATCAATCAATCAATTAATGTGTTTAAAATTTCTAACAAGTCAACATCATTAAACTTTCGTACAGGAACTCTTACAAATATATAGGAATAGACAATCCTTAAATTAAGGAATCATATTCTCTCTCTATAAATAACTCAAAGTTATATTAAGCAAGTTGTTTTAGCCACCCAAACATTATTATTATCATAATATTATATTCAACAACTTAACTATATAAAAAAATGTATGCACTAATATTATACTTTTCCTAACATTCCCCCCCTTAGTGCGAACATGGGGAAAACTTGTCTTTGTACTTACACCTACTTTCATGAATAGGTGATTTTCATAGGACAATAAAAAACCCGACATATGGTTTTACAACGGTTGAACAAAAACTAATACTAGTGGTTTTCAAGTGGATTACCAAAAACCACATCATGATGTGCCAAGTAGTATTTTTAGCCCTCATCAATATCTCATTGGAGGGAATAACATAGGAAACACAAGTCACCAAACTAAACAATAGAACACATACTAGAAATATTTCACATTTCCACCTCTAAGAGTTCCAATGTTCTTCGTTGTAGCCACTTTTGTTGATCAATGCCACAACCACTAAAAGTTGCCCTTGACTTTAGCCATTTTGGTGTAGAATGAGAATAGAAATGTTGGCCTTTAAATTGATTCTCCCTTGGAAGCTGAGCAGAATAATAGATTTAACAAGATACTTATAAATAGAAAAATCATGGTATAAGTTGTTTGGTATCCGAGGAGGGGATTCAGCTGACTCTTTGTCACTCAGGTGTTGGAAAAATGGCTAGCACCTTATATAAGGATTTGATCTATCCTCACTACTTTAGGTCGTGCCTTTCAACCAGGGTGAGAGGACCCGTTTTGTAACCTTTGTTAGTGAAGGACATGAATAGATCCTTCTTTGTACAATTTTCAAGGGAACCTTGACAAAATATGATCAATACACCACAATTTAACTCTCACGAGTTGTCACTTATAAAGAATGGAGATATTTTCTGAACAAGGTTCAGGTTAATAAAGACACTTAAAACCTACTTTCTTTTGTATATTTTGGCAGTAGAATTTTTTCATTTGTTGATTCACAACACAAACATGGGTACTTCATGTAGGATTCATGGTTATTTGAAATTTTTGATGAGGAATTAAGCAAGATGAACTTGATTTCACCAGGTCTATGAGAACCTGTACAACAACTGGAAAACTAATAGACATAATGCTTCAGAATAACCAAAATATTCCTTCAACCAGAAGGTGTGCATCAATGGAGGCCCAGATCTGCACGGTTTCACACAATATTTAAGAATTCAACATGAAGGCTCGAGCTAAAGACTCAATTAAACATTAACAACCCCTAGTTCATCATGCCTAAGATACACTCATAGGCTTGCAAACAATATTTATCAACATAGCGGAAGTAAAATGATTTTAAATTGTTTATTTCATTACCAGATGAAAGATCTTCTCATAATAAAATTGCAAATGCAAAAATACTAACACATGGACGATATCTTATGTGATTTGGAGATATTTTAATATAAGATTACAATAGGAACAAGAAAAACTATTTAAAAGACATTCTGATATAAAAGTAGACACAATTTTACCCAAGATCAACATAGATTAATTCAAGATTTACCAAATTCATCAGCAGAGGGAAAGTTTCTCGAACAATCTCAGAGCTTTTCAATGGTTGTACACTTGCAACCATCTTGACATGATTGAAATCTAAAACACAAGAAATTAACAAGTTTCTCTAATGGTCTCTCAAGAAGATGGGATTTCTCAAATTTTCTAGTAAAAATTAAACCTTGACCATTTGTAAGAGTATCCTCATTGCATTTATACAATTCACTCACTCACTCATCCCAAATTTTCCCCCCAAAAACAAGAATATTCAAGGAATCCTTTACTTGTTACAAATTTGTCTCAGAAAGTGATGTTTAAAAAATTTACACCCAAAGCTGCCAGGTGGATAAATCATGAATTGATCACGTTTCTCAGACCCTCAACTATGACTGGGATGCCATATCATAATTTTTAATAGTCCTTCTAATCATTCTTTTATTCTATCGTGTGATAAATCCCCTTTTTAATCATTTTTAGGTGGCTCTATATAGCTGGATCTGACAAGCAATCCTTTTCACCCTTGAGAATACACCTTGAGAAATGAGTTCCCTCACATGGATGCCTCTCACATTCATGTACGGACTGCCACAGTCTACAAGTCAAGTTGCCAAGTGAAAATAGGAGTTAGCAGAAGCCTCCACATGCTTCCTTAATGCAACTACAAAGGTGAATTCCATAGGTAGGTTGCTAAATGAGCGTGGTCCTTCCACGTGTTCAAGACCCTAGAGAACTGCATCAGTTCCTGAACATTCAGAGTATGGGAAGGCCCAGTGGAAGATCCCACATGTTTTTTTGGCGCAACTTCAAAGATAAAGTTTAGAGGAAGGACCTCAAATGAATGTAGGTTCTACACATGCCCTAAAAAAGAACGGGATCACCATGTGTCTCAGTCTGAAAAGTTGTTTGAAAGAGTTTTAAGGACCAGTAAAGGTGACACATGCCTAGGGTGAGGATCACCACGTGTCCCAGGTCTTAGAAAATTGCTTGAGAAGTCTGAGTATAGAGAGGAGCCAACAAAAGCCTCCATGTGTCTCCTTGGCACAACTGCAAAGGTAGGACCCATAGGAGGATCCTCAAATGAGCGCATGACCTCCACATGTCCATGATATGACAAAACTACATCGGCCGTTTGAAGAAAAGTCTAAGTATGGGCAGGGCCAGCGGAAACCTCTAGGTGTATCCTTGATGCAACTCTAAAGGTCAAACCGAGAGGAAAATTTTCAAATGAGCGTAGGCCCTCCAAATGGACAAGATTCAAGCTGAAGTGGGCTTCAGAGTTTTAAAATTCCCTGGCGACCCGCCTCTCTACTCCTAACTTTTGATGTGGGCCCCAACAGAGTTGTGGATTATTTCATAACTTTTCTCCCTAGTACAAAAAGGCAAAAACTACAAAATGCTCTACCGACCCGCCTCCCCGCTTGTAACTTGAAAAACTACCACGTGTCCTTCATTGGGGTCAAAGTAAGACTTTTTCCCTGCTGCTTCATATTTTAATGAATAACCAATTAGATACAATCGGGGCCACGGGGCCAGTTTGGTACTTTTTACAAATGTGACAAAAGTGACAAATTTCACTAAAAAGACCCATCAGGCCGCATCCAACCAGAAAGGACCATGTTTCCACAGATGTTGGGACAAAAATTGACAGGGAAAACATGACTGTGGAAAAATAGAAGGAAGGGGAAACCCTGAATTCACACCCAAATTACAAATTCTTTCTCATGGATAGGGAAACGGAAAACAATATTTGGACTCAATGTGACCTTCGACCAAAGGAAAGGACTGACCATGACCACCAAATGAAGGAAAAATATTTCATGCATCAATACAGGGAGATAGAAAAAACTTAAGACCTTGTGGACTGAGACATTTTTTGAACAATCAGGGCAAGATTAGATTGAGCACCAACATCAGCTTTGACTCGGGGATGGACACTCCCTGCGAGTGCCGCAAGAAAAACAAACCATACCATGTGCCAAAAATCCATTGGGCAATGGAGTTAAAAAACAATCTTGCAAAGCCAGAAAGACAATAACCAAATCCCCTAAGAATGAACTGAGAAAGCAACAAAAACTAGTCACCAAGGACAAGGAAAAACTGAAACAAAAAAATATGAAAACAAAACAAAAACAAAATACTATACACTATACAATGGCACGTGTCTTGATTCTAAGAAATCAATCAAGGAAATGTTTCAAATTCCTACCATTAATAGGAAACTCAAGCAATTCCCCATCTAATTCTTTTAGGAAAAAGGTGTGCTCTCCAATCTGAATGTCAATAGAATAAGGGACCATCCATAATCCATCAAAATTTCCATTCTTTCCCTTACCCTTATGTTTGATATCCCATAGTAGCACCAGATCTCCCACACTGAAAGCTCTTAGATTCACCTTTTTATCAAATATCTTCTTCAATTTCTCCCTTAACCTCACATGTCTTTGGTGGTACTCTCTTCTCTTATCATCCAATTCCACAATTTTATTTATATGAGCATCATAGGGATTCAACCCCTTGTCCTTTAATTGTATGATAAATTGGTAAGAAAATATTTGCATATATAGGGGAAGTAAAGCTTGAGTTCCATATACCAATTCAAACGGATTTTTTCCAGTATCTCTTCTAACAGTGATTCTGTCAGCCAAAATAGAAAATTTCAACTACTCACCCCACTTTTGTTTGTTTACTTCCAAGGTTCTTCTGATTATTTTCAATAATTTTTTGTTTCTCGATTTTTCCTGTGCATTACCTTGGGGATTATAATTTGATGCATACCTTAAATTGATCCCATATTCTTGACACATATCCACCAAATGTTGAGCTCGAAAGCTCATGTCATTATCAGCAACTATTTTGGTAGGTACTCCAAATCTGTAAATGATATAATTCAGAATGAAATCCATGACAATTTGGTGGGTTTCCTTCTTAGTGGGGATTTCCTCCACCCACTTGGTGAAGTAATCAGTGGCCACTAATATCCACTTATGGCCTGCACTTGAAGAATCTGAAATCTCCCCAATGAAGTCCATCCCCCACTTCTTAAAAGGGGCTTCAATTGATATAGGTTGCAACAGGAGGGATCCTGAAGCTTTTAATCTCCCTGAAAAATGCTGACAACTCTCACACTTCCTAACCAAAAAAGTTGTATCTTTGAAAATATTTGGCCACCAGTAAGCAACCCTTAAGATCTTATGTGTTTTTATTCTCCCTAGAAAATTCCCCCCACAAACTCCTCTATGGAAATCATCAATTATTTTCTGGACTTCATCTTCGATGATACATCTCAAAAGAACTCCCTCAAGGTTCTTCCAAGATAACCCATAATCAATGATGATGTATTTCCGAGAGGCTAACTTAAGTGCTTTCTTTTTATTCTTACTTAAATACTCAGGGCACTGTAGATGTTTGAGATAAAAAATAATATCCTTTTACCATTCAGAATTTATAAATTTTTCAAGGATATTCAACCTTTCTTCTTCAACTTCATTTACCTCAAATGTTTGTAGGTTTCTCTCTTCCATAAGCTTTGCTAGGCCCAAACCTCTAACCAATTTTGTAGTTTGGATATCCATGTCATATTCTTACAACTTATTTACCCATCAGCATCTTTTTCTTGAAATTTCCATCTCTAATAGGATATCCTTAACCATGGTATGGGGAACATAAGTAATGACTTTCAAACTCAAAATATAGGGCTTGCAATTTTTTGTGGCTCTAACCAAAGCAAAAGCATGTTTCTCCATGATAGTATACTTCAGTTTTGCCCCTTGTAGTGCTTTACTAAAGAAAGAAATTGGCCTTTCAACTCCTTCATCATCCTTTTGTAACATGACAGATGTAATGGTATTCTTTAAAGTAAAGGAAAACATTTGGAAATCCTTTTTATAATCAAAAGCTGCTAAAATAGGCGCATTCTTCAATGATTCCTTAATCCCAGTAAAGGCTTGAATAGTTATTTCTTCCCATTTGATACTCTGATCCTTCTTCAACATATTAGTGATTGGGATAGTCAATTCATAAAAGTTGGAAATAAGCCTCCTAATAAAATTTATCTACCCAAAAAAGGATTGAATTCCCTTTTTATTTCTTGGAATAGGAACTTTGCTAATGGCTTCCACTCTCTCAGGATCAATCATGACTCCTTCTTTTGACACAATTTGTCCAAGAAACTTTTCCTTTTGAACCCCAAAATGGCATTTCTTAGGGTTCAATGAGATACCATATTCCCTGCATCTTATCAACATTTTTTCTAAATGTTGCAGGTGATCACTTCTCTTCCTATAGAAAACTGTCCCATCATCCTGATACACAACAATGAAGTCATTTATATATCCTCAGAATGCTACATCCATTTCTCTTTGAAAATTAGCTCCAGCATTCATCAAGCCAAACCAAATCTTTACATACACATAAGTACCCCATGGGGTAGCGAAAGCATTTTTTATTCTTTCTGATTGCTTCACAAGTACATGGTTATACCCAGAAAAACCATCCAAAGTAGATAAAAAAATTTGAACCTATAACTAACTGCAACATGTTATCCATATTTGGCAAGGGATAGTTATCCTTGATTGATGCCTTATTTAAGTTTCTAAAGTCCACACACAACCTTATGTCCCCATTCTTCTTTCTAATAGGTACCAGGTTTGCTACCCATGAGGAGTACCTTGTAGGCTATATAATTCCTCCATCCCTTAACTTTTTCAATTCTTCTTGCATTTTTTAGGAAAGGAGGGGATTAATTGGTCTTTTTCTTTTCCTGAATGGCTTGGCATTAGCTTCCAGGGGTATTTCATGTTGAAAAAGGTCTTCCCTGTATGCTTTCAGTTCTGAATATGACCAAGCCAAGTAGTCCTGGTACTTTTTTAGAAATTGGACATATGAGTGCTTTTCTTCTTTGTTCAAGTTACTACGTCCTAGCCATATTCTCCTAGGTTTATCCTTTGTGCCCAGGTCATATTCTTCAACATCTCTTGAGGCTGACATGTGTCTATTGACAATGCAGTCAACATTATCAAAATTTGATTCTAGTGCAACCAACCCTCTGGGAATAGTATTAGTCTTCAACTGAATAATGTCCTTACCAAATAAAGTCTCCTTTCCTTCAGCTGCACAAACCATTGGTTCCCAGTCTATACTTTGATTGGAAAATTCTCCTTTATTTTGCAAAAACCTTTGGACCTGAGCATCATCTTCAAATACCTGCCAGTGCTTGATATTGTCAGGGACAGATGGCCTGGTCAATATTTCAACATCATATTCACAATAGGGAGACATTGTATAATTTTCAAACTTTGATCCCAATACTGCCAATTTATCTACTACAATATTATCACTCATATCATGATGTATTATATTGAAAGAGTCAAACATTTCGATGAAGTCCCAAACTGCATGCTTATATTGTTTCATTCTTTGATTCTTTGTAGCATACAACTTTCTGACTTGTTTGACTATCAACTTTGAATCTCCTTTAACAAAAATGTCTCTAATACCATATTTCCATGCAATCCTTAGACCCAAGAGCAGTGCTTCATACTCAACAATATTGTTTGTGCACTCAAAATTGAGTTTAAAAGAAAAATTAAACTCCTCTTGGCTTGGAGATATCAAGACAATACCAGCACCATTACCAGATCTAGAACATGCTCCATCAAACATTAAAGTCCAAGGAGAACCAACCTTCTTAGGATACTTGCACTCATCAATTTTATGCTCCTTACAATCAACATATCCCACAAAGTTATCAACATCAACATCTATGTACAATACTTCATAAGAAGCATTGTTAGGGTCCTCAATGAGATGTAACATTTTCTTCTCACCATATAACTTCACAAGGCTTCCCTCAATTGGTATGGTGGCATAAGACATTTCCATTTGCACACTTCCACCCACACTAGCTTCCCATTTTCTAGGATAACAACATTCCCCACTTAGCAGGACAATCCACAATTACTACATTCAAAGTTAAGTACTTGCCTGGATAAGCTTCCAATTGCACTACTAAGCCTTTGACACATCCAACTACTGGCACCTCTCTTGAATCCATGGCAGTACATTTCCCATAAGTTGTTGTTACTTTGATATTCAACTCATTCATGACCTCAAGAGGCATTACATTACATGAAGCTCCTGAGTCAAACATGCAGTTATGTAACAACCTATCTTTAATAATCAGAGTAGTGAAAAATGGATCCACATTCAGCTGAGACTCAACCAAAGAAGTTCCCAAATAAACCTCAGGTGTTTCCCCAAGTTCCTCCAATGCTTGTGGTTTTTCTAATTCTGCAATGGCAGGAGGAACCTCTACATTGTTCACATTTTTAGCCTGGGTAACCTTTTCTTCTTTAAATCCCAAATATTTGAATGCTCTTTTCCTATGCTCAGGGATTCTAAGTAATTCAACAATAGGAACAATGAATCTTGATCTGACTCAAGATTTGGGCTATGTCACAAGAAATATAATTGGGTAGGGCAGTGTTAGAAGGGAGATTCACAACTTCATCTGATAATATGGGATTCTTCTTAGTCCGAGCATGGGGAGGAACACAAGTTTTATTTGGGGAAACAAGGCCTTTTCTAGATGCATATTTTTTAGGAGTTTCCTTAGGGATATTGGTAAGAACTAGAATTTTATTTTGGCCTGAGGCCCTACCCCTTTGACAAATTTTCTTCTTGTATTATATTCTTTTTCTTGGGTAACTACTGCATTCATTAACAACTGTTTGTCCTCTTCTGAAGGAATTCCTCCATCATAATTTTTAATCATTAATGCCCTTAAGTACTCAAAATCATTATTAGGAAACTCAAAATCTTGTACCATATCAATTTCAAAATTATGAGTGGGAGGAAGAGGTAATACCCGGTGAATGCAATCCTAGAAATCAAGCAGTAGTTCTAGCACTTATTAGTTCAGTTGAGGTTGTTCCCTGTTGTGAACTTGCAAAGTAATCCATCATGCATGCATCATCATTTGTCTCATCATCATCAGCTTCCTCAACTTCTTTGTCTTCATCACATGGGGAATGGGGAAAGAAACATCTATCACACCACTCCATATCATGGACCTCTTCCACAGTAGCAACTCTGGAAGCTAAAGGATCAGGCACCAATCTATTTTCCTGGGGTTGGGGCTGTCTATTTCTTGATCCCATGAGCTATTTACCCCTGTCATCTGATCTATGATCACCTCTGGATGATTATCAAATACCTCTTGACCTTGTGGCTTGTGCTGACCTTGGGAACCTTGTCCAATACCCTTCTATTCTCTGGCCAGTTTATAGGATATTTCCTTAACAGCTCCGGCCAATGTTTTTACAACCTCTTCTAGATCCACAAACTTACTTGACTGAGGCTTCTCTAGATTGATCAACTTGATACCTTCCCTCTTAGGAGGCTTACTAACTATTTTGATATTGTTTTCAATCTGCAAAGCCATGGTGAAGGCTTGCCTCAAAGTTCCTGGGTTTTTGTCCCTTAAATAATAGGTAACCTTTTTGTCAAAAGCATCATAATATTTTATCAAACAAGAAACATCACTTGGCCTCAGGATTACAGGTAGCCTATTCAGGGTCTTATTGAACCAAGTATTGAAGTCATGAACAGATTCATTAGGATTATTCTTAATATTTTCAAATTCAGACAAAAGAAACTTGGGATCTGTCTTATCCCCATATTGCAATCTAAAAGCATTTTTCATTTATGTCCATGAATCTATTGAGTTATCTGGAAAAGACTTATACCAGTCACATGCATCCTCCTCAAGAGTATGAATAAACAATTTTATATACACATCCTCAAATTCAATCTCAAAGTCTTCCATCATATTGAAAAAAAGTTTTAAATGTTGATCACCAGTGATAGCATTATTCCCTTGAAATTTAGGCAATCTATTTCTAACATCTTGTGGCACTATATTTGGATATCTAGCCATACCTCTAAAATCTATAGGACCAAAAGTATTCACAACAAAAGGAGGTCTGGGTGGGGGCTGGGCCATATTGCCTTGAGGAGGTGATCTTATAGGAGATATAAAATGATGAGGGACAAGGGGCCTTTGGAACACAGGAGTATAATTTTCAAAAATGAATATCCTCTAAAGACTCTGTTTCATGGAAAACCCTATCAACTTTGAAAAATATAGGGACAAACTGAGAAGCACACTTATCAGACACAAATGAAGGCCCCTTCTCAGTTGGAGAATTCATATCTATATGAAAATTACCTGATTCAAAATCACTTGAAGAAGAATGGTAATCCTCAACCACATGTTGATCACTTTTCACAATGGATAACTCTTTTCTTGATTCCTGATCTCCAACTATTTTCTAGACTCTTTTTCCTTCTGAATTTGTCTTTCCCAGTTCTGGAAACAACTTTCTAATAGGGTCTTTAGTGAAGAAATATCTTCTTCCTTCTATTTTTGCAAATATTAGTGACAGATTTCACTTAATACAGGTTAAGGCACTGGTATTTATCAAAATTTAAATCAACAAGGAGTCACCACTAAGGATTTTCACCTTAGTTGTGTAAAACGCACTATAAATGACTTGTCAAATATCTATCAACACTTAATTCCTACAAATCTTAGCAGATCTGACCTTCCTTTACCCGTATTTATCACTAATGATATAAATTTAGTGCAATAACCACTAGAAGCTAGAAATATTACACACAAAACTTGTAAATTTGCACAAATTCTTACAAATCTCAACACAGGATGACATTTAAACAAGGTATTTACACTTAGATCATGTAAGAAACATTACCTGGGTCATGTGTACACCTTTGTTCAAATAGTCCCTGGAAGAATGGTGCCTTTGTCTGGCAAATAAATAGGTCCTGGTGTTCAATCAATCTCCTAGAAATGGTGCCATTCTAGTGTTGGTATCCAAATTGATTCTCCCTTGGAAGCCGAGCAACATCACAAATTTAACAAGATACTTAGAGATAGAAAAATCATGGTATAAGTCATTTTGTAGCCGGGGAAGGGATTCAATTGGCTCTTTGTCACTCAGTGTTGGAGAAATGGATAGCACCTTCATTAAGGATTTGATCTATCCTCACTACTTTAGGTTGTGCCTTTCAACTAGGGTGAGAGGACCCATTTTTGTAACCTCTGTTGGTGAAGGACATGAAGAGATCCTTCTTTGCACAATTTTTAGGGGAACCTTGAAAAAATATGATCAGTACACCACAATTTAACTCTCATAAGTTGTCACTTCTAAAGAATGGATATATTTTTTGAACAAGGTTTAGGTTACTAAAGACACTTAAAACCTGCTTACTTCGGTATATTTTGGTAGTAGAATTTTTTCATTTTTGGATACACAACACAAATAGGGGTACTTCAGGTAGGATTCATGGTTATTTGAAATTTTTGGTGGGGAATTAAGCAATATGAAGTTGATTTCACCAGATCTTTGAGAACCTTTACAACAATTGGAAAACTAACAGACATAATGCTTCAGAATAGCCAAAATATTCCTTCAACAAGAAGGTGTGCATCAATGGAGGCCCAGATTTACACGATTTCACACAATCTTTAAGAATTCAACATGAAGGCTCGAGCTAAAGACTCAATTAAACATTAACAACCCTTGGTTCATCACACATAAGATACACTCATAGGCTTACAAACAATATTTATCAACATAGTGGAAGTAAAATGATTTTAAATTGTTTATTTCATTACCAGATGAAAGATCTTCTCATAATGAAATTATAAATGCCAAAATACTAACACATGGATGAGATCTTGTGTGATTCAGAGATATTTTAATATAAGATTGCAATAGGAACAAGAAAAACTATTTGAAAGACATTCTAAAATAAAAGCAGACACAATTTTGCCCAAGATCAACACAGATTAATTCAAGATTTATCAGATTCATCAGCAGGGGAAAGTTTCTTGAACAATCTCAGAGCTTATCAATGGTTGTACACTTACAACCATCTTCACGTGATTCAAATCTAAAACACATGAAATTAACAGGTTTCTCAGATGTCCTATCAGGAAGATGGGATTTCTCAAATTTTCTCATAAAAATTAAACCCCTAACCTTTTGCAAGAGTATTCTCATTGCATTTATATAATTCACTCACTCACTCATCCCAAATTTTCCCCCCAAAAAGAAGAATATTCAAGGAATCCTTTTCTTGTTACAAATTTGTCTCAGAAAGTGATGTTTAACAAATTTACACCCAAAGCTACCAGGTGGATAAATCATGAACTGATCACGTTTCTCAGACCCTCAACTATGACTGGGATACCATATCATAATTTTTGACATATTCTTAATCATTATTTTCATTCTTTCATGTGAGAAATCCCCTTTTTAATCATTTTCAAGTGGCTCCATATGGTTAGATCTGACAAGCAATCATTTTCGCCCTTGAGAATACACCTTGACAAATGAGTTCCCTCACATGGATGATTGCATTCGTGCGAATTGCAGGTCACATAGATTATTCCAAGTGTAAAGAGGAGTCAGTGGAAGCCTCCACGTGCTTCCTTGGCACAACTACAAAGGTGAAGTCAGTAGAGGCAGGTTCCATGTGCAGGTCCTTGGCACACCTAGAGAATTGCATCTAGTACTGAAAAAGTCATTATGGGAAGGCCTAGCGAAGGCTTCCACATGTTTGTTTGGTGTAACTTCAAAGATGAAGTTTAGAAACAGGACCTCAAATGAGCGTAGGCTCTCCATGTGCCCTGGGCCAAAGAAAATTGCCTTTTGGCCTTTGAAAAAGTCTATCAGTACAAAAAAGGAGCCATTGAAAGCCTCCACGTGTCTCTTTTGCACATTTTTGATATGGATCCCAAAAGTGGAGACCCTAAACAAGCATGGGATCACCACATGTCCCATCCTTCAACAAATTTGTTGAGAGAGTTTAAGGATAGAGAAGGACCACATGCCTAGAAGTCTCCAAATTTCTCCTTGGCATATTGAACAGTCTAAGTATGGGAAGGATCTAGTAAAAACCTCCAAGTGTCCTTTGGTCTGAAAAGAAAGTTTTACCGGGGCCCTCCATGTGTCTTGAAGTAAAGTCAGTATAGGCAGGGCCCAAAAAATAATGGGCCTCCACATGTCTCTAGGCCTAACTCCCAAAGTTCAAATGAGCTTAGAAAAATTTTAAATATAGAGCTTGCAGGCCATCCCACGTGGACAAGCTTCAATGTGTCTCCTTGGGCCTGAGAGTCTCAAAATGGTAGGTGACCCACCTCTCCACTCCTCAAATTTTGATGTGGGCCCCAAACGTCCAGTTGTGTTATTTCATAACTTTGAGTTGTAGCAAAAAGGCCTTAGAGTTGTAAAATGCTCCGCTGACCCGCTTCGCCTGCTTGTAACTTGGAAAACTACCACGTGTCCTTCTTCAGGGTCAAAGTAAGACTTTTTCCCTGTCGCTTCATATTTGCTGAATAACCAATCAGATACTATCAGGGCCACGGGGCCAATTTGGTATTTTTTACAAATGTGACAAAAGTGAAAAGTTTCACCAAAAAGACCCGTCGGGCCACATCCAATCAGAAAGGACCATGTTTCCATGGATGTTGGGACAAAAATTGATAGGGAAAACATGAGTGTGGAAAAATAGAAGGAAGGGGAAACCTTGAACTCATGCCCAAGTTACAAATTCTTTCTCATGGATAGAGAAACAGAAAACAATATCTAGACTCAATGTGATCTTCGACCAAAGGAAAGGACTGACCATGACAACCAAATGAAGGAAAAATATTTCACGCATCAATATAGGGAGACAAAAAATACTTTCGAAGCGATGTGGAATGAGACATTTTCTTGAACAAACAGGGTGAGATTAGATTGAGAAAACACACAACTGAAAAAATGTCACCACACCTTTATGCGGCACTATCGTTGGTAACTAAAGAGAGGTCGCTGAATGTCCTCCATTCTCCTGTGCCTCCATCCTCTAATGCGACACTTATAGCTCATTGAAATGTGAACATGAAGCTCAATGGTTGTCAGACAAAATTTATAACGAATATACAATAATTTAAAATGACCTAAAACTAATATTTAATTACTTTGTATACTATGACTCACAAAAACTCTATTTACAATATAATGGAAACTAATTAATGACTTTGACAATAAATCACAACTCCGAATATGAGAGTTTGTCCACACAAATACAACCGTGAGCATGACTAAGTCAAGACACTATTATTGACTTGCTTTGAAATGACACGTGTAAAGCTTAAATTGAAACAATAAACAAAGACTACTAGATTCTTATACTAAAACATTAAACCAAAACCACCCTCCATGCAAAATTATCATTTATAAATACCTAGCGTTGTTGGAAAGTTGCCGAGATTTTCCTGCAAGTCATTCCCTTAATGAAAACCATATCTTATTGGTATGTGCAGGAATATGCGGACATTTGGAGTGAATACGAATTCTATCCACGTGGAGTTTGATAGCTATCTTCATGCGGAATGTATTGTAGAATGCTCAAAAGCACACAAAACATGCACAATTATAAGTTTATTTAACGGAGCTGCGAGCCAATCCTCTCATACGATTGACATTCCACACAATGAACATATATAATGCAGAGAAGACAAATCGGATGTGATAGAATGTTTACGTCTTAGATCTGAAGCGAGTCTTAACTCAATCAAAAAAGCCAATAAAAATGTGTGAAATTCTAGAACCACGGCGTTGAAAGAGAACTCAAAGAATATATGACAGAATCTGCGTTGGTTATAAGGTTCTGATTTAGGTTGCACGCACCACAACCTGTTATCTCTGGAATTGATGAATCACGCTAGAAACATTGGAACAAATGCCTAGAGGGGTCGTTGCAGCCAACGTTGAGCTTCAATGTTTATGGAGAAGACGTCCTCCGGGATTGGAAACTCAGTAAAGGACTTAGTAAAAAAATAGCATACAATACCAATTTGGTAAACCCGTATTTTTTCTTCTCTAAAGGTCCTTTCTTGCGAACACAATCTAATCAAGACTACGGAAAACAACATGTATATCATACATGAATGTTGGCAGGCAGAAATAGACGTGTCGAAGACCTGCAATATGCATAGTATTAAATATAAACAGCCACAACTGTTTAGTGTTTTAACTATGGTGAAATCAAAAACTCATAATTCGGGACAACATGCAGTGAAATCATTTCCTCTCCGAATCTCTTAGAGCCCCGTCTCGCTCAGATACCAAATAATGGAGTAGCAACAGATCAACACAGGAAATTATTAATTTCTTGTATATTAATTTCGTACGGGAACTCTTAGAAATATATAGGAATAAGAAGTCCTTAAATCAAGGAAACCTATTCTCTCTCCACAAATACCTCGAACTCATATTAGGCAGGTTGTTTTAACCGCTCAACCAATATTGTTATCACAATATTATATTCAATAAATTAAACATCTAAAACAATGTACACACTAATATTATAATTTTCCTGACATCTACTACACATCTACATGTTATTGTACAACATGGGCTTCTCTGACTTTTTCTCAAGTACACATCTCTATCTACTTTATGTTACCGAGCTTTCCGCTAACCGACATAAAGTGGGGGAAAATGTAGTCACAAAATCAAACACTTAATAATACATTTATACCGCCGAGTATGTTATGTTATAAATGGATATTGTGTAATAAAAGTGAACCTAGTGACCTATCCCATAGTCATATCATCAGTTTTCGATCATCATTTTTATGTGTTTGGTACAGTCGTTAGTTGTCTATACAATTTTAGGCATCTTTCAGGGTGTCTTAGGTGTTGTAATTTTCTTGATTGAGATCTTCAAGCCTACACTGGGGCACCTTGGGTAGCAATGAGACGCCCCGGGGTGCCCCAATCCATGATTTTAGGTGCCCTAGTTTCCGTAAATCTTGGTCCTAATTTATTTCTTTGAGGTTGGTCTTTGTCATTACCCCACTCATTCCCCTAGGTCATAGTCTGCATTTGAGGTCACTAATGCCGAAATTTAAACAAGAGATCCCTATATAAACATAACATGCTCACTACATTATGGGCAAAGATCTTACTATGAAGGAAGACTATCTACTAAGGCAAGGGACTATATTTGAACATCTTCTACATCTGCATCACACAATCATATTGGGAAAGTGTTGTATTCATTCCATTCCATCCACCATTTACATTTTTTCATGTAGTTATTTCCCACTACTTCTTCGTCATTGACGCTAGGGCACCCTAGGAAAAAAAATTACACATAAAAACACACAGAAATACATTGGGTCTGGAATGTAGTGCAACACTTAGTTGTAAGTCCGCCATTATGGAAGCTCCCTTCATTTGTATCTTTAGTTTTTAGGAATGGATTATTTGTATGTGGTTTTACAGGTAGATCTTCACATAATATTATTGGTGACATAAGCAAGGATACAACGACAACTATGTGAGAAATATGGAGGTACATCAAAGACCTAATGACACTGCCATAACTAGATCCTGATCCTTTAGGTAGACCAGAGCACTCAAAACATAGACCAGAGGGCCCCTTGGTGCCATAGTTAATCTCCCAAGCACCCCAGTTCAGTTAAATCTGTAACTTCTAAAGTTTCCAGCACAACATCTTCATACCCAGTCCATCCCACATATCATCTTGTCCAAGTCCAACAAATAATAAGTTTAGTTATATTCAGGTAAGTATCTCATCTGATCTATTTTATTCACTTTACTTCATTGAAAATGAAATAAAAATCATCTAGCATTAGTATTTCAATTTGTATCAGTTGTTCCATTACTATTTCTATTAAGATTAACTATTAGGGCCATAATAATAAGTAATTTTCTTATTTTAGTCAGTCAGGTAGATTATTAATTTTCTCAGTCCCTCATATAATCTTATGCTACCAACCTAGCAAGGAGACAACAATAACTATTATACTTTCATGAAGGGCATAAATTGGCATTAGCATTAGCATATGTCTCTAAATTCTGACCCACCTACAAGTGTTTGAAAATTATATGGGAATCCAAATGAAAATATTCCATGAGAGCACCATTCTTCCTTGCAGATAAGAAAATAAGGTATCCTATCCCAAAAATATTACAAAAATACATTCCTGACCCAAAATTTTCTAAAAAGCATCTCACGGTAGGAAACTTATAACCCCAAGAAATAATATCATTAATTCTCTCACGATAAAAATAAATTACTATACCGAAGGATTTAAATTAATTATTCTTGAAATTGTGTTTGGGTCAAGCTCCAAAATAAATTTAGAGATATTTCAGGATAATAATGAATTATTTATTTATAAATGAAAAATCTTTCATTGTGCTAATTTTATGATTTGCTTAATTATTTTAACATTTTCTTTAATCAAAACCTTCACCACTCCTGATACACCCTTTAATTAACAAAAAAATTTTCATTCAGAAACATGTGGAGTCCTTTTATTGATAAAAAAATATGATTTAGTTAGATCGATGTTTAAAATTATAATAAAATTTATAAATATTTCAAACTCAAGGATCGAGAATGATCCCAAGTTGGATGAATCGCAAGAAGAATGAATTCACCTCAGAAATAAAAGACACAGGGACAATCCTATGGTTCTAAAAAGATAGTCCATGCAAGGACACTTCAAATTGTCCTTATTATTTTATTATTGCAACTGCTTAATTTAAATGCTAACATTATTTTATGACTTATTCATAACATAAGCATGACACTAGAAAAACAAACTCACTAAAACCAAGGATGACTCATGCCCAAAAAACTACAATCAAGGGGTCATAACATGAGTGGAATTGCATAGGTATTGATCAATCATTGTGAAATTTGGGTTGATCATGTTGGTCTACAATTGAGATATAAATTCTCACTTACTTTTCATGAATTTGCACAACATATTTGGAAAGAAATCCTAATATGACTACAACACCTTGCAAAATAATAAAATGAGGGTTGTTTTAAGGGGCATGTTGTATCAATCAATTAATATCAAACCAGTTATAGGAAACATTTCTATTAAACAAGTGTACCAGGTTGTGGATATCTAATATTAGTATATGCCTTGTTATTGCAATGATTTTTATAGCACATTGATTTAGATTAGTCGCTTATTCATGTAATTTATATTTATCTTGAATCTATTCCTCTTCATTCACTCAAATAATACTCTTTCATTTTTATATATTATTATTATTTTTATGATCCCTTTGACTATTTTATCATCTTGCATATCTTTATGTTGTTTTTTGGGCCCCAGACAATATCAACATCAGATAGTGACCATGAGATACTATCTATAATTGATAGTGTCCTAGGTGCAACGATTCTATCCCTTATAGACTTATCATGATTTTAATTTGTTGTTGATAAAGTGTATGTCAATTTTTTCATTGATTTTGAGTTTGTTTGTGCATTAATAGGTCTTTAATATGAAATTTAGATAGGCAAATATACAAAGCCTTTATCAAATTTTAATAACAAATTTCCTAGCATTTTAATATCAAGCATTAAAGGACTAATTCTACATAAAATGATATTCTATTCAAGTTTTCAAATATTTATCTAGGTAACACGTTAGTACCAATCTAAACCCTTAACAAAGCTCATATAGTTACTTCTATTTTCCTACTGGTAGACTGGCAAATTGACACTCCATCTCACATATGATTTAGATTTGTATGGAATCATCTATCCAAACTAGATATATAGTGGAATAATTACTTGAAAATTCATTAGAACAAAATTTAGGTCTATTCTATGTAAATTTCCTCATATTATTTTTGAGTATTGATAATTTAAGTAAGGAGAATATAATATGGTGTTGCACATCATCAAAATAACCTTAACATGATATCACAAGTTGGGACCAAAAAAAGGCCTCTTGAAAATTTAAAGTAGTCATGAGTAGCACATGAAAATTCTAGAAAACCCAATACATAATTGATATTTTAAATTAGTTCATGATAGATTTGGGTGCTAATCCTATCCCCGTCTAGCAATATATTCATGGAAAAAGAAGACAATGTTTTTTGGAGCAATTCTAAGCTATTTATTAGTCTTCTATAATATTCTAGCAATTTATTTTTCGCATGTGTTGGGTCATTTCAGGTAAGTATTCTTCCTTCATGCTTTCAAGTTCAATAGTGCCAAGTTTAGATCAATTTTTGGTACTTATTCACATTATAAATGATTTTATTCCATGTATTTGACTTTTTACTATTGATATCTAGATTGTACATGTAGTTTTAACACAAAACTTGTTCATTTGGATTAAAATAACCTTAAAAAAATTTGGCGAACCCCTATTTTTTAAATACCTTCATTTATGGTTTTATTCACCCTCTCTTATTAGAATTATTATTTTTTGTTGCAAATCAGTGTCTTGGGATCTTCGTGAGCTACAAGTAGTTTGTAATCCTTAACCCAAGCTGCATTCCCATTGAGTTCATTGGATGCTTTCAATAAGTGGCCATGGGGACACCTTAAGGTAGGGGTCAAAATTCTCCATATGGACTACGTGAAATATAGTGGGATGCTCTGAATGCAGATCATTTGGAAGACATTAAGGACCCAAGCCCACCCCCATGTCCCAATTAGAGAAAGTTATCCTCCACTACTCCAGTTCATATATTTGTTATAATGAAAGCATTTACCATAAAAAAATTTAGCCAATGGGGTGGGACTTATATAGTCAAGCCACAGAGTTGTGTGCTTACCAACCCAGTTTAAAATCCCCCTGAGCCATGATCCTCCTCGAATATGGTTTCACTGCTAAATGTGACATATTTGTTCACTATTGTCATAACATGTTGTTTTCTTCACTCGATACGGTCAATAGAATTTTGGTTTTGGCTCACTCTAGTTGTTTCTTAACTCACTGCTATCACTGGTTACTTCTTGAATCACTTTTTTCTGCTTCCCTCACTAGTTACTGCTTCACTCGTTGTTGTCGTTAGTTGTTGCTTCACTCATTGTGGTTATTATCACTGATCGTTGCATCATCATTATGGTTTCATGGTTTATTCAATCAGGTTCCTAATGGTGGTCCCCTTCATTGTACCTAGGTTGTGGATCCTCTCAAAAATGCTCAAATTTACAATGATGTGGGTCCTTTCAAAACCCATAACAAATTACCTGATTCCAAAAAAAATGTTTGTTGTTTCATTTTTTAATCTTTTTTAGGGTGACAATGATTTTTTTTTTGTTTTTATAAGGATTTTTAGGTCTAAAATTTGACTTGATATATTTTTATATTTTTCTACAACTCCAAAATGTGTAATTTTTAGGCATGATATAGATAGGACATGATAAAATATATGCATAGATTCTATAGCCTTGGAAGAAAATGTGAAAGAATCCTCTATCAAAAATGAGGAAGATGAAACTCAGTTTGAAGACCGATATTCACCACATATTGTATCGAATGATGTAAGAAAAATTTACATAGAAGTTTTGATTATTGAATGATTTTGGTGGTGTTGGTCCACAATTTGATCTCGCCCCATTTGCTCTAAAAATTCTTCAATTTGTGGGCTCTGTCCTATTTTCTATTTCCCCGAATGGAGGCATGAAGAATTTTCTTCATTTGTATGCTCTTGAAATATCCTTCTCCATAATCGTGGATCACATTTGGGCCTTATATAATTTCTGAATTCTCTTTCCTTAAATAAATATTAGTTTCTGGGCGCGAATGGTGATTTCCCTACAATTTACGGTTTGACGGGTGTGTTTTCCCCATCAATTTATATCTCAGAATCTATGGAAACGTGGTTTCTTTTGCTTGGATGAAGCTTGGTGGGGCACTATGAAACTCTAAGGCCCACTTAAACTCAAGTCTTGTCCACGTGGAGGGCCTACGCTGATATGAAAATTCACCTCTTGGTTTGACCTTTGGAGTTGTGCCAGGGAGACACGTGGAGGTTTCTGCTAGCCCTGCCCAGATTTAGACATTTTTTATGCATCTGGTGCAACTTTGACAGACCATGGAAATGTGGAGGACCGATTCTCACTTGAGGATCCAGCTCTGGGTCCTACCTTAGCAGTTGCGCCAAGGAGACACGTGGTGAGCCCATGATTGTTCAGGGTCTCCACTTTTGGGCACCATCTCATAATTATGCCAAGGAAACATGTGGAGGCTTCCATTGGAACCTCTCTATACTTAAGCTTTTCAAGAAAATTTCTAAGGCCTGGGAAACATGGAGGTCATGCTCCTATATAAGGACCTTCTCCAAAATTTTATTTTTGAAAGAGTGCCAGGAAGACATGTGGAGGATTCCGCTGGCTCCTTTTATACTGAGACTTTTCAAAGGCCAAAAGGTAATTTTTTTGGGCGCAAGGCATGTGGAAGGCTCGCACTTGTTTGGAAATTTTCCTTTGTACCTCACCTTTGCAGTCGCACGAAGGAAATACATGGATGACTCTAATCTAAAGTTGAGAAAGGGGAAAATCAATGGTTAATGTGGATTGCATCTGATTTTGCTACCTTTTTTTTCTCCAAGACTTCTGGAGATGTGAATACGCATTACTTTTCATAATTTTTTAATGAAACAACGTGTCATTTTTGTCTACAAAGTGCAATTGAATGGATTTAAATATTAATTTGTGAGTCCAACGATTATAAATGTTGATATTTTGAAGTTGGAATTGCTCGGGCACTTTTAAAAAATTTGAATTACCAGAGAAGCTCGATGTAGAGCAGAGTTATAGAGGAAAGAATCAGAAAAGAATTAAATGATGGAGGTTGTAGGTGCAAAAGATGAAAAAGGTGTTGCCTCAAGGATGAAAAGGATTTCCTGTCAGATCGAGCTACATAGAGCCACCATAAAATGGTTGAAATAAGGATTTTTAACATGACAGAATAAGAATGATTAGAAGGACTATCAAAAAGTTATGGCATGGCATCCCAGTCATTAGTCGAGGGTTTGAGAAATGTGATCAATTCATGATATGTCCACTTGGTAGCTTTCAGGTATGAATGTGTTAACCGTCAAGAAAACGTTCCTTGAATATTCTTATTTTTTTGGGGGAAAATTTGGGACGAGTGAGCGATTGAAATGTATAATTGTAATGAGAATACACTTGCAAAGGTTCAGGGGTTGAATTTTTAAGAGAAAATTTGAGAGAGCCCATCTTCCTGAGAGACCATCTAAAAACCCTGTTGATTTCTTTTGTTTTAGATTTCAATCACGTCATGTTGGTTGTAAGTGTATAGCCATTGAAAAGCTATGAGACTGTTTGAAGAAAATTTCCCCTGCTAATGAATCTAATGAACTTCAAATTAATCTGTGTTAAACTTGGTCCAATTTGTGTTTGCTTTTATTATTGAATGTATACAAGTAGGTTTTTTTTTCTATTACAATCTTGTATTAAAATCCCTTTGAATCACACAGGATCTCATCCATATTATAGTTTAGTGGCATTTACAATTTCATTATGAGAAGATCCTTCATCCTGTAATGAGATAAACGATTTAAAATCACTTTACTATCATTTTTTTTATAAAGATTATATATAAGCCTTTGAGTGTATATTAGGCATGAGTAACCAGGGGTATTTGATGTTTAATTGAGTCTTTAGCTTGAGCCTTTGTGTTAAATTCTTGGAGATTTTGTGAAACCGTGAAAATATGGGCCTCCATTGATGCACACCTTCTAGTTGAAGGAATATTTTAGCTATTATAAAGCATTCTATCATTTAGCTTTCCATTTTTTGTGAAGTCTCTCAAATATTTGGAAAAATCAAGTTTATCCTGCTTAATCTCCCACCAATGTTATTCAAAAACAATGAATCCCACCTGAACTACCCCTATTTTCCCTGTATGTCAACAAATGAATAAATCCTACTACGAAAATATGCAGAAGCAATCAAGATTCCATAATGTCTTTAGTAACCTTGGCCCTATTTAGAAAATATCACCATTCTTTAGAAGTGACAACTCGTGAGAGTTAAATCATGGTGCTTTTCAACACGTGCAATCAAAATAGATTATAGATAACAAACCTAATCAACAAGGATGTATTCAACCTATTGGAGGATGCAGACTATCATATGTTACTAGCCCTTATGTGACATTATATCCATATGATGGGTCTACTAACCCTGATAACTAATTGATACCATGTGATATGAAATGGAGTGCATAGGAGATTACTAATGAGGCCACAAAAAACTATGAACTAGTAGGGGATTTGTAGAGTAAATCTTTAGGGTTTCTGTATAGGATGAATTTGAGTGCAACTTCCTTAAAAGATCTGGGATGTAGTAATTATATAATTTAAAAGTGGAAAATGCACATGGGTCAAACATTACAACATTTAAAGGAAATAAAATAGAAACTAGGAGACTTAATTTTGGAATATGACATCTAGTTCTATGATATTGAGTAAGACTAATTTAAACTTTGATGCTATTAGTAATGTCACCTAGTTTGTGGAAGCAACACATATAAATATTTGGTTTTCCATTGCACAAATGAATTTCCCTACTAAATCATAGGTAATTGTAATAAAACTAGAAAATAATGAGGATTACAAGGAATACATAGTGGGGAACTCAGATATCAAAGCTAAGATTGATGAAATGATGTAAATATTAGAAGATTTATAGGAGGGAAAAAAGAAATGTTTGATAATATAGTGCAAAATTGCATTTGGAATAAAGGTAAAAATCAAATGAATTCCCAAATATGAAGAGAATGATCTACTTTTCCCTATGGACGGGAGAGAATAGTATTATGATAGTTGTAGAGTAAGGGTTCATCCCATGGGAAAATTCCATCTGATATAACAATATGTGTGATAGTTCCATAATGTCGTTTATAGCTTCTTTAGATAAAAAATGCAAGAAAATTAGAAATGTAGAGCATTAATAGGTATATAACAACTTGTGACTATGAATTTCTTCTTAATACAAGTTTAATTTTTCTCTAATCCATTATCACATATACCAAACAAGGAAATGAATCTCATAAGAGGGTGGGTTACACTATCTCCTTAGCACAATGCACAATGGTATTCACCATATCTAAAATAGAAAACAAGATGCGATATACCGTCTCTATAAAACATGAGGGTTTTGGCACCTCCTTCACCACAAAATCCACTATAATGGAGTAGGAGTCCACCTCAAGGGTCTTATGGAGGGTAGTAGAGTCATCGTCAGGGTTGATTATTCCTTAGAGGCCATATAATGAGAAAGAAGGGGGATACCAAGGTTGGTATAACTAAATGAGTAGAAGTCCTCCACCCCAAAGTAACATAGTGTTATATAATAATTGTTGATAATGAAATAAAATTAGGTGACAATATTCATCCAATCTACTGTGAGAGATGTATTGTTCATATTTTAGGGTGGTTGAAAAACATCATAAAGGATTTTACCTATTTAGAGAAGTAGTTTATAAGGAGATAAAATTATGCAATGTTAATTTGGTAAATTTGGTATGAAGGCCCAACACAAGCCTCTAAGATGTTGCTTGATTGTAGAGGAAAAAAATCTTGGGACACATAGAGATACCTCTTGAGTCCCAAATTAGGCACATGAAAGAGGAAATATCACTCTACCCTAGAAAAAAAAAATCCTATAAGAGGAAAAATAACTACTCAATTATATTTAAAATAGGAATGCAAAGAATCAAAACACTAAAGAGGTTGAAATGTAGGTGTATCGGAAATCAATGGACATTTTGAAGCAATATGGAGTAGTATCTTTATTCACCAACTATATAAATATGGGTAAGTGTGTCGAAATGGGGGACTAAAGGGGGTCTTACATGGATTTTTTTTTTTTTATGAAAAACAAGAAATCTTAACTTGCATAGCTTATTTGAGATAGATACACTCAAAATTTAAAGATGTTATAAGAGCACAAGTTATAGATTTTTTAATCTAGTTTCTAAATTAATCTCCATTTTAAAAATGGTTAAGTGTAAGTGGATCAAAGGGATCAAATTTTCTGAGGTGATCCTATTTTTTGAAAAAACATAGCAGAGAGTCTATCGTGCCCCCATCATTTTGAGTGCTATTTAATATTTTTAAAAACCCTATGGTTGAATGATGGATAAGACCACCTCGTTCGGTATATAGTTTTTTCAAAATTTATTAGTAAATATGTTTTTACGATTTTCCAAGTAAATGGAATTTGAAATTTTAAAAATAAGGGATAACAGACCTTGCCCACCCTAACTACCTCAAAAAATATCAAAATATAGTTCTTTAATATGTATAAAATTATTCCTAGTTTGTGACTGTATACTTTTTATTCAATTTTGATGAGTTAAAAAAATATACATGATAAAATATAAACGTGTATAATCACTATTACTAGAGGTATTAGAGATATAGTTTGAAATAAATATAGATGGAAACCTTACAGTACTCAAAAAAATTATATATTATATATTCAGAAATAAGATATTTAGTTTGACTCTGTATGAATATTTTTAATAAGTTTCTTGATATTTTTAATATGATTTATCATGGCAGAAGATGAAATTATACATGTTTCAATGCAAAAAAATGCAATTTTCTATGTTTAAATAGTTCCAGACCTTAGGCTTGGAAAAAAAACAAATTTTTAGGGCTAGGAGGTCTTGGTTTGTGTGCATAATAATGGAACAGATACATGACATAGCTTGTACATGGAATAATACATATGAATTCCTATTATTAAGGAACACATCCATGTTACAACACATGTTCTATTAGTAGTAAAGTTGTTTGAAAGGTTTTTGATGTTAGAGGTGAGAGAAAGATAAGATTTTTATTTTATTATTTATTATACTTTAAATTTATCATAGTAAATATAGTAGGTTACGGTATCTCTATCTCTGCACCTGTTAGAATTGCTCATGTAGCTCACACAATTATAATCAAGAAGATAGTTTTTCATAGTCTAATCTAGTCAATACTTACTCATTTTTAGATTTCACCAAGTACCATAAAACTTTTAGGGTATAAATATTGTATTCAATGTTTATTTTGGGAAATCATGTAGTAATTCTATAGGTTTTTTTGCCTCTTCGATTTGTTACTGACATTTATATGAGTTTTGTATCTTTTAAAATTAAAATTTAAAACCTCACATCTCCCAATATATTGACATATACTTGAATATATGGATTCATGAATATCCTTAGAATACACATTAGATATAAAAACATATATTTATGTTTATCTCAATTTTATCATCCTTAATAGCATCTAAAAATACTTCTCCCACTTTCAGGACTCTTACAAATAAAATGAGCTAATATCCTAGGACTATTACAATGGTGTTTCTCTGAAACCCTTCACAAGATTCACTTTTTTAGTTCAATTCGTGTTGGCTCTATTCTTTTATTTTCACCACTATATCCCAACAAATGGTTAACTTAACTCCATTTGCATTTTATTAGGTTCTAGATATTTTTGCATTGGAAGTAATTTTAATAAATACTCTAAACCAACACATTATAATTGTGCATGACCTACAACATTTTTGAGATCTTGCAACATATCTATAAGATAATATGTGATACACTCCTATATGTTTAAATTGTTTATTTTGGTGATACATGTCCATGGATAGATTCTTGTCATGACTCTTGTCACTCATCTAATATTTTTTTTAACAAGTCATATCATTTATGTATTATTATTATGTGTCGGTTAACCATTAAACTAAGGATTTGTGCCCAACCCACATGACTATATTGTGATACTTTACAAACATTAATAAAAAAAAAAAATGAAAAAAAAAAATCCTTTCCATCATAAATTTAAGAAAACATAGTCCTCATTACCTTGTGTAACCAACATGCATTTTTTAATCAAACTATTACATAATGCATCTGCACAATCCCTGTGAACTTATTTCCATCACCCAACTTCTAATTCATACTTTCCTTTCTCCATATTCTTACTTACCATCCTTGTGTGTACCCTCACTAAGATAAAATATCAATATGAAATATATCCAATTATCTCACATTGTTCCAGTGATGGAGTCTCGGTGGATATGGATCTCACCTTCAATTACATGGACAAGGGTTAACTTCTAGACCAGGATTTGTCATGCCCATAATTTTGAGACACACACATACAACAATAGAAATACTAGAATAATTTTTTTGACTTACATTGCTTGATACACAAAAGAACATGAGATCACTTAAGATAACACACAACACATGAAACGTTTGCATAAACATGAACCTACATAGGTGACATGAAAACACATGATGCACATCAAATGTAGTTTTTCCCAAATGAAAAACTACAGACAACGATCCAACTACAGGGTCAAAGCATATAAATGTGTCCCACATTTTTACAATTTTTGTACTTTCAGAAAATTGTATGTGACAACCAAAACATGACCAAACACATCTAAAATGAAAAAAAATGTATTTTTAAGAGCTTATAAGTACAAATTTATAGGGCATCCATAAGTTAACTTATTTTTAACTTTTTTATAGTATTTGTAAATATTTATTTACTAGTCAGATTTTAAAATATTTTTGGCTAAAAAGTTGGACACAATATATATTTACAGCTCGGCACTTTCCACAAAACAACGTTTCATGGTTACATATGTAATTACAATCTTACTTTCATAAATTTAAATTTATTATTTGAAGATCTCTTAACATGTAAACCTTCATTCTTCCTAATACTAGGTTGCATATTCTTTATTTCATTTAACATTTCACCTATAGTGGTTTCATTATAAATTTTCCTATTTCCCCTATGACAATTAATATTAATATAACATGATGGTGATTAGGATAATTTACACACCCATGATTCTACCGATACTTTTCATTAGAATTATTTTCTAAGAATCATATTTACTTGGCTCAGAGTTATACTTTCATCACAAGGAGGAAAAATTAATACAAAGTAATAGGAATGTTATTAGGTCAAGAGTGGACCTATTCTGAGTTCTTTTCATGGTATTGTTTGATCAGTAAGGGTAAAATATTTTTCATCTTCAAGTTATAATAACTAACCATGTAAGTTAAATAATTAATTTGCATCGATCGTGATGTGATTCAAAATCCATTTTCTCCAATTAGGACTCCTTTTGTTCAAAAATAATGTTGCATATAGAATAGTACATTTCACCTATGCTAACATTTAAGAGGTTTACAATGATTTTAAGTGATGAATATCACATTTCAATCTAATTATAATTGATCATTTGAAGGATTCGTTCTCAATAGTTACGGAATAATTACATGTTTCGACTATAAATTCTACTTCTTGGGTGATCCTAGGTTTAATCTATTCTCACCAACGCTCAAGGCTTATACTAGATTTTATAATTTAAACTATAGTGCAATATCCTTAAATCTCAACACCTTCGTAACAAAACATGGTATTCCAATCTCAAGGCTTAATGTTCATTATTTCATTAGAATCATTTTTAAGCACATTTATGCATATAAAGTATGTGTTCATGCCTCAGACTTGGTTTCCTGATTTAATAGGTTTCTTTATCACCCATGAACCTCTCCTTTATTACATTCATTTTATGATCACATTATGCATTTTAGTTGGTTTGACATCGCTAAAGGGTATACAATTTTTTATCGATCATTTTTTAGTTTAATCTCATTTATCTTATTTCTAATTGTGTTTACGTGGTTATTTTGGTCATGTGTTGGATTTTTTTAGAGAAAACATAATTCCTATAACACTTACTTAAAATTTAAGGATTTAATATTACAACGAGTACGATATCGCACAAGATAAATCATCTCATTTCTATTATCCAATCACGTATTAAATGCATCTTACAAGTAGTATGCCCCAAACAATTTTATTCATGTCAAATTCCTCCCAATGAACTATTTCAATTATTGGGTGAATATGCATTGGGGTTTCTCTCATCAATAACCTTAAGATAGGTGCATGATCTACTAACTTCAAAACCATTCAAGGGTAAAAAAATACATCCTTCCAAAATTCATTACAAGAGAGTTTGAAATCATTACCTCTCAACACCTTCAATCAACTCGAGCTAATCCAAAACTATTGAACAAGGCAACACTATCATTTAAGAGGGACAAAAACATTTGATTAAATCATTTAATACACAGGTAATTTAACATGTATCCTCCACTCATGTAGTTTCTATCTGACATGAGATCAATCGTAGGTAAAACCACCAAATATCTTTGTAAGGCTTTAGCCACGTACTAGGGTACAAAGGGAAATTTCTCATGAGGATAAAAACTATACATGATATGATTAGACCTAAAACACTTAGACATGTTGACCTCACTCACCAAAATATTACAGGGTTCACAAGGTATATTCACCACCTCATAAAATACTTAAGGGAATGGTCCTTTGTAAGATATGAATTAGGTGAAAAAAGGGCTCTGAATGAGATTAGAGTGTGTTAATAACACGACCAATGTTTTATACCCTAAAAAAAGTCTCAATTGGGAGGAGAGAGTATGATAGGGATTATGAATTCTTTTTTATTTTGATAGTTTCGGTAAGTCGTGATTCTACCTAGCATTACGAGTGTTAAGGAGATAAGGAAATAATTAAAATAGTAAAATATTAGCTAAATATATTTATGACATATGTACAACATTTTAGTACAACTTCACATCCATTTTGACACTTATAAAATATAGACACATTGATATTTTCATTTTTAGAATGTACAACAGAAAAATTATTTAAACAAAAATACATATCATTATTCAAAGTTAATGCGCGTACTGTAAGATGAATATTAAATTTCAATTATAACTCATTAAATAGAACATATCACATCTTGGACTCCTCTTGTTTGGAGTACCAACAACTAACACAGGTTGAGTACTAGGACTGGAATGGAAATTCCCTACATTCAAGTATAAAACCCATGCATCCATAATTTCAAGAAAACTAAAATAGAAAGTAGAAATAAATAGAGATAGGGGAGAGAGAGAGAGGTCATTTCTTCACACATTCATGCTTGCACATTCGATTGCAAATTTTTACAATTCCAGAGAGAAGAGTAAGGAAAAGAGAGATAAAATATATGACTTACTTTCTATTATAATTACCATATAATAACCACATACATATCATTTCCATGCTATTTTCATTTCAATTCCCGATACATTTTGACCCATTTAAAATTTCAACCAACCAATTTTTTTGATGTGAATCCATCTACAAGAGGTTGAAATACCTCCAAAAACACACATAAACAACTTTTCAAATAAAACCAGGAGTTTTACAATAGCTTACTTCTCATTCTGGAATTCACACTGATCCATTACATCATTACAATCCTCCTTTTATTTCAAGACTACTCTAAAACCCTAAAATGCCAAAAAAAAATGCCAAAAAATCCTAAAATGCAAAACAACTCGGATTGACCCCAAAATTTGCGTGCCAAATATTCATTCATAAATTAGGGCTCACAAAATTTGGACTTATTCTGACAAGCACAACAAAAGTTATTAAAGTTCTAAGACCTAGTCAAAAGCGGAAAAAAACATTCGGAGCCAATTTTAGGCCACTAGATGACAGGAATACGAGCCCGAAAAACGTGCCAAAATGGAGCACAACCTTGCAATAAAAGTTGACCCCAGCATAGTACTAATGTATATCTACCACCCTGTAAACTTTTAGGATGATCTAACGGTCGGATCAAAAGTTATGGTCTCTGCAAGTTATGCTCCCGCATCATTCTCCCCTGGTTGAAAAGAATTCAACTCCTGCGAATTCTGTTGATGGAACTCATCTAATTTTTCACTGTCAATTTTCCTCAACTCCCACTCAGGAATCCAAGTATTTTATTCTTGCTGCAAACCTTCCCACTGTACCAAATATCTGTTGTAGCTCCCATGTCTAGTAGTGATTGTCTTTTGGTCCAAGACACGCATTACCCTCTCCTTTTTCTTCTTCGGCATCTGTTGCTTCCAGTTTATTTCTTCCTCCTCTGCAACATTTTTATCATGAATTTGAAACTTATATAAGTTAGAAACATTAAAAAACTGGTGAGATGGCAAAGTTTTCAGGTAGCTCCACCTTGTAGGCATTATCACTCATTTTCTTCAGAATCCTACATGGCCCAATCTTCTTATACTTGAGTTTATTATATGTCCCCTTTGGAAACCTCTCTTTTCTAAGATGAACCATCACCATATCTCCTTCTTCAAATACACTTACTCTCCTACTGGCATCTGCAGTTGTTTTATATTGTGCATTACTCACTTTCAGCTTTTCCCTCACTTCATCTTGTAGCTGTAGAATGTGTTCTGCAAATGCTTCTGCATCATCACTAGTTTCATCTTCACCTGGTAGAACAATTAGATCTAGGACCCCCTTGGGATTCCTACCATATACAATCTGGAAAGGAGACCTCCCTATTGACCTGTTTATCGAGCTATTATATGCAAACTCAGCTTGAGGTAAAGCTAAGTCCCATTGTTTTGGCTTTTCTCCAACTATACAACGTAGGAGATTTCCCAAGCTTCTGTTCACTACTTCCGTCCTGCCCATCAGTTTGGGGATGATATGCACTACTGAACTGTAGTTTTGTCCCCAATTTTTTCCACAAAGTCCTCCAAAAGTAACTCAAAAACTTTGTGTCCCGATCTAAAGTGATCATTCTTGGAATTCCATGCAATCTAACTTCTGAAAAAAACAAATCTACAATTCTGGAAGCATCATTAGTTTTTTTACAAGAAATAAATGTGTCATCTTAGATAATCTATCAACCACGACAAAGATAGAATCATTCCCTCGCTGTGTGTTAGGAAGCCCTAACACAAAATCCATACTCAGATCAACCCATGGCCCTGTAGGGATAGGCAATGGCATATACAACCTAGTATTCTGTGCATGGCCCTTAGCCATTTGACACACTCTACATCTTGCTACAACCCTACTTATGTCCCTCTTTACCTTTGGCCAATAATACTTTTCTACAACAAGAGAAATTGTCTTACTTATACCAAAGTGTCCAGCCAACCCTCCACTATGCAATTCTC
Organism: Taxus chinensis; assembly: GCA_019776745.2. Classification (NCBI taxonomy): domain Eukaryota; kingdom Viridiplantae; phylum Streptophyta; class Pinopsida; order Cupressales; family Taxaceae; genus Taxus; species Taxus chinensis. The sequence continues at coordinate 513,793,480 of CM034156.1, read as the reverse complement.
TTATAATATTTTCTCTCATTGAACCAGCAGGGATGCACAATTGTTTCCCCCTAAACAAATAACCATCCTGTATCAAATAATCAAAAGAATCACTACCTACTGTAGGCTCCTTAAGTTTTCTAACAACATCACCAAAATCTAGATCACCTTCATACAATTCCTTAACTGCCTCAAACCCTAGTACTTTATTTTCCATTGTTGTCAAAAGGGCTACACGCCTACTCAAGGCATCAGCAACTTGATTCTGCTTACCAGACTTATGCTTTAAAACAAAAGTATATTCTTGCAAAAATGAAACCCATTTTGCATGCCTACTATTTAGTTTCTTTTGTGTGTTTACATACCTCAAGGCTTCATGGTCAGTGAAGAGTACAAATTCCTTTGCTACCAAGTAATGTCTCCAGTTCCTTAATGCCTGAACAATAGCGTAAAATTCCACATCATAAGTAGAATATTTCCTCCTGACTTCATTTAGCTTTTCACTGAAGAATGCCACAGGTCATCCTTCTTGACTCAACACAGCTCCAATCCCAACATGTGAGGCATCACAGTCAACCTTGAAGACCTTGCTAAAATCTGACAATACCAAAAAAGTGCTTCTGACACTTTCTTCTTTAAGAATCCAAAACTATCTGTTGCTGCCTTGGTCCATACAAACTCCCTCCCTTTTGTACACTCTGTTATGGGTGCAGCAATGCTACTGAAATTCCTGAATGAACTTCCTATAAAAAGTTACCAATCCATGAAAACTACGAACCTCTGTCACATTCCTTGGAATAGGCCATTCCAAAATTGCCTTTACTTTTTCCTCATCCATCCTCACTCCATCCCCTGATATGACAAATCCCAAAAAAACAAGACTCTTCTGAAGGAATCTACACTTCTTTAATTTTGCGTATAGACTCTCTTTACGTAACAAGTCTAGCACCAGTTTCAGATGTAACAATTGTTCTTCCATAGTCTTACTGAATATCAAGATATCATCAAAATAGACAACAAAAAACTTACCATTGTATTCTCAGAGTACTCTGTTCATCAACTCATGAATGTACTGGGTGCATTAGATAGCCCAAATGGCATCACCATCCACTCGTATAATCCATCTTTTGTTTTGAAAGTAGTTTTCCATTCGTCCCCTTCATGGATTCGGATCTGGTAGTAACCACTCCGTAGGTCAATCTTGCTAAAATATCAGGCTCCTGCTAGCACATCCATCATAGCATCCAATCACAGAATTGGGAACCGATACTTAATTGTGATCTTGTTTATGGCTCTACTGTCTACACACATTCTCCAGTCTCCATCTTTTTTGGAGTCAATAACGCTGGAGTTGCACATGGACTCATGCTTTCTCTCACTAACCCTTTCTGTATTAGATCTGTCACTTGTCTGTTCAACTCTTCACTCCGTGTCAGACTCATTCGATAGGCTGCCTGGTTTGGAAGGGCCGATCCCTAGGATCAAATCAATATGGTGTTGAATATCTCACTTTAGAGGTAACCCATCTGGTAGCTCATCTGGTATGACATCTTTGTATTCTTTTAGTATCATTTCTGCTGCAACAAGGTATATTAAAGCCTTCTTTCTCCAGCTTCTTTGACATTAGTGGATAACAACATCCAGCTTCTTCCATTTCTGTAACAAACTCTTTTGTAGCCAATAAGCCCTCATTCTTCTCTTCTTCCTTGAAGGGTAATAAGACCACCTTTACACCATCCTTCTAAAAGGTATATGTATTTTTCCCTCCATCATGTGTAACCTTTCTATCATATTGTCAAGGCCTACCCAGTAATATATGACATGCAACCATTGGGATAACATCACACCACACCTCATCCCTGTAGGTATTCCCAATTGAAAACTTTATAAGGCATCTTTTATTTATGGTTACTTCATTTCCTTTCTTGAACCATGATATACAATAGGGATATGGGTGCTTGTCACGTAGTTCAGATTCAGTTTATCAACCATTACAGTTGAAACCATATTTTCACAACTACCACCATCAATAATAATTTTACATACCTTTCCTCCAGAGGTGCATCTTGTGCGAAATATATTTGTTCAAAGCCATGAATCAGCTCCAGCAACGTCATGTTCTTTCTCCTTCTTTGGGACAATCATAGTCCTCCTTATCATGAGGGTTTCACCCAAGTCTGTAGCAACCTCCATTTCTTCTTCCTCTTCTGCCTCAACTAGATTTACTCATGGTTTTTTTCCTTGCCATCTATCTTGTGTAGGATAGTGTGGACACTCAAAAGCTCTGTGCCCCTCTTCACCACATATTTAACATGTATATTGCCTTTGGGGGCTATTTCAGTCTTGTCCTCTATTATAACCTCTTCCCCTCTGAAACCCCCTACCTCTTTGGTAGTTACCATGGCTTTGGCTAGAATCTTCATGCCCTTCTGTATTACAGGATTCACCTTTTGTAGGTTCAAATCTACCCCTACCCCTCATTGGAGATGACGATGGACCTCTCTTCACACCTCTTCTAAAATTACTCCTCTTGTTCTTTTCCTCTATCCTTTAATGCAAGTTGATAAGCATCATCTAGGCTATGGATCCGAAGCATACTCAGCTCATCTTGTATGGTGTAACTCAACCCATTTATGTATCCATGTAGCCTTTTGTTCTTTAGACTCTCCCTGTTCCACCCTAATTGATAAGTTGTAAAATTCATTAGTATACTCTTCAATGCTGAGAAGGTTTTGGAACCTTCGAAAGAGTGTCTAAGCATAATCTATAGGAAGAAACTTTTCTTTCAGCTTCATTACCATTTTATTCTAGTTTCGGATCTTTCCCTTTCCACTCCTTTGTCTTTCATTTTGTAGGTGATCCCACTAGATCAATGCATGTCCGGCTAACTTAGTGCATGCAAACTTAACCTTTTTCTCCTCTGAAAGGGTTTTTCCATTCAAAGTAATTTTTCCATACGATTTAACCAGTCAATCAACTCCTTTGGTCGTAACCCTCCACCATAATCAGGAACATTAATCTTGATGTCATCATTCTTTCCCTTTAAGGCCTTGATCAATCTCTCCTCAAATGGTCTCTCATTCAAGGTTTCTTCGTCTCTCTCATTTTCTTCCTTCATCTTCTCCTTCATTCATTAATGGAGTCTCTTCTTCAATATCACTATCTGGGTTTCCGTCCCCATTTGCATATCCCCTTCTAAGGCGGGTAACTTCTCCCGTGAGCTCAGCAATTTGTCTCTGTAACTCCTACATATGCCTATTCATTTGGGCATAACCTCCCCTCCTGCACGTCTAGCCATGGTTATATAAAACAAAGGTAAAAACTACACATAAAAATGTAATATGCTTACCTTAATTATTTTAGCAAGATCAAAATCCCGCTATGATACCAATTGATGTAAATCCACCTGCAAGAGGTTGAAATACCTCCAAAAACACACATAAACAAGCTTTGTAAATAAAACCAGGAGTTTCACAATAGCTTACTTCTCATTCTGGAATTCACACTGATCTATTACATCATTACAATTCTCCTTTTATTTTAAGACTACTCTAAAACCCTAAAATGCCCAAAACCCTAAAATGCCAAAAAACCCTAAAATGCAAAACAACTCAGATTGACCCCAAACTTTTCGTGCAAAATATGCATTCATAAATTAGGGCTCGCGGGGAAATTTACACTTATTCTGACAACCACAACAAAAGTTATTAAAGTTCTAAGACCTAGTCAAAAGTGGGAAAAAAACATTCGGAGCCAATTTTAGGCCACTAGATGACAGAATCTGATCCCGAAAATGTGCCAAAATGGATACAACCTTGCAGGAAAAATTGACCCCAGCATAGTACTAATGTATATCTACCAGCCTGTAAAATTTTAGGACGATCCAACGGTCGGATCAAAAGTTATGGTCTCTGCAAGTTATGCTCCCTCATCATTTTCATAATTACAAATTTATATAGAGAGAAATTCAAGAGTTTTTAGAGAAAACATTATGAACTATATTAAATTTATGCACTTTAAATCACTTTATAAAATCATACTCTAAAAATTACTAAAATGGTATTTAAAAGGTTCCATGACTTTTTATGAAATCAAAGGGGACCCTTAAAGGGTGTGTTTACCCCCAAACCCTACATTTTTTTGAAAGCTTGAGTCGTAAATGAATAAAGTGCTTAACCCCAAATTCCTAAACACTAATCCAAAAACTTGCTTTAAATCCTAAACCATGAACCCTTGATTGATTCCTAAACCTTATCCCCTAAACCCTCGGCCATAAAGCATAAACCCGAATCCCTAAATTGTAAAACCTACAATTTTAACCCTATGACCTGAAAAAAAGAACCTCAAAGCCTAGACATAACCATAAATCCTAAACCTGGTTACCTTGTAACCGTAATCAAGCCAACTCCCTAAACGCTAAACATTAAACCAATGGGCCCACGAACCCATTTGAGTCATGAGATCATGGACCCTCAACTATTTTTCACTGAACCTGAAGGTTGGTTAAATTTACACCCTATTTTACTATACTATGAGCCTTAGGTGGTGGTGGTAAACCAGTAAACTTTAAAGCTCTAATTGGCTTGTAAGCCCTAAAACCCTAATTGTGCTAAATTAAATACTAGAACCCTCAATAAGTAAACCATGATACCCTAAACCCTAAATGCAAAACCCTAACCCCAAAATGCCTTAATTAAGTTCAAACCCTAAACCTTGATCCATGAACCCTGAAGGTTGACCACTAATCCCTAAACCCCATTACCTGAGCCCTAGAAATTTCATATCCCTAAACACTAAATCCCTGTGAGCCCTAAACCTTCAACGTAGAAACCTTAAATAGGATTTAGATTTGGAAAAAGTTTTGGTAGTATTCGGTCAACATAAGGATTTTCAAAAAGTCGTTGAGTTTTAAAAAGTATAGGATTTTCAATAACTTGAGATTTCCAACAGAAGTAACTGACTTTTGAAAGTAAAATTTATTTTAGAATAAAAGAGAAAACCATATGTATTTTGTGTAAAACAACAAGTTCATAAAATAAATGTTGGGACTTAGAAAAACCTTCAATCATTTTTTCAAACAAGTATGGGGTTTCTGCATGCTTCCTTTTTAAAAATGAATATTTTAACCACAAAGTTAGGATTTTAAAAAATTGGGATCTTTCGAAACGTCAAGAATTTTGAAAACAGTTCACGATGCCTTGTGAAAAAGTCTATTTTTAATAGCACAATTGGTGTGCCTTGTTCGAAAAATATATATATTTCATATGTATGAGCTACGAAACTCAAAAAGTAAGGATTTTCATAATAGTCAGCATTTTTGATGAAGTTGAGATAAAAAATATTATTTTGCGATGGATGGCATGTTTCGATGAGTTTGTTTGGTGTATAGAGAGAGCCAATAATGTCGGTTGAGTTTCTTACAAAAACTTCTCTTTTGAAATGGATCCCAAACAACGTTGCACCCCATAATATTATTTCAAACATCTCTTCTTTAATGCAAAGGTTGGGTGGAATTAAATGAAGTAATTAAATTGATGACATGTAGAGGAATTATGACATGTAGAGGAATTAAAATATAGATGGGTGTGTATCAATTAAAGGAAAAAGTAATGGTTTGTGTAAAACCTCATCCTCTAAGAGATCTATTTTTTTTCATATCAAATATGAATGGAATCTCCAAAAGTTCAACCTCCACAACAATCTAGTCATAATAAACAACTCCAACTTAGGCTGATACAGGGAAAAAATAACAACCATATGGTCAACATTTACAACTTGAGGATCTGTTATATCTTTATTCCTCTCCAATACATCATGAATCATGTCTCCCTTATTTTTCCATTCAATACCCCCATCCAAGACATTTTCACCAACATAAACTCACCTACTCATCTTCTTAATCATTTCTCTCACAACACACAAAAGATATGTTCCTACTCTTTTATACTCCGACTACTTAATACTTTTCCCTGAATCCTCGGTCCCTTCTCCATTAATTTGTTAAGGATATATACACTTTATTTAGAATTCCTTATTTTTACATGGTTGGGAGGATGATGACATGGGTTGTGGAGTTTAGCATTACACCTGAAAATTGAATTTGCATAATGTCTCCAAGGCCTTTTCAATAACCTAACACCAATGTCATCTAATGCAAAACTCAAACTTTGTCAACTTGTCTTCTTCTAATCAGCACTTCAAAACATTATAACATAACCAGGGGGTGTTGAAAAGGTTGTTGAGTCATATTTGTAGTTCTCAAATTTTGCAGCACGTGTCCTTACCATTGAGAAGGAGTTTCCTTCATTTGATTGGCCAAACATTACACAAGGGATAAGAGACCTCTACAAATCTTCTTTCCATCATGCATTGATGGAGTACCATACCTAAGACTCCACCACACTCGATTGTTTTCCACCAAGACTGAGTTTATTGTCCTACACATGCCTTCCCTCCACCCACTCATTTACTTATGTATGTAAGTGAATAAATCAAGGTAAGTTAATTAAATATAACACCAAGAAACCTCCATAACTAAGTTAATCTAACAAAAGGACCATGATAAATATATGAAGGGAAAAAATAACTAATGCTTCAAATTAAAGATGAAACAATTAACCATCCCTTGTTATTTTTAAGGGGTTTTTAAAATGAAGTTTCTCCTTTTGTTGAGTTCATCATGACACCAAGCAATAAAAGGAAGTCTATCTCCATGAAGAGGAAATGATCTCACCAATATGGCTTGATTTCCATGTATGATTCTTCCTTTACTACTCTTTGCAAGAAGTGGATAAAATGAATGCTAGATCAATAAGATTTTCAAAGTATAAATTTTCTTATCATGTGCATAGAATGTAAAGATAAAACATTGGTTTTAATGTTATAAGGTTGGAAGGAAGGGACTAGGTTGTTTATATAGCCTTCCAATTTGGGAGAAACTAGAAACCTAGAGAATGTGGGATAAATATAAATTATAATTACAAAGGGATAACCATGATTAAAAGTGATTAATTATTGATTAGTAAATCATGGGAGTTGGAGATTGATTTAATTAATAAACTAGGATTTAATAATAGACCAGATTAATCTTAAAGAATATATTTGGAGGTGATTTAGAAGGAAATTAGTATAGTTTGAATGGTTTGAAAGGGGTATTTAACCAATAAGAGGGTTTATTGATTAAATCGATTATAAAAAGTCTTAATTAACTAATAATAGCTAATTAATTAGAAAATGATTATAACTAACAAAGTGTCGTTAATTAGCATCTAGAATGAAGGAAATGATATTTAATTAACGATGTATCATTAATTGACTGAGATGAAGGGGAATGTTAGATAATTAGTGAGAAATCACTAATTAAAATGAAATGATGGGGAAGATGATAAACAATGAAATTTTAGTAGTAAAATCATGGAGTTAGAATTACGTGTCTATATTTTCCCCTCTTTGGTGTGGTGTAACGAAAGTGATGCCACTTCAAAGATAGTAGACAATTATAGAAAATAAAATTTTTAAGAAGTAGAAGAAAAATTATCAAAATGAAGGATTCGCCCTCGAGTGTTGATGGGGTGATAGAAGAGGTTGATGAATTCTTGTAAAGATGCTAGAAATAATCACAAGCATTGGAGAGTCAAACTTGACTCAGTTGGACGTTGTATAATTGGAAGGAGTGGAAAAAAATTCATGTGTTTCAACACATGGAAGAATCAAGGGGGGATAAATACAATCCCTTGCCATAATTGGTTTGGAAGAAAATGATGAAAATGATGGAAGGGATTCAAACTAGGACTAGTTTGCCATTGTAGAATCAAGAAAAAATGAAAAATGATTAGTAGAAAGTTAGGTAGGATTGAAATAAGTGTATACATGGAGAATCAAAAGATCGCAACCTAGCCAATGAACTATTTGGCTCAACAAAATTTATTTTATTTTATATAAGCATAAAAAAAAGTATAAAATCATATGAAAAACCATAATAATGATTTTTGTTCATTTCTAAAGGACTGACTCAAGGAAAAATGCATAAAACAATGAAGTATGGGAAAGTAAACAAACATACCATCAATGATAGAAGCACACATAAATATTCTCAAACAAACAAAAATCAAGAAAGTTTCACTTATGTTTTTGTTAGTTAGTTTTAGTTCCCATATGTTTGAGTGATACAACAAGGGTTAAAAATGGAACCCCAAGGAAGGAAACATGCAAGGCGAATAAATGGATGACATAAAATTCCTATGAAAAATAAATCATGCAGTATGAAATTACTCCAAACAACAATATATTCAAGGGAATATTGACATAGCAAGTAAACAAGCTTTGTTAATGAGAAAAGATCAAAATGATCCACATGTCGTGCACGAGAATAAGAGAACACTTAAAGTAAGATGTTTTGTAGGATAGTTGTTATTGTTTGAGGACATTGTGTTGTGAATGAGTCAGATGGTTGAATGCTTTTTGACTATTTTTTTGGCTTTTTACAAGTTAACAACTTTTTTGGATTTTTCCCAATGTTTTTGTTTTTTTTTTTAATTTTGGGAAGAGTGCAGAATAGAAGAATGAAAATGTGTGTGGTACACTAACAAGGTCTCCAGGAAGAAATAATATTCCCCAACGAAGAGAAAAGGTCACTGAGAAGCAAGAATATGCTCTGATAAGATGAAAAATGTTAGTGAAAATGTCTATTTAAATAAATAAATCATCGTGATGGAATGCTGGTGCATGGTGGGAAGAAAATAGAGGATAATTTTAGTAATAATAACCCTATGATGCAAGAAAAATGAATAATTAGGGATGGGATGGTATAAATAGCAGGGAGGTAAAATCCATCATGATCCATTTGTGTTATTAAACCTTCTTTGCCCCTTGTGAGAGATTTAGCTCTGATTTTTTAGAGAGATGACATGATTAGTGAACTGGAAAAAACATGCAGACCATGTCCGAGAGTACAGAAGAACGCTAATAGACAACACCCTAGTAAGGAATGCAATTTTTTTAAAATTTTGAGATCATTTATTACACTTTTTAGCTAGTACAAAGTTGAATTTTAACGCTAGCACACGATATAGTGTGTGCTAGTATAGCGCACAAAGTGCACTACTGTGAATGTCATGTGCTAGTGTAAAACAAAGGGAAATATTGTTAGTAGTGTTTGCGCTAGCTTATTTTCATGGGCTAGGTTAAATATAAAGCATGAGAGTGAGAATAAATGCTCTAGCGTAGCAATGATGCGTGCTAGCGTGAATGGAAGTGTGCTAGCATGATGAAAAGTGCACTAGAGTAGCATGTATGTGCACTAGCATGAAAGAAAGTGTTCTAGTACAAGAAAAAGTGTGATATTGTAGATTTTGACTTTTTCAAATAATTTGGAAGGAATTAGAAGAATGCAAAAGTGATTAAAAGATGAAGAAAATATGTTAATTGTTATGTTTTTTTGATCTTATAGGATAGACCATGATCCTTATATGTGTGGGAGTACCATGAATGATTGCGGGCCTTCGAGATGACTTCACTCAAAACGAGTAGAGGATATTATTTGTAGTACTCGAGGTGACTACCTCATCATACATGACAGATTTGTCACATATTAGACTATATCATGACCTATTCATAGCATAAATAAGCAATGGCTTAACGAGAGCTAGACTTTCTGACTTCTTACTAGAGAGATGACCGCTACATTTGAGGATGTCTATTGGATGTTGTGGGTTCTCAAAACGAGTAGAGGGTATTAGTTGTAGTACTTGAGGTGACTAGTTCGTCATACATGACAGAGTTGTCACATATCAGACTATATCATGACATGTGTCACAGGAGGAAAAGTCAACGTTTGGTCCGGAAACTTCAAACGGCCATAACTTTTGACTCCGAGCTCCGATTTTGATAAAATTGGACTTTCTGGAACAGGCACGACGTCCTCTACGCCACAAAAACTGGATTTCTTAATTTTAATGAGGATAGATATATTTAAATAAAGGAAACGTGTTCGTCTCCAGTCAGTAAATGCTCTTTCCCGTCAAATGACAGAAAACGCCTGCCAGGCCCAAAAGAGCTGCCCGCACTCAGAAGGCCATAACTTTTGCATTTCTCAGCAAAATCACACAAAATTGGTACCGTTGGAATCGTGGTTCCAAGCCCAATGTACAGAAATCAATAAATTATGGATTTGATTAGAAATTGATTGAGATTTTTGAGGAAACGTGGCCAGGTTCAGAACAGTGTTTTATTTGGTAGCTGGGAGTGCAATTAAGAGGCATGGCCATCATTCTTTCTCTGCTGCAGCACATGGGACAGTATGGGGAGCCTTTTCCAAGTAATGTATAACCATTCCACTCAATTTAATGCCTCTTACAGGTGGTTGAAGGACAGATTTCAGGATTTCCATTTTCCCTCCTCTTCTCCTTCTCATTTTTTCTATAAATTGGAGTGTTGGGCTCATTGTAAAGGGGAGAGTTTTTGGGTAACAAAGCTCTGTCAAAATTGATTTGTGAAGCCAGTGTGTTGCAGGCCCTTGTAGTGGACTCCTTGCATGGTGATCCAGGCCCTTATCTTGTAATAGATTGAACTGTGCATACCATGAAGCAATAAAATATCAGTTTGTGGATGTATCTTCCCCTGCTGTGTTTTCTTGCATTCTTCTTGCCCCTTTTATCCTTCTACAAGTATGTTGTGTCTATTTATTATGTTCTTGCAGGAATTCATTATCATTGTGTATGCTTGGAATATTATTGTGAATGCATTTTGCTAGATTATGGTGAACTGTCATTACCTTTTCTAGTGTGCACTTTCCCTATGTATTTCACCTGATTTCCCTTATCAATGGCTACATGCTACCTGATAATATGAGGATCCACTTGTAGCTTATTTTGATAGGTGTGGTGGTTATTTTGATGGATATGATGGTAATGTTGAGAAGATATGATGACATGTATGGGAATTATTTCTCATAGAGGAGATACATTCAGAGGGGATGACATTGCATCTATACAGATGTTTTAAGAGAATGAGGATAACATGTCTTCCTATGTACCTGATTTCCCTTATCAAAGGCTACATGCTACGTGATAATATGATGATCCACTTCTAGCTTATTTTGATAGGTGTGGTGGTTATTTTGATAGATGGAGTGGTCTTCACCTGGGGTCAGTGTATAATATCTCACTTATATAGATACCTGCACTTGATCACATATAGATAAATGAGGATCCTGATTTCCATGACCTTGATACATATATGGGCATGGGATCACATTGTGATTATATCCCCACTAGATATTTTACAAGTCAAATAGATAGATGAGCCCTTATACTGAGGCTGAGAAACCGTGGGTGTTTTAGTTATAGGTCACATGGGAGACATCCCATTCTATAGGCCAACATTTGGTGATTTGCATCTACGTATAGTGACTTGAAGACCATACGGACTATACCAATGACACACAGATGCAACAGAGTTGAGCACAAAACAGGTGGACCACTATATTATAGGAATTTATAGCCACATCCTTGGGTGGTATAGAGTTAACAAGGTACAACACTAGCTTGGTGTTATTTAGGGGATTACAGGGGATGAGTGATGGTACGCACATGTAACACAAGATATTTTTTATTTTAGACCATAGGTTAGACACGGATAGCCTTGCAAATTTTCTGTAGTGTTACCACATAGGAATGGGATGCACGTATATAGGTAGTGGATTTAGGGAGCACCTCCAATTACCAAGCTTAGTACATGACAGTGTTACTAAGGTAGATCACCATTCTGCACATAGCTATAACACCTGGCATAACAGTAACAACAACAAACTATAGGGGCCAGCAATTGTGAAATAGGGCCAATTTGGGCCAGGATGAGGCTGAGGAAGAAAATGAATAGGCACAGGCACATGGCTAGGGACAGGGACCACAAGGTCCACATGTAAAACAAAATCCATAGGTGTCAGTGATAGAATAGGTTTTACAGGTGTTATTTATACAGCAGGTGCCATAGGAGTCATTGATATAACAATAAATACAACAAGTGCAACAGAGGCCATTGATTCAATAGGAATTACAAGTACAACATCTAATTATACAACAAATATCATTACATGGTCCACCATCACTGCCTAAAGCAAGTAGTCAAGGAGGTTTAGCAAGTCATGGGGGTGATGGGGATAAAGATGGGGCTGTATAGGGACCACCTTATATACCAGTGATTGGCTAAAATGTTATACTTGCAGAAAGTGGGCCATATGTGGTTGTTTTATAGTTACAGGGGATATGGCTATATTACAAAGATACATTGCAAATTTATTATAGTGTAGACCCTTAAAAAGAAGTTAGAAAAGAGGGCCATAGAGAATATGGTGTTGAGACAACAAATTCATTACGATATTACAAAGTGAGATTAACTTGCAGATGAGAGAGAAAAACTTGTGGTCGATAAGACATAACTAAGAGTAGACGTGGAACACATTATAAGATATCCAAATGTGCTATAGTGTGCAACAATGGTGGTTGTGTTTAGTGACATAGTCTATGAGTTTGTAGCATTTACCGGTAAGGAAGGTTACTACAAAGGTTTATACCAATCTGTGGTTCCATAGGGCCAAACAAAACCTCCTTATAGCTAGCTTTCAAGTAGCAGATTGAGTCACATAGACCATCTAGATATAAGAGATCAGTACAAATCACACTACCTAGTCATAGGCTGGATGGTATTGGTATTTGAGAGAGTCAAGTTTAACTCATTTATTAGAGGATGCATTATGTAAATGTATTTACTTTTTCATATACCTCGAGATGAAGGCACACATTATTGATCGATTCCCATGATGGCATAACCATATGTATATGATTTTTTTAAGATACATTGGATATATGGACATTGATAATTTTTGACATGTATATGATGACAGACATTGTTATATATCACATTTTTATTTATGTGATATTGTGTTAGCCCGTATTTTTATTATGGTTTATGATGATGGGGTATAAGAATAATCCCTATTGCACCATTGATGATATCGTGTGATGTTATCTTAGCATACATGTTGAATTTACTTTATGATGATGTACCTTAGCATTTATTGATGATATGAGATGATGACTAAATTATAACACGCAATGTACAAGTAAAGAACACAAGTACAAGGAACATTTAACATATATATATATATATATATATATATATATATATCCTTGTTTGTGTGTGTGTGTGTGTGTGTGTGTGTGTGTGTGTGTGTGTGTGTGTGTGTGAAACAGCACAACAATCTAAAGCAATAATTAATATATTAAAGTAAAGAAATGAATTATCTAAAAGGCACACAAGACAACATGCTATATGTACAAACAACAAACATGCAAGAAAACACCACTTTTTTTTTTGTAGAACATTTTCAAAATGTTTTGAACTATTTTTTGTATTTTTACGAGGCAATGTTATATTGTTTTTTGGTTGTTTTGGTGCCTATTTGAATGTTTTTGGTTTTTTCTAAAAATTTTTCAAAGCTATGCACAAGAAAATGAAGATGCATTGATTCCCCTAGTGATAGATGGGAATTCACAAGAGAAAACTCTACACATATGTAAAAGAGTAGAATTATTTAGATCAAGGCCAAAAAGGATATAATCAGAAAGACATCAGACATTGGAGAAGGAATAGCTTAGGAAGAATTGATCATTCCTCTAGGCGTGAGATGCTTGTGAATGATGAACCCTCCTATGATGGTTTTCACATTTAGATGAATTTATTTCTATTTACTTTTTTGTTGATTTTAATTTTTTTTTTTACTCTCTACTATTTTTTTATATCTTCCATGCTTAGGTGTAGAAATTATTGAGATGCATGGAATTCATGGGTTCTTAAAGTTCATCACCATTAGGATAGGAAAGCTTATAAGTACTTGAATCAAATTTATCCACCACAAATGTATGGCCCTAACCAGTTAGGTTCAAACTTTCCTTTATTATCTCACTCTTTTGTAGTCTTGAACTAATTCTATTTAAGAACAAGGTCTCTGACCTCAAATTCACGAGGTATGATGCATTTTATACAACTCTTACATACTTAGTTTCGATACACTTTGAGGGGATTTGGTGCATGGAGGCTAATTTCATCAAGTAATTCTAGCTCAACTATCCTAGCCACACTATAGTCCTCATCTTTATCTAGATTATCTCTCAAGGGATAAAATAGATTCCACACAAAATACATGGGAATATGGAGTTTCACCTGTAAGTGTGTGGACATATTTTCTGTAAGCCTAGAGGGCGTGATGGATTTGAAGATGCCAATTACAGATGGTTTTCCTAACCATATTCTCTAAGATATGAACAACAATATTATTTGAGAATTTTTCCTAGCCATTAACTTAAGGGTAATAAGGGTAAACCATTTATAGTTTATTTGGAAGCATTGACACCATTTTCTCACTTGTATCTTCTTGAAATATTAACCATTTTAAGATATAATGCCATAAGGGAGGCTTTAACAGAAATTGATCTGATTCAAGATAGATTTAGCAATCAATACAAAAGTAACATAACTACCAATTTCGTAAAGGATTCGGTATAAGTGTGTCGTCATATAAATGTGCACAAAGAAAATTTCCAATTTTCAAGCATGACAACAATACCCCTGTGTCACTTTTTTAAAATTTTACTTTCTAGGACACTCGAAGTCTACTTGCCCTTAATATCAAACCTTACTCATTCATGTAATGGTACTCAATTTGATGTCCATCAAATTCCCTAAAGGAAATAAAATTCAGTCTCCCCTAGGTGATTTTAGGAATTTGTGAAGAATACCAAGTTTGGCGCAATTTTGTGAATGGCTACGATTGGCCTTCCCAGGACTAGTGCGCCACTCTAGAGTGGAAACAAGGATAAAATTTCACCATGGAGGATTATACAAGTGATAAAAATGTTTTTGGGTTGATATTGGAATATTTCTAGGCAATTTTTAGAGGTTTTGAAGCCAATTCAGTGAAAACGGGTTTTTAGACCTTAACGAGCATTCGACACAAAAAGGGACCTGAAATTCAAAGAAATATTTTTGGAGATTCATGGTGATTTGGAATCCCAAAAAAATTACATATGGAAATTATTTTCAATGCTTTACGTGATGGAAAAAATGGGACTCCTTAAAACCCCATACTTTTGTCTAGGTAGCTCATGGTCCTGGCGCAAAGTTATAGGTTCCAAGAAAAAAGATCCATTTGGAGGTTTTTTAGTCCTATAGGATCCTTACGACCATAACCATTCTTCATAAAATACATTTTCCAGTCATAATCATATAAATAAGTGCCCGAAATCTCATCCGGGAGCTCAATATATAGTCTTCACAAGTCGGTTCTCAAGGTAGACTCTTAAACACTTAGTCAATTTTTTTGATGGGACACGTGGCATCTTGCAGTTAAGGAAAATTTTCATGTCCCTTATGTCCCTTTTGAAAATATAAAAAGGGGACACAAAATTCCACCCAACCCTTTTTAGCACCCAGGACACCAACGTGGCCTCATTGATTGTTTGTTTAGCCCCCAGGAGCTAGTTGGAGTCTTTACTCTCACTACATGGATGATTGCCAAGTGTCGCGATGAGGCAAAAAGTGAAAATAGATGTACCCTTTTTAACCTTTTAAAAATTGATGAAAGGAACACAAAAATACTCCTCCCCTAATTTCCATGCGGTTTCTCATATGACCAATTCTCAACCCCTGTGAGGAGAAGGTAGTCAAAATAGATACCTGATATTTGTCAGAAGATTGTAGGACATATGTAAGGATTTTAAAGGAAAAAAAAATGGAAATATATAATATCGTGTACAAGATGGTGAAATTATATTTTTCACAACACCTTAGAGAAATAGGTCTTTAATAAATTTTTTTACAGGCCTAGGCAGTGCACAAAGCAAAAAAGATATTGCACTTTAGGAAGGAATTCTAGGAGCTATGGAAGGATTTAGGAGATAAAAAATACACCATATGAAATTTAATTAATATCCATAAAATATGGTGAAATAATATTTTTCACAACACCTTTACACATTAGGTTTCCATTAAGTTTTTCGCAGACTCAACTATGGAGCTAGAAAACAAATCTACTTTTTCAGAGCCTAAATGAAGTAATAGAGAGTTGATACAAAACACATTGGATTTATAAGGATAATTTAAGTCAAATTCACATAAAATTTCACCTTTAAACTCCATCAGGAACTCTAGATATGGCCTTCACAAGTTTTCTCTCAAGTCTCATACTTAGTCAATTTTTGAAGTGGACACGTGTTAGCTCCAGGTGCCTTGCGAATTTTTATGTCCTTTTCATCCATTTAGTAAAGGGACATGAGGGACATAAAATTATTCCTAACTCTATGTTTCCCTCTAGTCTCCCATGGAACCCTTTGCATCACTAATTCAGCCCTCAGGTGCTTGTCAGAGGTCATCCCCTTAGTTGTCCAAATCGTGACAAGTGTTGCGTGGAGGCACGATGTGAAAATTGATGTCCCCTTTGTCCCTTTGTGTAAAGAGACATGAGGGACTTGAAAATTATCCCATCCCAAGGAATTCCTTCTAGTTCTTCATATCACCAAGTTTCAACCCCCCAGGTGCTTCTAACAAG
Source organism: Taxus chinensis (assembly GCA_019776745.2). Taxonomy (NCBI): domain Eukaryota; kingdom Viridiplantae; phylum Streptophyta; class Pinopsida; order Cupressales; family Taxaceae; genus Taxus; species Taxus chinensis. The sequence continues at coordinate 513,776,898 of CM034156.1, read as the reverse complement.
ATTTTTGGCCGAAGTGCTCTGTCATTGCATTTCTTCCAAGTGTTGAGATGAGGTGTGATGTGAAAATTGATTTATCTTTCATCATTTAATGCTTGAGGTACATAGGGGAAATAAAAATGCACCTCACTCCCTAATATGCATTTTTTAAATGCTTTAAATATAATAGTTAGCCATTTTTTCCCTCAATTTCATTTCTCCTTCAAACCTCTGCAACTTGTCGGCACTATTTTTCTCTAGACATGCAATCCAACATTGCTGATCCCAACCAGATACTCCATGGCCAAAAAATATTAAATTCCCTCTTCACATTGAAAATTCAAAGTTCTCGGAAAAAAAAATTGATCGAAGAAACAAAGAACCAATATTTTTCGCCAAATAACCACGAACTGTTTCAGTCGAAATATCTTCATAGCTTACAAAATACAAGTCAGATTGTGATGCAATATTTTTCACATTTCCACATTTTTAAAGATGATCAAAATGTAAGAAAGGGAATTTCGAATGGTTCCTTGAGTCATTTGTTCTAATAAAAATCTCGACCTAGCTCACATTTATAGGATTTCCCATGAATCTGTCCATGGAAACAAAATAAAAACTTACACACAAACTCTAAATGAAAAACCTATCGCAATAGAGTTGATTTCATCATGATCAGAGAAAAAAAGTAGACCTACAAATTTTGATCTCCATTAATGAATGCCATGGTAGCTCTGTGCCCATAGCCACTACCAGGTGAATTTTTTTTTTTCCTTTGCACTCTATTGGGTGAAATCAACTGAAATTCAGAGGATGTGACTGTGACGATGATCCAATTCCAAAATAATATGTTTCATTGCAAACGAGGCACCAAAAATCATATTTCCAAAAATAGTAAGTTGTCCTACACAAACTTGCTATTTTTGGTAAGTCTTCATTGAAAGTGACTGTCGCAGAGATAATGTGCATCGAAGGTCACCAGGAAGTCAAACTAAGTGTTTAGCATAGAAAATGGTGAAAATGGCCACTTACTAAAAAAATTAAGTTCCCTATATGGGTGCTTAGAAAAAATAGTAATTCAAACCAAGAAGTGGCCAAGGTGATGACAATGTGTACAAGAGTAAATGAAAAATCTCATGTTGGCGAGATGGTAAGTAAGAGGAAAAAATCACCTCTTACTAAAAATATGAAGTCTCCCATATGGCCACCTGCTATTAATGGTAAATTATACTCAAAGAGTAGTTTTGGCATAATGGAACATAAGGGGAATCATCATTTGGGATCATGCATGGGAATTTATCATAGGTCATTCGAGATCCATCCCAAGGAACCTGACAATATTTTTCAACACTCACTACATGGTTCAGGTCATAGGTATATCATACACATGGTGAAAGTTATGGTCATAGGTAGAAAAATTCATTAAACCTAGAAAACATATTTGAGTCATCTGAAGGAGTTTTTTAGGGTGGAAAGGGTTCAGGGATTCAAAATTCATCACATCGAAGAATTCCATTGAGTCATCTGGAAGGATCAATGGACTTTGTTGGAGGTGGATTCTTTTTCATCCGTATGATTCTTCCTTCTTCTTTCTTCTCTCTCTCTCTCTCTCTCTCTCTCTCTCTCTCTCTCTCTCTCTCTCTCTTTCCTTTTCCTCCAACTTTTTCTCACTTTCCAATATTATAATTTCATGTCAGGGTTGGAATTTTTAATATGCCTTAATGTTTCAAAAGTAGTAAGTCCCCTTTATGTTATAAAAAGGGAGTTAATATTTGCATAAAAATGTGAATAGTCTTAACTCATGTCGAGACATATGAAGAGTCATTGGGGAGTATGTGAAGAGTCCTTTCTCTTCCTATAAATTATAAATCCATTCCCATTTCAAAGGTTTGGTGATATATTTTGTAAACTCAAGAGTGCATTGTACATAGAGAGAACAAAGGAGATATCCATTTTCTTCCATTTCCCCCGCTCTTAAATTTCTTCCATTTCCATACTATGTATAACTTTTGTTTGAGCATAGATACAAGAAGAAGGAGTTTCATGCCTTTATTTTGATGAGGATATTTTAGAAACTTTGAGTTCTCAATCTTAACTCATATTTTTGCCATTTACAGGGTTTTATTCTTATTAATTTTAATGCATGTGATGAATCTTCTGACCGATGTATGCAAGACTCTGATTTTCTACTTGTAGCATTAGTTATCTATTCTTTATATTCTCACTCCCTTTCCCGTTCTCTTTAGAAATTCCTATCTAGAAAGAAATTGCTATTTTTTCCACAGGGTCAGTTGAGAGCCCCTATTGGATCCCTGGCCATAAGGCCACTAGGAAAATCAACCTTTACTCATGCATGCATTTATAGAAGATGCACCGGTTAAGTAGAGGGACTTAGATTCCTAGAGTGTTGGCAAGAAAACTAAAAGAAATTCCCCCCAACAAGTTTTCTCCCAAATGGTTTTTGGTGCCCACCATATAGAAGACTTGGCAATGTCTACACCCAAAATATGACTACAAGGTCTCAAAATCCTAAAAAAATCAAATATTAAAAAAAACCAAAAAAAAGATTTCAACATAAAATAATTTTTAAAGATGGCTCTGTCAAGGAAAAAACCATTTTCACATTCATTTCCAACACCATGAATTAATTTCCAGATTGGAGTGAAGTACTAATGAGTGTTAGCAAAGAATAAAAACAAGATCTTGACCGAGAAAAGAAGATCGTTGATCAATAATGGTTTTAGACTAGTGTTTACAAACGAAAGAAAAAAGAACCTGCCACCAATCAAGAGAGAAGTAGGGATCTACTAGAAATAATTCAAAGGAGAAATAAGATAAGGAGTGAAGCTCGAGAATATACCAAATTATTACAAGATATGCATGAAAAACTTGAAGAAGACCAAAGTAAGGAAGGAGAAGAGGATATTTTTCCCATAGACAAAGATCTTGAAGATCATTTATACCTCATGGTTTTCATCCCTAAAAGGTTCTTAAATGCCGGTGAAGAAAATAATATCCTTGATCCTTCCAATGAAGATCAAATAAGTATTCAATAAGATTACGAAAGATATGACGATGTAGGATCCACTGAAGAAGACTTTTACAACTTCACGCAACTCACTATAAAGTTGAGAACACTGTATTTTTTATACCACTCTCTTGATGACTTCATTGCATATGGTGATGGAGAAATGAACATATTGAAAAGAGAATATGAAGAAAGGCTTCAAATAATAATAGAAGGAAATTCTAATCACGAAGCCTATCAAGAGATTTGGAAGTACACTCTAGCTTTACAAAAAACATATGGATATGCTGAATCACTTCATGTTGTCTGCAATGGAGAAGCTCTAGAAGATCTTGATGATTGTTCACACTACAAGGTGTTCATCCTTGGGATATTCTTGGATTCTCCTGAAATAGACCCTATTCTTGAAACTTTCGATGAGTGCCAAGGTAATTTCATGGAGGAAAAGATAAAAGTCATGAAGGTAAAACCACAATTCAGTAATTTCCTTTGGCTCGAGGCATAAACCATGGGTGGAATAATATATTCAATAGGAGATTATTTTTTCCTAATGGATGATTCAATAATTTCTAAATGCTCCACCCATGATGAATAAAATGATCAATTTGAAGTAAGCATGAATAACTCCCCTTTAAATTTAAATTTTTTAATTAACAATGAAATGGACATGTGCAAAGAAGTAAAATAAATTCACTCGGCATTATGGACGAAAAATGATGAATTCAATATGGTCATGGAAAAATTTCCCTCCTATTTTGATCCTTCAAGTGACGTGGAGATGATTCATGAAGCAGACTTCATTTAAAGAGACCTACGGGGAATTGAAGGTGGAGAATCCCTGGTGAATATCCCTAGAACCAATTTTGTGAAACAAGCAATTTTTGGGGGGTTTATGTGCAAAATTTTCAACTAATTTTCAAGAAATATGAACAACCTTTTTTTCGTGTGAAAGTGACCTTATTGTTTCTCAACAATAAGGTTTCTATGGTATGATATTAAACTTGTTACCACATGACAACAACCTTATTTTCACATGACAAAAAACTCACTATCGCACGACTACAAAATGTAAATTTCCTATTGTGCATCTATAGTATCCTTTTGTGCATAAAAAACACATGATTGTCGTGTGTCACCAACTTCCTTTCATGCGTCAACAACCTCCTGTCATGCATTAAAAAAAACCCTGCAAGTTCACAATACTTTACATGCCAGTACCTCAGTAAGCTAGTAGTAATTTAATAGTATCCTACCTGCCGAATCACATCATTTTATATATGAGATATTTTCAAGGGGTTGGTAAATCCAACCCAAAATAAAACTATAAATTTTAAGCAAACAAGACACTGACCTGCTTCAAAAAAATTGCCTTTCCAATTTTTCCTAAAATAGAATATTCTCCAAATTACGAATATTTTCAACTAAAAAATCCTTGTCATGAAGAAATAAAGAAATTTAAAGAAGAAGATTCTCTTCCTAATTCAATCATGGATGATCTGATGGGAGAATCTCACTTATTTTTTAAATCCAAGGAGAATGAATGGGTTGAATACAACCTCTTCTCACCCATGGAGAAAAATGATCATCATGGTGAGTATAAACTATTTCATTGTCCATATGAGAAAAAGGTATTCAGATAATGGATGATCAGGATAATGTTGAAATTTCTTCCCACAATGTTGCTTTAATATGGTCCCATCAAGAGGATGATATGGATTTTAAGATTGAAGAATTACCATTCCCACAAAGCATGGACATTTTATATTTTTCAGAAGGTTTCATGAATCAAGTGTGCACTGTTCTTACAAGGAAGTGAATATTGGGTAATAGAAAGCATGAAATAAGTGAATGAGGATATTTCGAATGATACATGGGAACATTTTGATCATATGTTCAACCATCTTTTGGAGGAAAAATACAAAGAAACTTTCAAGTAAAAATGAAGATGATCCTAGGGTGAAATTCGAATAATCATTTGTGCCATAGACATCTTGAAACTTGTAGAACAAACCTGAAGAACCTCAACTCGTTCTTGAATTCCCAACTTGGGATATGGAAATACAAGGCATGTATGAATCAATTTTTGCTTCTCATTTTGATTCGCCAATGTTTGATGCCAAGACGGAATGGATGGATGAATTTTATGTCTTCCCCGATTATTTGGTCAATGAGGGAAAACATGAAATCATTTATTTTTCTCCCACATTGTGTGAAAGAAGTTCATGAGTGCAAAAGCAAGAAAAGTTTGTGAATCTTCTTTAGACATCTCCAGTTTTGAATACAACACCTCCACCATGGAAGAAGATGGTAGGGAAAATGTTGAACTGACTAACCTTGAGGGAAGTTGTTCAAAATAAAGTGAAAATTCATGAGAACATTGGTGATCATGTTCAAAATAAACTTGGTCACACCACCTTCGAGAATGCTCTGTAAGTACAAAACAAGAGTTCATGTAGAAAAATAAACTCAAGGGTAAAAAGTTCCTCTATGAATAAATCGAAGGTTGAAATTTTGAGAATGATATCAAGATGAGATTCGAACAGTTGGATATTAAAAGAAATTTCTCTAGACGAAAAAGAGAGGGTATACATGATTCTTCCATGAAATAATTAAAAATCAGAATTTCACTCGTCATTCTTCAAGGCCTTATGTGCCTTGAATAGGTTCCCATATTACAATATTTCACTGAGATTGATAAGGGCTTCCTTCTCAATGATACAGCCTCTATTTTTTGGAAGTAATCACTTTGAACAACAAAGAGAGATGTTAAAAGAAGTTCATTGAATGGGAAGGAAATCATTTTTTCTTCACTGCTTCTGAGTACCGTACTAATACAAGATATGATTTCAAGATGCAATTCAAGGACAACAGAATGTCTCCATGCTAAGGTTGACATCTCTAAACTGTGAAATTATAGATGAATTGTGTCTCATGATCATAGAGACATCAAGAGGAATCTTCAAAATGCAAAGGTTTTAAGAAGGTGACCAAATTTTTAATGGATACAAGGAATGTTCTCAGTGCAAAATGAGATACGAGGATGAAATCATGATCAATCTTATTCTTCTTAAGCCATGCAAGACCATCACAAAAATCGTGGTTTGACCAAATAACTATTTTTGTATGCTTCAAATGTCATACTTTGATTCATTATTTCACGATTGCATGCACTTTTAGCAACCGATTATCCAGTTATTTGCATATTCTTTCTCCTACCTCAGTAGATATCCCTCCCTTTGTATATAATTTCCTTTCTATGGTGTGTTCCCATTTAATTTGTATGTGTGTTTTTCTCTTTTGATGTGTATTGTGTATTTAATTTTCGTCGTTGTTTGGTGTGTGTGTGTGTGTTTTCTTCTTGGTTATCTCTCTCTTGAAACTTGTACATGACTCCTGCAGGGCTCATCAGATAAAGCACTGGTCCACAAAGCAAAATTTTATATTATGGAATTCTCATATTATGTCCTCACTTTCACTCTGATCCACAACATGTCCCCAAGCTAGAGCGATTTATTGTCATACAAATGTGTAACATGAAAAATTACTAATTTACCAGCATGACATCGATACCCCCTGTGTCAAGTTTTTCAAATTTTACCTTTCCAGGACAGCCCAGGTTTACCCATCCTTAACACAAAGCCTTACTTCAATCCATGTAATGGTAATTTAATTAGATTTCCATCCAATTTCCCCTAGATGATTTATTAATTAAAATTCAGGCCGCTCTAGGTGATTTAAGGAAGTTGTGAAGAATACCAGATTATTGAGCAAGTTTTGGGAAGGGCTACCACTAGTCTTCCCCGAGGACTAGTGCACCCTCTAGATCAAAATGAAGGAGAAAAACTCACCATTAGAGGATTATTAAAGTTATACAAAATTTGTGGGGTTGATTTTTGAATATTTAGGGAAGTTTTGGAGCTTTTAGAGCCAATTCAGCGAAAGTGGGTTTTTAGACCTGAATGAGCATGCGCCATGAAAAGGAAACTGAACTTCAAATAAATATTTTTGGAGCTCCATATTTATTTTGAAGCCAAATAAAATTACCTATGGAAATTATTTTCAATGTCTTTACATGATGGAAAAAATGAGACTCCTCGAAACCCTAAACTTTTTTCTAGGCAACTCGTTCTCCTAACGCAAAAAGCTTGTAGGTCCCTAGACAAAAGGACCCATTTTGATGTTTTTCAGTCTGAATTGAGACTTGGGACCATCAGCCATTATTCTAAAAAGTTCTTGTTCCACTAAAAATAATATAAATAAGCACCCAAAAATATCATCTCGGGAGCTTAAGGTATAGCCTTCACAAGTTGGCTCTCAAGGTACACTCTTTTGACACTTTGTCAAATTTCTTTATGGGACATGTGGAAGCCTGTTGTTAAGGCTGCATTTCCATTTCCCTTATGTCAATTTTCCAAAGGGAAAAAGGGGACCGAAAAATTACGCCCAGCCCTTTTTAGCCCCCCAAGAACACAAATGTGACCTCAGGGATTGCCAATTTAGTCTCCGGGAGGTAGTTGGAGCCTTTCCTCTCACTACACGGATGATCATGAAGTGTTGCGATGAGGTGCGAAGTGGAAATTGATTTACCCATTCATCCCTTTGGAAAAATGGATGAAATGGAATACAAAAATTATCACCTCCCACCTCATTTTCCATGTGGTTTCTCATATGACCAAGTCTCAGCCCCCTGTGACGATAAAATAGTCCAAAAAGGTAAATGATCTTCGTTGGACAATTGTGGGAGCTCCGTAAGGAGTTAAAAGGAAAAGAATTACATCGTCAGAAAGATGAGAAGATCCTATATAATATGGGGAAATAATACTTTTTCACAACACCTTGGACGTAACATGTATGTAATCATTTTTTTACAGGCCTAGGAAATGTACAGAGCTAAAAAAGATACTGAGTTTTGTGAAGTGATTATAGGATCTCTTGAAGGAGTTAGTAGAGCTGAAAAATACATCATCAGAAAGGTAAATTAAAATCCCTGCACTATGGTGAAATCATATTTTTCACCAACACCTTGGCGCAATAGGTTTGAAATTAGTTTTTCTTCAAAATCAGCTTTCAAGATAGAACAAAATCCAATTTTTCAAGGGACTAAATGGAAGGAAATTAAAGAGCTTAAAACCCCCACCATTAGACTTAAAAGGAAATTTTCAGTCAATTTTATATAAAATTTCACCTTTAAACTCCATCAGAAACTCCAAATATGGCCTTCACAAGTTCGCTCTCAAGTCTCATACTTAGTCAATTTTTGAAGTGGACATGTATCAGCTCCAATAGCCTGACGCATTTTGATATCCATTTCATCCCTTTAGAAAAAAGAAATGAGGGACATATTCCCAGCCCTATTTTTCCCTCTGGTCACTCATAGAACCCTCTACATCGTCAGTTCAACCCCCATGTGCTTATCAAAGCTCATCCCCTCAGTTGTCTAGATCGTGACAAGTGTCACATGGAGGCGCAATGTGCAAACTAATGTCCCCTTTATCCCTTTGTTAAAAGGTAAATGAGGGAAATGAAAATTCACCCATACCAAGTAATTCCTTTTGGTTCTTCATATGACCAAGTTTCAGCCCCCCAAGTGCTTCCAGCAAGTTTTTTTGCCCAAAGTACTCAGCCGTTGGATTTCTACGAAGTGTCGCTCGCAATGAGGCACAACATGAAAATTTATGTCCCTTTCATACCTTAATGCTTGAGGGACATATGGGACATGAAAAATGTCACCCCACTTAGTGATATTCATTTTTTAGAAACACTTTAAATATGACACTTAGCTATTTTTCCCCTCTATTTCATTTCTCCTTCATAGCTTTTTAACCTGTTGGCACTATTTTTCTCTAGACATCCAGTCCACCATTGTTACTCTCTGAACCAGCTCCACCATGGACACCAAATCCTCAAATACCTATTCACATTTAAAATTTAGATATCTTAGAAGAAAAAAAGGATTGAAGAAGTGAAGAACAAAGAGCAAATAAATATTTTTTTCTAGATAACCACGAAGTCTTCCAATCAAAAAAACTTCATATCTTATAAAATACAAGTCTGATTTAGATGTTTCCTTTTGCAGAATCCCTCATTTTTCAAGATGATCAAGATGTAAGAAATGGGAGGTCAAATGGTGCCTTGAATCATTTATACCAACAAAAATCTCATTTCGTGCCCTAGCTCGCGTTCGTTGGAATTTCCCATCAATCCGGAGATGGAAATAAGATAAAAACTTACACACAGACTCCAAATGAAAAACCTATCACAAAACAGTTGGTTTCATCATGATTAGAGATAAAAACCATACCTCCAAATTTCAAGCTCAGTTAATGGCTGCCATGGAAGCTCCATGACCAAAGCCGCTACTAGGTGAAAATTTAAAATTTTATTTCCAACCATTCTAGTGGGCGAAATCAAGTCAAATTCAAAGGATGTGACCGTGACGATGATCTGAGTTTGAAAAAATATGTTCCATCACAAACTTAGCACCAGAAAGCCACTTTCCAAAAATATTAAGCTTTCCTACACAGTGTTTGGTTATCTTTGGTAAGTCCTTCATCAAAAGTGAATATAGCAAAGATATTGTTCACCAAAGGTCACCAGGAAATTAGAATGAGTGTTCAGAGCAGAAAATAGTGAAAATGACCACTTACTAAAAATAGTAATGTCTCGATAGAAGTTCTTACTAAAAATAATAATTCGCCCCAAGAAGTGATTGAGGCGAGGAAAAAGTGCACAAGAGTGAATGAAGAAGTTTATCTCATCAGGATGGTCAAGAAGAGGCAAAAATCACCTCTTACTAAAAATAGTAAGTCTCCCAGATGGACACCTGCTACTAATGGTAAATCACACTCAAAGGAAAGTTTTTAGCACAATGGAACATAAAGGGGAAATCTTAATTTGGGTTCCTCCATGGGAATTTCTCACAGGGCATTTGGGGATCCATCCCAAGGAACCTGACAGTTTCTTTGATTACTCACTACATGGTTCGAGGTCACATGTCTATCATGTGCACAGTGTGGAAGTTGTGGTCATAGGTGAAAAATTTCATTCAACTTGGCCCAAGCATCCATGAGTCATTTGAAGGTAGTTTTTCAGGGTGGAAAGGGTTTAAGGATTCATAATTCATAATTCATCACATCGTAAGCTTTCCATCTGAGTCATCTAGAAGGATCAACGGACTTTGTTCGCATTAGCAGATTCTTCGTCATTGACGGGATTCTTCCTTATTCTTCTTTCTGCTCTCTCTCTCTTTCCTCTTTCTCTCTCCTCTTCCCCCAACTTTCTCTCACTTTCCAATATTCTAATTTCATGTTGGGGTTGCACTTGTTTTATGTCTTAATGTTTCTAGTGTAATAAGTCACCTTTATGTTATAAAAATGGGACTTAATGTTTGTCCTAAGAAGGAGAAAGAGTCTTAAGTCATGTCGATACATATGAAGAGTCATTAGGGGAGTATGTTAAGATTCATTTCCCTTCCTATAAATTGTGAATCCATTCTCATTTCAAAGGGTTGGTCATTGAATTTTGTAAACTCAAGATTGTATTGTACTTAGAGAGAACAAAGGAGATAGCCATTTTCTACCATTTCCCCCACTCTAAAATTTCTTCCATTTCCCTACTATGTACAAATTTTGTTTCAACATCAATACAAGAAGGAGTTTCATGCCTTTATTTTGATGAGGACATTTTAGAAACTTTGAGTTCTCAATCTTTACTCTTGTCTTATTTCCATTTGTAGGGTTGTTTTCTTCTTAATTTTAATACATTTGATGAATATTTTAATTGATGTATGCAAAGGCTCTGATTTTCTACTTGCATCATTAGTTATCTTATATTTATATTCTCACTCCCTTTCCCACTCTCTTTAAAAATTCCTCTCTAGCAAGAAATTGCTAGCTTTTCCGTAGGGTCAGTGGAGTGCCGCAATTGGATCCCCTAGCTGCAAGACCAACAACAAAATCCACCTTTACTCATGCATGGCATATACGAAAGTTTCACCAGTTAAGTAGAGGGAATTTTATTCCTAGAGTGTTGGAAAGAAACCCACAAATTTCTCCCCTAAAAATTTTTCTCACCAATAGAGTGATAATGTTACTGTGGCCATAAGTAGAAGTTGGTGTATGATTCCAAGTAAGATCAAGTCTCCATTTCAAAAAAAGCCATGGTGTCATGATAGGTTTGAAATATTATGATGGATCATGTATAAGGTTTCCATTTTTTAACAAATTAGACATTTCTTCACATACCGATAACATTCTATTTCCATAGTATGCCAGTAATATCCTACTCTCAAGAGTTTATTGACAAGAACCATTCCTCTAGTATGATCCCTGTATATGCCTTCATGCACCTCTTTTATCGCTAGGACAGACTCTTCTAAATTTACACATCGTAATAGTTTCCAATCATAGCCTCCATGATAGAGGGTACCTCGTAGTAGGGTATAGCGGGCTATGTGTTATATGAGATTTAATTTTTTGGAATGGGTGACGTTACGAGAGGAGGTTCCATCCTTTAAATAATTACATATATCAAGATACTATGGGGAAAGTAAAAAATAACTTCAAATACCAAACATGATTCTTGTATTTTATATACAGGTACCATCAAATATTCTACAAATAATGACATATAATGTTTACTTGGTGGAATATGTATTAAAGATCAAATTGTAGCCATAGAATCCATCGAATGGTTTTATGCTTGTGGTACCTATTGAAAGGTGATTTGCAAAAAATATTCCTTTAAAGTATCTACCATTCATTTGTATTGGATGATATTCTCATCCTTAATCTTATACTCATCACTCACTTGTTTAACAATCAGTTAGGAATCACCTATAACCTTGACTTATGTGATATTTCATCATATAGTGATTTTCAATCCCGCAATGAAGGCTTCATACTCAGGTATAAATTAGTACATTGGAAACCAAGTCTAAAACTCTGAGGAATCAAATCACCTATAGGGGTGATAAGAACAACACCTTCTCTTGAACCATTAAAGGTGAATGACCCATCAAAGTACATATGTCATGTGATATATTCCTTAATATATAATATAAAATCATTTAAAATATCTAGAATCAATTGTTGAGTTCTAGATAAAGGGGCTTCAACAAGTTGATTCTTAACTACTTTTTAGATGATAGGATTAATATCAAATTCACACAGCAAGATGATCTAATAGTCCATATTCTCAATAAGTGTGGGTTTAGATAAAAGGTACTCGGGTGGGTCAACTCTGGTTATAAGCTTGGTTTTTTTATTCATAAGGCAATGGCGATGTTTCTGAAAGGAAAAAATAACGACCGACAAAGTTTTTCAATATGGGTATAATTGAGATTATAAGAAATAAATGTACAGATAAGATAATAGAAGGATGTCTCTTTTTGATTAAAACCGTATTGAGATAAGAGTGAGATGATAGAAAATTTAGTGGCTGATAGATATAGGAGAAGGGCTTTTCCTAGGGTAGGTAGTACAAAAATAAGAGGGTTAACCAAATACTCCTTTAGTAAGGTAGATTTTTACTGGCATTTAGGACCCTAGTGAAAATCAACATATTTTTTGAGAAAATGGGTAAATGAATGGAATTTATCTATAAGTTGGGAGATGAGGCTGTAGATGGCTTACAGTTTACCTTGCAAATTGTGCAACTATTTGATATCCTTGGGGAGAGGCATTTATGTAATAGTTGTGAACTTTTTTGGGTCCACTTCAATTCCTCTTCTAGAAATTATGAAGGCTAGTAGATTCCCTAAAACCACACCAAAGAAACATGTTTTTTATGAGTTTGACTTTATAATCTCTTAGTTATTGAATAATACGTTGTAAGATTTCTAAGTGTTCTTCTCTTTTCCTAGAATTACCTAAGATATCATCAACATAGTCTTCCATAATATCATGTAGCATGTCATGGAATATGACAAACATGGATCTTTGATAAGTTACACTTGAATTCTTGAGGCCAAAAGACATGACCTAGTAATAGAACGTACCCGAAGGGGTAGGGAAAGTAGTGTTATATTGGTCCTCTTATGTAATCTTTATTTGATTATATCCTTAAAATACATCCATAATAGATATCATTTCATAACCTACAGTTGAATCGATAAGCATGTCAATTTTTGGAAGAGGAAAGTCATATTTTGGACATGATTTTTTGATGTCCTTTAAAGACATGCAAATTTTGATATGAATAGGTTTCTTCTGAAAAGGTACTATATTGGAAATCCATTGTGAGTAATAAATATGCCCGATGAATCCTACTACCAACAAATTTTGTAGCTCCTCCTTGATCAAAAGAGAGAGAAGAGGATGCATTTTCCATTGTTTCTATTTTATTGGCTTTCCAGATTTGTGCATAAACAATTTATGTACTAATAAGGAAAGATCTAAGCTAGGCATGTCTACATATGACTAAGTAAAGATATTTTAGAATTCTCGAAGGATGATAACAATTTTTTTTATTCTTGTGTTGAGAGATAAGATCCCAGTCTAACCATTTTAGGCTCATCTTTGGTTCCAATGTTAACATCAATAGTCTAATCCACTAGCAATTTTGATCCATCCTCCATACATGTAGGATCAGGGGGATATAAAGATCTTACACTAAGGGTGTTTGTTATCACTCACACAAAAAAATGTGTAATTTTTCAAATTTTACATTATTTTGGGTAAAATGAATCCTATTATGTATTTTGTTCCTTTTTGAATTCTTGTGGAAGAGAAGTGATACCAACAATTAGTCATTTTCAAGAACTTTGAGTTTTTAGGTCTTATTATTTGTATTTTTTAAAATTTTGGCGTTTGGGGAGCACTCATGTCCCAAGTTCTTGTGATTATTCTATTCCCCGCATCTCCACCTTGGCCATATTTTCCTTGTCTCCCAAAACTTCACAGTCTTCTTTTGTATTGTAGGCATTTCAGTTTTTTGAGAACCTGTGGCCCTTGTGTTTCCCAGTCATTAGTTCTCTGCATCCTTGTATTCTCAAAATTCATTTATGACCTGCAAATATTCTCTCCAAATTTTTCTAAATCCCATTTGTACTACAAACATTGCAAGTTTGTGGAAAAATTGTGTCCCCATGTCCCTTGGGTCTTGTGTGCACCACCAAACCAACTTCTTCACCTTTGTCTCAATTTTAGTATATTGTGGGGTATTTTTACTTTTGAGGAAATTTTGTGCCATGTGCACTCTGAGCTCCTATTCACCGCATACCCATTTTTTATGGATATGATAAACTTTCTCTATGTTGTGGATATATTGGTTTTATGTGTCCCTAGTGTCCATTGTGGCTTTGGGCCTTATGTTCTCCATATCTCTATCATAACCACACTTCAAAGGGTAAGTGGGTAATTTTTTTCATGATTCTTCCCATTTGATGCAATACACTAGGACCATTATTTAATACATGTAACCAAATCTATCCTCAATGGAAAGGTATAAAAGGGAAAAACGATTTTTCATTTTAAGGATTGCACTCAAGATATTTTTCATTAAAACTCTGTGTTTTCTGTTCCCATTCCACATAAGCCATTTCTAGCCATATCTTGAGCATTTATTTTCCATTTTAAAGATTTAAAACTACTTTTACTTTTCCTGTGAAGAGTGTCTTTTCTTATGCAATCTAGGTTATTTTTTTTGAAGCTTCAGGTGAGAGTTTTGGGATCAATATTGTTTTGTGTGCTACTGCACCATTTTATTTCAAAACTGTCATTGAGCTTTCATTCTCCTGAGTGTTTGTTTCTTTATAGAATGACCACCATGAAGTATCACTGTGGAGGTTATGGGCATATTTCATCCCTTGAGACCTTAGTGCCAAACATAGGAGACAGTAATGTGTGACATATCTATTTTAATGAGGTTTGGGCCCAAATTTCTGGTGTAAATCCCTCTCCCATGGTCCAATGCATCAAATACTATGGAATTTCTCATGTCGATGGTTTCCCCATTTAAGTCTACTGTGCAAACATTTTTTTAGCTTTTGCTTCTTCCTTTAATTCTGATTCAAAAGAAATTTAAGATCCTTAGTGAAAAGTGATTACCAAATAGCATGTTGGATTCATAAATGTTGCCTTTGGAATTCTTGTTGTTGAAGATGCTAATACTCTTACTATGGCACAAGCTCAAGGCCTTTTTGATCAAGACAAGGATAAATATAAAATGATGATAGATAAGTATTGGTTTAAGATTCCAAAGAAAGGAGCATTCAGAATGCCTAAGACTATGTACAAAGTTGATTTCATAGAAGAAATTTCAGATATTATCACTCTTCTATGTAGAATATGGGGTCTTCCTTCAATCATTGAGTTCCACTTCTGGATGATCCCTTACATAAAAATCATTTTTGAAGGAAAATAGAGTTTTACCTGGGGAGAGATCATTTGTGAGAACCTCAATGAATATTTAACCAACGTACAACAGAGCTAATACTTCTATATGAACTGATACTTAACATATACTATTGTAGCATATAGGGTCTAATTAAGAATTTCTCCACTAGATGAAAAACCGAATGCACCAGTGTATGAGTATTATCCATAATTGACTTTTGAGAACAGTAAACATCATTTCATAAGAGTTAATGATGCTTTAACAATGTACATTATTATAATCCTTGACGGTAACACATTTGAGAGGGTATCTGTAGAGGTAAAAAAAATAAAATCAATCTATGATAGTCTATTCATATAATTCAAAAGATCTTGATATATCAGATTGGATAGCTTTGAAGGAGCACCCCACAAGTTTCCCATATTTTGCAATGAAAAGATAATTCTTGTGTAATTTTTTAGGTAGCTTGAGATATTGCATAGAACATGTCGGAAAAATAAAATATTTTTCATTCAATTCCCAATTACTTTGGGCAATTACACTTGTAGGACTACACTTGATGCATAGAATGTGGAAAGGATAATTGCTTCATTCAATTTTTATTCTTATCAAATGAGTAATTGTTTTTACCTGAAGGGGTTCATTTAAAATTATCTTATAATGGACTTCCATCACTTTCCTACCTCATAATATTACTAGGCATATTATTCAAATGACTATGAAGCAAGAAGAAGATATTATGGCATAATTTTCATGCTACAGATCATATATTTTGGAATTATTAAAGTACCTGACGATGTACAAGATGATGATGAAGATTTACATTCCCTCGAAGAAAAAAAGTAATCCAGGATACACCCCTTCTCACCATCAAATGATTCTATAAATAAAAGCATGATGTAAAAGATATCATAAATCTAGTCATGGTAAGGAACATGGTCTGGTTTGAAAAAATGATAATATCATATAAAACATTTATGATTCATTCCTCTTCTCATGAAGCATCCACATCTCAAACGGATATGGATACTACAATTCCAGAAGTTCATACCTAATCAACCACTTCTAATTTGTAATCCACAAAATTTTTGTACTCTAAGGAAGGAAAGACTGAGAGAGTTAAAAATATAGAATAAATGATTGAGAAAGAAGATAAGTAGCCTCTCTCCCTAAATTCAATAGAAAAGATTCCTGAGATGGAAAATATTATTGTACTTTCAGAAGGAGAAGATATATAAAAAAAATAACATGAGGAAATCAAATATGAGGGAGGAAGCACTGAGAAGGAAGAAGATGGGGGAAACAAATTGAAAGATACTAAACTGATATCTGAGATAGAGAGAATCCAGAAGCCCACATATCCTGTCAAATAATTATCTTCTTCAAGTGTTGGGACACCTACCCTAGAGGTGTCTACTTCTAAAAATATTGGTTCACTGCTTACACTTTCCTTGGGTTCTCTTGTATTTCCTTCTTTCAGTGACACTTTCTCATGGGCCCAACCCTTCATAGATAGCAAGAAAATGAAGGATTCCTCCCAAAAAATTTCTTCCAAATTTGATGTTGTGGCTTCCCTCCTAAGTACAACTCCTACTCCTGTTGTTAAAAGAAGTTAAAAATACTTCAATACTGATGTTTGATTCAAAAGGTTAACATTTTTTGGAAATATCAAAACAAAGAGGGGAGACAGGTGAAAATACTTGACTATTGTTGACTTGCAGCTTACCAAAATTCCTTTAGGTGAATATACTCCTGACGGAGAGGTTCATAATTTGAAATAAATAGTCTCAAAAGTCATTAAAAGAGCGGAGAAGGGGAAAAAACACAAGAGCAAATTGAAGAGCAGGCACAAGCCCTCTCTTTTTTCATAAAATCTCTTCTAATAAGTGATAAGGTACTAGATGCTACTCCTCTAACTTCAATGCCTCCTCCACTATCCTATTTGATGAAGAAGTACAATCTATCAAGGACATTCATAAGCATGATGCTTATGGTTGAGGTAATTGAAACCATGGTTGATGGGATTTTATTTTCTGGTTTGAATTTCATTGAGAAAGCACATAAAACATATGAAGATATCTCTTTGATAGAACAAAGGTTTGATTAAACTATAATTGGATTTGAGAAAAAACTCAAACTATGTAATGAATGTATACAAGATCTTAGTCTTATGAGTTATATATGTGAACAATTTCTTATTGCACATATGGTTTTGGAGGATTCAAAGAACAACCTCTCCATGAAATGGGTGCTCAGTGTGGAATGGAAGACAAAAGTACTTGAGAAAGCAATATATGAACTAAATAATATTATACAAAAAGGAGAAGCCTTTAATGCTACAATATTCACTGAGTTTCAAGATCCTCGATGCTAATTTTTAAAAGAAAATTCCACATAAATAAATAAAGTGCAATATATCAAGGAAAAATTCATAGAACTTATTAAGGAAGATTTGTTCAAACCTGAAATTGTAACAAGAGATAAAATGAAGGATATTATTACACTACAGACTATGATCATTGATGCAAACAAATTCCTATTACAAAATGCAAAAATAGGAAAAGAGATGGAAGATTGTTTAAGTAGCTGGAAAAATGCAATAAAAAACATAACCATTCCCATGGGCATGGAATTTTTTTGATCACTCATTCAAGAATCAGATTCTCAAATTAAATACTATACCATCCTCATCCTCGAATGTTATTTCATTTAGTACATACGATCTTTCTTTTAGTCAATATATTTCAATGTTGGATTTATTATTAATGAAAGTGTAATTTGTAATTAAGGCCAACTAAAATTTATAATACATTTGATTAAGTTAAAAATTCTTAATTAAAAGAAAGGGAAACTGAAAAAAAAATTCATTTATAACCGACCTTGTGGCTATATAAGACACCTTTGTATCATTAAAAGGTGGTTGCATTTTGATGCTTGGAATGTAGATACATAGAAATTTTGATCAATATAGAAGAATTTATGTCCTCTTTTCACTTGTGTTTGTATTTTCCTACCCTCTAATCGGCATACATGTCTTTGTTATTTTCTAATAGGAAACTTTGTGTTCAATTCCTTGGATGTAGTGAAAATAATTTTGTGTCTGAAACATCTATGTTTTATGAGTTATTTGAGTATATGCAAATTCATATGATTTTTAAAAATTCATGCAAGCATTAGTATGCCATTTCTCTACAATCTATATGTCTAGATTTTTTTCCTACTTCCTTTCCCTTTCTTACAATAGTGAGTGATCTTGGGTAACCAAGGAGAACACTTTTGTTCTTGATAGATGAGAAGTTGAACTCAGAATTTCCTTAACTAGTCTTGCTTGTTTAAAGCTATTGTTTCCTTTGATAAATTATTATACTATCCTTGTCTTCTATATTGAGAATATTATTAATATGGGAAAAATTTCAACATCAAAATCCTCATTCCAATATTATTAGTATATATATATATATATATATATATCTGAATAAGTAGTTTTGTTTGTGTGTGTGTGTGTGTTGAATAAGGTAACCTCTCCCATAAAGAGGAGGGATTGTTGTTCCCTGAATTGTTGTTTGCATTAAGATAAAAAATTTCAAACCCATAGTGTCTCAATGATATTTTCACCCATTGACCGGTCACTTTTTATATCCTTTGTGTTTTCAATTTTTTCATCTGATAGTGCCTCAAAGTGGTGCTCACTATGGGACTTGGATTTCTTATTTTGACAAGACTTTTTTAGAAGTTATTTTTCCGTCATTTTATTTTTGATTTTTTTGGCCATAGAACTCAGCATCCTCACCAAAATACAAGTATACATCAAGGTTTATAGAGAAGTGTTTTTTGTGGTCACCAATAGGAATTTCATCACTTAGACCCATGAATTGAACAATTAATTAATTCTGAAAGAAATTAATTAGTATATGTTATTGTTGGTCCTAATTTACAAGGGATGGATGTAGAAGATTAATTCAAGGGTAGAAGGGGACAAGGTGAAAATACGCATGCTAAGAAATGGATTCCTGGATGTAAGGTCTTTATAGACAACATAGGGAATCTATTTCACTATCATAACCAGAAGAAGTATCATCACATTTAGAAGAGATGGATTTGAATTCTGGGGGATGGGAGCCATACAATCAAATACCAATACCATATCTTTCCATATTTTCATGTTCTTTCAGAAGAGGTTCCCACTCACACTATTCATATAAGCCACATTCATATCCTTGGTAACCCATGACATACATCATCTTATTAGGGATGGCATATTTATTATATGGATAGTAGGAGGCCATTGTATCATTAGGAGACTAGGATGTAGAAGTGTCAAGCATATTATTATCTACCAAAAGGCCACCAAGAAGAAAGGTGTCAATATCATAGTGTTCCTGGGACCTATGTGGATGATAACTTGGTATACCACGTGTTTTAGGTGATAGAGGGTAATTTTAAATGGGGAGGGAATGTTGGAGGTTGTATTCTCCATAACTGGGAGGAAGGGATTTCATGTCCCATATAGCAAATAGAGATACATACGTTCAAGTACCAATTTCATGAGGATGTAGTGTATTAGTATCAATGTGGGAGGTGGGCCTTGGATTGAATTTGAACATCTATTTCAGTGATAGGACATTCATATGTAGTGGGGAAATAACCAGGTAACACTCTGCAATGTGCCAAGGGATGCGGGTCCCTAAGAATGGTGAATGTTTGTCTTTCATGGCAAAAATTTTATACATTGATGGAAACTTGAGGTCAGGGCCTACATGGTATGAATCCATGTGCAACTGAGGATCATACTATAGGGTAGTTCCAAGTCCAGGACATGGAACTGGGTATTAAGAATAGCGAGCCCAACTTCCATAGGAAAATTTATTGTTCTAGCTAACTGTAACTCTGCATTATCATAAGCCTTAATGGTGATAACATTAGGCTCCAGTTCTATGTTACAACATCCCAACTATCTAATGAGATTCATGGTACAATTTTTCAGACTTTATCCATCATCCATAAGAACCCCTTTAATATTTTTGTGAGTAACCATTACGTCAATGTACAAAGGGAGATTGTGTGTATGATCATCCACTGGAAGATCATGTTGGCTAAAGATAATATGTTTAGATGGAGAAAGTTACACAAAAAAGGATTCAAAGCATGATGGGTAAAATATTTCTTGAAATTATTGACCGCTGAATATTTTTAGAAAGGATTTTCTTATTAACATTGGATATCTTAAGAATATCCAAGATGGAAATATTGGCAATAATCTTCTCAAGATGCTCAAGGAGATCATAGTGATTATTCAGAGGGGTAAGTAAAGGGGGTTCTTGGATGATAAGACTAGTGCATTATGTTTCCACAACACACTCTTATGTGTTGATATTAATGACATTCAAATTATCAATACTAGGATGAATACAACCAATGGGGAAATCAAAAGGATGTGTTTCTTGGACAACAACATGATTGAAATTTTTATTTTGGTAGGAATGAACTTGATCCAAATTTTCCTATGCCTATTTATGCTTAGGGAATGTATTTTTATAGATTCCCAACTATTTTTTAGAGGTTTTATTAGGTTCAATCAAATCCATTTCAACATCTCCACTATCTATGAGGTCTTGAATGAAGTGTTTCAACTTCAAACATTTATCATGGTATTTCATTTTACATGATGATATTAAAAATATTTATGGTCTTTGTACCATGATGGTTTTGTTAGAAAAAATTGAAGGATTATGTAAATTAACCATGTTCACTTAATCATATTGTTTTAACATCTATGAAAAAAATTATGTAAGTGGAGTAAACACTCGACATTTAATCTCAAGTGCAACCAGTCCTTTAGATATTTTGAAAGGAGAGATATTTTGGATGACTTGAGCATGTTTTGAGTCTTTGATTCCATCACCTATCAAAGTCTTATTTAGTTTAAAGAATATTTGTTGTTCCAAAAGTCTGGATTCATGGTTATCTCTTTGAAAGGGTTTTAATTTCCTTTTAGCAAGTAAAGCCTTCTTGATTTGGCTTCATTTCTCTATAACTTCTTCAAAAGTGTTTACACAATGCATTTGCAAGTGAAAAGATATTTCAAGATGCAAGTTCAGTATAAAGATATTGAAAATTTATTTCTCTAAAATAGAGAAAGGGAATCGACTAGCTAACCCTCGCCATCATTGTAGGAAATCAACAAAGTTTTCATTATTACATTTTTTGGTGTTACATAGGTCTAACATAGTGATGTCACTTTCCACATAAAATGAAAAGTGGCACATGAAATTATCAGCTAATTCAACCAATGCGAAAAGAAACCATTTGGGAATATGAATACACCATTCAAGTACTTGGCCTCCAAGACGAATAAGCTAATTATCATCATAAACAACTTCTTGACAAGAAATGAAGAAGTATTTGACATGATATCCAGGATCACCTTTACCCCTATTTTTTGTTAAATTTAGGGTAGTCAAAACTAGGAGGAAATGGCATATGGAACATTTCCCAATCGAAAGGATATGGGAACAATTATTCAAAGTGTTATTTCTTACTATGTCCATCATTATTTTCTTGAATACTGGTAAGGGAATTTTTCATGGATTGCCACTCTTGGTTGACAATTTTGCCATGTGAAGGTGTGGAAGTTATATATGTGTGGTTATAATTTAAAATTTCACCACCACCATTTTCAATGTAAATCTCATTATATGTAACCTTAGGTTTCTCATTACATGTATCTCTACTCATGTGTATGTGGACATCGAAAGTTAAGTTTGTCAATTAAAGACTAAGGGCTTCTAATTTTTGTTAAATAACGACCTCATAATTTTGGGGTTTTTCTTGTGTTTCACATGGAGGATTTTTTTCATGATCTTCACTTGTAACTCTAGCTTCATGATTAATTCGAATGGGTAATATGTGATAACAACTTGTATTTTTAGTAGTTGCTTCTTCTTCATTTTTATTTTTTTGACCATAAGAAAAAGTATGTATGAAATTTAATATGTCATCAACAGATCAAGGGTGATGTTCCATTTCTGTTGGGTTATGGAGCTATATTGCTTCACAATGAACATGCATTACAGATGACTGGTTTACAAAGTAACTGATGTCGAATGAATAACTACCATCGGTCAGCAGATTAACTGTCATCAGTCAACAAATTAATTTCCATTGGTAAGTAGATGAACCATAATTGGTCAAGGAATTGATATCATTTTCCTATGCATGGAATGTTTTATTTGATCCACATGATTTTTATCTTTGGTTTCAAAGAAAATGTAAAGGATGTAATATCATGGTTATTGTGCCCTACATTTTTTAGGTTTATAAAAGCTAGAAAACTAGGTTTAGATAGGTTACAATAAGGAAAGAGAAGAATTGAGCTATCCTTGGTTGAAAGGATGAAGACAAAGAAGAATAAAAGTTAGATTGCATGAAGACAAAATATTTCATAGAGAGATGTTGAACAGAAGGAAGGTGTAGGTACATGGTTGGTGAAAAAATGGTATTATCTTCTACTTTATTTCCATTATATTTTTTAATCTCATGGGTTGCATAGTATGCAAATAACATATAGGGTTTCTTCTTGTTAGATCCAGAAGTTGTTGTGAGATCTTGTTATTGTTAATTATTGTTAGATAAAAAGGGTGTTGTGAGATCTTGTTATTTCTCATTCTTGTTAGATCCACGTGTTGTTGTGAGATCTAGTTATTGCCCATTCTTATAGATCCATATGTTTTTGTGAGATTTTGTATTACAAATCCACAAGATCATGATGTATTAGTGATCCTTAGGAATCTAGTATTATAGAGGAAGTTATCTTCATGTTTGAACAGGTTCATGTAGTGATGATGGAGAGACTTATTTATTGATGCATGGTTACGATTGGACATTGGTAGACCCTTTTAGAGGTCTTGTTTATAGATTCAAAATGAAATGATATCTTGGTTGCACAGTTACAGATGTAGGGTATCTTCAGCTATGTCATATCTTGTGGTATTTTAGAGGCACCATTTTAGTGCACTTAGGTAGATTCTGTTACAGATTTGGAGGAGACATAGGTGGTGGTATGCAGGCATGGTTTAGTGTACTAAAGTAGATCTAGTAGGATTTATAAGAGGAAAATATACTCTTATAGAGATAAATCTACTCCTTTGCAGAAGAGTTGGTTTGTAATCTCTTATTATGTTATATATACAAGATCTCTATATTTGGTTGACATAGCCAAAATTGGGTGGAACACGGTAAATGTTGTTTTATGTGTGTGTAATTTTGTGTGATTTGGATTATTCTTGTTTATACTTCGATAGTTTTAGATTTCATGGGGATTGTTAGATTTGTATTTTCATGTTTTAGATTTGATATGATATAGTTACAAATGTTTCCGCATAGACCCATCTGTAAAAAATGGTATCATAGCTTGGTTATTTTAGAGAAAGGTTTTTATTCATATTTTTGTAGTGGTTTACTGACATGTGTATGAGAGCAGGGGTTTTTTTTTCTTATGTGAAAATCATAGGAAGAGATTGAATCTCAAGTGGGAGCTAGAAGAGTAAGAATGTTGTAAATTACCATGACCGGTGTCAGTTAAGTGGCAACTGGCATCGGTAGGGTGACCATGGTTAGTTACTAGGTATCCTAGGTATAGTGTGTTATTCTATGCCAAATTGTGTGGCATAACATCAACATTGGTATGAGAATCAAGGTTTCTCACATAAGAACTGATATCAGTCAGCAAACTGTGATTGGTTAGGAGATGACCATGGTTGGTCTCTAGGGAAACTTATCTATATAGGGTTTTTTGCAGTAGGAGAGGGTAGATGGTTTTTTTTCCTAGTTTGGAGGATCTATTTTCTTGCACATAGTGTACATGGTAGAGATAGTGTAGATCAATTCATGGTTAATATTAGAAAGAGGAGAGAGTTGACTCAGTTAGTTCATTGAGAATTTGAGTCAGTTATCTCTATATGATTCATTTTTTATTTCTTTTCTTTGGATCAACTAATATTATATTTGGATAGTGTGCACAAATTTACACCATGGTTTTTGGTGTTATTTAATTTTTTATTTCCCAGTTGTATGGAATCTTGAGGATAAGGGTTTCTAGTCTAAGTATGAGATGCTTATTGAAAAGTCATGATTAGACATAGTTCGAAGTAGTGAGAGATGTTGAGTACACATGGATGGAAAGAAGGTGATTCACCTACTTCACCAGAAGTCCAAAATTTTGTGATGTAGAAGTATTCTCAGAGAAGAAAGGGAATCAATTTTATAGTTCTTTCATCTGGTTTTATTTCTCACTAAAATATTAGCTTTTCAACTTGGTGTTAGATTTAGTGCAAGGGAATTTGTGTTCAGTGGGAGCAAGCCATGGTTGTTTGCATTACAAGATTGGATGCATGTACATGTAGAGTGAGAGCATATTTCTAATGTTCAGAGTGGTAGGAGGCACAAGATGGTTTTGGAGGGTAATCATGTCTTTGTAGGTATTTTTAGTTTACTATTTTATGATGTAACTTTTGGATAATTTTTTGGTGCCTGGATATTTATTAGGGAAGGTAGTTGATGGTTGATTCACCTAGTTTTCGATGATAGAGAATTTTATAGAGTTTGAAGGGTGAAAAAGGAGAAAATATGCTAGTTATAGAGACTGGTTTCGGTTAAGGTTAACCATGGTTAGTAATTTGGTAATTTTTATCATTTAATCATAGAAACCTTAGGTTTATACAAGTCTGTGTGATTGATCTCATGATGTGACTAGATAACATGGGTAATATCTCCAAGTTGTGGGACTTGCTACTTGAGATAGAACTTCAACTAAAGTTGGTTCTTGCTCCTAAACTACCAACCAAAATCTACTCTAATGTAGGAGAAATTATCTTGTCCTAATATAAATTTTCAAGGGACCAGTGAGAGAGACTGCATGAAAAAAACACCTACACTAAAGTGGTGATACACCATAAAAGGAGGGTGTGATAATACTCTTCCAATGTGTGAAAAGTAGAAACAAAGTGCATACAAGAAGGGGTGATAACAACTCTGCACATTCTAGAAAATGTATTCACAACAATATTACATACATACACAATGATAATGAATCCATACAATAGCATGAACAAACACAATCTACATGTAATGAGATTGAAAGGGAAAGAAGAATGCAAACAAACACAACAGGGGAAGAGATATCCACAAACTTGCATCTACTGATTTCATTGATATACAAAGCTTAATCTATTATAGAATAAGGGCCTAGCTCACCCTATAAGGAGTCCACTACAAGGGCCTTCAACACATTGGCTTCACAAAACAATTTTTGACATATTTTTTCTACTCAAAACTATCTCCCTTTACAATGAGCCCAACTCTCTAATTTATAGAATTCTTAGGGGAGAAAGAGAGATAAATCAAAATCATAAAATCTATCCTCCCACCCCTTGTAAGATGTCATAAATGGATTGGAATGATGGTATGTTGCTTTCAAAATTCACCCCATACTGTCTCATAACTTCAGCAATGAGAAATGTT
The DNA here is from genome assembly GCA_019776745.2 of Taxus chinensis. NCBI lineage: Eukaryota > Viridiplantae > Streptophyta > Pinopsida > Cupressales > Taxaceae > Taxus > Taxus chinensis. The sequence goes on along the minus strand of CM034156.1, from coordinate 513,751,040 downwards.
TGCCCATGCTTCATTGAATGCATCCCAACTACCAAATAAACACTATTATGATCTTGGCCACATTTTCGAAAAAATATCAATCATTTTTTCAGAAAATTAAGGATTTATTGATATTTGTGTGTTGGGATCAGAACCACAATTCTAACGGTACTAATTTTTTGTGTTTACATTGAGAATTGCAAAAGATATGACATTCTGAGTGTAGGCAACTGTTTTGGGTTTACCACACATTTTCTGTCATTTAACACAAATGAGAATTTGATTAACTAGAGATGAAGATGTTTCTTTAATTTTCATATACCTACCCTCATTAAAATTAAGAAATTCATTTTTATGGCATAGAGGACGTCATGCACATTCTGAAAAGTAAAATTTCATGAAAATAGGAGCTCTGGGTCAAAAGTTGTGGTCGTTTGAAGTTCAGAGGTCGGGCATCAATTTTTTCATTTTTATTGCGGCTATTGCGGGTCTTTGGGGAACTCATGTCCCATGTGTACTCAGATTGTGTGGGCTTCTTTCCTCTAAAAAACTTGATTCCTTCTTGTTGTAGGTATTTCGGATTTGTAGGTTCCACTCATCCCAACTATCCCATGGACCATCTAGAACAAATACTTCAACATTTTTCGATTATTTTTTTGTGTGACGGTTGTGAATTTTCATGACCCAACTATCCTGTTATCCTATGGATCACCTGGGACAAAAAAATATGCATTTTCTGATTCCTTTGTTGTTCGGCAATTTCACCTTTAAGTGTCCCAGCTGTCTCGATGTCCCGTGGACCGTCTGGGCCAAAAACTTCCACATTTTCTGATTCCTTTGTATTTTTCCCCCAAACTTAGTACGACAAAGCTTGGTACAATCCACATAAGTTCCATCCATAGCCTCCAGACCAACAATGCATTAAAACGAGGCCCTGACTTCATTTTTTAGATTTTTACAAATTTTTATTAACTCCTTGGATTTTTTCTTGGACAGAGAAGTTAGAGGAAAGAAAAGAATTTATTCAAGTTATCAAAATTTACCCTGAGGGGTAAATTTTTATATGACACTAACATTATCAGTCAGGTAGTGACCGGGGTTAGTTAGGAAACTGTAGTCGGTTGAGTTATATGTTTGACAATAGTTTTTATTTACCATTTTTAGATGTTTCCCTTGTTTTTCTTTCATCTTGGTTGGTTTGTACGGTATGTTGATGACATGTATGTTGGTATTTACTCTTGGTATTGGGTACATGGTTGTTTTTTATTGACATTTATGAGCACATGATTCATATGTGGCTTTTGAGTTAGTTGGTGGAAGACTTGGAGCTTCTAGAGAGCTTATGATATGGATATATGTACATGGTGAGTTTGTACATGAAAATAGATTCTATTTTGTGAGTCTATGATAATGCAGATGTTTTTTTGCACATCGATGCCTTTGAGCATGGTTAGGGAATGTTTGTATTTCCTCTTCTTACTATGTTACTCTATTGATATGTTATCTACAAATGGTTGTCTTGGACATGCTAGTTGTTTATACAGGGTTGGATTTGTATATTGCAATGTTTGGTTTCTTTGAGTTATGTAGGTTTGTGGATTGATCACCCACTGTTGTAGGTAGAATTCATTTTGGTTGTATTTACCCAAGATCCTATTTTTATTTTACATATTCTATTTTGACTTGTTTGATCATTTATATTGCTGGTTACATGGGGACATGGATAGATGGTTTGAGAACATGGTTGGTTTGACAGGTATGGCTATGGATGTGATTGAGGCTCAGTACTTCAAGTTTAGTGGGATATCTTGTAGATGTGTTAATCATGATGGCTTATTGCAAGAGGAGCTAGGTTGGATAGTTTTATTGATACCAACAATTGGTATAGTGTTATGATGTAGTGGGAGCTTAAGGCTTGGTGTCATGGATCAGTTGTAGCCACATGTAGGTTTGGTAAGTCATGGTTTTATATTCTTGGTTTGAGAAGATGGCTTGATCATCCTAGTTTTATTGATGAGAGAATATTTGATCGATAGGAAGATGGTATTCATGGTATGTAGAGGAAGGTAATGTACAAGTAAAGGTATACAGGTTCAGCAATTTATCTCCAAGTGGGAAATTGTCAAGTTGTGGAGCTAGATTACTTCACAATGAGCATGCATTACAAGTGGATGGTTTACACAGTAAATGATATTGAAAGATTAACTGCCATTTATTATAAGATTAACCACCATATGTTATAAAATTAACATCCATTATTCAGGAGATGAACCGTAATCGGTCAGGGAACCAACATCGGTTTCCTGTACGTGGAATGTTTTATGTGACCTATGGGATTTTTATCTAGATTTTATTTTAAAGAAAATATAAATGATTTAATTAGATGGATATTGTGCCCTAATTTAGTATAGGCTTATATAAGCTAGAAAAATAGGGTTAGATAGGTTGGATTAAGGAAAGAGAAGAAATTAAGTATTCTTGATTGAAAGGATGAAGAAGAAGAAGAAGAAGAAAAAGTAGATTGCATGAAGACAAGACCTTTCATAGAGAGAATTTGAACAAAAGGAAAGTGTAGGTACACTGTTAGTGAGAAGATGGTATTATCTTTTGCTATATTTCCTTTGTATTGTTTAGTCTCATGGCTTACATAGGACATAAATCACATATAGGTTTTCTTATTGTTTGATCCATAGATTGTTGTGAGATATTTTTATTTCTAATTCTTGTTAGATCCGCTGGTTGTTGTGAGATCTTGTTATTTCTGATTATTGTTAGATCCACAGGTTGTTGTGTGATAAATATTTTTATTTCTCATTCTTGTAGATCCATAGGTTTTTGTGAGATCTTGTATTTCAGATCCATGAGATCATAATGTATAAGTGATACATAGGAATCTAGTATTATAGAGGAATTTTTCTTCATGTTTGCATAATTTGATGCAGTGATGATGGAGAGACGTATTTCTTGGTACACGGTTACTATTGCATATTGGTAGACCCTTGTAGAGGTCTTGTTCGTAGATTCACAATATAATGAGAGATTGTTTACACAGTGGAAGATGCAGGTTAGCTTCATTTATGTGAGGTCTTGTGGTGTTTCAAAGGCATGTTTGTAGTGCACTCATGTAGATACAGTTAGAGATCTGGAGGAGACACATGTTGTGGTATGGAGGCACTATTTAATGTACTCAAGAAGATCTAGTTGGAGAACTGGGAGGAAGAGATACATGTACTCTTGTGTAGAAGATTTTGTTTGTAATCTCTTGTTATATAATATAAATGAGATCTCTATCTTTGGTGGATGTAGCCTGCATTGGGTGAACAATGGTACATGTTGTGTGATTTAGATTATTCTTTTTTATATTTCAAATTTTGTAGATTTTGTGGAGATTATTATATCTGTATTTTCATGATTTGGATTTGATATTCTATAGCTGTAAATGTTTCCACATAGACCCATCCCAAACAAGTGGTATTAGATCTTGGTTATCTTAAAGAAAGGGTTTGCTTCATGGTTTTGTTAGTTGTTTACTGACAAATGTATAATAGTAGGTTTTTTTTCCTTATGTGAAAATTGTTGGAAGAGATTGAATCTCAAGTGGGAGATAGAAGAGTAAGGATGCTGGAAATTACCATGATAAATGTCGGTTAAGTGTCAACTAGCATCAATAGGGTGACCATGGTCACTTAGAAGGTGACCACGGTCCATTACTGGGTATCCTGGGTTTAAACAAAAAATCATAGATCTGAAGAAATGGAGAGATGCATGGAATGTATCTTGTTTGCTAAGGTGTTCTTGGTTCTTAGAGGCACAAAACATGGTGGTTAGATCATAGATCTAGGTTACAAAGCTATGATTTTATCTTTTTTTGCAGTATTTTGCTTTTTAATTGCACACACATGGTTTTGGATTACAGATGTAGACAGAGAAAAGGAGAAGGTATGTATCCTTGGTGTAGTTATATGCACGGGGCTTTGGTATAGAGGTTATAGTAAAAAATAATGATGAGGCTTCAGTCAAAGAGGAAATTTCTTCAGCTAAAGATGTGGGTTATTATCTTGGTGCTTTTCAAGTGAGGTATTTCATCTTGCTATAATTTACTACATGGTTTATTATTGTACTAGTTTTATATGATTTGGATGCTTCTTTAAATGAGTAGTTTAACTCAACAATTGGATTTGGTTGAAGTAGGCTCCTAGTGTGGTGTTCTATGCCAAATTTTATGGCATTTGGTTCATTCCAACAACACTGACATTGGTATGAGAGATGATGTCAGTCATAGAGGAACTGATATCGGTCAGCTAACTGTGGTCAGTTAGGAGATGACCATGGTCAGTCTCTATGGCAACTTATATGTAAAGGGATTTTTGGAGAAGGAGAGGGTAGATGGGTTTTTTTACTAGTTTGGAGGATCAAGTTTCGTTCAAAGATTGTAGATGGTAGAGACGGTGTAGATCACTTCATGGTTTAGATCAGAATGGTGACGGAGTTGGCTCGGTTAGTCCATTGAGACTTTGAGTCAAGTATCTCTATATGATTCATTTTTTATTTCTTTTATTTGGAGAAACTTATATTATGTTTGGATATTGTGCACAAATTTGCACCATGGTTTTTGGTGTGGTTTGATTTTTTATTTCCCAGTTAGATGGAATCTTGAGGATAAGGGTTTTTACTCTAAGGATGAGATCCTCAATGAAAATTCACGATTAGACATAGTTACAGGTAATGAGAGATGTTGAATACACACCGATGGAAAGACAGTGATTCACATACTTCACAAGAAGTCCAAAATTTTGTGATGTATAAGTATTCTCATAGAATACAAGTAATTAATTTTATAGGTCTTTCATCTAGTTTTATGTTTCATTGATATATTAGCTTTTGAGCTTGGTGTTAGAGTCAGTGCAAGATATTTCATGTTCAGTGGGAGAAAGCCATGGTTATTGGCATTACATGATTGGATACATTATGCACATCTAAAGTGAGAGGAGATTGCTACTATTCAGATTGGTGGGAGGCACAAGTTCATGTTGGAGGGAAGTCATGACTTTACATGTATTTTGAGTTTATTGCTTTGTGATGTCACTTCTGGTTAATTTGTGGTGCCTTGATATTCATTAGGGAAGGCAGTTGATGGTTGATTCACCTAGTTTTAGATGATAGAGAAATTTTTAGAGTTTAAAGGGTGAAAAAGGAGAAAATATGCTACTAACAAAGACCAGTGTTGGTTCAAGTTAACCATGGTTGGTCATTTGGTAATCATGGTTGGTCAGGTAGTGACTAGGGTTAGTTACGAAACTGTGGTCGGTTTAGTCACAAGTTTGACAACAATGTTTATTTACCATTTTTAGATGGTTCCCTTTTTTTGCATTTATCTTGGTTTGTTTCTGCAGTATGTTTATGACATGTATGCTGGTATTTGTATTGGTATTAGTTGCATGGTTGTTTTTTATTAACATTGATGAACACATGATTCATATATGGCTTTGGAGTTAGTTGACGGCAGACTTGGAGCTTCTGGAGATATTTTGATATGGATATATGTACATGATTAGTTTATACATGAGGATATATTTTATTTTGTGAGTCTATGATAATGTAGATGTTTGTTTTACACATGGATGCCTTTGAGCATGGTTAGGGGATGTTTGGATTTCATCTTGTTATTATGTTATTCCATTGATATTTTATCTAAAAATGGTTTTCTTGGACATGTTATTTGTTTATGCAGGGTTGGATTTGTAGATTACAGTGTTTGGATTCTTTTAGTTATGTAGGTTTGTGGATTGATCACCCACTATTGTAGGTTGAATTCAGTTGGGCTGTCTTTACCCAGGATCCTGTTTTTATTTTGTATATACCATTTTGACTTGTCTAGTCATTTACATTGTTGGTTTAATGGAGACATAGATAGATGGTTTGAGAACATGGTTGGTTTTACAGGTATGGCTACATATGCGATTGAGGATTAGTACTTTGCTATTAGTGGGATCTCTTATAGTTTTTTAGTCATGATGGCTTGTTACATTAGGAGATAGGTTGGATTGTTTTCCTGATACCAACAATTTTTATGGTGTTATAATTTCATGGGAGCTTGAGGCTTGTTGTAACATATTAATTGTGGCTTCATGTAGGTTTTCTAAGTCATGGCTTTATTTTCTTAGTTTGAGAAGATGGTTTGATCTTCTTGGTTTTATTCATGAGAGAATTATTTATGGATAGAAATATGGACTTCACGGTATGTAGAGGATGGTAATGTACAAGTATAGAGGTTCATAAATTTATCTCTAAGTGGGAGATTGTTGGGTTGTGGAGCTAGATTGCTTCACAATCATTATGCATTACAGGTGGCTGGTTTACACAGTAACCTTCGTCAAAAAATTAATTGCCATCAGTCAAAATATTAACTGGTATTGGTCATGAAATTAACTGCCATCGGTCAACAGATGAACTTCAATCGGTTAGGGAACTTGCATCAATTTCCTGTGCATGGAATGTTTTATTTGACCCACGATATTTTTATGTAGATTTAGTTTTAAATAAAATCTAAAAGATGTAATTACATTGATATTGTGCCCTAAGTTTTTAGAGGCTTATATAAGATAGAAAACTAGGGTTAGATTGATTGTAATAAGGAAAGAGAAGAATTGAGCTATCCTTGGTTGACATGATGAAGAAGAAGAAGAATAAGAGAAAGCAAATAACATGAAGACAAGAGATTTCATAGAGAGAAGATGAACATAAGGAAAGTGCAGGTACACTGGTGGTGAGAAGATGGTATTATCTTCTACTGTATTTCGTTTGTATTGTTTAGTATAATGGATTACATAGTATGAAAATCACATATAGGGTTTCTTCTTCTTAGATACATAGGTTGTTGTGAGATCTTGTTATTACTCATTCTTTATAGATCAATAGGTTGTTGTGAGATCTTTTCATTGTTCATTCTTGTGAGATCTATAGGTTTTCGTTATATCTATAGGTTGTTGTGAGATATTTTTATTTCTCACTCTTTTAGATCCATAGGTTGTTGGGATATCTTGTATCATAGATCCATGAGATCATAACATATTAGTGATATATAGGAATCTCTAATTGTAGAGGAAGTTATCTTTATGTTTGCACAGGTTGATGTAGTGATGATGGATAGACTTATATATTGGTCCACGGTTATGGTTGCACATTGGTAGACCCTTCTAGAGTTCTTGTTTACATATTCACAGTAGAATGAGAGCTTGGTTTCATAGTGACAGATGTAGGTTAGCTTTAGGTATATGAGATCTGGTGGTGTTTTAAAGGCATAATTTTAGTGCTCTCATGTATATAAAGTTAGAGATCTAGAGGAGACATAGGTGGTGGTATGGAGGCACGGTTTAGTGTACTCAAGGACATCTGGTTGGAGATAAGGGAGGAAGAGATACTCTTGTAGAGATACATGTACTCTTGTGTAGAAGAGTTCATTTTTAATCTCTTGTTATATTATATATGATATCTTTATCTTTGATGGACGTAGCCCACATTTGGTGAACCATAGTACATGTTATGTTATGTGTGTGTAATTTTGTGTGATTTAGATTATTATGTTTTATGCTTGCACTGTTGTAGATTTTTTGGGGATAGTTATATCCGTGTTTATATGTTTTGGATTTGATATTCTATAGTTTTAAATGTTTCCACATACCCCCATCCCCAACAATTTTTCCTTCTTCGTGAACCATGTTTGAAAGAAGAAAATGGTTAGATTCAACTACTAATCTAGCTCCTAGTTATATAACTCATGCTAGAACTTGATCTCTATGCTAGAAAAGTAGGTTATCTATACATTTTGTATCAAACTAAAATCTATCCCAAGGACTTGTCACCTCATCTCCACTATGGTCTTGATGAATTTTTCATGTTCAAGTAATGGTTACATATTTTTATTGATGAAACAATTTTATCCTAATCTTCTATGTCCCATTCTCATAATAGGAAGAATTGTAGGAAATGTTTTGCTAAGGTTTGAAAAATGTGTCTAAGTACTATAATGAACCTAGGAAAAATCAAACATCCTAATAGGTGTAAATGTCACAAATAATTTTCGAAAGGGATGCAAAATGTATGAAGAAAGGTCACTGAGGAAAATTCAAGAAATTTCCAAACAATGGATTGACCATAAAATAACCTACTCCCTATGTCTAAATTTTATCTCAAATATTGTTTGTGATAAGATGAAAACACAATTTCAATAGTTAAATATAGTTTTTGGAAAAACAATATTAAAGTATTAAAATGGTTTGAAGTGATTTAACAGTGTAACAATACAAGGTATACACTTACAACAATTTTAATATAAAAAAGGTCAAAGTTCTGAAAAGGTAGGCTACAAATGCAAGTAACATAATAATACATTTCTAACACTTTAATCAAGTTTAAGAAAAACAAGATGTTAGTATCAAAAATGGATTTACACAATGTGAGTAGCGTAACTAAAACACCGTCCAAATATTATTCAATGTATGAAAAACAACATGGTCTAAGTATAAAAATATATCGACATAATGCAAACAACGTAGCAATATAATTTGGACATGTATATCATGTTTAAGAAAAACAAGATGTAAGTATCAAAAATGGATTGACATAATGTGAACAATGTAAAAATGCAAAGGGAAATCAAGATAGGATAACCTTCTACCATGAGACATATCAATATGGATTTCAAGACAAGACTACCAAAATATGGAGATGTACCAACACACTTTCAACACTTACATCAATGTCACATAAAGAGTGATGTAAATGGGTGAAAAAGTGGTGGACACGATCTTGGCAACACTTCATGTTTCTTTGTTTTGACCACAAACGTCAACAAGATAACAAAGGAGATAGTACAAGTGGTGAGGAAAAATACGTAGCCTAACTTTGGCAGAGTTTTTCCTTATTTGATAACAAGGTAGAAATTAGGAATTTTTTTTGCATTTGTAAGTTTCATGATGAATAGCATATGTCACATAATTTAATGGACTCTCTCCTTGTTGAAATAACAATGTTTTGACTCCAAGTAAGTTTTTTATTTGTCAAGTCTCTTTGAAACATGATTAGTTAAAGTCAAGTTGGCCCCCATGCTAAATGGATACCTAAGCTTTTATTCTCAACACTCATCAATACTCGTCTAAGAGAGGTACGCTTTCCTAGATAAATCCTAGACAAAGAACCATTACCCAAGAATCAAATTAATGAAAAAGGCCTCATATGGAAAAATTAAAGCATTCTTTAAGGGTATTTATAGTCAAGTAGGTATTCAGGCACTTCCTATTTCATAAAATAGTTCCCTTAATGTGTTGACTACTTTACGGTTCCTGTGGTAATCCTCATAACGATTTTTATGGATTATGTAAATATACTTCCCATAGATTAATGAGGATGGGTTTAAGGCATTATTCGAACATGAAAATATAATGTTTTGAATGAAATGGTGTGTTCTTTATATTTTGATCTTAATGTGGTTTAGCACACTAGTGGAAATATACACATGATGTCGTTAGTAGTTTTTTGAAAATAGTTTTTGGCAAGAAAAAGTTCCTACACAAAAAAATATTTAGTAGTTTTCCATATAAATATTAATGTTTAAAGAAGATCAAGGTTGTTTTTTATTCTCAATATCGTCAAAAGAAGAAAGAGAAGAGCATACAGAATGATTGCTCCTACTAATTAGAAATGAAATACTTAAATCAATGACCAATTTAAATGTTTCAAAAGATTAATTTCCTATGACAATTTATATGATGAAATTTCTATGTAACACAAATGTTAGAAATAAAGACCAAAGTTGCTTTTAATTCTCAAGAGTGCTAAAAGGTGAAAGAGAAGAGAATGCACAATATTTGATCAAACTTAAGTGAAAGGGAAAAAAACATTCATTAAAGCATTTATATGTGTTATAAAATGATTTCAAAAGTAAAGACTTCAAAATACAAGTTAGAAAACATGTAAAAAAAAGTAGGAAACACAAAAATTAGATTCTATAACCTTTGAAATTCGAACCCAAAAATCCACATAGAATGCTAGCACAGAGATAGAACACTAGTGCTTGAAGGGTAAGACTAGAGCATGAAAGGATGATGGTATCACAATTAAGGATGACACTAACATAGATAAGAACAATGTAGATGTACTTTCACATTGATGAAAATCACAGACAAGTGGTACTGCACTTTAAGAAAATGGTAGCACAAAGAACATCTATACTAGCATGGAAACAAGGAATGCAAATGTAATTATGCATAGGTTAATAACATAGACAAATGATGACACACTTCTAGAGAATGGTAGCACACAAAAATATAACAATAGCACATAGACGAGTGATTGTAGCTCACAGAAAACCATGTAGATGTAGAAAGGATCAATGATAGCATACAAAAGAGCATCACTAGCACAAAAATAATAAAGAAGACATATAGAGCATTAAAAGTAATGTAGGGAGCCTATGTAACTTCAATAACACGTGAAAACTGACTAAAAAATGTCAAAAATATCAATTTTTTGCTGAGAAGCCTCGAATTTTACATCACTTTATCTCCTTCACACCTACAAAGAACACTCAACACATGAAAACTCGACAAAATATGTTATGACATACAATTTATATCAACACGGACAAAAGGATTATAGTATGAAAAAATGAAATTTAACTACAAAAACTTAATAAGTGCATATCAGACAAAGGAGTGTCCCACCAGGTGTCCCATATGTATGATATTGAATAAACCAAGATAAGTTACTTAATGAAAACTAACACTAAGTATTCTTCATAACTAATTTAATCTATCAAAAACACCATGATAAATTTGTGAAGGAAAAAAATAACTAATCTATCCAATTAAACATGAAACATTAAGCCATCCCTTGTTATTTTTGATGGGTTTTTAAAATTTAGTTGCTCCTTTTTTCAATCAATCATGAATACAAGAAATCAAAGGAAGCTTATCTCCATGAAGAGGAAAGGATCTCACCAATATGGCTTGATTTCCATGTATGGTTCTTCCTTTACTACTATTGTCAAGTATAGGATAAAATGGATGCTAGATCCATAATATTTTCAAATTATAAATTATAATATCATTTGCATATAGTGTAAATATGAAACACTGGTGTCAATGGTGTAAGGTTCGAAGGAAGGTACTAGGTTTTTATATAGATTTCCTATTTGAGAGAAGCTAAAAACCTAGAGAATGTGGGATAAAGATAAAGTTGAATTAGAAAGGAATAAATATGATTAGAAGAGATTAATCCATGATCAACAACTCATGGGATTTGGATATTGACATAATTAATCAACTAGGATTAATTAATAGAGAAAATTAAGCTTAGAGAATCCCTTTGGAGGTGATTTAGAAAGAAATTAGTAGAAATTGAAGGGTTTGAAAGGAGGATTCAACCAATAAGATTGTTTATTGATTAAATAAAATATTAAAAGGCTTAATTAACTATTAAAGGTTAATTAATTAGAAGAGGATTATAACTGACGAAGTGTCGTTAATTGGAATCCAAAATGAAGGAAAGAATACTAAATTAATGAAGTGTCAGAAATTGATCGAGATGAAGGGGAATGTTAGCTAATTACTGAGAAATGACTAATTATAATGAAATGATGGGAAAACTGATAGATAATGTAATTTTAGAAGTAAAATTACGTATTCATATTTAGACGTCTACATTGTCCCCTCTTTGGTGTGGTGTAAGGAAAGCGATGACACTTCACGGATAGTAGAAAATTCTAGAAAATTAAATGTTGAAGAAGTTCAAGAAAAATTAGGTTCCTTTGATTCAATTCTAAATGATTAAATAATAATTTGTATTTAATCAAGTGTCTTGATGAGATAGAAGTTAGGCTATAAAATATACCCTGGTGAAGATGTAATTCATTTGATTCACTTATAAATGATTAAATAATAAGTGGGATTCAAACAACTATCTTGATGAGATAGAAGTCAAGCTATGAGAGTCTTGAATAAATGCATTAATTCTATCAGATATGAGATTTTCCACATAAAACAATTCTATGTTTCCCATTATTCAAGTTATTGTAGTGATCCAATTGAATGCTCTAAGTTTACATTTTCTTGAGTTAGTTTTTAACCTCAAATCATGGTTTCTATTGAGACGGGAGTAGGAAAAAATGTTATTTAGGAAATCATAGCTTAGAATATTTCTACACACAAAATATACCTTCTAACCTATAAGTATATGATAGCAAAAACTCCTTTTATCATGATAAATGATTTCATAGAATAGACAATTATAAATATCTTGAGACAGACATGTCATTGTTCTGGTAGAGAATCTACAGGGTGAAAACTTTCCCTTGAGACATATGGAAGGTTCATATAAATTTACATCAAACCACTAACATATACACACTTAACTGGTCTGAAGGGAACCACTTACATTTTCATGTATATCAAGATAAATTTTAAAACACCAAATAGTAATGTTTATATAATAAAATAGAGTAAGATGAAATTACAAACATAATCATTGAGAAAATAATAAAATACATGACCAAATCATTATTCTTAAATCCTTTACATATTTAGGGAATTCCTCATGGGATTCATAAGATAGAAATGATACAAAACCCTATTCTTCTAAGTTATTGAAGCCTTGTCTATTAACGCCAATCAAAGTTCACAACCCTCCTTTATCAAAAATTTACTTACAAGGAATGTAACCACCTTTATTTTATCAACCCAAGATGGTAATAATGGGTTTTTTCTTAGGTTAGTACATGTGTGTGCAAAATATAAGTTGATTAAAAATTATTATCTATATTAATAGGTTTCTTGAATCACTATGAAGGAAACATGTAAAGATAACAAGATTTATATTTTCAAATGACCTCAAATCATGGCTTACAATTTTTTAAATTAAACTTGCTATTTTTTGTAGGACAATTGATTCAAGATAAACTGATATCTCTAATAAGGAGAAAAACATTACATGTATTATTCGAAAAAATAAGGTCCTAGACATCAACACACCAAAATTATCCTTATATACACCTTGAATGCATCAGCATAATCCTTATACTAATACTAATGACTAATTAAGAATATTATATGCATCTACAATTGGATAATGTTGACGACACCCTCCTTCAAGTTCTAATTAATGTTGAGCAACATGAGTTTCTACCTAGATTCATTTCCATATATCTAATAAATCTTGATGCAAGGAAGGTAATCATGACCATCCTTAAGCACAAGAAACCTAGACCAGAGTCTCGTGTAAACATGTGAGGCTCTACCTCCCTTTAATAGGATATCACCCATGTGGGAACCAAAAATGAGAAATTTTACATGGAGTGGGAATCCATCCTCCAAGGTTCCTTCTCACTAGGTCTTGTTGACCAAATAATGTGTGAGGAATATGTAAAGATAAGGATATTGATTGTTAATAAATTCGGTGGGTGTTTGTGGGTTTTTTCGGTTTAAGCCAATAGAAGAAAATAGTGGCTTTGGAAATACATCATAGGAAAGACATTTAGAAGATTATACAATCGAAAGAATTGATTTATTATTCATTCATATCTTATTTTATTCCACACCAGCTAATAGAAATATATTCACCTATAATTATCACTTATAAACAATATAATTTGATTGAAAAAATCTAGTTACAAGCTTTTTTCCTAATACTAATGGAGTTATATAGAAAAGTGCAAAGATAGTATGATAGGGCAGAAAGATAATAAGTAGATAATCCAAGTGGCTCACTCTTTCTCATATGAACACCAAAAATTGTGAAGACCATCCCTAGCTTAGACTAATATGTACTTGAACAAGAAACAAATATGTGTGAGGGTCTGATGGGAAGGACTTAGAACATGCAGATGGATACACAATGCCATGGGATGTACAAGATTCCCTCATTGACCTCCTAACAACCTAAGGAAATATATTGAATTCAATCAACTAAGTGATCCTTAAAACTCATTCAAACTATTTTGGAATGAATAAAATCTAACTTAGGCCAAGATCATGAAAATAAAAGTGATAAAATAATGAAAATAAAAGACACAAAATATTTTCTATTCCAAATTCAAGGACCTTTACAGTAAGGTCGATCTAGGTATTTATAGGAAAATATAAATAAACAATAATTTTGAAGCATTAACAATGGTAGAATCTTTCTAACCAAAACTTACAATAAAATATTTCATTATAGATGTCAAATTATATTACATTCAATTACAAGTTGGTCATCCTGAAGGTTTTTCATGTCATAAGACATCATATACAAGGTGTTTATTGAATTAGGCAAATCCCAAGACAAATGTGACATGTTATGCCTAGATTTTATAGGTTCTAAAGTAGCATGAGGTTTCAAATAATAATATTTAAATTTTCCATTTAAGGAAACTAACTACCTCTTATACGGCATTCTTAAGAGATAATATTTTTTGACAAAATTATTGATTTTGTCCCATCGTTTATAGGAGGAAATATATCTCTTCATTAACCTAAAATTTAATCACGTACTGTATAGTTTTATTTAGGGTACACAATAATTTGCATGAAATAATTGTGTGGTGATGGTTATATTGTTGGGGTATACACAATCATTACTTTCCTTCCCTTTAATTACTTGTATATAAACATTAAATATGGAAATTGATTTAGATTATGCACAATAGTCCAAGAAAGGTGGAGGAATTCTTTATCTAGTGTGCATGAAGATGAACATGATTTTTCATGTGAATCATTAAAAAATGGTTTGGATACACATATTCAAGGCACATAATCACTTATGTAATGATATTTGGAGATTTTTTAATTATGAGGAGTGTATAGGAGTTGTATCATACTCCACATCACCTAGGATAATCAAAGTGTAAGAGAGTATTAAGGGGTTTGTTGAATCGATATGCAACTATGAAAATATTGCATGATGATATTTTTTAACATGAAAGGGACCACATGATGCATCTGGAATAAATTTTAAGGCTTCATGGTGCATATGGAAGAAGTGTACACAAAGGTAACAAAGGTGCACAAGAACTAGGGAAATTTATTATTAGTTGTTTTCTCAATTATCAAAGGGCATAGAGGTTTTAGCCATAGATATATCCTTTGTAACATGACTAAGGCATGAAAATTCTATACGTAAAGGAATTTTGCACAATGTATAACGAAACAAAAATGGCACAATTATTGATTACCTTATGAAGATGAACAAGTTTCATGATTTCCCTTGTGAAATTAGGGGCATGTTGTGGATATAATAACACACCTCTCTGGTAATGAAGGAAAACAAAAGGGAATGGAAAATAAGTTATTTAATGTGAGAATGGGAGTTCCTTCTCCACAGTTTCATTCTCACCAGGGCTTTGGCCATAAAGCATGCTAGGAATAGCTCAAAACTAAGAGAGGTTAAATGTTACTTATTTATACGAATGCAATATTTGGTTCAGCCATACTTTCTGGTGGGATTGTATGTGAGAGTTTGCAATTGGGAAATGATGGGTAAAAATATTAGGAAGATAAGAAAGAATGTGGATGAGGAAAATAACTCATTAATTCATTGAAAAAGTTGGAAAGTGTAAGTATAAAAGGTTGTGCATAATGAATATCTCCTATAATCATAAAAAAATTAGTATTAAATACTTATTTTAATTTTTTCATAAATTAAATAATCTATATAAAGAGAAAAAGAGGAAGGGAAGAAATAGAATGGGATCTAATGAGATGATAGAGACCCCATGATCAGTGAAATTACATCTAAGAAAACATACTCAATATAATGCAAGCATTATATCGATCAAGACATGAGAAGGTGAAGGAGTCTGAAGAAATTGTTACAGAGAAGGGAAGAACATAACTCTATTAGATCTGTAAAAAGTAGACACATAATCCAAACAAAAACGATTATAGGTATATCTATAAATATTAGGGAGACTATTTCTATATGATAGAAAGAGTGTAGACACACATCATTACCCAAGGTGTGTTATTGTGGATACAATAACACACCTCTCTGGTAACGAAGGAAAACACAAGGGAATGGACAATAAGTTATTTAATGTGAGAATGGGATTTCCTTCTCCAAGGTCTCATTCTCACTAGGTCTTTGGCCATAGAGTATGCTAGGAATAACTCAAAAATAAGAGAGATTAAATGTTACTTATTTATATGAAGGCAATATTTGGTTCATTCATACTTTCTGGTGGGACTGTATGTGAAATTTTGCAGTTGGGAAATTATGGGTAAAAATATAAGGAAGATAAGAATGAATGTGGATGAGGAAAATAACTCATTATTTCATTACAAAAGTGGGAAAGTGTGAGTATAAAATGTTGTGCATAATGAATATCTCCTATAATAATAAAAATTATTATTAATAAATACTTATTTTAAGATTTTCATAAATTAAATAATCTATATAAAGAATAAAATAGGAGGAAGGGAAGAAAGAGAATGTGATCTAATGAGATGATAGAGACCCCCTGATTAGTGTAGTTGCATCTAAGAAAACATACTCAATATAATGCAAGCATTATATCGATCAAGACGTGAGAAGGTGCAGGAGTCTGAAGAAATTATTACAGAGAAAGGAAGAACATAACTCTATTAGATCTATAAAAATTAGACACATAATCCAAATAACAACGATGATAGATATATCTATTAATATTAGGGAGACTATTTCTATATGGTATAAAGAGTGTAGACACACGTCATTACCCAAAGTGTGTTATTGTGGATACAATAACAAACCTCTCTTGTAACGAAGGAAAACATAAGGGAATGGAAAATAAGTTATTTAATGTGAGAATGGGATTTCCTTCTCCAAGGTTTCATTCTCACCACGTCTTCACCCATAGTGTATGCTAGGAATAGCTCAAAACTAAGAGAGATTAAATGTTACTTATTGTTAGGAATAATATTGTGAACATTAGATATTTATATATTTGTGTGTGTGCAAGTATATATATATTGATGTAAGTGAGTTGTAACTCACGTAGATAAGGTTTGTTGAGTGAGAATAGGATTGTGAGAGATAAGTGGAGGATATTGTGAGATGAGGTTGAGATTATGTAGGGATGTGAGATAATGGATGATTGCATGAAAAGAGGAGTACACACTCCTATATAATGTAACCTTTACCTGTGAATAAGATATCTCGAATGAATTGAAATAATTGAGTTCATGTTTACTGTTCTGTCTGCTTCACGGTTATAATCTGAGTAAAATAATATCACTGGTATCAGAGCAATTTCTGGTCTTAGGCTGTGATGGGAGGATGAATTCGTGTGTTATACTCCAACTGTGAATATGTAGCAGCTCCTGAGCATTGTTTTGGCGCAAAGGAGTTAAAAATCTGCCTGGCGTATTGATTCCTTCACATAGATCTATTTGCGTGTATTATTTTTGGAACAAGATAATCATACAAGGCTTATAGATCTATTTACGTGTATGGTGTATTGATTTCATGTTGTATATATTGCAAGCCCCTGCCCCTGCCCATGCAACAGATCAACATTGAATTTAAAGACCACATTTTGTATTCAACGCTGCAGTTTTACACGAGCCAAGTGGGATCTGTAGGTGGTTGTTCGTGGATTCGGCTCATGCATTTATGCCGACATTTGTAGATATGCCTGACACATGCACACATCTGCATTGAAGATTGGTTCGGTTTGCTGGGAAGACACGACTTGGCAGAGATTTACATCAACTACTCCAGGGAATACGGTTTCCACCTATGCTTGCATGTCTGTGCTATTCATTTTTACAATCATCATCATTCATATCTGCACTCAGTAGAAGTTGAAGCCTTCCATTTCAGGCTTTCCCGCATGGATCAGTCGATACGCATGGATAAAGGAAGGAGAATTGGTTTTGCGTGGGAGGCTTCCTAGATCGGGATTTTCACACTTGGCAAGTACGAACTCAGTTGACACTCATTAACAAAGATTTGTGGGACGTTGCGGATGGAACATTCAAGAAACCAACCGATGCTGATGAAGCAACCAAATGGGAGAGTAGAGATCGTAGAGCAACAGCAATCATTGGACTTGGATTGTCTGATGCATATTTGCATCATATAGACCTTTCAAAAAGTTCAAATTTCATTTGGACAACATTGAACAAGTTGTTTGGATCCCAAACCGGAAGCGCAACAGTGACCTTGAAGCAGAAGCTGTTTGGACTCAAGATGGATGAAGGAGAAAACATGGTACAACATATAAGTAAGTTTCGGTCTATTTTGAATCAATTATCAGGGATAAAACTTAAAGTAGAGGATGATGATGCAAAAGCTGTTTTGTTGAATAGTATGCCATCTCGCTATTCAAACATTGTTTTTACTTTGAGCAAGATCAATCCCAGCCTAGAAGATCTAATTTCTTCACTAATAGATGAAGAAAATAAGAATGTTACACCAGAAGAAACTGCAATGTATGGTAAAAACAAGTCATATGATAAAGGGAGATTTAAATCTTCTTTTAAACAAAGATCAAATTTCAGAGATACAAAGAAACATATCACTTGTTACTATTGTAAACAAGATGAACATGTATCTATAAACTGCAAGAAAAGAGCACGAGATTTACTTGATGGAAAAATAGAAGAAAATGCCATGGTTGCTAATGAAGAAGAAGATAGTGATAAAGAAGAACCTTTGGGTGATGGTTATGAATCTCAAAACTTCCTTCTTTAGATAACTTTCTGATGGAGGCTAGAGGCAACGGAGGCAGGAGGGCAATCGGTGACCTCTCGTCAGGCACCATCGACGAGGCCGCGGTATTGATTTGGTGGCCAAGTATTTCAGTTGTGTGTTTCATTGTTTGTAATAAGAACAGATGTTACATTCCTGTTCAGAATTGTATTTCCTTTTATAATCTCCTGATGTAAATATGTGATAGTAGAAAGATAAAAGCACAAGAAAAAGCAGCATCATGTTTTTCTTGAAGAGGATGAACAGAGGTTCATGAGCAGGGGCTCGTACCTAGGACAGAGGTCCGTTATTATTGAACAGGGGTTCGTATTTGCTGAACAGAGGTTCAGTGTACCAAGATCATGAGCATGCAGAGGCAGGCAAGCTGTAGAAGACGTGTGAATGTTTTTCTCTACATTGTTCACATTACGGGAGTGTATGTGTGGAAATATCGAATGTTAACAATAGGGGAGTGAATGTTAGGAATAATATTGTGAACATTAGATATTTATATATTTGTGTGTGTGCAAATATATATATTGATGTAAGTGAGTTGTAACTCACATAGATAAGGTTTGTTGAGTGAGAATAGGATTGTGAGAGATAAGTGGAGGATATTGTGAGATGAGGTTGAGATTATGTAGGGATGTGAGATAATGGATGATTGCATGAAAAGAGGAGTACACACTCCTATATAATGTAACCTTTACCTGTGAATAAGATATCTCGAATGAATTGAAATAATTGAGTTCATGTTTAATGTTCTGTCTGCTTCACGGTTATAATCTGAGTAAAATAATATCACTTATTTATATGAAGGCAATATTTTGTTCATTCGTACTTTCTGGTGGGACTGTATGTGAGAGTTTGCAATTGGGAAATTATGGGTAAAAATATTAGGAAGATAAGAACGAATGTTGATGAGGAAAATAACTCATTAATTCATTACAAAAGTGGGAAAGTGTGAGAATAAAAGGTTGTGCATAATGAATATCTCCTATAATAATAAAAAATTCATTAATATATACTTATTTTAAGATTTTCATAAATTAAATAATCTATATAAAGAGAAAAATAGGAGGAAGGGAAGAAATAGAATGGGATCTAATGAGATGATAGAGACCCCTTGATTAGTGAAGTTGCATATAAGAAAACATACTCAATATAATGCAAGCATTATATCGATCAAGACATGAGAAGGTGCAGGATTCTGAAGAAATTGTTATAGAGAAAGGAATAACATAACTCTATTAGATCTGTAAAAATTAGACACATAATCCAAATAACAATGATGATAGATATATCTATTAATATTAGGGAGACTATTTCTATATGGTAGAAAGATTGTAGACACACATCATTACCCAAGGTGATAACACAGGTAGAAGCAAGTGAATAAAAGAAAATTTATTAAGATGTTCAAAAATATTTTTACAAGTATATGAATGAAAAACATATTTTCATATGAGTATTTATAGGGAGATACCACAACTATATGGGGCACCTCTATAGATATTACAATTAATGGCATAGACAAACTGCATATTCAAGATATGACAAGGTAGATACATATATGGCCATACATACATATCGAATTGAATGCATACCTAGGATATACAAAATAATTTTACATAGGATATTCAAACTTGTTTAAACAATATTTACTATGATATGACACATAGGTTGGTATTAACTATAAGTTAATCTCTAATTGAACCTATGTGGAACTTAAATTTTTACATGACATGATTAACACTATATTATTGAGATTTAATTGCTTGAAAGTATGAAAACTATTAGATTTACATATGTAATTTTAGTTTTATGCTTCATGGATGTAATAATAAACAATTCATGTTGATTTTGGAGAATTTTATGTCTTATAGCGGTAGATCAAATTTGTAACACAATGTAACAATATCTAACACATGGTAGATATAATCTTTACTATTTTCATGAATTTATTTGAGGTTGGGATTGGGATTCCATATTTTATAATGTGTGGATGTCAAATTCTTGGCCTTAATAAGTGTAATCACATCCCAAAATATTTCAAGCCTTGGTCCATGTTTGTCTTCTCTTCGATATTTTACATGTGTCACAAATCAATGCACTGAGGTTTTCTAATTTTCTTATGCATTCCTTTGGAGGGAACTTTACACAATCATGCCTTTAATTCCTAAAAGGAAAATAAGAAGTTAAATTTACTTATATGAAATGATATACACATAAAATCTAAATTTATTACACCCACAAACCACATGTGCATGCTTCCTTAGATATTTTTGACATGCAAGGATTGTACACAAGATTTAAAAGTGTATAATAATTACACATAATAGTTTGAATGTTATATTCTGTAGAATATTCACTTACAATTCCTCTTATGAAACCTTCCAAGTATATGTTTAAGGTGTTTTTAATATAGTTTTTACCAAAAATTCATATTTTAAGGGGTTACCGATACTTGCACCGACAATCAAAATTTTAGGATGATAGAAATGTGAAAGAAATGATAAAATCCTATCCTTTTACCAAGTGATCAGACCTATGATAAAAGATAAAAAGAAAAATTACATTTCATAAATGTGATAATGAGTTTCTCAGAAAAGGCCAATCCTAGGAATCCAAATAGACTTCCTTGAAGGGTGTCAACTTGTTTTATATAATTAAGTTACGTTGATAATGATAAAATAGATAAATAATAATAAATCTAGAATTCAAGGTGGAAAATGAGACCATTTTCAACATCGTAAGTGGTTGAAGCTAGGTTGGTGGCAAGTTCAAATTAATCAAAGTAGTCATATGAAAACTCTTTAGTGGATTCTCACTCTTCTTGGATGATATCGATATGATCTTCGATGTCCTCAATGTTTGGTGTAAATGTTATGGTGCACATATTGAGTTATTGGATAACATAAAAATATTCCCATGTGAATGGTGTTTAAATGATTGGAATATTGTATATGCTACTGATGGGATGCGACAAACCTAGAATAGTCATCTACAAAACATACATGGTGATTTGAAGTAGTACGTTGATAGTCTTAAACATGGTGATTTAATTTACATGAGAAGAAATTAGTCCTCACACATAGAGTCTATCCCCTCCGGGAAAGGGAACTAGAGGTTATATGAATAGGATTAACAACATTCAAAATTATCATTGGCGATCAAGAATCACCATCAATTTTACCGTAGAGGTTAAAAATAAGGAATAATGGAAAATGGTTAAAACAACTTTCCATCTGGGATATTGGTTTGTTGATGAATGGTGGGAGGTTATGGATTCAGGTTGCGAGAGGTTAGAGGGTTAGCATAAGTATGATAAAATGGATTTAGGTTGTTTTAAGTAATTAGGTTGGGGTAAATAGGATTTATGATGGTGAATTATATGATAATTAAGATATATATAATAATGATAGGGAATGATAATTTTATTTGATGTTCATCGCGTCACCTTGGGGTGAAAACCCGGTGCCTACAGTTTCCACTTTTGTTGAGATTTATGTACGCACCATCTATGAGACAAAAACTATCTCAACGATGCCCTATTCTTGTAATAAGGATATTGTGATATTCTTCCCCCTCAAGCCAATGAGAAACTATGTTGGTCATTGGATTGAAGAGAGTTTATTGCTTAGATAGGCTTGCTTTAAGATTGTCCATGATTATGATAGTGTCCTATCATGACCATGTTGGATGGGTTTGCAGAGATGGTAAAACATATTAGAAACAATTAGTAGGGTAAGTAGAACATGGAACTCATACATATTCGTGCTTTGGGAAGACTGCTGCACGGATAGGATTCAATTGGAATGCTCTAGTGAGTATGTGTTGAGTCATGTGACCAATGGGTCACAGGAAACATCTATAATGTGTTAGAAACACGAGAGATGGAGATCAAGGGTGAATCAATCTATTAAAATTTATACCATTTAAAATTAATCATTCATTACCAATCAAATAACCATTCAATCATATAATAACCATTTGTGTGTTTACATAAGCATTAAATAAAACATACAAATGAATAAGAGAAAGAGTGTAAAAAATAACACTAAAAAGATGTGGAAAACCCTCAAAGGTAAGAAAAACCATTAAATTCTTTTTGATATTACTCAAAACAAATAAATTTATTGAAGCACCAACTTCTCAAGGAGCACCAACCCCTATATTAGTAGAGCACTAACCCTACAATAAGCACCAACCCCCTAGTTTATTGAAACACCAACTACACAAGGAGGCTACAACCCCCCAGGATGACTAATCACAAACTCAAACACTTGAATATGTTTGATCTCTAATTTTTCTTCTACTACAACTGATGGAGATCACATATTCAGCTCACAAACCCTAGCTCATACCATGTCTTACAACTTCCTCAATCTTCTTCTTTCTTAACTTATATTGGCGCTAAAATATTTCCCTCATGTCTTTAATCAGTATTTAAAATTTAATTCTCTTATTAAGCATTCAAATCATCCACACATACCTTAAAATCACTATCCTCTGGGTCTCACTTCTTCCCTAAGAGCACTAGTTCAAAAATGAACCCAAAACATCACTTTAATACCTTTTTCTTTCTTCCAACCCAAAGGAGATAGGTCCTACACCTTTGGTTTGATCAATGCATCACTATTCAATAAATTCATCACATCAGTCACAAGTGACCCATGTAGGTCTTCCTATCCAAAAACAACTTTTCATGTACCAACATACTCAAAACCCCATGGGTACAAAGAGAAAAGTACCTTAACATTAAAACCATAATTTTTCATGACACATAAATAACCAAACATGCTTAAATAAACATTTTAAAATCATACATGGTCACAATTTTCATCAACCAATCATAATATTTAATATAATAGGGCCATTGTTCTTTTTTCTTTTCAAAATAGTCATTTCCTTCACCCTTCAAGACACTGTCAACATCTTCATGTGACTAGATCACTCCAAAACATGCAAAACATGTCATGTAGCCATGAAATATAAATTTAAGAACCTTTACAAAAATTATAAGAAAGTTATAAATCATGAAAGAATCACTTGCTCAAGCCACATCTAATTTTGTCTTCAACAAATAAAGCTTCCAAAAAAGTATATTTTAAAGAACAGTTGATTAACACCTTTCCTGGAATAGTAAACTTATCCAAATGGATTAATTTTATGAAAAATGTATCCCTCTTCACTCTCCATGTAATATAAAGTATCATCTAATCCATTTCTTTATCTAACCAACTCAAAGCATGCATAAGATGTTGTCTTGTACTACACTGGAAAACATGTTTCTATACAAATACTGACCTACAAAACATATCAAAATTCATTAACAATAAAAAAACATAAATCATTGTAAATTTATCTGACTTATATTTCCAATAGAACTTGAATCACCTCCTAACCCATCATGTAGCTCCTGCAATTTCCATCGTACTAAAGACTACTCCAAACTGTCTGAAAATAGTCCTTTGACTAGTCAACATAAATAGGGCACACTTTGCACTTTTTTAAAAATAAGGACCTGAAAACTACATTGAAATATATTTACACTCACTTAATAAAAAAATTATTTGGAAACTTCTATGGAACATCTTACATTAAACTGAAATTCTTTAGAAATAAGAAAATTCTAATGGAGCCCACATACTATCACATACTCTATCGTACATTTATGGATATCATGAAGAGTCCTATATAACATAAAATCATCAGTGTTGATGAAACAATAAAAACTAGGATGGTACAACAACTTTAATACAAGCTTCTCCTAGCTAGGGTTAACAAGGGTTTTAAACCAATTTATCTTCTTAACGAGCATTCATAACAACGTGATGGTCAAACTATTTCATTAATTTTGTGAAACATTCATAACTTACCTAATAATATATTCCAAATATATCATTTCTCCATACAAAGAAACCAGTTCACAACAAGCATCAGAAGGTCCAATTTTGTCTTAAAAACACACTGAAACTTACCCAGTTTTGATGAAACTTGCATATCTTAAAAATTTAATTTCAGAATCACCTAAAAAATGGTATGAAGCACCATGTCAATGCATTTTAACTTTCCATACTCACCTTATATCCTATATATTACTTAAAATATCTATCCAATCTCATTTACCTGTGTTAAATTGCTTATTCTCAACTGTTTGATTCCCAAGGATGAAAATTATGCATCTAACCTATAAATTATGACATAAAATGCAAAAAAAACCTCAGGTAAACAGCCAATATTATGATACCATGGTCCAACTAGATTCATCATCTCCAAATCTCATATTTATACCTTATTTTGCTTGTTCTGGGGCTAGAAGAAAGTGTGGAATTACCTGACACACTACTTAAAACTCATGACTTGACCTAGATTACCATATGTAGATCAATATACAATGAATCTACTATATGGAATATGACAACACACGACTCAATAGAATGGAAACAATTTAAATTGACAACATACTTGACTTAATGGACCAACAATCTCCCCCTGGGGATGAATTGTCTTCTACAGTAGCATAAATGATCATTTGGACCTAATAAGAGCTTCAAAATATTTCCATACTAAATTATAATCCTTCAATTTCCCTTCAATCATGCTTTACATAACTTTTTAATTCTATATAATTCCCAAGAACATTAAATTTTTCATTCAATCCCACAATATCTTTCTTTAGGACTATCGTCCCTAAACTACAATCTCGATGCAAAAATGGATGACTTTTCCAATCTCTACATTCATCAAAAGAAAGAAAACTTATTCTCAAATTACCACCTTGGGATAATAGAACACGTATCTTACTGTAAGCACACAAACCATAGTTATTACCTTTAAATTACACCATAATATGGGCTCAAACAATTAGACACAACTCTAAATATCTTATTTAGTGTTTTCTTCCTTGTTTTGACCCAAATCACCCTTGTTAGGAAAATGATTTAATTTTCAAGATATCCTTCTTGTATCCCTCCTGTATTTAGTTACCTAAATGCTTCACATACCTAAGAATAAATCAAATTACAATTTCCCTTGCTTTAAAGACTCTCTTAGACCTTATCACATTGCTTTCATGCATATTTATTTTCTGTAGTAGCTACTATCACAATTCTAACTGGGTAAACCATCTTAGAAGTGAAAAATTACTTATGAATTCTTATCATTTTAAATATTTTTGATAGCATACAACAATAGACTTTAAGAACATTTAGATCATCAAAATTTTCTTTATAAGATTCATTTCTATGTAAGCACAAATTAGTACCATGAGTACAGTGACATTCCATCTTTAGATCACACATACATACCTCTAGGTCACTCTAATTCATTGAATCCTAGCAGGCATCTGAGAAAACAATATCTCAATAGGTCATCACATTTTATTACCTGTAGATATGAATTTCATGTTTCTTGAAAACTATTACTCTACCTCAAAGAACTTCTCTAGTTGTAGCACACTGTTTCATCAGTCTAGGATATTACAAAACCCTTGTCATATGGAAATTCCTTTTAATAAATATTTCTTAGCTCTTTTCATGGTCAAGATTAATTCATGTTTAACACCATCAAATATAGACTATACATTCTTAGATCTTGAAATGAGGTAAAAAAGTCTTATAAATAAAAGTACATCCCCTTTAGCTAAAAAAATTATCTTTTAATAACTTCAAGTACTTAGATATGGTGAATCTACCAATACTCACCACATAACAATGCCATCTTGCCTTATTGATATTATTTGACACATGTCACACATGATTTGAAGTTATTGTCAACTCCTTGTTGCCTTAATAAGTCAAGCTAAACATGTAGCATCCTTTGAAGCATCTTATCCATAGCTTAGATTGTAAGATTTTACCTAATACACATGATATAATACCTCAAATAAAATACCATTCGTACTATCACAGTCATTGTCTTAGCACTCATTAATGATCGAATTAGAATATTTCACATACCTAGAGAGTACTAATTGAATACATAATCCACATCATTTTGGAGCTCCATACATACCCAATAATCTCTTCTTGAGATCAAAACACAATCATTCATAGATGAGAACCCTCATTTCAGTTTCATGAACATCCTGAATGTTATAAATACCTATTTTTTACATGCTTTGGTAACATAAATGTAATTTTAAATCTCTTAAGACATGTAATTTCTCAGCACAATAGACTATAACCTATAAGATGTCATGTGAGATTATATTGTACCTTTTTACTTCCTCTTGACTCCATTTAGATTTTTCATAATTATGCACATGGTTTAGCACTTGTAAATCTTTGAACAATCCTAAAGATCACTTTTTCTTTCTCTATAACCTAAGATTGATACTTCCAATTGCTTCAACCCATATTTGGACATGAAGGATTGACATAGACCACAAAAAACCTTTGATATAGTCCTTTAAAGAGTATGGAAACCTCTAAGGTAAACCAACATACTTGGGATGTTGTTAGATATTTTCACACCTTTCAGTAGCCCTTTAATGATTTTCACATGTCACCAACTATTTTTTATGGCCTTACAAAGAATCTATACCCCTCTTAGAGGCCACCCAGACTAAGAGTAACCATATTTAACCATTACATGAGTACTTGAGATCATGTCAAAGCAAGATAAAATTTTTTATGGAAGTCACTTAGCTCATTCTATCATTTCTTGATACTTCTTCAAGTTCATTAATTCCTAGACACTTTAATCACATTATACTCAAATAAGAATTTATATACTTGCCTAGGTGAATACTACCATGCCTATACCTTGCATGAAGAAGAAAAATCAACTATGAATAAATTTAATGTAAAAATTAACATCATCTTATACCTGAGCATACCTTTGAAAAACTCTTGTAACTCTAATCCTCCTTAAAACATCCTTACTCTAGTTTCATGACTTGAACCCCATAGATCATCAATGTATCATGATTGTAGCAATACTTCAGCATATTGTTCCAACATCTAAACATTGTACCATTTTTTTAATGTTATCATGGCTATAGGAGCCATTTAATCCAATGTGTGGAGGATAATATTCATAAAAATCATAATGTCTTTGTCAATTATGTGCATTCTTACTTCCTTCAAGATCATAGTATACTTTTTCGTATCACACTTACCCTTAATCTTTGTACTCATTATTTTTGTTAAAAATACCAACCTAGAATGATCTTTAGTAGTTCATCATAATGTCTAGACAATAATACGCCCCCTCAGTTTATCATACATTCCTCATAAAAACTTATCTATTCATGATGTTTTCTTGTTACATAATATACACCTATAATGTTCTTTGTACTTTCCATTCATTGTTAGATTCATAAAAAGTATAAATTAAAATACATAATTTAGTGTTTAAGGTTCACATCCAATATTCCTTACCTCTTTTTTATAGTTCAACCATATACTTATAGCTTGCACACTTCTAGATTATCTTGACATTACACAAAACACTTATTTTTGAGCCTTCAATTTTCTTCCTAATGATGTCACAAAGGATTGCATGTAGCTCACAATACTAATCAGAATGAGAAACTACCATGGTCCATTTGAATTCTTATTGGGTTCCTTAATCTTTGAACATCAACTCATATATTGAATTTAACTCCTTCAAAGACAATACTCTATCATAGAGACAACGAGCCTTCACAACCTTTATAGACAATTCTGACACATCGACCTACTATACATAGGAATTTAATACATAGCATCAGAGGTGAATAACAACACATGACTAGGTTAACATTTAATAATAGTCAAGGTATAAGAAAATTTGATGAAATTACATACTTCTTGAAGACTTCAGACCAAAGCATGCACTTTAAGACACAAGGACACATACCCTAATACACCAAACATAGAACTTAGAAATCAATTTATAACATTAGAGGAATTTATTAGCACAAAGACATGCTTTATTTTGATAATTTTTCAAACTCTACCTTTAAAGAGAAACTATATCATATTATTTGTGCAAAAATCTTTTAAACAAACATAAAAACATTTGTAAAAAGACTTAACCACTTGTTCAATCCTTTCATGATATAAAAATATGACTTAACCCACATATTGAGATTACTGTAGTTTTCTTTCATGAATCAGACCAACAATCCAAGGACCAATATGCTCCACTGATTAAAAACATTCCTTAACATAAATATTGAATATTCTCAAACTCTTGTATATTCTCTGAAGGTATGATATAGATAATATTCATTAAATATGATCATTATGCAAGACAAAATACTTCTATAACCAAAATATGGAAAATACATATCTAAGAACACCTTCAATGATAACCATATACCTTTTCAAATAATTAAAACATTAAAAACTCATACACCTATCCCTATCAATGACTCAAAACTCATGGAGAGATCATTCAACATACTTTATAAGACTTGAAGTGTTCCAAACACCTAGTTCCTTCAATTTATCATGAACTGAAGCATGTAGGAAGATGTGATCATATTCAACTAGAATAAATATACCTTTTTGAGCTTACCTGGGCTTGAGAACCTTGTTTTACATCTCAGTAGCACTAGAATACTCGTTTTTTCAATCTTTGACTCTTTAAATTTCACATTCTAAGAATTAGGTCTCTTGACCTCATATATAGGACTGATATTCCTTCTTAACATTATTCCATTTCACTCATTTATGGCTTGAAACTTTCTGTTATCTTTTGGAGTTTCACAATGATGAAAAAATCTAGCAAAGTTTCCATGTTTGTGACATTTGAAACATATAATACCATTCTTGTTTCTTCTACGTTCAAACACACTTAAGTTCCATCCAAATTCCTTGGCCTTATTCCCAAACTTATAGGATGAGTGACATTCACCCTTGAAAACACCTAATTTATTTCCAAATGAGCTTCTATTGTAATCTTTAGCTCTATGAGAAAAATTGTGACAAACAAAGAAATATCCATTGAATGAAGGTCCATACCTTATAGCATTAGGTTTTCTAACTAAGTTAAACCTTCTTAAATCAGTCCTCATATTCACCTTCACATCTTATTTATAACTTGGACGAACTTAATCAACATGTTTTCCTTGAAACCCTAGACATGTTTTGTCATTTGTATCTATTTTCCCTTCTAAACATTCATCGGGAAATTCGGAGCTCTTATAAAGCTTATCATACATTTTTAACCTATAAGAAGAATTTTTAAAATCTACTTCAAGGGATTGAAATTTATCTTCATACATGGAACATGCTTCCAGTTTCTCATTTACGGCATTAGAAATCTTCTCCACTAGAGATTTCAAATTCTTGATAGCTAGATAATAATATTTCTTCATTCCACTCATTTTCTCTTGTAATAAAAAAATAGACTCAGCAAACTCATATTGTTTCCTCCAAAGGCCAGTATACTTACCCATTTATGCTCCTAGGATCTCCTTCAAGTGATTAGAATTTATTTTCAAGGACCTACTATAATATCAATTGTTGGAAGAAAAAGAGACTGACGGGATGAATCAGTCTATTAAAACTTTAAACCTTTTCCAATTCATCATTCATTAACTATCAAATAACTATTCAATCACACAATAACCATTTGTGTGTACACAAGAAAACCAAATATATGTAGGAAACCCTCAAGGGGAAGAAAAAAGACTAAAAAATGCTGATATTACTCCCAAAAAATAAATTTAGTGAAGCACAATATTCACAAGGTGCACCAATCCCTAGTTTAGTAGAGCACCAACCTTACAAGGAACACTAACCCATAATTTATTGAATCATCCACTCCACAAAAAGGCTAAAACCCCATAGGATGACTAGGAAAAAACTAATCCTCTTGAACATGTTTTATCATTTGTTTGACACAACTAATGGAGATCACATATTTGACTCGCAAACCCTAGCTCATACCCTAGGTCTTTAAACTTTCTCAATCTTCTTATTTCTCAAATTATATTGGCTCTAAACTCTTTATCTCATCTCTTAAATCAGTATTAAACATGTAATTATATTCTTTAGACTTAAAATCATCCAAACATACCTATTAATAACTCTTCTCTAGGTTTCAATTCTTCCCTCTGAGAGCACTAGGTCAAAAATGAACCCAAACTATGATTTTAATAACTTTTTCTTTATTTAAACCAAAAATAGGTAGTTCCTAAACCTTTGGATCCACAAATTCCTCATTAGAAACATCTCATAACTTTATCACAACATTTTCAAGTGACCAAAGTAGGGTTTCCTATCCAAAAACCAATTTTTATACACCAAACATTCTCAAAACCCCTTGGGTACAAAGAGAAAAATACCCTAACATAAAAACCATTATTATTCACAACGGATAAATGACCAAACATATTTAAATTAAAATTTAAACATCATACATGGTCTCAATTTTCATCAGCCAATCAGAATATATAATATAATGGGACCATTGTACTTTGTTCATTTCAAAACACTTATTTCCTTCAACCATCAAGACCCTGTCAACATCTTTATACAACTAGATCACTCCAAAAAATCCAAACTATGTCATGTGAATAATAAATGTAAATTTAATAAAATTTATAATTCTTCTAATAAATTTATAATTCATGAAACAATCACCCTCCCAAACCATAACTACTTTTGTCTTCACCAAATCAAGCTTTCCAAAAACTAGTTTTCAGCAAGAAAGTTGGTTAACACATTTCCTAAAACATTCGAGACCTCCAAATTTACTCATTGGATGAAAAATTCATCCCTCTTCACTCTCAAGGTGATATAAAGTATCAATTAATCCATTTCATTCTCCAACCAACTCAAATAATCCAAAATATCTTTTCCCATCCTATAGTGGCGAAAATCGTTGTCCCCAAACTTACCTAGAAACCATTTCAAAACTCATAATCAATATTAAAAAATTATATAAATGGAAATTTGTATTAATTATATTTCCAAAACAACCTGAATAACCTCCTAAATAATCATGTATCTCATGTAATGTCCACTTTACTGAAGACTACTCCAAACTATCCCAAAACTACCTTGTGACCAATCAACACAAATAGGGCACGCTTTGCACTCTTTCAGCATCACCATGACCTTAAAAACTTCATGAAAATATAGTTAAAATCACATAATAAATACAATTTCAATTTATTTGGTATCTTCTTTGGAACATCTTACCTTAAACAGTGAGTGGTGAAGTAAGGTCTTTTAAGGGACATCAAGGTTGATTGTTAGTGCCTCAACAATGGTGTATTGAGCATTAAGGCTGGTTTCAGACTTGGTTTGTGAGGTAGGAGTTAAATAGAATCATGGATATGGTTATTATGGTTGGATTATATTCTCTATAGGTAAAATATGATAGTGTCAACATGAGCACAAGATTTAATAGGAAGTTTCAAGTCATAGTTATATATGCCTCATTTAGGCCTAGTTTTAGAGCCTAATGAGATTTAAGATCTAATTTCAAGTCATAGAAGGACCAGGTAATCAAGGGAGAAGCATAATAATATTTCCTATGGAATGTATGAACAACTAATAGGAATATTTCAGCTCAAGAAGGAAAATTTACAAAATTCATGCAAGTTGGCCTTGAGATTTAGCAGTGTAGTTTGATGAAAATGAGATAGGTGTGATAAGTACAAGAAAAAAAATGGCTAATAAACCTATGGAGAGTATATAAGGGTGTATTTTAGTGCTCCATGAAATATTTCATCAAGTTTTAAAGAGATATGTGAAAGTTATGCTATTGTTTTCAAAAAACTAGTTAATTAACAAATACAAAATGAAGTTCCTTTCTTCTTAGCACCCAAGAATAAATATGAAGAATTATTTGGATAAATAATATAAGTAGTTTTTTTATAAAACTGAAAGAATGAAGTGTGGAAAAAAAATTCAGAAAAAATGGATAAGTATCAAAGAATATATGAGCACTCTACTGACAGGTTATTTCTCATCTCAGGTCTATTTCTTGAAGGATTGAGTTCAAATGAGTCATTTTTGGTTTTTTTGTCAAGTTTGTGAAGTGGTGCATATGTTTAGAGTTTAATGAGGTCCTAACCATGTCATAGTGTTTACTAGCATGAAATTCAAGCATAATCATTCTAGAAGATCCATCTCACTTTTGCGAGGACAATCTCATTCAATCATGTGATCTAAAGGTAAAATAAGGGTACAATGTTCAAAATGGTTTTTTTTTTTGGAAAGTTTTATTTCTCTCTTCTAATGACCGTTGTCTAATTTTATGGAGTTCATTTTTTATCCTTGTATTAACTAGAAACGAAAAAAACTTTGGTTTCCACCTTGTCTTCAGATACATTTCTAAGAAAAGTGTGCACAAGAGCATGCTTGAAGACTTTTCTCCTTGAAACGTCTCTCTCAAAACATTTGATAGACCCATCTGGTTTCTATTGAAGTATATTTGACAATCATGAAGTGTTTCACATGTGAAAAATAAGTTAAATGGTAGAATTTTGTGTTTATGCATGATGACAATCGAGTTGTTGAGTATTCTTCAATTTGCAAGTTGATTAAATTACACAAAGGTGTTGTTTTTTTGTGAACATGGTGTGGTTCGTGATCTAATAATGTCAAAGAGATATCATTCATTCTCTATGAAAATCAATGAATTCTCAAATACCCTAATTTATCATGCTTAAATTCAAAATGTTGCTCAGTCATCATTTTCAGACTGTTGTGCACTAAACTTTGTTTCTTGGGGGTATTTTTCAATGTTTATCAATTGAAAATTGATTTAAAAATATGGAAGTTGGTCTCAAAAATCCTTAACATCTTTAATTTAGAAATTTCATCGAAATTGGAGTGAACTTTTGTTTGAAGGATCTCGTGAAACCTCCATGCACAAAACCTTGAATCTAGGGATTATAAAAGATATTTTTTCTAATCATAAGTTTCATCCAACCAAAAATGACGAAAATGTAAAGTTTTCTCTGTGTAGGGGATTCAAGCATGTTGTAAAGAATAATGAGTCAATTTGAAGACCTCACCAAAAACCGTCCTCTATGACTATGCATAGGCAAAGTGTAAGTTTATGAATAATTTCTTCAAAATTATTGTCCCAATCCTCTTTCATAAGCTTCAAATTATATAATAAAGGTTAAATAAGTGTTTTTTGTGTTTATAATACGTAAAAAATGCAAAAATGTTTGATAGTGGTTAAGAAATGACATAGTTCTATTGTTTTACAATCATAATGAACCATGGAAGGAATTATTTCTTCAAAGGAATGCTTGATGAGTGGTATGTGGATGTATTTTTCATCAAGGAAGCATGCCATAGGCTCAAATTTTTGAAAACGAGTCTAAGAAACTGTTGTTATGAAAGGTACATATGTTTCAAGAATAATGTCAATGTAGAATTCATGAAGAGTTCAAAACCATGTGTAAGAAGCGTTACAAATTATTGAGAATATGAATGGTTGTAATTCATCTTGTTTGAATATTTTGAAGTTTGGAGAAGTCCAACATATCCTCGATAGTTACACAGATGTTAGTCTTTCTCTCTTGACTTGAATTGAGATGATGAAGAGACAATTTGTCTTCATCAAGAAAGGAAATTAGGTAAGAATACTTTTAATGTAAAAAATGGAATTGGAAGAGAGACTTTTTAAAGTAGATATCAAACAAAGGTGAGTGGAAGTTTAACAAGAAATGTGGAAGTAAAAAAAGGTCAAGAAATCTAAAGCCAAAAGTTTATTTGCAAGAAGGATTTTTAAGATCGATTAGGAATTTCAATTATGATGATACTCTGAGATATTAAAACTCTAAGATAGAGTTAGTAAAAAATTATATATATAATCGTGATAACAAAGATATATGAGGGGATTTTTTGCAATGAAGTATGTTGTTCACAATGTGATGACTTGATGAAAGTGAGAGCCTCTATAACTGTCAAAGATGAAGTTCAAAATGTGTTTGAAAATTTCCAAAAGAATGACCCGAGTGAACCAATGCAATTCCAAGAGTACAGTGGGAGATATAATATTATTTTTAAAACTAAGAAAACATGTTTTGAAGGAATTTAAAGACTACAGTAATGAAAGTGACCTCTATGAGCATGTGTGATTGTTGAATCTTGAGGATCAAATAGGACTTTGAGCTAGAAATCCAAGAAGAGTAGATGAGTGCATCAAATAGTAATATAGTAGGTGGACAAAGAGTTGAAGTTTTGATGAAATTGTCGGTAATTTATGAAGGTTAGCCTACAAATTTAGAGTCCCAATTAGGGTTCATACAACAGATTGAAAGAAAACAAAATTAGGAGAAAAAATAGGAGAAGTGAGAAAATCTAAGGGTCGTCACCAGTTATTAGAGACAACAGGAAAAGTGTGAATCAAACTCAAGAATAAGTCTAAGTTGTAACATAGCACATAGGGGGTTGGAGACTCCTTGTAAGTAATATCTTACAAATGATTAGTTGTCAGTGATTAAATTATAGGGAGTTGTGTTTCCTTACAAGTTGTAGATTGTAGAAGGTGAATATTTGCTGACTAAATTAATTTTTAGGTTGTAGCATCAAATGTTGAGTTGTAGCTCAACTTGAAATAATTATAACTCATAGGTGAAATTTTCCAAAGCTACTTCTCTCATTTCAATGGGTTTTTTCCTATTTTGGGTTTCCCACTTTAAACAGTGTATTGGCTCTCTCTCATTTTCTTGTGTATACTTTCATGTGATTTTCTCAACAAGGTTGGTTAATTAAAATATCTAAAACAATTAATAAGACATTGATTCAACCCCCTTCTCAGTGTCCAAGTTTCCAAAAGCTGGTATCAGAGTCTAGTACTCTGGAATCAAGTCTAGTAGCTTAGAGTAGGTCCTTCCTTAATCAAAAGCATAGTTATTTAATTAATTCCTCAGAGAAGTTCAAGAGATAAATATGTTAGTGAAGATGAAATCCTAGATGAAGAGAAAACATTAGTAAATTGTGAACTAGGACTGATAATTGCTTTGAATGAACTGAAATATCAAAGGAAAAAAATAAAGAAATTGAAGACCAAGTTGAAAAAGTATGAAGATAAGATCAAACTTCTTGAGGAGAGTAAAATAATAAGATGAAGATGGAATAAAAAATATTGAGGGAAAATTGGAGATGGTTTGAGCATCTCTCAGAGATAAATAAAAAGAGCATCTCAAAATCAGTTCAGAGCTGAAATCCTAGGTTAAAATAATGTCAAAATATCTACATACTAGATAAGACACCTGCATGTGAAATGAATAAGAGATGATATATTTGAGATATGTATTAGAGGAAACAAAAAAGAGACTAAATATTTATAAGAAGTTAGAAAAGAGATTTAAAGCTCTGAATGAAATGTTGGATAAACAGAAGGTAACAGATGAAAAAATTGATCTAGGCTTCATTAAATATCCTACAAATAAGAATGAAGATAAAAAATTTCATTCAAGTGGATAGTAAAACATGAATATAACTAAGAGGAGAAATTCAAGAAGGCCTAAATGTATTACGAAACCTAACGCTTTTAGGTATGAAATAAATTTTAATGGATATTGTTATTCACGCTATCGTTTTGGACATAGATCTAATAACTGCATAAACAACTTTGAAGGAGAATACCCAAGGAGAAACTGTAAAACTTAATATGAGAGGAATGTAGTGTAGTTACATTTGCAAAGAAAAAGGAAATATTGTAAGACACTTCTTAGAGGAACCAATAAGTCAATATTGGAAAGAAGAAGACTCGGGTGGAAGAAACAATGTTGTATGTTTCAATTTTCATAGACAAGGCCATTTTGCAAGACATTGGCATAAGTCTCTCATATATAATGATAGGTTACATGAACTTAGAAGACAAGTTCATAAGACTCCAAATAATAAGATCAATCGTAAAGATGATACAAAGGTAATTATTCCTAAAGGAGCCTCTGGAAAGAAGGAGATGAAATGGATATACAAAATCAAAGAAGTGAACTCAAGAGTTAAGCAATTAGAGAATGATAAGAGATTAGTTTGGACAGATGATGAAAGTTAAAGAAAGACACCAAGAACTGATGATTAAACCAAAAAGAGTAAAATCAATACAAGGACCGGTCATGAAGAACACTCGCTTATAGGAAAGGAATACTCGGTAAATAAAGGAAGAACATCTAATAGAGTACATCAAAAAGGATAGAAAAGGATTCAAAGGAAAGAGAAGAGAAGAGTGAGTCATCAAACCCTTTTTATGACTTCTTATTGTTCTGAGAAAGTCTATCAAGAATAGAGTGTCTTCACTATGATTCTAGAAGACATGATCTCCTTGGAAGAAGCAATGATGTGTTTAGGTTACAGTCACCATCATCAATTGTTAATAACATACTTTTATTTTGCAAATGTATCAGAAGTCAAAATGTGCATTACTAATCTATTTTTCTCATTAAATCCTAGTTATTTTGAGTGTCTACATAAAGCATTTGAAATATGTATCACCGAAGTCATGTGGTATAATACATTTTTTCCATATCAATCTTATAAAAGTCTAGTTAAGGGAATTAGTTTGTGACATATGACTTCAGTCTCTAAGACATGTGTCTTAGCATTCTAGGATTTTTTCATTCTATCAAAGTCTCTTAGTTTTTCCAGTCATGATTCATGTTGCTAAATTTTGAAAAGGTGAATCTTGACCCTATATGAATTGTTAGATTTTAGGTGTTTTTCTAGTCTGTGACAAAGGACTATTAAGTCTAGGTCTTATGCTTGTGTCATAAAAATACCTTTGGTGCAAGTATGTCTCTCAATCAAGCTATCTTGTGGATTCTTCTTTGTCATGTTGTATAAGTATAAAAGAGTTAAGTTCATATTCATGTAGGTTACGAGTGTTGAAAAGTTTATATTACATTGGTCAAAGTGTCAAATGTCTTAAAATGTGTATGATTGGTCTCATAGAAGGTTCAGGAACTATGAGTTTGTCCTAAAGAAGTGTAAAGTTGTTGATGAAATGTTACATTCATTAAGACTGAGATTAAAGGGTTGGAACTATTATGTAAGTATTCTCAAAGATCAATAAACAAATATTTTTTGGGTTGGAAGTCTCCCTTGGTGCTCATGAAATTTGCAAGGATTATACACAAGAGTGTGAAAGAGTTATGAAGCTCAGGGAAGGATGTGATTAGAATTTCAAGTGAATAGTGATTTGTGCTCTTCTAACATATCAGTGTGGTGTATGTGAAGAGGTTGAATGTAATACCAATACCCTGATGAAGGGTTGCAATAACAAAAAACCAATTCCTTTATCTATTCTTTAACATAGAAATGTTATGGTGTTTGTTTTTTAATGTGAGCAGATTCAGTGACTTCAGGGATTTGAATGTATCTTATGTTGATTGTCAAGTAAAGTGACCTACATGAAGAGGATGCTCTTAATTGGACTCTACAAGGCCTAAAGACATATGAAGGCATTTGAAGGTGTCTTTCTCATGGGGTAGTGTTATAAGTGTATAGAGAATAATTCAATTAGAATTGTAAGGTATTTTAATCCTAATTAAGAAATTAATTTCAGAAATGGGAACAATGCATTTGTGATCCTCCCTACATGTTATTTTTTCTTGACAAACTCTGAGCTAGGTATGTGTGTTTGACCAAATTTAGTTTATTTTTATCACTATATTCAGGTAGAGACCATTACACCCAAGAAACTACACTTTCTTATTCATAACCTTGGAAAATTTAAAGGTTACTGGTAAGATTAGATTGTGAGAAAAGTGGAGGAAATACATCAGTAGGAGTTTCAGTATTTGTAATGAAGTTCGCAAGCATTTTTGAGCATATTCATTCTTCTCGGGCACATACTACCTCTGAGATAGGGCTCAATGATTGAAGATTGAAACCATCAAGATTTTATTTGAAATTTATAATAAAGTATTGTGATTAGATCTACTTAGATATTATGAAATAATTTTAAATGTATACTATTCAATTTGAGAGTTTTCTTTACCAGTACTAGAAGAAGATAGTGTGCAGGGTGAAGGTAAGGAAGAATCAAACTAATTAACAAAGGAACCAAGGTGTGATTCTGGATTCAAAATCTGAAACTTGAAATAGAGTAAGAAGGATATAATGGGTTCCTAAATGTAACCCCATTTCATCTTGAAAATGCTTACATCAATATTTATACATGACATACTTATGTGCATGACCTAGTTGCAGTTTAGAGGCAAAAATGCAAAAGGAGAGCCACAAGGAGTTGTATGTTAGTTTGCGCTCCAAGATTTTGAGGGCATATTTTGGTTAGAAATAGTGAACCACTGAAGCTATCAAAGAATTCAAGGTATTCCTAGAACCATTATTACACTAGTATAGCATATAAACCTATGTTTAAGGGAAGAAAGCGCAATTTTGAAAATTGAATGTAAATAGACACATCTGAGATCTTATGTGGTATTTAGGTTATTTATTTAACACCATGTGGAAGTGACTTCTTAGAGGCTATTAGTGTTAAAATATTTTAAAATCCTTGGAAATAAAAAGTTCTTGCAAGGAGGAAGAATCATTAAAAGGGAGAGCATAGCAGTTTTGAGCTAGTGAATATAAGTGATGAGGACCATTGAGATAAGTTGTTCTGACAGTGTGTGTAGGGTGTATTGAGGAGGTGTAATGAGAATGATATCATTCAAAAGTAAGTGGATGATCAAATGAAACATCGTATCATGAAACTAAGGACTCTAAATTATGAGATTTTAGTATAAGGAAGAGTTGGTTAGGTTTTCTCATACATATGATAGAAGAACAAGAGATAAAACTCATTTCTTGGCACAAGAAGATAGAGGTGGATGGTATAAACTCAAGGGAAGGTAGCAAGTAAAGCCTCATAAGGATTATGATGAGATACATCATGGTATAGTTGGGCTAAAAAGCATTGAAAATATGTTTCAGGGATTCGAGGTCCAAATATCAAAACCAATCATCTTAAGGTAGAATTGAACTTGGTATTGAACATGGTAAAGTGAAGTGGCTGAATAAGAAAGAAACATGTCTAGGGAGTAGTTTTTAATTTGTAGAATGAACCAATTTATCACAGATAATTGAATCTTATCAAACAAAAGAGCAGCATCATTCAAGGGGTAGCTTCATAAGGTAAGGTCACATCTTGTCATTTCTTCTTTTCTTGTTACTCTTGCAGTTGGATGTCTGAACCTATGTCATATATGTCATAAGGGGGATAAAATGTTGTCACAAAAAAGGAATAATGATGTCTGTTGTTGGCGTGTGTTCTTCCATCAAAGGTTTCTAAGTATGTTACCATCAATTATAAAGGGGGAGATTGTTGAACCCTAGTCATCAATTTTTTCATTGATTTCAAATGGCAATTGAAGGATAAGTATTGAGTGGTGAAGTGAGGTCCTGTAATGGACATGAAGGTTGATTGGTAGTGCCTCATCAATGGTGTATTTAGCAGTTGGGTTAGTTTCAAGATGGTTTCATGCTTGTTTTATGAGGTAAGAGTTCATTGAAAGGATGGACATGGTTAGTATGGCTAGATCAGATGCTCTCCATGTCAGATTTGATAGTTTTAGCATGGGCACAAGGTTTTACAGGGAGTTTTTGTTAGAAACTGGGACACTGAGAGGGGGTGAATTAGTGTCTTATCAAAAAAATTTCAACCATTATCATTCTTTAGTCTTTCTAAGATAAAAATAACATATCACAAATAAGCAAATAATAGATAAGAGTACACAGAGAATGTAGACACCTAAAATTGGAATCTATACCTGTTATCCAAAATTCATCCCTTGAGGTAATTTCGATAACTTGCATAATATCCTCATGCTGGAGCAAGCAAAAATGATGGAAGGAAAAAATTTTGACTTTGGGGCCGCTCTGGTTTCTCTCTGACTTCCCCATCCAAGGAAAATCCAAGAAGTTAGAAAAAATGTGATAAATCCAAAAAAATGAAGTGACGGGCCTATTTTAATGCAAAATGGCCTAAGAGCTACAGATCGTACCAAGGTTCAATTGTACCAACTTCGGGGCCAATTTGCCAAATAAATCTACAAAATCTGGTTTTCTTGGCCCAGGCCGCACAGGTGACGCGTAGGACATCCGGGACCCAAAACCCTGAAAGGATGCAGAAAGTGGGAATTGGTGAAATTGATCATTTTTGTACCGTGCAGTCCATGGGACGTTGGGACACGAGTTCTCTGCAAACTCGAAATCACCGTAGGAAAGAGGAATTTAGAAAAATCATGTTTTCTTGGCTCAGACTGCCCATGTACATGTGGGACATCTGGGACCCGAAATGCCAAAATAGCTGATAGGAAGGAACCTTGCAGGTGATGTAGTGGTCGACGGCCCCAATGGTCCGGTCAACGAAGGTACGGGAGGGACACACGTTCCCCAAAAATATGACTCACCTAATTTGCAAAGTGGTTCAGGTAAGATGCAGAAAATGTGGAGGTTTTTGGCTCAAGTCACACAAGGGACATCCAGGACACCAGGACCTGAAATACCCGACATATCTACATGTAAGGGAAAACACTACAAATCAGACCCCGAACTTCAAACGACCATAAATTTTGATCCCGAACTCCAATTTTCACAAAATTTGACTTTATGGAATTAGCACAACATCTAGTTTTCAGCTCCAATACATTAAATGCTCATTCCCATTTAATGACAAAAATGCCTGCAGACCCAAAATAGCCGCCTGCACTTAGAAGGACATAACTTTTGCATTTCTCAATGAAATTACACAAAATTGGTATTGTTGGAATCATGGTTCTGAGACCAATGCACATAGACTGATAAATTTGGAATTTGATGAAGAATTGATGATAATTTTGTAGAAAACGTTCCCAGGTTTAGAATAATGTTTTATTTGGTAGTTAGGATGCATTCAATGGAGAATAAGGTGACATTTCTCACTATTGTAAGTCATGGGATAGTATGGGGAGTATTTTGTAAAAATCATAACATCATTTCACTTCATTTACTACATATTGTAAGTGGTTGAGGGAAATTTTTTGGGATTTTCATTTTCTCTCTCTGTCTCTCCTCTTCGAAATCTATAAATTGGAGTGTTGGGCTCATTGTAAGGGAGATAGTTTTTAAGAAGAAAAAATCTGTCAAATTTGTTTTGTGAAGCCAACGTGCTGTAGGCCCTTATAATGGAATCCTTGCATGGTGATCCAGGCCCTTGGTTTGTAATAGATTGAACTGTTCATATCAT
The DNA here is from genome assembly GCA_019776745.2 of Taxus chinensis. Classification (NCBI taxonomy): domain Eukaryota; kingdom Viridiplantae; phylum Streptophyta; class Pinopsida; order Cupressales; family Taxaceae; genus Taxus; species Taxus chinensis. The sequence continues at coordinate 513,709,211 of CM034156.1, read as the reverse complement.
GAAGCAATAAGTACGAGTTTGTGGATGTATCTTCCCCTACTATGTTTGTTTTCATTCGTCTTGCCTCTTCAATCTCTTTACAAATATATTGTGTCTATTTTACATTCTTGCAAGGATTCATTATCATTATGTGTGCATGAAATGTTGTTATGAATGAATTTTATTGATTTTGGAGAACTGTTATCACCTCTTCTAGCATGCATTTTTCTTCTACTTTTCACACATTGGAAGACTATCCTCATTCCCTCCTTTTCTGGTGTATCACCGCTTTAGTGTAGGATTTTTTTTCATGCACTTTCCCTCTCTCCCTGGTCCCTTGGAAAGTTAGATTAGGAAATATAATTTTTCCTGAATGAGAGTAGATTGTGACAAGTAGTGTAGGAGTAAGAACCAACTTTATCTGGAGTTCTATCTCAAGTAGAGAGTCCCACAACTTAGAGATAGTACCCATGTTATCCAATCACACTGTGAGCTTAAGCACACACACACTTGTGTAAACCATAAGTTGTTGTGATTTGGTGATAACGATACCCTCACTTTCCCATGTGCACATATTTTCATTCAGTCATCTCCCGTGTTCAATCAAATACCCATCCAATCCTTATTAATTAATTAATCTACATTAAATAATTAATCATTTAATATTTTACATGTCTAATTATCACATCAACATTGATCTTATTAATAAATTAATTCATATTAATTAATTGATACACCCATCCGTTTCCCTAACCAACCTTCTAATTAGGATGCTTTTATCCTACACACACATTAGCATGCTTTTCTAGCTTTTACCCTGTCTATTTTTATGCCTTAACTAACTTAAATTCAACCCCAAACAACCTTATCCTTCTTACATGATTTAAAGGATTTGGCGTAGTCATTAAAAGCACCAAAATCACACCTAATTGACAAAAATAACCCATTGGGTAAACCTTCCACACAATTGGTGGCAACTGAGCCTGGTCATCATCGTCCCTATAAAACTAGGTTGTACTTCTCCATAATCAGGGAAGAAATCATTAGAATACAGCAATAACACAACAATATCGCAACAAAAATGCAAAAAACACATAGGCATGACTTCCTTCCATTCTACAATTCCTCCAAACCAGAGCATATCAACAAAACTCTTGTAGCCCTAGGAAGCTCTTCTTGATAATTTCCATAACATCAAGTGGTTTACATTGATCTTTCTCTTATATTATATCATTTTTATTATTTTATTACTAGATTTAATACTGTAGGTCTAGTAGGACTTGGGAATCCATTATTAGGTTGTTCTATTAGTGTTTCTATCTTCAAGCTTCTATTTCAGTTAGTCTACCTTTGACCTTTCCTTATTATGCTACATTCATCATCTAATCTACTCTTGTAACTGTGTTTTCCATCTCTAGAGCCTTCCCTAGCCTCTGCATATATTTTGTTTCCATTTCAAACCCCATATTAACCATTTAGCTCCTATGTTGTAGCTTTACCAACATATCTACACTCAAGTCATCTTGGTTTCACTATGGTTATCGTTAACCAAGGTCCCGATCCTCAATCTACCCTTTTTAATACATTTTTTTGAATTTATCATCTTTTGGTTTCTTCTCCCTAGATTCCTTCTACATCTTGATTCCAAAATCTTGGAACCTCTGTTACTTGCACGTTACATCTATATCTTGCAGGGTTTGCATACTTTAGTTAAATTCCATATACAACCTCCCTGGTAATCGTCAACCTACCTTTACATAGTTTGGGGTTGCTGCCAATCCAGACCAGGTACATTTAATTTCATTTATTTTAATCAAATCAATATCTAGATTAGATTTTTATGAGCCTTACATTTTTTTGTATTTCAATTTTTGTGTACCTTAGATTTTACATATTATCCAACTTATTATTATTACTATTAGCTTATCTTATCAAATTTGGTGGTTGACATCTACCAAGGAAGCTAATCACTTCTTAGAAACTTTCTTTGTCTAGGCAACACCCACATAAATCTATCTAATCAATTTTTGTGGTAGTTCATCTTATTTGTAGGTCATTAGCTTTTTATAGTGGAGATTAATAACCTTTGTGCCCATATCCATCACATCACGTCTGAGGTAACATAAACCCTACAACATTTCTGATCTGGCTAGATTCTTTAGTAGCTAATGCATTAACTTCATTAGGAATATGGACAACATTCTTAGCACGCCTAGTGAGACCACCATTTTAGTCATCTCTTTCTTTCTATAGCTTTCATTTTTTTCTTTCTACTAACACTTCAACATGAGGCTTTTATTTATTTCTTAGTCATGTCGGGTTCATGGCTGGGATCGTTCATCACTCAAAAGTGAAGAAAAATAAGAGAAGCGTTATCCATGTATTCCTCACTTTTTCCTTATTTTCTCCTTTTTAAACAGTACTTTCTCATTCCTCTCTTTATCCCTATCAAATATCACACTTCTTTTTGGGTTTAAAATTAATGTTCTTTTTACATCCTATTTACTCATATAGCTTGAGTAGGGGTTTAGCTTGATGCATATCCCATCTTATCACACATGACCTGGAAATGACAAATCCATTAACACATGAAAACACTTCCTTTTCCCAGTAGAATGACTGGGACTTCATCACCCAAAAGGAAGCTACCTAATACTTCCGAAGCTAAAACATACATGAAACCAAGCATAGATTTCCTTCTTCTAGGTACCTCATTATCCATTTCCCTTTTTTTCTTTTTCATAAGTTCTTAAACAAAAAAAAAAAAATGTTTTCTTGACTTTCTTGATTTAAAATGTTACAAAACTTCACCCCAAAAGGTTCTGCACAAATATCTACCACCATGCATGTCCATCCCATTGGCATTTTTGTTCCTTATAAATCAAATCTTCCCATCAAATCCCAACCATCTTATCATATTTATCCTTCCCTATATTATACACCCCCTCAACATATACGATCTTCATTAGTCCCTAACATTTTGGCAGAGCATTTTTATAACCCATCACTAATAATTTTGTTTTCACCAAGCACACCAAAAAAATATAATCCATTTGTAATCAATATCATACATCAATCACCTCCATATCTTTCTCCTTTAGCAGCCTTTGAGCCTTCCTCTAGTCCCTTATACAAAATTCTACTTCGTAGACCCCCTAAAATATCTCAGAACTATCAACTCATTCAACTTGAGGATTTTATTACACCTACATCATGTCATATCAAACCTATCCCTCCATCTAGAATAACCATCCAATCATCAGAATCTACAAACATTCATGTTTCTTGTGTGCTCCAATAATAAAATATTATAATCCAACCTCGAATGTCATATCAAACACCTCCTCCAACTTTAACATATCAATTTTTCTTATATCCTTATCCATCCACTCCTTATGTTGGACTTCAGAAACCATACATTACTTATCCTACACACATATAAACTATAAGCACAACCCCCATGCCTAACACATCAACTTCCTCCACTCCTAAAAAATCTAGCACAATTGATATTTTGTGTTTATCTCCTTCTAGCCCCATCTATGAATACTTTCACCTTAACTCTAGTGATCAATCATGTCAACCAAATGGTCCTACTCTATCCCTATCACGTTATACCAATACCATCTCGGCTTCATATACAACACTTTATGCACCTCAAAAATATCATCCATCCTACTATGTCCCTATTTCCCAATATTACACAACCCCCCAACCAATTTGGTCTCCACTCTAGGTTATCTTCAAACTAACCTTCTAAGATCCACCATCGATAGATCCATACCTACCTTCCGCATCATATGATTTTAATCTTTATTCAGTCAATATTGTATAACTAACACCTCTTTCAATATCCATACCTACATCTATCATTGATTCAATACCTAAATCTACCTCATTCACTTCATCATCCACATTTATTCCATCATTACCCATAATATCATCCACATATCCAATCCCAATCCTTGCACCTACCACATCAATCATTGACATCGCATCCACATTTTCCTCCACTCCTACATCATTTGAAGAAACTTTGAATGCAATTAAACTTAATAAAAATTTAAATGATCCTTTTACCTCATCCGTGAAATCAAATCAATCTTCACTTTCCTTACATTTTTTCAAACAAATATATAGACCACCTCCAGATCCTCCAGTGGAAATTGTTTTCATTCCTCCTAAGGACATAACCTCACACACAAAATCTACAACCTTTAATACATTATGTCAAAAATACCGTATAAGGAAATTGATATTCCTACCTCTAAACAATCGAAACACGAAAACCTTTTCATCACGAACATTTCATAAAAAAAATGAAACCATTCAACACTAATGGATTTACCAATACAAAAATTGAATTCAGGCCATTAATACATCAACACACTTGAACTTTATCCTTAATATGTAGACCATATCAAACATCCAATTCTTCCTCAAGGACCAATATACTCCACAAACACAAATCACATCCTAACGATTTGGTCGAATCATGTAGGGAGGTATCCCGACACTTGTTACAAATTTCTACCATCATGCTTCCTCCTATTGGGGCATTTTACCCAAATAGAAAAAAAATCATCATGGTTGAATTCCAACCTCATTTATGCATATCAACATACCCTTGGACACGATATTGAACATTGCAGACCACTTGAAACCATTGTTCATAACTTCTTAAGGAAGGAAACCTCATTCCCAGACCAAACTAATCTCTTTCTTCCACTTCAACACCTACACCTTTTAATTCATCTATCCAAATGCAAAAGTCCCCTTGTTCTTCAAAAACTTTCAAAGCCATTTTTCCTCCAAATGATGATTCTTCTGAAGAGGGTCCTTCATTTTCCTTCAAATCTTTTCTAGTAACCACTTGGTCTAGTCCACAGGACCATGAATCATCAACCAACAATAAAACTGAAACCAAAACACCAAAACATTAAAGAAATCCACCACCATCCCTAACATCCAAATCAACTCATACATCAACATCCCAAAATGCTATGTACCTTGGGATATGGTAATATAATATATATGGGTTGGTGGAGATGCTGACATGTGGCACACATCCCCTTAGTTATATGTATGGGTTCACATGGGATATAATATTATAATGTATATGGGTTGATGGAGATGCTGACATGTCGCAAACATCCCCTTTGTTAGTTATATGGGCTCACATAGGAATTAGTTATATTGGGTAATGAGTCGGCCCACATTGGAATTAGGTGTTATCCATCCAATTTATAGGATGTGATTATAATTATGAGGAGGTCATGGATGTATGATTTGATTCTTCTACTTGGTATAGGTAGATTAGAGGTGTCCCCCTCAAAGTGGATTCCCATATTGGGAGATTGTGCAGTTACTCCTTCCTTAAGGAGAATTTTATGGTGTTTCCCTACCTTAAGGGTATTATTCTACATATATTGAATATTTGGGTATCTTGGCCCCCCGTATCTCTTGTGTTTTGTTGTATTCAACACATTATTAATTTATTATATGATTTTTTCCTCTCATAATGATGTGGGTGTCTATATGGTTTAACCTTAATATGCTCAACCTTATCAATCTTTTCCTCTTTTTTCTCTTGAGTAGAGAAATTATTTTTGACTTTTCATCATGTTCTTCATCCTCTCCTTCTGATTCATCCTTATTCCCTTCTTCACCATCTTCAAATTCATCTTTGTGATCTAATTGTACATTACTTTTTTCCTTGCTAAGTGTGATATCTTGCAATGTAATTTTCTTTCGCTTGTACCATAATTTCTTGAATTTAGTTTGCACATTAATATTAATTGTTCCCAATGTATCTAACCAAGGATATCTGTGAAAAATATCCATACCATCTATATCTAAAGTATAAAAATCTGAATGTAAAACATATTTATCCATAGAAAGCTTTAAATCTTCAAAAGCTTGAATCTCCTTACCATTCATTTGAGATTCCTTGATATGCTTTGTTTTTACATGTAGATTGTGAGATACATCCGTATTGATGAAGTTATATTTTCTTTTAGGGTTTATGGAAACAATTACCTTATTCCTTTGAATGCACCCTTCAAACTGGAATATTGAATCTTTCTTCCTTGGAGATGCACTGTCATCTGTAAAATATTCATCATCAACATTTTCTTCTTATTCTTCTTCTTCTTCTTCTTCTTTTGTTGATGTTGCTTCTACTACTGTTGCTTCTTCTTCTTCTTCTTATTCTTTTGTTTCCCATTTTCCCATGAAAACATGTTCCAGTTCCTCCAAAGATCAATCATAATTTTCATTTTCTAACTCAGAAAACCAAATCTGTGCAGGGCCATGACAATGATGGTATAGCTCTGATACCAAATGATAGAATAGAATAAGATTACAATGACCAAAGAGGGACAGAAGCCTCACAAATATTATTGATCATGAAATTAGATTACATAACAATGCAAGAGATGTAATATTTATAGATATTAGACAACCTCATATGGATAGACATGACACCCTATCAAGCACCAACTACGAGATGATAAGACCCATCTCACATGCACATGTAATTACTACTAATACCAATATTGAATGCAAGTCACTAGACTAGAGTGCACATGTTCCACATTATTAAATAAAAGACAATGCAATAAATATGCCTATGATAAATTATGCTAACATTCCCCCCCTTAATTTTGCATAGTTTCCAATGAAGTGGAGAGGAACTCTCTAAATAGTGTGAATTTGTCACATGCATGTGACTTAGTGAAAACATCTGCCTTCTGTTCAGCTATAGGAAAAAAATGGAGTTGTATGTTGTGCTTCAAGACATGCTCACGTATGAAATGAACCTGTACTTCAATATGCTTGGTTCTCTCATGAAATACTAGATTGTGAACAAGCTTCAGAACTCCTTCATTATCAACATATACTGGAGTAGATTTCTGTTGTGGTAGACCAATTCCTTCCAGTACTTGGCGTAGCCATATTTCTTCACAAATAGCTTCACCTACAGCTCGATACTCTACTTATGTAGAAGAGAAAGAAAAAAAATTCTATTTCTTTCTTCCCCATGATATCAGTCTAGATCCCATAAATAAGATGAAGCTTGATGTTGACTTCCTATCATCCATGTTTCCTGCATGATCTGAATCTTAATATCCTATCAAGAAGAAGTTGTCGTTCTTCTTGTACTCTAGACCAAGGTCAACTGTACCCTTTAGATATCTCAGTATTCTCTTTACTACTTTCCAATGACATATTTTTAGTTCTTGCATGAAGCGTGATAAATAGCTGACTGCAAAGATGATATCTGGTCTAGTATATGTCAGGTAAATGAGACTCCCGATCAAATGTCGATAGAGAGTTGCATTCACTGGTGGTGAAGGATCAGAACGAGATAACTGAAGTCTCGCTACTATGGGTGTAGCAATAGGAGTGCATTCCATCATCCTGAATTTATCAAGCATTGTCTTGGTGTATTTCAACTAGAACACAAAGATATGATTCTCTTTTTTTCATACTTCCAACCCAAGACAATAGTGCATGAGCCTAAGATGTGTCATGTCGAACGATCGATTAAAATCCTTCTTTGTTGCATCCATCATCTTCACATAACTGCCTGTAATGACTAGATCATCGACATAAAAAACCACAATGACAATCTACCCCATTTCTTTTTGAGGTAGAGATTGGGGTCATAAGGATTCCTTTCGAATCCATGACTTATGATATGCTCATCAATTTTGATGTACCATGCCCGAGGTTCCTATTTTAGGCCATATAGATCTATTTTATGAGTCTGCATACCATCATCTTTTTTCCTAGTATTACATAACCCTCTGGCTAATTCATATAGACTTCTTCTTGCAAATCTCCATTAAGAAAGGCACTTTTCATATCCATTTGGTGGACTTTCCAACCAAATTGTGCAGCTAGAGCAAAGATCATCTTGATTGTCTTGATCTTGGCTGTGGGAGCAAATGCCTCCTCATAATCAATGCCTTCTTGTTGTGCATACCCCTTTGCTACAAGCCTTGCTTTATACTTGTCAATAGTCCCTTCTGATTTGTACTTAGTCTTGAATATCCATCTGCATCTAATGGGTTTCTTCCCTGGTGGAAGGTTGACAATTCGCCATGTGTTGTTCTTCATCACTGACTAATACTCTGAATCCATGGCATCTTTCCAAGCTTTTGATTGTAGGGATTCCTGAACTATAGATGGCTCAACTGTTTCAACAACTCTGCTCATTAGGGCATAATTAACCTCTTCATGAGCTTGACTGTGAGTTATAGGTCCAGGGTTGGATGATGTGCTAGGTGCTTCATCCAAATTTGCATCTCGTATTAATTGAGTATAACATTTAGGTAACTTCTTAGCTGTTCCATTGGCTTGTGGTGGATCCAAGTTTTCACCATCATCCAATTCATCACTTTCATCTTCAGTGGGAACATCAAATTCTATCGTCACAAGAGGTGTATTCTACATGTTTGTTGAGTCGTTGAGTGGAGCATCTGCTTGTTTATTCTCAAAGAACTCAACATCCCTACTTGTGTATACTTTCTTTGCTTTCGGATCCCATAATCTGTACCCAAGTGCTTCTTCATTGTATCTAATGAATATCAGTTTCTCAGCTTTCATATCCAATTTTTTCCTATTCTTCTTGGGTGTGTGCATGCTAGCTTTACACCCAAATAATCTTAGGTGTGCAATTGATGGTTTCCGATTTGACCATGATTCTTGAGGTGTCACTCCTTCAAGAGCTACTATGGGCACTATGTTCAACAAATAGACTGCAGTTCTTACAGCTTCTGCCCAAAATGTATTTGTTAAACCTAAGCCATCAATCATACATCACACCATTTCCATGATAGTATGATTCCTTCTCTCAACTATACCATTCTGCTGTCGTGTGTGAGTAGGAGGCATTTGTCGACGAATCCCATGATCTTCCAGGTAAGTCTTGAACTCATTGCTTGTGAATTCCCCCCCTCAATCTGAGCGGAAAGTTTTGATCTTGCGACCAACTTCATTCTCAACAAGTGCTTTGAACTTCTGAAATGTCTCAAAGGCTTGACTCTTCTTTCTTAGACAATATATCCACATCTTTCTTTAGTAGTCATCAACACAAAGCATGAAGTATTGACATCTAGAATGACTTGGTTACATGGGCCCGCAAAGATCGGTGTGCACCAAATCAAGCTTTCCCTTAGCTCTATATGTGTTCTTCTAGAAGGGTACTCTATGTTTCTTTCCAGCTACGCAATTGTGACACTTGTTAGTGTTGTGCTTGAGTGTAGGAAATCCTTTCACCCTGTTTCCCTTTTGAAGTGTTTGAGATAGACAAAACTGATGTGACCATATCTGCGATGCCATAGTTCTACAGATTGTGTGTCTCTGGCCACTAGAGCTTGATCATCCTTGTGGACAAAATCAAGTTGGAACATGCGTCCCACATTGGAGGCTCTTTCTACAATCTTGGAACCTCTTGAATTATCTCTTATCAAGCACACTTTTTCTCCATTATTACTGTCAAAATCCAACTTCAAGTTGTGATCAAGGAGTTAACTAACTGATAGCAAATTATTGGTCAACCCAGGTACATACAATACATCTGTGATTTTGCAGTCATGCTTTCCAAGAGGTAGTGAAATGTTTCCAATCCCTTTGACACTGTATGATGAGTCATCAATTAATGACACATGGTTCTTGTTAGGTGAGTCACGTAGTGTGTAGAACCAATCCTTGTGTCCAGTCATGTGTCAAGTTGCACACGAGTCAACATACCAGACATCTTGTGTGGACTTGTTTTCTTCATCAAATTGAGCAGAATACATGTGGTGTCCTTCATCTGAATCATCCTCATGTTTGGAAATGTACCCTTGTTGTTTGGGTTTTCGCCAATTACCATTTTTCTACCCTTGATTGTTGTTGTTGTTGGACTTCCCTTTATTTGAATTGTTGTTACCCTGTTGGTTATTGGGTTTTGAATTGCTTGATGAACCCTTTTTGTAGGAACTGTACCAACAATATTTGATGTCATGTCCCCCTCTATTGCAAATGGGACACTTCTTGGTGTTGTCTCATTGACTTTGGTCCCTTTGTTGACTTTGATTTTGTTGAGACTTCTTGTTATTGGACTGAAATTTCTCCTTTCCTTTATGATTGGAAGATAGTTCTTGCTCATCTTCATGATCTTTGCTGATTATTTCCTCTTCTTGTTGGAGTAGATTGACTAAATTCTCAAAGGTGACTGTGTGTTCAATCATATTAATAGTTGTCACAAAGATTTTGTAGGAAGGAGGAAGTGCTCGCAATACAATTGGTACGAGGTCTTCATCACTTATCTCTTTTTCCCAATGCCAATAGAGATGCCCTCAAAGTAGCAACTCATCTCAAAAAACTTCAACCTTCTCATTGTGCTTGAACTTGAGAGTATGCAGTTGTGATAGTAGGTTGAGAATGGCATTCTTGTTCTTTGCCTCATAGACTATGCTCAACTTATTTGTTGCATCCTTGGCTGATGTGGCATCTCTAATGTGGGTTTGCACATCATCCATTACGTCAAACAAGCTGATCAACTTGGCCTTTTGATTGGCTCTGTCAAATTGAACTTTTTGTCTTCCATCATCAAGTGATCTCATTGTTGTTCCATCTACAACTGTCCATAGGTCTTCAAACTCAAGTAACATCTTGATCTTCAGTTTTGATGTAGCATAGTTGTCTCCTCTAAGCAGTTGTGAATCTGAAAAGAAGAACTTTGGTGCTTGTGCACCCATTGCTGCAATTTAAATTTTTCAAACTCTGAATTTCTAACAAAGGGTAAGGCTCTTATCACTCTAGGTTTATGGTCTTCCTCTCAATATACCGTCAAGCCGATATACCAAACCTTTCTATATATGCTCCCTACCGATATACCCGTTAGTACATGGAAAAAGATCACCCTTTCAATATACCCATCAGTACGGAAAGAGGTGTTAATGCACGTGAAAGAATTTAGTACATGGTATGTAGACAATACAGAGAGGGATTTGTGCAAGCACAAATGAATGGGAGGGCTCAAATGTGTGTGTATTGTGTCCTTATTACTCCCCATCAATTTTATAGGGTCGATGCCCAGACAATGTTTAGGTAGCTGTGTTAGACGTTAAGTGCAGTAGTAGTCATGACGGCATCACCAATAAGCGCTTCCCATAGGCACTGTATATACTGAACGCTGCTATGAGATCAAAGATCTCGTGTGATATAGCCAAACATAAAATAAAAAATTTACACTTTTTTTTTTTACCTTTATGCACCAAGATTAGTAAAAAATGCTCCAAAAGTACATCAAAATGAAGTTTTTACGTCCCCCCTCTTTAGAAAAGAGGGTCTAGAATCACAAAATACACAATTTAGGCCAAAAATATTTTTTACCCCCCAATAAGTGTTTTTCCACTAAATTTAGCGGTGCCTCTAAATGTGTTTGGTGAGATTCTAAATTTGGAAATCTCCCAAAATTTATTAATTTCTCCAAATTTTCCAAAAAAAATAATTTAATAAAAAATATGGAGAGAGTGGGAATTGAACCGCTGACCTGTTTGTTCCCAAGATCCAAACAAACAATATAAATATTGTTTTCACCTTTTCTCACAAACCATGATCTAGGTTTTTCTAAAATTTTGAAATCAACATCATACAATATTTTTATTGAAACCCACAAAATTTCAAAAGAATCAGAAACTTAGTGTTTGATATCTTACCAATTTACCATCTAGATCTGATTTTTTTTTCAGAAAAAATGATCCAACTTGTATAGACTTTTCGTCACATGTAGAGGTTGAATCTGAAGATAATGTAAACTGTAAAGTTGTGTGTCTCCTTCTTATCTTTCCAGAAAAAAAAAACAACACATCAATATGAAATTTTATGAAAACGTTACGTCTTTTTTTCTAAGAGCTATCTACTGGAATTTTGTTGACGGGACTGCTTCAACCTTTGCTCCCGAATTCTTCACACCTCCACTTTTAGATCTGATTTTTTTTTTTTTTAGATCTGATCTTTTTTTTTAACTCTTTTTTTTAGATCTGTAATTTTTTTTTTTCAAGATCATTCTCCTTTTTTTTTAAAGATCTCTTTTTCTTTCACAAATCTTTTTTTTTTCAAGTTTTTTTTTTAAAGATCTCCAAATCTGAAATATTCTACCAATATGTTGGATCAATTGGCTATGCCAATGACTAATAAAAAAAAAATTACCTTCCGAATAAGTGGATAGGTAAAATTTTATTTGAGGGATGCTTGGAAGGAATGGAGGTTGCGCGATGCTTCAATGGCTCTCCTTTGATGCAGAGCTTCTTCACCAATGGATCCTCTCCAATAGTGATCCTCTTCAACCTTGCTTGGATAGAACCTGCTCTAATACCAAATGATAATAATGGTATAAATCTGATACCAAATGATAGAATAGAATAAGATTGCAATGACCAAAGAGGGACGGAAGCCTCACAAATATTATTGATCATGAAATCAGATTACATAACAATGCAAGAGCTGTAATATTTATAGATATTAGACAACCTCATATGGATAGACATGACACCCTGTTAGGCACCAACTATGAGATGATAAGACCCATCTCACATGCACATGTAATTACTACTAATACCAGGGTTCATTTTAAGACACCCCTATAAAATTGAAGGTGGAAAATACCTGGCGAATATCCCCGTAACCAGTTTCAGCGAAAGGCGAATTTGACAGTATTTAAAAACAAAATTTTCGCTTGGTTTTTCAAGGCTAAATCAGTGACGTGCAACAACAGTAATCCATAGTGATGCACGTCACTGGCGCGACAATAGCTCCAGATGACGTGCGACACTGGAGCGACACTAGATCGCAATAACGCGCGTCAGTTGATTCTATTGACGTGTGACACTGTTCTCTATTGGTGCATGACACAGTCACAAAATGACGTGTGACATTTTCCGCTATTGACGTGCGACATTGTCCTCTATTGACGCGCGACATTGTCCTCTATTGACGCGCGACATTGTGATCAATTGATGTGCGACATTGTCCTTTATTGACGCGCGACATTGTCCTCTATTGACGTGCGACATTGTCCTGTATTGACGTGCTACACTGTAAACAAATGATGTGTGACACTGTCTTCTATTGACGCGCGACACTGTAATCAAATGACGCGAGACACTATAAACAAATGACGCGCGACACAGCCTTCTATTGACGCACGACACTGCTTCCTATTGACGCGCGTCATTTGAAGCAAATGACGCACGTCAATAGGGGATAGTGACGCCCTATTTAGGTTATAAATACCCTTATGCCGCTCATTTTCTCGTTTACGTTTTCCCATGCTTGAATTTTTGCAAGTCTAAATCTTTGACAAAGACACAATTATAGCTATAATGTCGACTTCACATGCTTCCCAATTGCAAGTTCAGCAAGAAAATGAAGAGAATCCAAGTCAATCGATTTCCAAGATAACCTACAGGAATCCCTTATGCCCTCACATCCATACGGCTTTAAAGATGTCTTCAGAATATCAAGCTATAATAGAAGAGTGTGGATTTACAGGGCTCGTTAATATGCCCCATTTCGAAACAGATCCGGATATTTTGAATTACCTTCTGTCATGCTACAATTCAGAGGACGGTATATTTTATGTGACTCTAAACGATGGCCAAATGTTCCAATTCACTATTGAACCGAATGACATACATCGGTTTACGGGCCTTCCTATCAGAAATTTACCAACTGTTACAACCAAGGCAACACTCGTGGAAGAAAACAAGAAATTTCTCGAATCAAAGTACGGTTTCCATGTTGATTGTAAGTATAATTCGTTTTAATTCAAATTTTTTATTCTGTTTTTTATTCTGATACAATTTGCTGTTATAAATTGATAGTAATTTTCACTGTTTCGCATTTGCAGCCCATGTCAATAAATCCAGGCATGGTGTAGATACACAATCAATTGCACACCACTTTCTTGCTGCACTTATTGCATTTTTTCAAGCCAGAATTGTTATGCAGGGTCGCCAAACAGATATACCAAATTGGGCCATTGCATACATTTGTGCCACTATCTCAAAATTTTTTTTCGATTGGTGCACATTTCTATCCAAAAAAATAAGAGCTGACATATCAAATTCGAAAATCTCAGAAAAACCTTTCATTTATTCAACAAACTATCTCCTCGGCTTCTACTATGAGGCACTTTTAAATTTAAAAGCTAAAGAAATTCCTACTTGCTCTGATGAGGCTTTGAAGAAATTCTCAATTCCATTTGCAGAACAACAGGTATAAACTATTTAGTTTGTAATTGTATTACAATTTTCTTCATTACAGTGCACAGTTATTAAAACTTAAATTTTAATGTTTTGCAGAGAAGATATCTTGAAGCCATTCCCAAAAAAAAAAAGATGTCGAGAGGAAGAGGCCAACTACACGCGGAGGCTTCGGGGGACTCCCAATCTGAAATGGAAGCTCACTCCTCTCCAGACCCTCAACAGTTTGAACTCGTTAAACGCCAGAGAAGTAATACATTCTCATATATTAATTACAAATTCCAAAGTTGCAGATTTATTTTTCAATTTAAATTTTAGCAAAATGAATTGACAACATTTAATATTGATGAATAGCAGGGACTATGGAACCTTCTTCCCCAACTCACTCCGTACAGTCGCATGCATTGATATCTTCTGAACAGCCACTGAGTACAACTCCTACAAGGCCACCCGTAGCACCGAAAAAAACAACCCCTCGACAACAAGGTACAACTTTTCTATAGAACGTTTAATTTCGTAGTTTTGACTTTATGAATTGTTTTAATATTTTTCATTTTTTCTTGTACTTTTCAGCACATGTCAGTCATGATCAAGCCACGGCACCGACACCCACTCAACCATTAATTTTTAAAATGCCAACCAGAGGAACAGTGAAAAAGAACATTGGTAAACGCATGAGTTTTGCTCCGGCCCCTAGTGGGACACTAAACCTTGACTCCTCGTTTCGAATTCCAACTCTCTCACTTGGTGGCTTGCCCAGCGCAACGGGCATATCTGTTTTGAACAATATAAATTTAGATGAAGATTATTTGGGCATTGATAGCAATGACCCAACTGGTTTTTTCGATACCCGCGAGATGATTCAAGGCCAGCAGGTATACTTCAAATTTCAATTTTAATATGCTTTACAATTTTTAATTACATTCTGATTTAAATTTATTTATCTAAATCTTGATTTATTTTTTCAAAAACAGGATCAGCCCACCCAAAGACAGAAACAAGGAGCAGTTGATCTTGGTCATGGTGAAAGCCCCCACACTTCTCCAGCAAGATCGTTTGCATCAGATTCAGATAGTGAAGAGTTTCCACCTTTTCCTTTGGAGAACTTAATTGGTAATGATTGTCAATCCCATGTCAGTGAGTTTATTATTCCTCAAATCCAACAGCTTATAGAATGGTAGAGAAGGGCTAAAGTTCTTATCAATGAGATTATTAGTCGTTATGAAAATTATTGGCAACGGGATAGTTTATACGCTGCAGTCCAGAATCAACCTGCGAAGATGGATTCCTTACTTACCCAAGTAAGATGTGGGACTGTCACGTTTAATAACGACTATAAAGATGGCATTTTAGATAAGGCACTAAACAAATTGGAAAATATTAGTGCCGAGGCCCAGGCATATTTTAACAAATGGTCAAAGGACAAGGATTTGGTATCAATCACAAATGCCGAAAGAGATAGAGCGGTTGTAAGTACTATTACATTCTAACAATCATTTTTGTTAATTTGAAATTTTGAATTTACATTAATATTTTGAATTGACGTTACTCTTTTTGTGCAGTTGAAATATGAAAATTTGAAGAGTCAGGCGAAGGTTTTGCAAGTTCACTTGGAAACAGCAAAGAACAGCTTATCCGCAGCAAAAAATTTGAAGCAAAATATTGTTTTGGTTAACAAACAAAACAATACACTAAAGCGGATAATTAAAGAGCATGGTCTCGACCCTGACATCTTGTTCAAAGCCAAAGCAGTTGCTGATCCAAATTTGCTGTCGCATGGAGATGCAACAAATCAAGAAGAAAGAATTATAAAAAATCTGGACAGTGCTGCAGAAGATCTTATAAGTTCAGGGGTTATTTCTGGTGTTGGGGAAAGAGGTGCAGCCAGAGTGGAAGAAGCCGTTGGGGAAGAGAGCAGAGAAGAATTTTCTAAAGAAAAAGAGGGTTTTCAAAATTAGAAACTTTTATTATTGACTAAACTTTAAATATTGAATTTGAAAACTTCAACTATTGAGTTTGTACTATGCTATTTGAATTTAATTATATGGTGATTAGATGGTGATTATCATGAATTATATGTATGTTTCTTGTTTACTTGCATTGTCATGAATAGTATGTGGACGTAGATGATGAATGATGACAATTGATAATCAATGATAGATGATGATGAAAGACGATGATCAATTTAATGTGTATAATGTAAAATTTAGTGCCTAAATATCTTGTGGGACTTTAATTATCTTGAAAATTATGTCGTGGGACTTTAATTGTATCTGTGGGGTTATACTGTCTATGAAAGTAGACTTAAGGTCTATAGTTGGTAAAAGGTAGATAGGTTAAGAATCTGTGTTGTACTATGATTTTTCAACGTGTTGAGGACTTCAAAGTGTGTTTGGATTTTATGAATGACCTTTATCAGTCTAAAATAAAGATATCCAAGTCAATGATGCTAAGGTCTAGCAATCTGTCCTGTTATCTAGTTGGTAAAGCTCATCCTTGTTAAGGAATTCATGAATTGAATATTGGAGTGTCAAGTGCAAGTTACTCTGTCAGTGCTTCAAGCTGACTCAGTCCTAGTTGGTGATGAAAATTATCAGTGCTTCATGATGTACAAAGTGAAATAATTTCATCAAGGAGATTTATAATTCTCTAAAAGTGGTATAAGACCATGTCAAGGTGTTGATTCATCAATGTCTTGTAGTTCTAAAAGGTGACATATTAAGAGGACCTTGTTTTATGCCTTAAGAAATGTTTTCACATCTTTGAGAAAAGCTCAAGGTCTGTCAAGACCCAAATGTCATGCTATATGTCATTATGTGGTCTATCATGGTGTTGAGACAAGAATGTATTGCTACTACAAGAAGATGTATTGTGTAATAGAGGTTATACTTCTGATTCATGCTCAAAGTTGAGTATCTACAAATGTTATAAAGTTGAGAAATCTCATATTGATGTTACCTTGTCATAAGATTTGTGCATAGTAAGGAAGAGTATAACACATTGTTTCTATATTTCATTATGTGGTCTATCATGGTGTTATGACAAGAATGTATTGCTACTACAAGAAGATGTATTGTGTAATAGAGGTTATACTTCTGATTCATGCTCAAAGTAGTGAAAAATGAGTATCTACAAATGTTATAAAGTTGAGAAATCTCATATTGATGTTACCTTGTCATAAGATTTGTGCATAGTAAGGAAGAGTATAACACATTGTTTCTATATGTCATTATGTGGTCTATCATGGTGTTGAGACAAGAATGTATTGCTACTACAAGAAGATGTATTGTGTAATAGAGGTTATACTTCATGATTCATGCTCAAAGTAGTGAAAAATGAGTATCTACAAATGTTATAAAGTTGAGAAATCTCATATTGATGTTACCTTGTCATAAGATTTGTGCATAGTAAGGAAGAGTATAACACATTGTTTCTTAAAGGATTCTTAGAGGTCAATGCAAGGTTTGACAGTGGCTCCAGGAATGTCGTTGATTCAAATTCTCATCTATCTTTGCATCATAAGGTTTATTGCCTATAAAGGTTGTGAGTTAATGAAAGTGTGAAAGATGATGTGATATGTGTAAGGTAATTGGAAACAGTCTCTTCCAGTACAAGAAGATTCATGGTGTATGGTCATGTTATCTAAGATGAGCTTTGTAACTTTGTTTGACCTGATGAGTGCAGTGGAAAATTTTAAACAAAAATAAGATCTTAAGAAAACTGATGGAACCAAGAAGGGGAAATTAATTGATGTTCCCAAACTTGATGCAAATCAAGCAGGAGGGAAGAATTCTGATCAATGTACTTTAATATTAACGGAGGGTGACTCAGCCAAGGCTCTTGTGGTTTGAATCAGGGAAATGTGAATATTGAATTTGGTAGTATTGTGACATATTTCGACATCACTTTCCAATTTAATTTTTTGTTATTTTAGTTATCTTTATCCTATCAGGTGGCGGGAATATCTATTTTTTGGGAAGCTACCACTCACCAACAAATGGAGAATAAAGAGATAGTAAATAGAAAAAAAATCCTTGGTCTACAGGAAGATAAAATATATTAAAAATAAATTAATATAATTCTAAGAAATTAAGAAAGAATCATCACTGGTAAGAAATTAAACATAATTGCAAATATGCTAGGGTTTAGCTTACCTCTTGCGTATTAGATTGTTGTGAAATCATCAAGGGTAACGTGCTAGATCTTTGTTTCACATGACATTGTAGATGGAGGGGTGAGTTGCTTGACATTGTCAGTCCTGAGAAGTGCCAGCAACATCTTTAAATATATAGACCAACAATATCTTTAAATAAAAGTAAATATAAAGAATTAGACTTGTAATGTCTTTAATGATAACAAGAGCTGAAAAAATGTAAGGTAACAAACAATAAGATTATGTTGAAGAAGATACCTATTTAAAATTGAAATCATCACCGGTAATGTGCTAGATCTTTGTCTTAAAAAATTCAACACAAAAAATTGATTAGTAGATAGATGGGTGAGTTGCCTGACATTGTCAGTCCCGAGAAGTAACAGCTTCCTTGGACGGATGTCAACCCACGTTTTCAAAAAATAAAATTTTTGTATTTAACTAAATGTAAATACATACACCTGTAACATCTTTAATTATAACCAGAGCTGAAAAAATGAATAGTAACAAACAATAAGATTAAGGGGAAAAAGATACCTGCTTAAAGTTGAAATCATCACTGCCACTGGTAATGATATAGATCTTTGTTTTAAAAAAATCCAACACGAGAAATGGATTAGTAGATAGATGGGTGAATTTCCTGACATTTTTAGTATATAGACCTTTAACATCTTTAATGATAAAGATAAAAGATAGATAAAGAAGATACCTACTTAAAGTTGAAACAATCCATTATCAATAGCTTCATCAAAGTCGATGTTGTCTTCTGTAGAATGTGACGAAGAGCCAATTACACTCTCAAGGTTGGGAATATTTGTACTTGTAGCTGTATTATTTACATCTCTTTTTTCGCAAAGGGAATTCCAGTGAGCAATTGCTCTGTCAAAAAATGAATAGTAACAAACAATAAGATTAAGGGGAAAAAGATACCTGCTTAAAGTTGAAATCATCACTGCCACTGGTAATGAGCTAGATCTGTGTTTTAAAAAAATCCAACATGAGAAATGGATTAGTAGATAGATGGGTGAATTACCTGACATTTTTAGTATATAGACCTGTAACATCTTTAATGATAAAGATAAAAGATAGATAAAGAAGATACCTACTTAAAGTTGAAACAATCCATTATCAATAGCTTCATCAAAGTCGATGTTGTCTTCTGTAGAATGTGACGAAGAGCCAATTACACTCTCAAGGTTGGGAATATTTGTACTTGTAGCTGTATTATTTACACCTCTTCTTTCGCAAAGGGAATTCCAGTGTGTAATTGCTCTGTCAAACGGAAAGGTTTCGAGGGAGTATCGTGAAACGTAACACCTCATGCAACTTTCCAGATTTTTATCCAACCTGTTTCTCAGTTTTGATTTTATAAATGACAATGCACTGAAAACTCTTTCATCCTCCACAAACCCCAAAATCATTGTCTGGCATAATTCATATAGTCTGAAATACTCACTGATATCTTCTTGTAAGATAGAACTTTGATAGATTCCTCTCCACAGCCTTGTAATAGCACCACTTTCAGAAGGTTGATCTAAATTCTTATATTGGTTCCTCATTGTTGTTGCAAAATTGGTTGACTGAAACTTTAATAAATCGGCATTCAGTATACCTTTGATTTCCGTACCCTTGAGCTCTGACGTCTTTGTAAATTGTTCCATTATTGTACCCATTGATTTATGGAAATGCTTACTGACAAAGTCTGCACGGCCACCTTCTGTATTCCAAAAATTCGGATTCATCACACCCATGGCTTCCAGAATTTTATCTTTACAGGAAACGTTCCCTAATTTCTGATGACAAGGTTTCTGAAATTTTTTTAAGCTTTATTCTTGTTTCAACTATCACAGACTCAAACAAATTACGTGTCACAGGAACATCTTCTCGTTCCGATCCTGTAATATCTTGACGTCTTTGCAAAATGTGCATTGGTATTTCCCTCCCATTAACAGAGATGCATAGGTAATCGTGGATATTAAATCTCAAAAAGGTGTTATGATTTTTAAGATCTAATAAATCTCTCCAATTTTCAAAAATAGGTGCATCAAAACTATCCTGGGAACAATACAATATATCAAGACTTTGACATACCATTTTCCTCATCCGTATAAAATCCACAATATAGATCAATCTGCCCTGTGCATGCTTCATCAGTGTATTGATCTCCTTTAACATTGGAAGAATACCAACCAATGTAAGCAAAGTCTCCAAATCAGTTAAGCGGAACAACAGGTCCCTTGCCCTATCAACTTCATGACGGTATTTGTGCATGAAACCAACCAATGAAGGATACTCCTCACGAACTCTGCATGCTGGTTCATACAAAGAGATCCATCTAGTCTCCACATCCTTCAGAAGTTTTTTGCCATCTGTAATTCCAATTGCAAATTTTTGGAACTCGAGAAAATGCTTTGGGCTGCTTGACATATAGGCATGAAGTTCTCTTATGAGGTCTTCTAATTTAGCAACATTTTCGTGGTTGCTTACCATTTTATACGCTAAATTCATTCTGTGAGCCATACAGTGAATTGGTAGCATATATGGGGCCACTGTTGTTTGTAATCTAACACACAGCCCTGTTCGGTGACCCTGCATGACAGATGCACCATCTGCTCCAACGCATACCAACTTCGTAGCAATTTCATAATCAGTCATACCAGCAACATCTTTCAAATGAGAAACAACTATTTTATATAGGTTTTCAGCATTGCAGTTTTCAACCATTTTCATAACACCCAACAGATGAGGAGTCCTTATATGATTTTCTAAAGTATATATGTGGATACATACCCATGCGGTGTTGTCGACTGCTGTCACTTCATCAATTGAAAGAGAGATAAAGTTTGCTTTTTTTACATTCTCTTTCAAATCTTCCTTCTCTATCATCGAGAGGCATTTTGCCATTTCCCATCCACTACTCTCAGACCAATGAGACTGAGGTACATTCAGCATTCCGTTAAATTGATACAAAACTTTGAAATCAAGGAAATCTGACATCGCCCTTCCTTTTTTAAGTATTTGAAAAAGAGTAGAGAATTGTATGAATTTTGCATGTAGATTTGTTTCTTTCATCTTACCAATATGCGATGTGATTGTTCCTCCCTTTTCCAACAGATGTCTTTGTTTTTTCTGCTCTGCCTCATATTCCGCTGCGTATCTGACATGCATGCACTCCTTTTCAGTTTTCCACCTATGTGTTTTGATTTTCTGGCCATCCGCCCCTGTTACAGTTAAATATTGTTTTCCACAATGTTTTTTCTATAGTGTCCAGCTTCAGTTGCATTTTTTGTTGCTTTCCCAATTTCCACGTACATATTGTACATGTACATTCACATGGGATTTCTTCAGAATTAGATGATTGTACAGGTTCAATAAATGGAAATTTAGCTGCCCAATCAAACTTGTATGTCCTGCCAATGGTCCACATATTCTTGTTCGTTTTCAATGCTTTACTTTTTTGAGTAGAATTTTGAGCAATATCGCAATCACCTGGTTTCCTCTTTCTTGGACCAGAGTTTGATATTGATTTCTGTCTTCCATTTTGCTGAGTGTTTGTATCTGTGATATCTAGCGTGCACTTCTGGTTGCACCCCAATAGGAACAATATCTTCAAGATCTGGCATATTATCGTAGGTTTCATTTGTTTGACTGTGATACTGTGTAGAATGCATGTCCACCTCAATAATACCTTCCACACAGTCAGTATTCTGATTCTTTTTGGTGCATCTATATGATTGGTATTTACATTATCTGTATCCGCAGAGTTTCCAAAATACTTGAAGAGTGATTTCTGAGATTTCTTACTTACTTTTAGGTTATTCGTATTCTTTGAGCTGGCACCTTCCATTATTCTGAAAAGAGTCCTGCGTCAGCAAAAGAACCAAGAAGCGACTCTTGTCCAGTCTCTAAGGTCTTGTCGCACGTGAACTGTCTGAGGTCGCGAGTCAACACTACCCAAGTCGCGCGTCATCACTTCCCCTGTCGCGGGTCAACCCTTCCTCTGTCGCGTGTCACTTCTTAGCCCCAAGTCGCGCGTCAGTATAGCTCTTGTCGCGCGTCAATACAACTCTTGTCGCGCGTCAGTACAGCTCTTGTCGTGCGTCAGTACAGCTCTTGTCGCGCGTCAATATTGCCCTTGTCGCGCGTCAACACTGCATTTGTCGCGCGGTCAACAATCACAGGATAACAGTAATATGAATCTCTGGTGCTCAAGGGTATGCGAGTTCAAATTTCACAGTATTGGTAATTTGGTAAGCTACTTGAGGTATACTACCCGGCGAATCACATAGGTTTTTATAGGAGATGTTTTCAAATGAAGGCGAAGCCGACCCCCCAAAAAAAATATACTTTATATTTTAGGCGAACAGGACACCGACCCACTCCGAATAATTCGCCTTTTCAAATTTTCCTAAAATGAAATTTTCGCCATATTACGAATATTCGCCGCTAAAATTATCCCTGAATCACATCAAAGAATCACCCAATCACATGATGCCACATAAGTGGAAAAAAATGCATGACATAATGCCCTACTAATGGTCCACCCTTTTCTCCTTTGTATGGAAAACTACTTGATTTAAATCCCTTTAAAAACCACTTTCAATAAAATAAAAATGCTAAAAAAAAAAGTATTTAGATTAAGAAAAAAAAATCTATTAAAGGGTATTTTTTTTTTTCCAAAATTTGATGTATTTATTCTCTATCATCAATCCTACCATCTCCAAAAAAAATTACCATCCCCGTGATCCACAAAACTAGGGTTTTAGGAATAGACCCTTTTGATCAAAACTTGTTATAACCCTTTTGGCTAAAGTTCGGCCAAAAATCAGAAATCACATAACACAAACCCCAATTTAATTTTTGAGAGATTTCTAAAAATATAAGAAAGTTAGGAAAAATCCTAAAATTATGGCATGTGGAGCAAAATATTAAAAAATAATAAAACTACAATAACTTTGACAAAATAGATCCAAAAATTCTGAAATTTCATTGGTATCACCTTTGAATATATTCACATACAACCAAAAAAAATATTTCCTAATTCTTCATTATTCAGAAGATATATATGAAACCTTATAATTAGGGTTTTAACCCTAAAACAAACATATCTTTCGAAAAACCACTCCAAAAATTTTAAAATTTGGAGGGAAGATCACTTGAATTATTTTTATACTCCCCAAAAAAAAAGATAAATTCCAAGTTAATCTCCAGATATAGGCGAATCACCAACATTAGGGTTTCACCCCACAAATTGTCCGGATCGCTGCTTTGATACCACTTGATAAGAAATTTACATAAAATAAATGAATAATGTGTTGAATACAACACAACATAAGATATACGAGGGGAAAATATACCCAAGTATTCAATATATGCAGAATAATACCCTTAAGGTAGGGCAACACCATACAATGCTCCTTAAGGAATGAGTAACTCCACAATCTCCCAAGATGGGAATCCACTTCAAGGGGGACACCTCCAATCTAACTCTACCAAGTAGAAGAATCAAATCATACATCCAGGGCCTCCTCATAATCATACTCACATCCTTTAAATAGGATGGGTAACACCTAATCCCAATGTGGGGCGACTCATTATCCAATATAACCAATTCCTATGTGAGCCCATATAACTAACTAAGGGGATGTGTGCCACATGTCAGCATCTCCATCAACCCATATACATTATAATATTATATCCCATGTGAACCCATAAATATAACTAAGGGGATGTCTGCCACATGTCGGCATCTCCATCAACCCATATATATTATATTACCATATCCCAAGTTACATAACATTTCACAGTCATTTCCAAAATATAGCCGAATCACTAAAATTAGGGTTTGGACCCAATTTTTTGCCGAAATCGATGCTCTGATACCACTCGATAAGAACTTTGCATACAATAAATGAATAATTTTCAAAAGATAATATAACACAATATTTATGGGGGACAAGATTCTCAAATATGTAATATATGCAGAATAATATGCTTAAGGTAGGGAAACACCATACAATGCTCCTTAAGGAAGGAGTAACTCCACAATCTCCCAAGATGGGAATCCCCTTCGAGGGGAACACCTCCAATATACCTCTACCAAGTAGAAGACTCAACTCATCCATCCATGAGGGCCATTATGAGATTTTGGTAATGCCTTTTGGTCTTACAAATGTGCCTTCAACCTTTCAAAGCTTGATGAACACTATTTTTAGGCTATTTTAAAGGAAATTTGTATTATTTTTCTTTGATGACATATCTATTTATAGTAAGACATGGGAAGAACCCTTACAACATGTAAATAAAGTGTTGAAAGTTTTGGAGAAACATACTCTCTATGTAAATCCATCTAAATTTTCTTTTGGTGTTCAAGAGGTAGAGTACTTGGGTCACATTATATCCCATGAAGGCATCAAGTTGATCCTCTGAAGATCAAAGCTATGGTGGAATGGCCAAGGCCCAAAACTCTCAAAAATCTTTGTGGGTTCCTAGGACTAACAGGGTACTACAGAAGATTTGTGTGGGGATATGGTAGAATAGTAACCCCACTCACTGCATTGCTAAAGAAGGATGTCTTCCATTGGAAAGACTTAGCCACTAAATCCTTTGAGTAGCTGAAGGAAGCCTTGTGTAGCACCCCATTTTTGGCTACTCCCAACTCAAAAATATTCATTGTTGAATTTGAGGCTTCAAGATCAAGATTGGGAGCAGTTCTAATGCAATAAGGAAGACTAATTGCATTTGAGAGTCACTAATTCAAAGGAAAATATCTTCTCAATCCTATCTATGAGAAAGAAATGATGGCTATCCTTCATGCGGTCAAGTAGTGGAGGCCCTATTTCATGGGTAGACATTTCTAGGTAAAAACTGATCATGATAGTCTCAAATAATTTTTGGATCAAAGGTTATCATCTGAGGAACAACAGAAGTGGGTAACTAAAATGTTGGGTTATGATTTTGAAATCATATACAAAAATCGTAAAGAAAATGTAGTAGCTGATGCATTTTATAGAAGGGATACATCCACAGATGCCTTACTATGTGGAATGTCCATGTTGACGGCCGATTGGGAGGATGAAGCAAGATTGGAATGGGATCAAGACAAGGATACACAATCTCTAATACAAAATATAAAGCAAGGATCTATGACATCTAACAAATTTGAGTGGAAAGGTAATGCCCTATGGTACAAGAACAGGTTATACTTGAGTAATGATTATGAGTTGAAGCATAAGATTCTTGCAGAGCTACATGCCTCACCTGTTGGAGGACACTCTGGGTTTCTTAAGACATATAATAGAATAAAAAGAGAATTATTTTGGGAAGAACTAAAGGGGGATGTACAATTTTTTTATTAGAGTGTTTAGTGTGCCAACAGAACAAAGGGGAAACAATTAATAAACCAGGTTTGTTGCAACCCTTACCAATTCCTAGCAAGAGATGCAAGGAGGTCTCCATGGATTTCATCACCAGATTGCCTTGTTCAGATGGTAATAATGTTATTTTTGTGATTATGGATAGGCTCACAAAATATGCCCATTTTTTTTCCCTATCACATCCATTTGTAGCTAGTACATTCGCAGCTATTTTTTTGGAGACAGTTCAAAGGCTACATGAAACCCCAAAGATAATTGTAAGTGATCATGATCCTATTTTTACAAGTACTTTTTGGATGGAAATACTTTCATGTTTGGGTACTCAGATAGCTCATAGTTCATCTTATCATCCTCAAACTAATGGGAAAACAAAAGTGGTCATCAAATTCTTAGAGGGGTATCTACGTTGTTTTGTATCAGATAAGCAAGAAAGATGGATTAAATGGCTACCACTTGTAGAATGGTGGTATAACACATCTTTTCATACCTCTTCTCAAATGACCCCATATTTAGCATTATATGGTTACCATCCACCTTATATCACTTCCTCCTTGAGGGTGAAAACTAAGGTCAAAGATGTTGAGGAACACATTCAACATCAACAATAGGTTTTGGCTAGTTTGAAGGAAAATTTAGCATTAGAACAAAACAAGATGAAACAACAAGTAGATAAACATCGAAGTGAAAGACATTTTGAAATTGGTGACTAGGTTTTTTTTTACATTTCCAACCTTACAAACAGATGTCTCTAAAGCAACAGAAAAGGGACAACAAACTTACTCCTAAATACTATGGCCCTTATCAGGTTCTACAAAAAATTGGCAGTGTTTCTTATAAACTAGAGTTGCCTCCATCTTCACACATACAGTCAGTATTCCATGTTTCATGCCTAAAGAAGGTTATTGGATAGAAATTTAAAGCCCAGAAAGAGTTACCAAAACTTTACAAGGAAGGAAGAATAATTTTGGAGCCAGAGAAGATTCTGCAAACAAGTGCTAAGAGGCTGAGAACCAAAGACATAAAGGAATATCTGATCAAGTGGAAGAATCTTATCATAGAAGATGCCACCTAGGAGGATGAAGGTTTTCTGTAGCAACATCTAGGATTATTCAACATTGAGGACAACATGGGTTTGAAGGGGAAGGGCATGCTATGACCTTAACCTATTGCTTGTATTAGGATACGACTAGCGAACTTGTGGCTCACCATATCATTCTATTATATCATTTATACTTTCTCATGCTTAATAGGTCAGCCACAAGTTATCTAGGGGATCGTAGGTAGTATTTCATTATCATTGGATCATTTGAGTCTTATTATATGGTTTGGAGGTTGCCCACTCGAAGTGACGAAGCTATTATAAATGCATATTTTCTCATTTTGGGTAACACCTAATCCTAATGTAGGTTGAACCATTACCCAATATAATTAATTGCTATGTGAGCCCATATAACTAACTAAGGGGATATGTGCCACATGTTGGCATCTCCATCAACCCATATACATTATACTATTATATCCCATGTGAACCCATACATATAACTAATGGGATGTGTGCCTGTTGGTCCGAAAATCTGTCACCTGGACAGATCTATGGATAGACGAGCCAACAGTGTGCAGGGCATAGCCCCTCTTTGATTCAGCAAAGTGAAACTGGTTTATTGCTATTCTGTCAGCAGGAATCTTGTGCAAATCTCACAGTATTCTGCCTTCGGGGGTTTGGGATCTCGTCCCAGTAGATTGTTTCAGACTGCTGAAAGAAAGGAATGAAAGAGGGAAAAGAGAAAGAGCAGATCCGAAGGAAGAAAAGAAATGAATTCCAAAGTAGAAAGGTCAGAAGATTTATGTTTTTGGGTTGGTAGTAAACAGAGCCAAACCTACTTGCATAAATAAACAAAGAAATACTGATGAGCAAATGACAGAAAACTAGATATGAATCTAACAAATTAAACACATACAGATCTAACATAAGAAAGGTCTGATGCATAACACAGCTATTGAGCACAAAGTCTTAATATTTGTATTACTGTTTTCTTCTGTTACAAGAAAGCTCAAAGTCTTTCTCTCCTCACTTCTATTTTCATCTAAAAAATGTCCACCTTGAATAAAACAAGTATTCCAGTATTTATAGAAGAGAGGAGAAGGAAAGAAGGCAAAAAGGAGCCAACCACCTATTTACAAATATATTTACAAAATATCTAAAATTCATGTTGACTTTTGACAACTTGATGGATGATATCATCCCATGATGCAACATGGATGATGTCATCATTTGTGCCAACATACTTTAGATATTTCAACAAGAAAGTTGGAGAATAGAGAGAAGAAGAAGAAGAAGAAGAAGGAGCAGCTACTCGTCATCATCGTCCTGCGGCCGAAAGGGGGTAGCCTGATTCTGATGCTGCTCAGGTGATGATATATGGAACTGAGCACGGTATTCCAAAAAATTGTTAATCATGGGCCCAAATTGATCCTAGGAAGGATCCTTGTGCCGCTCGTTGATTGCTTCACAAGTCTCCCGCTAGTCTATGAGCTTTTCTGGGAGTTTGGAATAGTCCTTCTCCGCCTCAATGAGGAACTCGACGAAGTCCTTGCAGGCCAGCAGGTTGTTAATAGATTCAGTGTCAAATGTGACCTCTGGCCCTGTTCCTTGAGAAGTGATCTCCTTGAAGATCCGGATAGTTTCATCAGCTGATCTCAAAGTAAAGGAAGGAGTGAGCAACCCTAGAGACATGTTGAGAACAATTCGCTCCATTTGATGCATTGCATCTAGGGCCTCTTCCTTTACCTTGTCTATCTTTCCTAGAACAAATTCAAGTTGATCTATCTGATAGTCCAGAGTGGACATGGTTTTGTTGAGGGCCCTTGGGTGGCCGAAGATGCCAAACTTGACCAGATCTTCGACTGAACAGTTGAACATTTGTTGAAAGGTCTCGTGTTGGAGTCTAGCATGTTCTAGCTCTTCTGATATGGGACCCTCTAACGCTTGGAGTTCCTTGTTTGCCTTTCCAATGTTCAGATACAAATTGACAAACTCGGTGATCACTCTTTCACTGTCCTTGAGGATCTGGCTTCTCCAAGCAGAAACGACCATAACCTGCTCACCGATCTTTGAATATTCGTTGATTTTCTCCTAGCTGAGAAGCTCAAAAGTCTTGGCGGCAGTTGTGGGAGGCGCACTACCCATCTTTTGTAAGGCCTGAAGTAGATATTTGTTCTGCTCCTTCAGTAGCCTTTTCTCTTCTTTCGTTTCTTGAAGCTTTTTGCAGAGGGCATCAACTGCGGAAAGAGCTTCCCCCTGGAGACTTTCAGAAAACATCCCCATTGTGACTTGGGTCATAGTAAAATCTGTCGGAGAAAGATCCTTTTTCTCCTTGAGGGGATTGGGGTATGCAATTTCCATGATTCTCTCACCTGCAGTACTTTGAGAGAAGCGTGTAACAGGCTTCTGCTTCTTCGCCCCTTTGGCTGGAATTACTGAAAAGTCCATCGGAGCGATGGGAACTTTCCTCTTTTGCTGGCTCAGCTGCTGAGAGATCCAGGCTGGTCCTATGGAAGAAGGACCAGAGACAGAGGAGGAGGCAGCTACAGTAGAAGAGGGGAAAAGCGTGGAGACACGCAGCGGCGGCATTGAGAGAATAGCCGAAGAAGTGTCCACGGGAGGAAGGGAAACTGTAGCTGCAGAAGAGATAGGAAGGGAAGGGAGCCCGGAGATGAGGGAGAAAATAGAGGAGGGCAGATCAGTGAGGGAGGAGAAGATAGTCGAAGAAGCAGGGGAAAGAGTAGAAGAAGGGGCAGAGGACACGACTCAAGGGATGGTCGCTTGAGTCACTCGAGGAGGGGAAGGAAGAGAATAAGAAGGGATAGAAGGGACCTCAGTGGTTGTAGTAATGCCGACATCCTGAGTGGATGGGCCTATGGGACTATCCTCTGTTAATTCTTCCTCCAGAGTTATAACTTGTTTTGGCACTGTGGAAGGAGGACTTTTAGGGGCTTCTTCCTGAATGGTGCTGGATTCACCTTTTGCACCTTTGCCCTTAAGCTGCTTTTTTGACCTTCAAGGTGCCTTGCCCAATGGGGAGGTTGTGAAATCTACCCCGAGGTATATCAGCCCGTTCATGCGGCACTAGTGCTCTTTCCTACGCAAGGTCTCCTTGACCCTCTCCTTAATTGTCTGAGGAGCCTTGTTCCTGTCAATGGCCGGGAAGGGCCAATCGTCCCCATCTGTGTCATTATATAATTTATGTACTTCATCTTCCGTAGTTTGGAAGCCTTTGGGGATAATGGCTATCCCGTACTGGATGATTTTCTGCCAATGCTAGGCGAGAATGATCCTTTCTTCTGAGCTCTACCTCATGGAGGACGTCAATATAAATATCCTCGATTTGAGGAACATGGATTGGATCGAGCATTCGCTCTTGGCAGGCATCTCCTTGGGTCGAAGGTAGGCCTGGCTGGGAAGTCATGCTTCAAATTGAGTAACTCTAGCTCTGCGAACATTTCCTTCGCGTTGTGGTGGGTGGAGCATGTGTATCGGCCTACTGTGAGGGGGAAAGGAGTTCTGCCCTTCTTTCTTTTAAGGTACTTTTCGTGGTATGTGACCAACTGCCTTGATAACTCTAGTAGAATCAGTTTAGGCTCGGCATACCTTGGTAGCCTGGTTGGCTCGCCCAAAAAGTTGACAGCCCTCAGATAGGTGAATGTGGGAAATTGGGTGAATAGGGCCCCCCATTTCTCTGTGGCTGCCACTATGTTTTTGGTCGTATGACCATGAGCCAGATTCGGCCTCAACAGGCAGATGATGTGATAAAAGAACACATCGTTGATTTTGGCGAATTGGGCGATGCTATTCCCCAGCTTCAGTTCTGGGTAACATTCATATATTTTGACCTGAGGCCAAATTCCACTTCGATATTAGGCCCGGATAATCTCTCTCCGACGCTGCAGCATAGACCATGTAGGAGTTCATATGGAATACTCCCGTTGTGCTGAATTGTTGTAGCTGCTCGGAGATGGTGCTGCTAATAATTTCCCCCCAGCAAAAGTGCTGATCATGAAAATTCTTGTTCATTATTTCTAAGTAGCACAACATCCATTTATGGAAGTAATGGGTGTCAGAAATCCCAAAGACCCTGCTCAGGAAGGTAATGGTATCATTGAGCTCTTCTGAGAAGCCACTACCGTGGATGATTTGGGGCCACCGGGTTACTGCGTTTTTGTTTTTTAAGTACACCTCATTCATTAGTTGCATGCATTGGTCTTCATTATCTTCCCAGGCCTTGATACACTCTGCTTGGCTGACGGCCACAAAGTGCCAGTGGTGAGGGATGCCGAGTATGAGCTCAAAATGACAGGAAGTGTGGTTAATGACTACCTCGCCCTTACAGTTTTCGACACATCTTGTGTCTTTTTTGTAAGACTGGGAAACCACCATCATAAATTCATTGTTGACAGCGCTGACAGGGATCCCTCTGGCGAAGTGCAGGGCACTGCCTATTAGTTTGTCCATCCATGGACTCCTTGTAACTTTCCTGAGTTCTGGCCCAGAATTCCTCCATGTCAATATGACCCAATTCTGATTCTCTAACGTCCATGCTACATTCAGCCTGTGACTCGGGAATTCTGACCCTCTGATATTTGTATTTCATTTCTTCTTCCGTCGGCTTAGCTTTTCCTTTCAGTTTGATGGGTATTTTGCTGGATTTTGACATACGTTCTTTCTAGGTTTAGTCTGATGATCTACATGAAGAAGAAGTGAAACCCAATTCGTAGAAAGGTTGCATCAGTCATTAGATCTTCCCGTTGGAAGTGCTAACAGAAGAAAGAGTTAGTTATTTTTAGGCTCAGGGTGCAGGGCGCATGAAAATTGTAGCTTACAGGGCTAAATAGGTGAGGCGCACAATAAAGGGGTGTTGCAAAGGTTAAACTAGCGCCAAAGTCGCATGGCGCATGGATATTGTAGATTGCATTTTATAAAGGGCACATGAAAAGTGCATGTTACATAGTGACAGTATGCGCCCTTTGGCGCTTGGAATTTTCATGTTGCATTAGGATTTGCTGCGCCCTATGTCACATGGATGGTTCGTGTAACAAAAACTTTTCGTGCGCTAAAGGGAGCATGGCGCGGTGCACAAAAAGGTTTACACAACATGATGTTATTGTAATCGGGGATGCGCCTGCACCTTTATAGCTTCATACTTAGCGTGGATAAAACTTGTGTTGCATGGAAACTGGGTGTGCTATTGGCGCATGGAAATGTGATGCAGCACAGAAGGATGGTGCGCCAAAGGCGTGCGCAAGTTTAGCACTTGCAGCCATATGAAAGAGGCGCGCCTTAAGGGTGCATGAAAACTTGATGCAGCAAGCATGATAGGTGCGCCATTGGCGCGGGTTCATGTTCATGTTGCAGGACGCGACAGATGTGCTAAGGGCAAGAGAGAAACAAGTGAACTAAACTCACTCTTCAAAGGGGTTTTTACATGATTTAGATTTCTCCCACTCCTCTTTTCCTATTTTGACAGGCTCATTTAGGTAAATGAAATGGCTTATTAAACCAGGGAGGTTACAAACCATTGTTCTCAAGATAACGTCCTCCTTACTAGCAGATCTTGGAAAGAGGGAGAGAGATAGGGAAAGATAGCAACACGGGGAGGAAAGGTCAAGCATTTTGACATTTCAATATCATTCCAAACTCAAAAACTAGACCAGCAAGCATACCAAGAACCAAGAACGAAAAACACATGAGAAGAGTCGAGAGCACCTCTTACCCGGATAAATAGAGAAAATCTTAAGAATGGGTCCAAAATATGTTGAAAACGACAAGGCAGGGGCTGACAGGCTCAGAGAAAGGAAATCACGTGCTCTGCGAATAGTGAAAATGAGATTTGGGTACACACACACACATATATATATATAGTTGAGCTGGTCATAAATGCGCCACCCACTTTTTAAAGGGCACATGAAATTTTCTGTCGACAGGGAAAAGCGTGTGCCCTTTAGCGCATGAAAATGTTTGACCAGCAGGAAATTAAGCGCGCCTTTGGCGCATGAAATGCTATGTCGACAGGAGATTATGTGCGCCCTTTGGTGCACCAAAACCTTGTGTTACAATAAGATTATGTGTGCCCTTTGGCGCACCAAAAAGTGGCGCAACAAATGTTGTGCCAACACAAGGGCGCTTGCGCCTTGGCGCACGCAAGGAAGGCTCAACATTCTTTGGCGCACCGAAAGGTTGTGTTGAAACTTAAAAGTCATGCGCCAAAGGTTTTAAAGGGGGTGCACCAAAAGGTAGTTGATGCAAAGAAATTCCATGCACCCAACCAAAAAAGGCTAAAAAAACTAAGTTCGAAAAACCAGATTTCCTGGGAAGGGACTTTTACAATGTTTCAAACGCAAGGGATCCCTAACGAGGGATCGAAAAAAAATTTCGGTATGGTTATTGGTAAAATTTCCCTTGTCAATTTTATGGGTTAACAGCTGGCTCTTTCTGGGGACTATCCCTGAGCAAACTCGGGGGTAGAGAATCCCATATCACTTGTGCCTATCCATTGGGTAACAGAGTCAAAAACAAGGGGGACCGGAGGGAGAACAAAGGAAACACACAATAAACTGAAAGCAAACACACGACGAAAGAAAACTGTACAAAATAAAGCAAACTGTACAAAGAAGAGAGCTTCCTGAAGATCTTCAGATGCTGCCTGCTATAGGGAAGCGGGAGTTCGGTTCCATCTAGATATGAGAGATAGAAACTATTCTCTCCATTGAGCTGTTCGATCTTGAAGGGTCCTCTCCATTGAGAATCCAACTTCCCGTGCATGCCCTTCGGCTCTCTTTGCTTGTCCCATAAAAGAACGAGATCTCCTACTTGAAAATCCCTCTACTTGGCTTTCTTATCGAATAGTCTCTTGACTTGATTCTAATGTTTGGTGATCCTGTCGACCACTCTTACTCTCTTTTCTTCAAGTTCTGCTAGATACATGATCCTTTTTTCTAGAGAATTCTGGAAAGTTTCATCTTCTATGGCTCGTGTCAAGCGCAGAGCAGGGAGTTCAACAGAAATGGGAAGCTCGGCATCGGTGCCATATAACACTTGAAACGGTGACATACCGAGAGACCTCTTAGGAGTAATGCGGTCTGCCCACAAAGCGTCGTATAAGGACTTGTGCCACATTCGTTGATTTGCTTCCACCAGTTTTCGTATGATGGTCACCAAGTTTTTATTGCTGGATTCTGCTTGACCATTTCCTTGAGGGTAATAATCTGAGGCATGAGCCAAAGTTATTCCATATTCATAGCAAAAACTAATAACTTCTCGTGAGGAGAAGTTAGAAGCATTATCAGTAACAATCTTATTGGGCATGCCGAACCTGACAATAATATTTTCTTTAATGAAATTGCAAACAACCTCAGAAGTGGCATGTTTGACAGGTATGGCTTCCACCCATTTAGTGAAGTAATCTATTGCTGTCAGGACATAACTATGTCCGGCACTCGATTGGGGGTTGAGTGCACCAATAAAATCAATTCCGCATTGCCTGAATGGCTCGTTGATAATAACCGGCCTTAGGGGAAAGGCAGCCAGCTTGGGCTTGCCGACGAACTGCTGGCAAGGGTCACACTTTGCTACCCAGGTAGATGTATCTTGGAAGAGCGTCGGCCAATAGTACCTGGCTCGAATGATCTTGTGTGTAGTTATGGAGGAAGAGAAATGGCCTCCACAGGCTGAATTATGAAAGCTTTCCAGTAGTCTCACCTGCTGGGGTTTGTCGACACATCGCAGGAAGACACCATCTATTCTGCGCTTGTATAAACCGTCATCCCAGATGACATACTTGGCTGCCCTGAGCTTTGTAGTGCGCTTCTCTTTAGCAGTTAGATGAATTGGACATTCACCGTAGGTGAGAAAGAAATCAATATCTGAATACCATTCATCGCTGGTTGCAACAAATAGGACCAGAGGCAGAGAATGGGTTTCTTCCAGAGGGCTTTGTGCTTCGTTGGTATAGTCCTCTTTTTCCTTAGGGCTTTCTAGAACTTTGTTTTCAGCCATAAGCTGACATAGGCCCTTGCCTCTCACCAGCTTGGTTCGTTTTATATCCAGATTGTACTCCTGGACCTTTGCAATCCAATTTCCTCGCAAGCTCCCTAACTCCTGTTGAGTTAGGATTGACTTCACTGCTGTGTCAGGAACTAGTAATACTGTATGAGAATTTAAAATATAGTACCTGAAACTCTTAACCACTTTGACAACGGCAAAGGCATGCTTTTCCAGTTGAGTCATTTTTAGTTCGTGAGGCTTGAGAGGAGAACTCATGAATGCAATCGGGGATTCAACGTCTTCTGAATTCTTTTGCATTAATATTGCAGACACAGTATGCTCAGATGCATAACTATACATGATAAAATGTTTGGAGAAATCGGGACATACCAGGACTGGTGCGTGAGCAACAGAAGCTTTTATTTCTTCAAATGACCTTTTCCCCTCTTCACTCCATCTGAAAGTCGGTGTCCCCTTCATCATGTTTAATATGTGGCGAGTCTTCTCAGCAAAGTTGGGAACAAAACGCCTTAGGAAGTTCACCTTTCCAAAGAAAGAATGAACACCAGTCTTGCTTGTAGGAAAAGTAAGGCTCTGAATAGCCTTAACTCTTTCAGTATCTATCCTTGTTCCTTCCTTGCTAATGACATGCCCCAGAAGCTTTCCTTCTGTGACTCCAAAAATAGACTTTTTTGGGTTTAGGGAAATCCCATGCTCTCGGCACCTGGCCAATACTTGCTCCAAATGATCACAATGATCACTTCGTTTTTTAGAGAACACAGTTAAGTCATCTAAATAAACCACAATGACCTTTCCAATCATACCTTTGAATGCCAAATCCATGGCCCACTGAAAATTGGTGCCAGCATTGGTTAAACTGAAAGGCATTCTGTTGTAGGTGAATGTACCCCAGGGAGTAGTGAATGCTATTTTGAATTGATCTTCAGGCGAGACTTCAATCTGATTGTAGCCTAAAAAACCATCAAGCATTGATAGCATCTCTGATCTAGTCACTGCTTGCAGAACTTGATCCATTATTGGAAGTGGGTAGTTGTCTTTTAAGGACGCCTGATTCAAATTTCAAAAATCTACGCATATGCGTATTTCACCATTCTTCTTGCGTACTGGCACAATATTTGCTACCCAAGTACTGTGATGGATAGGAAAGATGATTCTTGCATCCAGCATTTTCTGAATTTCAGCCTGGATAGTACTTGAGATCTTAGGATTGTAGTGCCTCTGCTTCTAGCGAAAGGCTTTGACATCTTCTTTCAATGGGATATCATGCTGAACGTCCTTTGGCTTGAAGGAATTTAGATCGGCATAGAACCATGCCAATACATCCATATATTTCTTCAGCAACTTGACAAATTTCCGCTTCTCTTCAGGTGTGCAACATTTTCCAATGTTCACAAATTGCGGATGTGTCTCCGAACCTAAATTGACTGGTTCGGTCTCTGGGGATGAGTCAGGATCATCTCGCCTCTTCTTTTTCACAAAACGATCATGCCTATCAAACAACCGTTCCAGAGAAACCAGGCCCTTCGGAATTTTATTTCCTTTGAGCTGACATATGTCGTCGTTCTCTTTTGATTCATGGTTTTGGCCAGTAATCGATTCATGGCATGCAGAAGTAGATCCTTCAAAATTCAGCTCCTCAAAATTTTCTGATTTTTCCAGAAAGGAAATGAGTTGATTATCATCGTTAAACACTTGCCAATGCTGAGAGTTTTCTGGCACACTTGGGCGGAAAACCACCTCAATGGTGTATTTGTCTGTTTTCGAACCTGGGTGTGGGAGCATCAGAGATGCTAAAACGGCCAATGAATCGGCCATGTCATTTTGAGCTCTTGGAATCGCCTCTATTGAAAAAGCATCAAATTCTTCGATGCTATCCCATACTGCGTTACAGTAGTGCCTGAGCCTCTCATTTTTTACTTGATAGATCCTCTTGACTTGGTTTACAACCAATTCCGCATCACCTTGCACTTTTATATTTTTAATTCCTCTTTCCCTTGCGGCTTGCATACCGAGTAGCAGAGATTCATACTCAGCAGTATTGTTAGTGTTGAAAAACTGCAATTTGAAAGAGAGAGGAATTACCTCCTCTTCGGGAGATATCAGCACGGCCCCGGCGCCACATCCACTAGTTGCGCAACTGCCATCAAACTGCAAGGTCCAGATCTCATTAAGATCCTTTTCCTGGACGAGAACACCCATTTTTTCCGTCTCGGTAGACAAGAAATAGTTCCCCATCCCTGATGATTCAAAAAGGATTTGGGCTTTGGGGTCTTCGGAGCTAGTAACCAAGTATTTCTTTTGTGATTCCGGCTCTAATGTCTGCATTACACCTTTGACAGGAATTCTAGCTTTAGACCAGTCCATATGAATTTCCCCACCAACTTCGCTGCAAAAACTTCTTCCCAGCAGAATCCCATAGGCTGTTGGAATGTCAGCGACAAGGACGGTCATCTTTACCCTCTTCTCAGGGAACGCCGCAAATGCAAATTGCGCGTCTTTGATTTGACCAATCAACGGCACCTGTTTGGTTTCCAAGGAATAATATCTGCCAAAAGCCTTGGTAAGAGTGAGGCCCAAAGCATGGGCGACTTTTGTCGGCATGACGTTATCCGAAGCTCCGGAATCAATTATGCAGTTACTCAACTTATGGCCATTGATTAGGAGAGAGAGATAGAAAGGCTCTATCTTACCTGATGCAGATGTTGAAGCAACATTTATGCGGGATTCAGGAGGAGTGGAAAGAATTCCTTTCGGGGAAACCTGCTTAGATATAACAGCTTGACTCTGAATATATTTAGTCAATCTTACAAGTTGTTCGGGATTTGACTGAAGGTACTCAGCTTCAGACATTTGGATCTTGGTCTTTTTAGCATGATCTATGATATCAAATGCGGCCAAGGGTTGCGCTGGTGAGGGAATGAGTCCCTCTCCTCGCGATGGTGGAACAGGGTTACTGATCTTGATAGGAATATGAGGGGGTTGATTTGGAGGAGAGATGGGGGGAAAAGATTTCTTTGTAAAAGACTTAACAGGGAGTTGAGTAGGAAGAGGATTACCTCTTTTAGCAATGGTTGGAGGCACGTTTGACACGGCCTTCTCCTTCTACACATGGGCAGAAACTTTTGCTTCTTTTCCTTGCGAGCGGGTAAAAAAAGCATATGATTGTCCGCTTGCATAGCCCTGAGTACCCTCTTCTTCATCAGATTCTTCCTCATCAAATTCCATATATCCAATAGTAGAGTCCCTAGTCGGCTCACCGACATCTTGATCATCTTCACCTTGAGACGAAGGTTCTTCATAGTACTGCTCTTCTTCTTCAATTTCAGCTAGAGCATTGACCGGAGGAGCTTCAAGCGCCAACCGTGGAGCAGTTGCAGGTAGGCGCAGCCTTTGTGAAACGTTATTGGGAACAAAACTCCTTCGTGGAACATCCCGGTATGAGGAACTGGGAGCCTGGGAAAACTGCCTCTTTAATGCTAGCAAATCATTTGCCATCTTTTGGAATGCCGGATCAGACGAAGTAGTAGGCGAGGGATCTGAAGATTTGGACTTGGATGATTCCTTTTACAACTCGCCAGAGATTATCAAATTATCTTCTATTCGAATGGTAGCAGCTTGGGTGAGAAGTAGGGTAGCCACTCGCTCCTGAAGGAGTAAGAAACTAACTTTTGAGCTCATAGCATTCACGAAGAAACACTTCTGATTTTCCGATGTCGGAAGCATGGCAACAGGAACATGGTTGATTAGTGCATTGAACCGGGTGATAAAATCGCGCATGGTCTCATTGCCCTCTTTCTTCAGGTGAGTGATCCGTGATAATAATGTAAATGTATCCTCTGAAGGCTTGTATCTGTCTTCAAAAGCCTCCCGCAAGGTGGCCCAACTGGTGATAGATCCGGCCAGCAAATGCTGAAACCATTCAGCTGCGGGCCCTTGTAGAGTTTCCAGAAAAAGGTGAACCGACACATCTTCGTGAGTCACGTCCAAAATACTGCATGACATAATGAATGCAGATATGTGGGAATCCGTGCTTTGATTTTCTGCTCCCATCGAATTTGGGAAAATTATTTCGGTTTCCGTGAGGGAGCGCATGAACTAGATGTGGCAGTGTGAGAGGTCCCATAGCATTTCCCCATGGTACTACCATTTGAAGGGTTGGAAAGAGAACACGAGCTAGAAGGGTGGTTCCACTGAGCAGCAAAGTGCTACAAAGGGATGTGGATGCCCCTTGTGAAAGATTCTTCTCTTTACGTGAGGGTGAGACGCTCCTGGATGACCGGTCAGCCGAGCTTAGCGTTGAAAAAGTGTGTCGGCGTTACGACTGAAATTATGCCTTTGAAGCAGATCGAAAGTAGTATCGAGTTTCTCCACGAGCTCTCCTGCCACACGTAAATGGATCACCTGCCAGCGTACCTTCCAGATCTGAGATACGCTGTAGCGCAGATTTAAAATTTCTTTTTGTCTGTACTTGCTGATTTTCTGGTTTTTTCTGTCAAAAACTAGCAGCAGGAACTTTTCTAAATATTTAAAAACTATCCTCTTCAGAAAAACCGATTGTGGTTAATGACAAATAACAGTGAGGATAAAACGACAGAGAAGATTAGCAGGCTGATTTTTAGATCTGGTTTTGACTTTTTTCAGAGGGTTTCAAACTTTTGGTAAACAGTCAAAATTCCAGATCTACGGCAACAATACTGATTTTTATAAAAACTCAGCGAACTAAAGCTCTTGTAACTAGGCCCGATCTATGGATCTCAGAAGAAAATTTTCAATTTGGAGCATTTTTTGCAAAATTTTGGATTTTTAACAAAAAGTTCAGAGTTTGCAAACAGGTAGTGATTTTTCTGATTTTTTATAATTTTTCTATCCTACCACCTTCATAGATCTGATAGATCCGTTCGATCCCTAGCGGAGTCGCCAAAAACTGTTGGTCCGAAAATCTGTCACCTGGGTAGATCTATGGATAAATGAGCCAACAATGTGCAGGGCATAGCC
The DNA here is from genome assembly GCA_019776745.2 of Taxus chinensis. NCBI lineage: Eukaryota > Viridiplantae > Streptophyta > Pinopsida > Cupressales > Taxaceae > Taxus > Taxus chinensis. Next base: position 513,669,392 of record CM034156.1, on the reverse strand, counting down.
CCTCTTTGAGTCAGCAAAGCGAAACTGGTTTATTGCTATTCTACCAGTAGGAATCTTATGCAAATCTCACAGTATTCTACCTTCGGGGGCTTGGGATCTCATCCCAGTAGGTTTATTTCCGGCTGCTGAAGAGAAAGGAATGAAAGAGAGGAGGAGATAAAGAACAGGTCCGAAGGGAGAAAAGAAATGAATTCCAAAGCAGAAAGGTCAGGAGATTTATGTTTTTGGGTTGGTAGTAAACAGAGCCAAACCTACTTGCATAAATAAACAAAGCAATACTGATGAGAAAATGACAGAAAAGTAGATATGAATCTAACAGATTAAACACATACAGATCTAACATAAGAAAGGTCTTATGCATAACACAGCTATTCAGCACAAAGTCTCAATATTTGTATTACTGTTTTCTTCTGTTACAAGAAAGCTCAAAGTCTTTCTTTCCTCACTTCTATTTTCATCTAAAAAATGTCCACCCTGAATAGAACAAGTATTCCAATATATATAGAAGAGAGGAGGAGGAAAGAAGGCAAAAAGGATCCAACCACCTATTTACAAAGATATTTACAAAATATCTAAAAGTCATGTTGACTTTTGACAACTTGATGGATGACATCATCCCATGATGCAACATGGATGATGTCATCATTTGTGTCAACATACTTTAGACATTCCAACAAGAAAGTCGGAGAAGAGAGAGAAGAAGAAGAAGAAGAAGAAGAAGGAGCAGCTACTCGTCATCATCATCTTGCGGCCAAAAGGGGGTAGCCTGCTTTTGATGCTGCTCAGGTGACGAGATATGGAACTGGGTGCGGTATTCCAAAAACTTGTTAATCATGGGCCGAAATTGATCGTGGGAAGGATACTTGTGCCATTCGTTGATTGCTTCACAAGTCTCCTGCTCGTCTATGAGCTTTTCTGGGAGTTTGGAATAGTCCTTCTCTGCCTCAATCAGGAACCCGACGAAGTCCCTACAGGCCAGCAGGTTGTTAATAGATTCAGTGTCAAATGTGACCTCTGGCCCTGTTCCTTGAGAAGCGATCTCCTTGAAGATCCGGATAGTTTCATCAGCTGACCTTAAGGTAAAGGAAGGAGTGAGCAACCCTGGAGACATGTTGAGAACAATTCGCTCCATTTGATGCATTGCATCCAGGGCCTCTTCCTTTACCTTGTCTATCTTTTCCAGAACAAATTCAAGCTGATCTATCCGATAGTCCAGAGTGGACATGGTTTTTTTGAGGGCCCTTGTGTGGCCGAAGACGCCAAACTTGACCAGATCTTCGACTGAACAGTCGAACATTTGTTGAAAGGTCTCGTGTTTGAGTCTATAATGTTCTAGGTCTTCTGATATGGGACCCGCTAACGCTTGGAGTTCCTTGTTTGCCTTTCCGATGTTCAGATACAAATTGACAAACTCGGTGATCACTCTTTCGCTGTCCTTGAGGATCTGGCTTCTCCAAGCAGAAACGGCCATACCCTACTCACCGATCTTTGAATATTCGTTGATTTTCTCCTGGTTGAGAAGCTCAGAAGTCTCGGCGGCAGTTGTGGGAGGCGCACTACCCATCTTCTATAAGGCTTGAAGAAGATATTTGTTCTGCTCCTTCAGTAGCCTTTTCTCTTCTTTCGTTTCTTGAAGCTTTTTGCAGAGGGCATCAACTATGGAAAGAGCTTCCCCCTGGAGACTTTCAGAAGACGTCCCCATTGTGACTTGGGTCACAGTAAAATCTATCGGAGACAGATCCTATTTCTCCTTGAGGGGATTGGGGTATGCAATTTCCATGATTCTCTCACCTGCAGTACTTTGAGAGAAGCATGTAACAGGCTTCTGCTTCTTCGCCCCTTTGGCTGGAATTACTGAAAAGTCCATCGGAGTGATGGGAACTTTCCTCTTTTGCTGGCTCAGCTGCTGAGAGATCCAGGCTGGTCCTATGGAAGAAGGACCAGAGACAGAGGAGGAGGCAGCAATAGTAGAAGAGGGGAAAAGCATGGAGACATGCAGCAGTGGCATTGAGAGAATAGCCGAAGAAGTGTCCACGGGAGGAAGGGAAACTGTAACTGCAAAAGACATAGGAAGGGAAGGGAGCCCGGAGATGAGGGAAGAAATAGAGGAGGACAGATCAGTGAGGGAGGAGAAGATAGACGAAGAAGCAGGGGAAAGAGTAGAAGAAGGGGTAGAGGACACGACCAAAGGGATGGTCGTTTGAGTCACTTGAAGAGGGGAAGGAAGAGAAGAAGAAGGGATAGAAGGGACCTCTGTTGTGGTAGCGATGCCGACATCCTGAGTGGATGGGCCTATGGGACTATCCTCTGTTATTTCCTCTTCCAGAGTTATGACTTGTTCTGGCTCTGTGGAAGGAGGACTTTCAGGGGCTTCTTCCTGAATGGTGCTAGATTCACCTTCTGCACCTTTGGCTTGAAGCTGCTTCTTGGACCGTGAAGGTGTGTTGCCCAATGGGGAGGTTGTGAAATCTACCCCGAGGTAGATCATCCCATTCATGTGGCACCAGTGTTCTGTCCTATGCAAATTCTCCTTGACCCTCTCCTCAATTGTCTGAGGAGCCTTGTTTCTGTCAATGGCTGGGAAAGGCCAATTGTCCCCATCCGTGTCATTATATACTTTGTCTACTTCATCTTCCGTAGTTTGGAAGCCTTTGGTGACAATGGTGATCCCGTACTAGATGATTTCTGCCAATGCTAGGTGAGAATGATCCTTTCTTCTGAGCTCTACCTCATGGAGGACATCAATATAAATATCCTCAATTTGAGGGACATGGATTGGATCAAGCTTCGCTCGTGGCAGGCAGCCCCTTGGGTCGAAGGTAGGCCTAGCTGGGAAGTCATGTTTCAAATTGAGTAACTCCAGCTCTACGAACATTTCCTTCGCCTTGTGGTGGGTGGAGCATGTGTATCGGCCCACTCTGAGGGGGAAAGGAGTTCCACCCTTCTTTCTTTTAAGGCATTTCTCATGGTATGTGACCAGCTGCCTTGATAACTCTAGTAGAATCAGTTTAGGCCCAGCATACCTCGGTAGCCTGGTTTGCTCTCCCAAAAAGTTGACAGCCCTCAGATAGGTGAATGTGGGAAATTGGGTGAACAGGGCCCCGCATTTCTCCGTGGCTACCACTATGTTTTTGGTCGTATGACTATGAGTCATATTCGGCCTCAGCAGGCAGATGATGTGGTAAAAGAATGCATCGTTGATTTTGGTGAATTGGGCGATGCTATTCTCCAGCCTCAGTTCTGGATAATATTCATATATTTTGACTTGAGGCCAAACTCCACTTCGGTTTAGGCCTGGATAGTCCCTCTCTGACGCTGCAGCATAGACCACGTAGGAGTTCATATGGAACACTCCCGTTGTGCTGAATTGTTGTAGCTGCTCGGAGATGGTGCTGCTTATAATTTCCCCCCAGCAAAAGCGCTGATCAGGTAAATTCTTGTTCATTGTTTCCAAGTAGCACAGCATCCATTTATGGAAGTAATGGGCGGTAGAAAGCACGAAGACCCTGCTCAAGAAATTAATGGTATCACTGAGCTCTTCTGAGAAGTCACTGCGGTGGATGATCTGGGGCCACCGGGTTACTACCTTCTTGTTCTTCAAGTACACTTCGTTCATTAGCTACATACATTGGTCTTCATTGTCTTCCCAGGCCTTAATGCACTCTTCTTGGCTAACGGCCACAAAGTGCCGGTGGTGAGGGATGTCGAGTATGAGCTCAAAATGACGGGTAGTGAGGTTAATGACTACCTCGCCCTTGCTGTTTTCGACACACCTTGTGTCTTTGTTGTAACATTGGGCAACCACCATCATAAATTCATTGTTGACGGCGTTGACGGGGATTCCTCCGGTGTAGTGCAGGGCACTGCCTATTAGTTTGTCCATCCATGGACTCTTTGTAAATTTCTGAGTTCTAGCCCAGAATTCCTCCATGTCGATATAACCCAATTCTGAGTCTCTGACGTCCATGCTGCATTCGGCCTGTGACTCGGGCATCCTGACCCTTTGATATTTATACTTCATCTCTTCCTCTGTAAGCTTAGCCTTTCCTTTCGGTTTGGTAGGTCTCTTGCTGGATGTAGACATATGTTCTTTCGAACTCAGTTGCTGATCTGCATGAAGAAGAAGCGAGACCCAATCTGAAAAGGTTGAATTAGCCATTTGATCTTCCATTGGAATGTTAGCAGAAGAAAGAGTTAGAGATTTTCAGGCTCAGGGCGCAGGGTGCATGAAAATTGCAGCTTACAGGGCTAAATAGGTAAGGCACACAGGAAAGGGGTGTTGCAGAGGTAAATCTGGTGCCAAAGGCGTATGTCGCATGAATATTACAGATTACATTTTATAAAGGGCACATGAAAAGTGCGTGTTACATGGTGACAGTATGCGCCCTTTGGCGTATGGAATTTTCATGATGCATTGGGATTTGGTGCGCCCTTTGGCGCATGGATGGTTCGTGTAACAAGACCTTTTCCTGCGCAAAGGGAATATGGCGCGGCACACGAGAAGCTTACACAACATGGTGTTATTGCAATCGGGGATGCGCCTGCACCTTCAAAGACTTGTACTTAACACAGATAAAGATTGTGTTGCATGGAAGCTGGGTGCACCATTGGCACGGGTTTTGGCCATGTTACAAGGTGGTCAGATGCGCCAAAGGGGCGCAACTATTCATGATGTTGCAGGATGCGCCGATGTGCCAAAGGGAAAAATAATGAACTCAACTACTCCTCAAAGGTGTTTTTTTATGGTTCAGATTCCTTTTGCTCCTCTGTTTTTATTCTGAAAGGCTCAGTGGGGTGATGAAGCGGCTTATTAAAAGGAAGTAAAACCATGTTCTTTAGACAAGTTCCCTTACTAGCAGATCCTGGACAGAGGGAGAGAGATAGGGGCAGACAGCAAAAGAAGGAGGCTAGGCCAACACTTTGATATTTCAATACTACCAAACCACAACCAGACCATAAGCACACCAAGAAACAAGAACGAAAAACACATGAAAGAGAAAGACACCTCTTACCTGGATAAATAGCAAAAGCTCGAGAACGGGTCCACAACACGTTGAAAATGACGAGGCAGGGGCTGATAGGCTCAGAGAAATGAAATCACGTGCTCTGCGAAAAGTGAAAATGACATTTGGGCGCGTAAAAACACATATATATATAGGTGAGCTAGTCATCAATGTGCCACCCACTTTTTAAAGGGCGCATGAGAGTTGCTGTCGAAAGGGAAAAGCGTGCGCCCTTTGGCACACGAGAACGCTTGCTAGCAGGAAATCAATCGCGCCTTTGGCGCACCAAAATCTATGTCGACATGAAGTTATGTGTGCCCTTTGGCACACCAAAACATTGTGTTGTAATAAGATTATGTGCGCCCTTTGGCGCACCAAAAAGTGGCGCAACAAACTTTGTGTCAACACAAAGGCGCATGTGCCTTAGTGCACGCAGGGGAGGCTCAACATTCTTTGGCACACCAAAAAGTTGTGTTGACATTGAAAAGTATGCACCAAAGGCTTTAAAGGGGGTGCACCAAAAGTTAGTGTTACATAGCAATTTCATGCACCCAGCCAAAAAAAAGGCTCAAAAGACTAAGTTCGAAAAACCAGATTTCCCGGGAAGGGATTTTACAATGTTTCGAACGCAAGGGATCCCTAACGAGGGATCGGAACAAAATTTCGGTATGGTTATCGGTAAAATTTCCCTTATCAATTTAAAGGGATAACAGTGCCACATGTCAGCATCTCCATCAACCGATATATATTATATTACCGTATCCCAAGGTACATAGCACAAAAATCCACATACAGATCCAAGTCTAAGACTTCCAAAGGAAGGATATATCATAACTATAAATCCAAATCAAAACCATTAAACCCTCCTCTCAAAATTAATTTGTCTTCCAACACACCTAATCTACATCTGCACCTAAATCCCAATCAAAACAATCCAAAAAATATTTGTCTTCTAATACACCTAATTTACTCATCCAATCTACATTCATACCTAAATCTAAGCCAAAAAATTATCTTAAAACCCGTAAGAGTTATCATCCTTTTGACACTTGGATTGGTTCCAATGTAGATATCCTTTGACATATAACTTGAATATCTTCCTTCACACTTCCCTCTGTCAAATATTTTAATCCAAATAGTCCCAAACCTTCATGGTTCAATCCCAATCAATATATCACTTATCATTGTATTCCAGGTAATGACATAGATCATTATAAGTCCTTCCAGGATATAGTCCATAATATTATTGAGAAAGATGATTTCCTCATTCACGAGAACCATTCTTCTCCATCCATGACAACCAATCCAAATCCAATTCCTACAAATCCATCCACAAAAATTACTAAATATCATCCTTCATCCACATCATCCCTTACCATTCCTATTGAGGAGGGTCCTCCTTTATTTATCGATATTATTGAACTTCCCAATCATCCCTATAATCCCCAACTATTTATCCAATCCAAATCTAAAATTATAATAAAAAATCCTATCAAGTCCCCTATGGCATATGCATGCTCATCTACATGTGACATAGTCTCTTTCGCTGGGGGAGTACCTTCCCTTCTATAGTGATCCTCTCATCCATTCATCCTATCCACATCAATGCATCTTCATATCCATCCAACACTTATTTTGACAGTGGGGGACTTCATTCTAGAATTGGTCTATTTGAAGATTAGTTCCTTTCTGGCATTGTTTTATTTACCACATCTAAATCCATCTCATCTTGTTTCAAAGACCACCGTTGTGGCCATATTTATTCCTCCTTTGAGGGACCTTTCATATTTGATTTTATTGAAGTCTAAGTTTGTTGCAATAATCGTGCCTCCTTTAGGGCATCATATTTCCATATTTTTAAATAAAAATCCACCGTTGTGGCCATGTTTGTTCCTCAGTTGAGAAACTATTCATCCATATTTTCATCAAAGTCCACTGTTGTGACCATACTTGTGCCTCCTTTGGGGCACCATATCTCCATCCTTTTCATTTAAAAATACACCTTTGTGGCCATGTTTGTTCCTCTCTTAGGGCACCATATTTTCATCATAAAGCCCACTCTTTTGGTTATTTTTGTCTCACTTGAATGCATATATTTTTCTTCCTTCATCTCTTTTAAAAGGTAGCACATAGTTTTCATGTAATCTATTTTGTGATGTCTTTTTCAATCTTTCATCTTATCCTAAATTGACTTTTGTGACCATATTTTTATCAATGTACACCTTTTCGGTCAAATTTGTCTCTCTCTTGGGGGACCATCTCTTCATCTCGTTAGGGATTCATATTTTCACTTCCTCAAGGGTAGTGCATATTTTTTACCTTCACTCATCTATGCCATCATATCCCATCCTATCAATATCTCATCCTATCTCGAACACGACTTTAATCAGGACATGACATGGAAATGTTTCCCTCCCTTTGTTGTAAACTAGAAGTGGAACTATTTAAGGTATTGAACTTGCGACCATTAGATTGTTAGCATGTCTATCAATTCTCTTAGTCATATCTTTAGATCATTCCTCCATCTTATCCTTTTCCATCTCTCATCATGATGATTTGGAATCACGTGGTTTTCCACCACTCAATATATATGACTTTAAATATGGGCACAATAGCTCTGCACATAGGATATTCCTTATGGAGAGGTTCTCCCCTTTGGTGATAACTCAACAATCATTACATTCATCACCCTCTTAATGAACTATTGGATCCATGTAAAGGGTCCAAGGGTGCTTTTCGTACATTATTATCCCCTCCTAAGTGGTGTACTTAACTAGTCCCAGATCTCCCCCATGTAAAATAAAACATCATGGATGATATTGTCAAAAATGAAAATTATTAACAATATAATGATCCCTCGAAGATTAGGTGTTCATGAAAATAAATAAATCAAAATCAAAATAAATAAAAAATAGACTGATCCCTTAAAGGATGACTATCATTTATTCGTGCCACATATATTTTGTATAGAGTAGACCATGCCCTCGAAGTATGGCTACTCCTTATGGAATTCGAAGGCTTCTCGTATTGACTAGCCTTCCATTTTATTAGCATCCTAAGAAATATTCCCACATTGATCAACTTTCTCTTTCCCCTTACCATATTTGGGGCATATTTTTAAGGAGGAACACTTTTGGATAACCCTCTTCCTGTGTACAAGTTTCATCTGAAACCCTATTTGTCATGTTGACACTAGGTTTATTAGATCATCTCACCCATGCTCTTTCTGATCTTTGATATGACCAACTATCATTGGTTGTATACTAACATCTACTTTAGTCACATGTTTTTTACTTTATTCAGATATCTTCTTGTTTTCCTCCAATGTGATTAGAGGAAAAAAAAAATCGCACATTCCTTAATATGATATAATGAAGTTTTCATCTATATATAATTCTTGTTAAGGTTATGTATTTTCCATATTCATCTTCCCCTTTGGGTGTTACATTTATTATATCAACTTCACCCTTATGGCCATATTCGCACCCTTTCTTGCGGCACCATTATGTTTCATCAAAGTAAACCTTCTTGTCCATACTTATGCCTTTTTTGTGTTCCATATTAATCAAAGTCAACCTTGGTGCCCATTTTTTTCTCCTCTTTGGGCATACCTTTTCCTTTATTCCTTCGTGGTCATTGTTTCCCCACTTGGGGCATATTTTATTTTATTTTTCACTTTTTTTCTTTTGTGGCCATATACATCCCCTCTTGGGATATATTATCTCATCATCCACTCTTTCACCCATTTCCTTCTTGGCCATTTTTCATGTCCCATAGGACACCATACTTTTCATCCTCGTCCCCTATAGACACATACCTTTCCACCCGATTCCTCATAAATGAAGGTTTTTACATACTTTTCGCATATAGTTACACATATTTTGATGAATTTCACATGGCCCATTGGTCATCCTGACATGCATCCATACTGCAATGATCTTCACCCAATCACTGGTTTATAGAACGTAGTTGTCTATCTCTGTTGAGATCGTAATTGTCCCCTACCAATGTGATATTAGATTCACCACCATAGTTTCCCACAATTATTGTGATCCTTATTACTTGGGACATCTTTCCTTCTTTAAGATTACACCCATCTTTCACCTCCTACCCATCCTTCATCATTTAGTTTTTTTAAATGGGCCACCAATTTATGTTAGCATCATTGATTCCCCATTTGAGGGGGAACTTATAATCAATCATTTATCCTCATCCAACTCTTTTTGTTTTTGTCTCGTGACTTGCTACAACAATCCACTCAAAAAAAGGGGCAAAATGTATACACCTAGAATTTGTATCTATGCCCTCATTTGTCCACATGCAAATATTTTAATTCAGTCACCCCCTTGTTCAATCAAAGGCCCATCTAATCCATATTAATTATGTAATATAGATTAATTAATTAGTCATTTAATAGTTTACATGCCCAACTATCCCATCCACATTTATCTTATTAATTAGTTAATTCCTATTAATTAATTGATACCCTCATCCATTTCCCTAACCAACCTTATAATTAGGATGATTTTATCCTACACACACATCACCCTTCTTTTCTAGCTTTTACCCTATCTATTTTTATGCCCTAACCAACTTAAACTCATCCCAAAACAACCTAATCCCACCTTCATTCTTTAAAGCATTCAACCCAATATTTAAAAGCACACAAATCATACCAAATTCACAAAAACGACCAATTAGGGAAATGTTTCCCGCAATCAGTGGTGACCCAACTTATTCACTATCAATCGTTTAAAACCAAGTTACAGTTCTCCACAATCACAAGCATGACTTCCTTCCATTGTGTAATTCATCCTTCGAACAAGAGCATCTCAACAACTCTCTTATAGCCCTTTGAAGCTCTTATTGATCATCTACAAAACATAGAGAGGTTTGCAATGTTTTTTTTGTTATCTTATATCATTTTTATTATTATCTTGTTAAATCTAATATTACAAGTCAAACAGTACTCAGGACTATATTATTTGTCTCATTTATTAGTGTTCTTATTTGCAGGTTTCATTTTCAGTCAATCTACCTTTGACCTTGCCTTGTTCTACTACAGTCACCATCTACTCGGCTCTCGATAACTGTGTTTTCCATGTCTAGAGCCTCTTCTATCCTCTGCATATATATTTATTACATTTCAAAACCCATATTCACCATCTAGCTTCTATGTTGTAGATTTACCAGATTATCTATACTCTAGTCGTTGTCGTTTAACCCTAGTCACTATCGAATAGGGTCTTGATCAATTTACCCTTTTCAATCCATGTTTTCTATCATTTTCTGGTTTCTTCTGCCTAGATTCCTTTTTCTGGTTGATTCCAAGATCTTTAGGCCTCTGTTTCTTTCAGGTTGCATCTAAATCTTACAGGGTTTTTATACTTTAGTTACATTCCAGATCCATCCTCCCAGGTCACTGTCGACATTCCTTTACACATATTAGGTCACTTCCCACTTAGACCAAGTATATTTAATTTCATTTATTTAATCAAACCAATATCTAGATAAGATTTTTATGTTACTTAAATTTCTGCATATTTCAATTCTATTTTCTTTAGATTCTAGATATTATCTAACTAATTATTATTACTTTTATCTTATCTTATCAAACATGGTAGTTGAATTTTTCCAAGGAAGCTAATCACTTATATGAACTGGATTTGTCCAGGAATCCCCTTCACAAAACTATCTAATCCATTTTATGGTAGCTCATCATGTTTATAGGTCATCAAATTGTTGTAGCAGAGATCAATCAACTTTTCACCCATATCCATCACATCACAATTGAGGTAACATAAACCCTCTCAAATAAAATTTATTATTTGGATAGTTTATTTAGTATCTAGTGCATTAACTTCATTAGGAACAAGAAATTTGGATAGGAGTGAGAAATATATTTATGTGGGAAATCTAACTGGGAAAAAAACCACTCAAACTAAGAACTAGGCTTATGACTAAATTGTCCTATTCTAGTTACATTTATTCAAAGGTTGAGATTCTACTTAACATGGAGCTGTAACTCCAAAATTTGACTAATCTACTACTTGGTCTGGAAGCTTCAACTCCAAAACTTTAACCAGCTGTAATTGGTCTTTTGTAAGCCAATAATTATAAGGACGTTGTAACCCCCTATATACTAAGTAGATACTTAGAATATTTTATAATTATTTAGTCACCCTTGGTTTGCTATCTTGTACAACTGATAATGACCTCTAAATTAGCTCATCTCTGCTTCTCAGCTCTACGCCTGATTCCATTTCATTTATGATAAATTTAAGGTCTAGGCCAATCTATTTCATAATAGGCTCACTAGCATCTTGATGTCATGTTTACACTCCCTTTTTTCACGTAATTAGAATCAAATTCTTTCATACAAGATTTAGCTCAATCAACCTGCTTCTATGCCTAGAATTATATACTCTTGAATTTCCAAATAAAATCTATGCTTTATATGTAGTCAATCCTAATACTGATACAAATTTCTCTAACATTATGACACCCATATAAAGGCTCTCTTCTTCCCTGTTTCATACTCTGAATCATGATTCTATTTTCAAAACATTTTTCCCTTCATATACATATGTCTTAGTCACAGAAAAAACATATGTATTTGTTTTATCTTCTACTAAAAACTATTTACAGTCACCTTGTTCTCTTACAACTGTACCATCAGATAAGAGAAAATATATTCTTTGTTTCTCAAACACTTTGTATTCTCATTCAACACAATTTCATACCCTATGTTTTTTGAATATTCTTTCATCTTCAAGCATACTTAAAGTGTCAAAGCCTTCTTTCTAACCTCTTCAAAAACTACTACACTTTTTCTATATCATTCTATTCATACACTATTTTTTATTATTTTTCAGTACATTTTTTATACTCTCTTCAAATTTCTGAAAATTTTTACATGGCCATTATACTCATTTTTCTTCAACTCATACTCAATCTCACTCAACATTGTACTATCTTATATAAATATATAGCTTACTATTTCATAGTTTACTACTTGTAACACCTTGGTGATGAATTTATTCACACTAAAAAACTTAAATTATTGACCACCTTTCAACTTCTCAAAAAACTTTTCAAATTCTAAATAATCTTATTCGAGCTCACACAACCCTTTCTCTTCAAAATACACATTAAAAGTTGAGTAGTATTTTTATAATTCACTTTGCTTGATAAAAACAAAAATTTATTTTCACCTTCTCATTACAAGCTAGGAGAGAAATAGATGGTTTTATAACAGTTTTGTGACCTCCAATTTCCATCGAGAATAAACAAAAAACTTTGAGAAAATTGGTTTGACCTTTCACTTACCCAGGAAGACTGATCATCACCTCATTACCTGACTTGACCAGCTCCTTTGTACCTACATTCATATAAAAAAAAATTCAACCACTTTCAAGCACTCAAACATGAGAAAAACACTTCGTGTCCTCCAAAAGATAATTTCTTTACCCTCAATTTATTTTCTCTTAACTGGTTTCCATTTTGGAGAGGTTGATAATTTCATTACAGTGTTTACAGAGAGGTTAAAATTCCATTTTCACTAAGTATCACTTCCTTCGAATGAATCCTTGGGAAAATTAAACATATCATGGATGGTTTTCAACACTCAGAATATTTTAATGACCATATTAAAGTTCAAACACAACCAATTTTGCATTTACAAGTCTTGTCCTACCTGCATAGTTGCAAAAAGAAACTTTTTTATTTATTTTAATCAAAATCTCCCTTCATGAAATTAAGTGATTATTTTTGTAATGTGTTTTTGATGACCATAGAGAGATTGGTCTAAATTTTCACGAATTGTTGTTGGTTATAAGTGAAGTTTCAAACATTTTTCATGTAAAAACCCTAGTTTAAGGGTTTCTTCAATAGAACAAGCCTAAGACCCTTCAAAGTTTAATTTATCACTCAAATATCGATGGAAATTAAATATTTCAGTTGTTTCTTTATTTGATAATCCTCCATCTTCCACATGTATTTAATTTCCCTATCACACCTTAATGTTTTCACAAGAATAAAAAATTGCTTTGTGACTATAAAGCTTAATAAGGTGCATGTAATAATGCTTCATATCATGTTTTGGAGTTTTTCCTTAAACTTTGTTTGACAAGAGTATGTATTGAGTTATTCTTGAGCTCCATTAAACATAAACACACCTTTCAAGGACTAATAAATCCTTTTTATGTAAAGATACCATCTTGCACAGAGGATTCCATTTAATATTCTAAATGATAGTGAACATACATATATGATTATCCTTCTTTGACTTAGACATTACATATGCAATCTTACACTTGAAATATAAAATTTAAGAGAATATGTGAATCACATTGAATACATTGAAATGAAGAGGATTCAATAAAAGTCATCTTCAAATAAGCTCTTGTACACTATTTTCTTAGAAGGACAACTCAAGTCAACAAGAAGGCAAGAGTTTTGATCTTTGTAGCTCACTATATGGATAAGCCATGAACTTCATAAAATTAAAAAATGTCCATTAGGGGGAGAAAGAAATATTTCCAACACAGACAACCATTTTACACATAAAACCATTATTGTGCCTTTAGAACATATGATTGAATAAGGTTGACCTTGCAAACCTAAGATGGAACTTCTCGAATGATTATGCTTGAATTTCATGCTAATAACCACTATGGCATGATGAGGACCTTACTAAACTATGAAAATATGAAACACTTTGTAGCATTGAGAAGAATACAAAAAATGACACATTTCAACGCAAAGCTTCAAGAAACAAACTTGAGAGAAGAAATAATATCTGAGTAGAATGCTCAATATTCTCCAATACTCGTGTAATTTTCCTACAAAATTTTGCAAAAATTCATGCTTAGATTTATCTTAAAAAATTTGATGTATGATTTATCCAAAGACAACTCTATATTTTTTATTGGGTGATAACAAGCCAGAGTACTTATTTTATATTCCCTAAGATAGAAGTTTTAGAGAAAATTTCATAACTTAAAATACCTATTTTAAAATTTGATGAAATTTTGCATGAAGAACTACAAGAAACCCATCTACACATTACATTTTTTGGTTAGTCATAGCTTTTCCTTCTAACCTATGACCAATCTCATTTACATTAGAAAACATTCTCAGTTCTCAAAGATAACTTTGGCTAACTTTTGATTTTTTCCTCTAAGAGCTAAATTGAGGCTTTTTTTTTCTTACACATTCCATAGAAACCATTCATAGGCTTATCCCATGCTCAAATGGTATTTTCATGAACTTTATCAACTTTTCACACCTCAACAGTCTCTAAAAATAGGCTTAAATGAGCTAGTTTGAACTGGGAATTTAAAAAAATGACCTATAACACCCTATAACAGATGATTCCCATGCTTACCACATTATATATAACCTGTAGAGCCTCTAAAACAACCATAAAAATCTGCACTCTACCTTAAGTGATCAAACACCTCACTTTTTGAGCTTGTAACACTTTGAAAAACAACTCGAAGCCTTCGTGAAAGCTCACTATTGACTCCTTTACTATCAATGCCACATGACATCAATGAAAACACTAATTACCATGATTCAACAATATTCCTCTTTATCATTTATGGAAACTAATCATAAAATTTGATGCAAAAACACAGACCAACAACTTCCAATAACCACTCTTACTTTCTCACAAATTCTCTCCCCCTTCGACAAAGGGTTTTTGGCCATTTGACATGAAAAAATGACAACTAAAAACAATGATGCATGATTAAACATGCTTACCTTTCCACAAGATCCGCCTTGGACTTTGTTTACATTTTTCAGATCTTTTATACTAGCCTTAACCTCTACTAGACTAAACCAAAATCCCCTTCAACATGAGCACTCTTCTGTTAATGTTAATTGACTTGCCCCACCACCTTTCCTGACATATATTCTTGACATCCTCTAAGAACACGACCCTCACATGATACATCCTTCAAATTCTCCCCCTGAGTGTAAATAGTCTATATCTTCTTCAAAACAGATAAATTTTACTATTAACCTTGCTTGTATCCCCTGGGAATGATGCAAACAATTAGAAACTTCCCTAAATAATTTTCTAATTTATTGTAGTGATATTCTAGTGTGATATTGCAAGTTTATACCTAACATGCCTTACTCTTGAAGAAATATAAAAGAAACGTAGCTTCCATGGCATAAAATCATTTAGAGTACCTTTTAGGGAAAGAAACAATACTTCCCTTCTCATAAATACTTCTTACGTATCATAGAAACATTAAATAACACTGTAACAAAAAATTGATATACCAAAAATTTAAATTTCCCACTATCTCACCATCTTCTACATCCATTTCTAGTCATTACATTGTCCACTAGACACTCCTGTGAAGTTTTGAGATGATATTCATTTCTAGATCACATGACCACCTCATATTTGATACAAACCACATATTGTAGAAGCATAAAAAACTACCTTTTACTTATATCATGTAACTGTATCTGAACTATTTTCCATTATGTGCACTCAATCTCAATTATGTAACATTTCTCATCTTCATACAGAACCATACTCTATACTTTTATAACATTGTATATTGTATCTTTAGTTTTGACAACTTGACTATGAGTCATCAAATGAGTCATGTCAAACCCACTACATTTTATATCAACCTCCCAAAACCATTAGAAATCATGAAATTTTTTTACATGCATTGAATAGTCATTCTAAACTTAGACTCATCAAGGACTCAATGTGTCTAAGCCTATACTTGTAAATATCAAAAAGTGACACGTAGTATGCATTTTTCTTGCACATGAAGTCAAAAGATATCAAAAATTAAAAAAAAAAATTCTCCATACAATTTCTAAGTTTAAAATACCTTAACTCATGCCTATACTAGTGTCCTTGGATACTCAGACTCAGCACAATAAAGTAAGATTATCAGGCATACCTATAAATTCATGAAAGCTTCACTATGAAATTCTTCTACTATCAAGTTTTCTAGAAATTTTATGCATTTTCAGGTCCTAAAACCTCATGAATCCTTTATCCCTCCATGTCTGCATTACATAAAAAAAAAAAATATTCCTAATCCATCATTTGGTCCTCCAAAACCTAGATTTCATTTGTATCGCTCACTATGGAATGTGACATTCTAGCCATTGTAGAGAAGTGGAAAATTTCCCAAAGTCTGTTACAAAACTTCATTAACATCACTTTCATATCATTACCCAAACACTTGAAATTTTTTATACTTGATATGAAATCATGTATGACATTTGCATACCTGAAACCTTTTTGGAAAACTCCGGAATTGTCATGATTTGAATAAGTATTGGTCATAGTTCATATCTTACATTGATGGACTGATGACACCAACTCTTGAATGCACTATCCATATGATCAGAGCACGTTCAACACATTGAGGGAGATGTACACACCTTTAGGGCACATGACATATGTCCTACATGAACTCACACAACCGATAACTCAATCTCAGATAACCTATACTAAAAAACACTTGTATGTTAAGACCCTGGATGACCATTTCTACTTCTAAGACACCTTCACAACTTCATACTCAACATGGAATATTCAAATAAATATGGTACAAAAAATTATAGTACTTATGACATTATTAGAACTCAAACTTGTAACAAAAACTACACAAACTACATATTGCTTTCAATACTTGTTGAGAATAAACTTCAAAGACTATGGGGTTAAGAATTATGATATAAAGACACTTGAAGGTCATGATGAAATCATGACACAAAATTTGAATCCTTGAGACATATATTACAAATATGAAAAGAATGAGGTTACCCTTGACACAGTCACAATCACATTAAGGTTCATAACTGTCCTCACTCGCATTTGTATAAAATAGTCAAACTGATTATTGGCTCAAGATATTCTTTTGAAGACACTCTTTTCTTAACACTAACCTCAAAATACACAAATATTTCAACTTATGTTATAAATTTAACAAGGATTAAGGTAAACATCTTGTAAATGACATACGTTGTTAATCTTGATAGATGTAGAGATAAGCCTCAATCGGTGCTTCCTTTCACTCAATGAACAACTTTTGGAACCTTAGAGAAGGCATACAATATTTTTATGTCACTTCAAAACTAGATAAAATCATCAATACCATATGATAAATCATCTCTTTCCTCAAAGCTAAGGTGATCAAGTCAATTCTGAAATTTTATGATTCTGCTTCTGGGCAAGAGATCAACTTTGATAAAAGATCAATTTTATTTTTCAACACTCCTATGGAAAGACAACATATAATCACTAAAATAATGGTGTGTAAAATCAATTGACTTCCCACTACTTATTTGGGACCCCCCTTGGTACTAAAAAAGTCTCAACCAAATTCAGGAATGATCTACTGGAAAGATTCGAAAAGAAAATGGTTGTTTGGAAAGGGGCCATTCTTTCCAGTGCTGGTAAATGTCTTCTTATCAAAAGCACTCTTCAAAATCTACCTATCTACATTATGTCTCTTTATAATCTTCCTTCAGAGAAAAAAATTTAAAGGATTTAGAAGCACTTTTTATGGTAGGGGGCTGGAGAACAAAATTCAAATATCACTTGGTAGCTTAGGATCAAATGTGCACTCCTAAAAGAATTGGGGGACTGGGCATAAAAGATATAAGAAAAATGAATATGGCCTTAATTTCAAAAGTGGGTTGGAGAATTCTCTCATAGGAAAAAACCCTAGATCGATCTAATTAAGGCTAAGTATCTTGATCAACAAACAACTATTTCTTTCCTTCATGATGAACAACTTCCCCAAGGTCCATTTTCCTGGAATAAATTGATTCAAGTCAAGAATTTCATCAAGAAAGGATGTATATGGAAAGTGGGAAATGTCATAGAAATCAATTTTTGGGGGAGATAATTGGTCTAATTTCAACCTCAATGGTCCAGATTTGGTGCAGTCAAAGATAGCCTTGAGCATAAGTATGGTACTAACGTCATTGATTACATGGAAATTGATAGTAACAAGAAGAGATGGAAACAACTCTCGGTGGATAGGGATAAACTGAACTTCATGATGTCCTCTTTACAGGAACAATTAGACCTCATTCCCTTGAATCAATTGGAAGTTAAGGATGAAATTGTCTAGCACAATTCTAGAGATCGAAATTACACGATCAAATCTAGTTATAACTAGATTACTTTGAAAATATCTAGAGTGAGTTTAATTTGAGCAAGATTTGGATGACTGAACTAACCCCTAAAAATAAATTTTTCTTTTGGCTTCTTCTGAGAGGTATAATTATTACTAGTGATAACTTGATGAAGAAAGGATTCATAATGCCAAATAGATGTCACCTTTACAAAAAAGAGTCTAAGGATATTAAGAATATTTTTTTCCACTGTGAGTATGCTTCAATGATCTGGAGTTATGCCTTTTCTAAATTCAATGTTTTTATGGACTGTACCAAAGGATTTCATCCAGTTTTGGACTCAATGGAATCCTCCTTTTAAGCATTGTGTTGTGATAAGACTTTTGAAACTAGTAATGCCCCATATTATTTGGAGGATCTGGAAAGATATAAATGACATTATTTTCAGAAACACTAAACAATATTACAAGATTAGCTTTGTTAAGATTTCTCATGCTATTAAAGAAAATATTGAGAGATTCAAAACCTCCCAAGAATAAGAAATATCTTGAGAATGAAGAATATATTCTTTCTAACTGGAATATTGGAGTTTCAAATCTGTAGAATAGGAATACTTCAAACATTGATAGGAATTCGATTCATTGGAACCCTCGTATTATTAACTGGAAAAACTAAACTTTGATGGTGCCTCCAAGGGTAATCCTGGATTGCTGCGAGGGGAGGTGTAATTTGCGATCATAAAGGCTGCTTAGTTAGTGCCTATGTTGGAAAAATGGGGATTTAGACAAACATTTATGCAGAATCCCTAGCTACTTTATGGCGGCTAAGGGTTGCTAAGGATTATAACATACAGAACATCATTCTAGAAGGAGATTCACTAAACAATATCAATCAAATTAATCATCTTTCACCTCCTAGCTAGAATATTAAGGACTTCATTATGGAATCCATAAATATTTGTAAAAATTTCAAGAATATCGACATTAGGCATGTTTATAGGTAGGGGAATAAGGTAGCGGATACCTTGGCCAATTTTTGTAGCAATAAAAATATAACCATTTGGGATAGTTAACATTGCATCCCTAAGGAGGCACGTAATAGCATTAATGTGGATAAATATGGGAAATCATGCATGGAGTAGGAATTATAATGAGATGGCGTGGGCTTTAGTGAGTGTGAAAGATCACACATGTGAGAAATATCATCCTAACTACCACCATAATAACTCCAATGATTCTCGAATAGGTGGCTGGGTTATTAAAAACTGGGACAAACATAAGGAAAGTAATGATTAAAATGAGGTTTCAATTAGAAAAATTGTAGGAGTAGCATGGAGAAGGAGATGGGAGGTGCCCCCTGCCAACCTGATCCTTACAGTGATCTGGCTTGGAAGAAAAATGAGGAGATATGCAAACTACTTCAAAAGGGAGGCATTTCCAACTTCATAGAGCGCATTCAGGGGCACGACCAAAACATTTCGGTTCATCTTGCAATAGACTGGAAGGTCAGAAAGGTTGATTATGGTGGTCACTGAGTAATTATAAATAAAGAGTTGATAGCTGAGGAAACATGACTCGAGTTGGAGGGATATCATTTTTTCAACAAAAGGATATATTTGACTGTAGATAAAAAGAAATTATCTGACGACGGTGAGGAGCTCGAATTTGTAACTACAGGTTTTAGGGTAAGCTCTATCCCTAAGACTTTTGATAAGGTTACAAAAATGACGGATATGTACATTTATTCAGAAGGACACTACAAAATAGTCTCTGTTAAGCCCCTGTTCTTTCTTAACCACTTTAGATGACACTTTGCGGTCTTCTTCCCACATTACTTGCTAAATTCCCTTTAGTGCTCCATTTTAGAATTCCAGAAGTGCTCTCGTGCCATTCCTCTTCACCAAGGCCTTATTTTTTTGCTTCATAAGCTCTATGTCTCTAATTTCCCTAGCTTCCCACCCTCTCCTAGCGATCCTCACATCCCTTCCATCACTGCTCCCACTTCCATCCTGAACACCTCTTCCAAACCCAAGACTAAGAACCAAAAACTTCCCAAAATTGACATCCCTCACTTTGCCCGAGTTCTTAGAAGCACTAAAGAGATTGAAGTTGCGGATAATCTACTGCATATTAGTAATGTTGGCTAGGATACATCCTTGCAACAATAGGGGAATAATATTCCTCATAGGTTGGATTCTTTGGAAAATGAGATGATGAAGTTAAAGAAGGACCTACAGCACATTGCCAAACAGAAGGGAAAAATAAAGGTTGATGATGAAACTAATAATGGGAATGATCAGATTGCCGATAGATACAATAAATTAAACTCTTTGGATAATATATTAGGGAGATCCAAAGATAGTCATGATCATAAGATGGATATTTTTAATTCCATTAGTGAATTTTTGGAACAACATGTTTGCAGCATTTTCATGCTTAGTGGGGTCCTTGAAACTATCTGGGGGACTGACAAGGAGAGAAGTTAGACCATATCGTAGTTGAATGCAAGTGACCCCACGAACATCACCAATTTGGAATTGTTCACTTCCCTATAAACAATCAAATCCAGGATCGATAAAGCTTCCAAGAAATAATTTCCCTCCGGCTGGAGGGCTTTGTTCTAGACACTTCTATATTTTGGTCTTTTCACTAATTTTTTGTTGTTGTCTTGTTGTCTTGTTGTAGTTTCTATTATGTTTCACTTTCTACTAGTAGCTATATTTTGGTTACTACTGGGCATAATGCTTTATTTAGATTTTCTTCCTCTTTTTTTGTCCCTTGATAGCTCTATTTGGCTATTGATCCCTTATTGTAACAGGGTATAGTCCCTTCAAAACTATTTACCAATAATAAAAAAAACTCATCTCTTTCCTTATTTTTCCTTGGTTTCTTATTAATCTTTAGATATGAAATCCATGGTGACACCATCATATCATTTTATCTCTCATATTCTTCTTTGGTGCCATATAGACGTATATGTTGTAATTCAAACACCTATTCTAATACTACTTGGGGAAAAAAAAAATTCATATTTTGTATCGTAGCTGTGTTCCTTATTCTTTCCTTTTTCATCATTTTATATTATATTGCTTGGGTGTTCTCCCATTGTGACTGACTTAGATTATTTTTTTTCTTCAACATCTACCCTTTCTATCTTCTTGTCCTCCATTGATGTCTCAACTTTTGATTTTTCTTCCTTAGCCTTTTATACCCATATTTATTTGTTATTTCCAACATCTCTCTCAACCATAGTTGACTTAGTCTTACTCCTTGAGTTTTCATTTTCTATCTATACACTTTTTCCTTGTCTCTGGAATGCATTGAACTTATAGATAAGTCTAGGTGGTTCATTACAATGTTTGGAAAAATTCTCTAGCTCATGGAAATTAAAGGAAACAACCTAATTCTTATTCTAACACTAATTTATTAGATCCTCTAAACAATTCTTGATTGTATGAAATTTTCATTTGTAAATAAAACACACTATGTTCTTCTCATAATAAGACCTGTAATCTCTCCATAGATAACCTTCATATACCTTTCTCCTACAATATCAAGCTTTGTGTCCAAATATGTTGCATGAAAAAATCCTCCATGAAACTTACCTGAAAATATCATAGTAGCTGGATTCCTAAAGGTCCTCTTATGCTCTTTTTATTCCTTCTTGGTATTAGAACATCCTTGACAAGAAGTATAACTTGATTCAGCTCTAAATTACCTTTCCTTTCCTTTTTGTAGCTCCTCCTTTAGAATCTTTATTTTTGCACTTAGTATTTCATATTTTTCACTCTTGGCTTGAATATATGCTTGACATGCCTCATGATTGAGCTCATGATTTTTTGAGTATGACTTGATTTATCTTTAAGTTATAAACTCATTTTTTTACTAGTACCTATTTGATTTATCAACAACTTTTTAATTTTTCTTGAAACCTGCTCTAACTCAATTTTCAAGGTATTTATTTATTCTTTAAGTTTGATACATTTTCAACATATGAAGACATCTCATTTAGTTCATGACCATGGTTAACCTCAATGATTTTTATTTGTCTTTAGCTCATTTATGAGAGCCTATGTAATTTCATACCTATTTTTCAAGACTGACTCAACTAATTTACCCATGCTTGTGTCTTCAGGATCACCTCTAAGTTGTTAGGCTCAATTTAGGAGTATCTCACTCTAATACAAATTGTTAGAAAC